>CM032446.1:181585406-181992914 GCA_019049505.1 Pachyrhynchus sulphureomaculatus
AAATTAGATCAAGTCCTTGAAAAAATATATCATTTCTTTAGGGTCGATTTTTTCCTTTATTATTGAGATCCACTATTTAAAGTGAATTTTCTATAATCTGCCGTACTTCTCGCCAGTTCCGGTGTATGTAGTGAATTTAATAACATACCATATATATATATATATATATATATATATATATATATATATATATATATATATATATATATAGAAAATGGATGCATAAATGATTGATCATAGATGGAAAAGTATTTTGTAATACTTTAACTTTCCTCAAAATAGAAATTAATAACACACACAGCCAGACTCATTAAAAAGTCCAAATTGGCCTAATTGCCATGGAATATAAAATATCTAGCAAACCAGTTGACTTATTTATAATGTTATATATAATAATACATAAACCAGAATCAGATCTAAATCCTTTTTTTTTAAGTAACTAATTTATCAGAACTACCAATATACCCACTATTAAAGTTACTTAACCTATAATAGGGGTATTTTTTATCGTTTACTATTAACCTTCTAACACGACAGTAACAAATCTTGTTGCTTTCGTGATAAGACGGATATAAGCTGCCCTGAAGAATGTTTTCACACGCTGGAAAGGCATTAAGGATTTTAGGTGTGCCACACGTTTTCCTTTTTGGAGTGGAAATAAATTTTGGCTTTTCTGGATATGGGATTAAGAATAAGAATATGGCTAGAATTTTACAAGAGAAAAAATGTTGCGACTAAAGAATCTAGATACTACTTCCAAGAAAGTAATACTCTATATACTACTTCCAAGAAAGTAATACTCTATATACTACTTCCAAGAAAGTAATAACTGTCTGCCGATTTGCAAAATCCAAATTTTTACATAGTACACACACAGACAGTAGAAATTAAAAACACTACGATAAATAGTGGTGACAAAACCTTATTGGACAGTTATAGATGTAGGCTTTAACGTGAAATTGGATGTTATTTTTGCTTATTGGGTGAACATTACTTAATAGATAGATCAGAAACTAACAGGTATCTTATGTGCCTACTGCATTAGGGCCCGTTGTACAATAATAATTAATACACTTCTGGTCCAAGATTATTGGGAATCCTAAATGCGTTCGACCCAACCTTGTGCCTATTGAGCAAGATTAGATTGGATGAAGAGCTGTCTTATCTTTCTTCAAGCGCGATTTTAAATCGTAATCACCTTTGACCCTAATGCGAGTGCGTTGCTTATTTAGATAAGAGTTTTCCTTAAAGATTTTTGTCACCATCTTTAGGTCTTTTTTGCATGATACCAGTATGCTCCGGGTATACCGTGTGTAGGGTTAGATCCCCTTTGCTTATTTCATACTTGGTGTGTCGTTCGCGTCTCTGACAATCTTAATTTTCTACAAATCTGTCATCTTCATTTTGCCCATATTGTAAGGAATTTCTATGAAGGATTCATGTCTCGTGGAACTCATAATAACTCCCTGTTTAGCCAGTGTGTCAAACATTAAATTTCCACGGACATCCGTGTAGCCGGGCACTAAGTTAAGATACAGATGATTTCTATCCGCGAAATTGTCTTTCAACTCGTTTATCAGTAGTGAGCAAATATATACTGTCCTTTGGGTCAGGTTTCATTTCAGCATCTCCCAATCACTCATGAGACTGACCTAAATTTCAGCCTAGAAGTAATTGTCTTTTTTTACTGTCTCTTCTGTTTACTTGATTGCTATTCACAAATTTTTGCAAACAGATATATATTTATTTAACAATAAAACTACTTTTTCATTATTACATACTGAATTATAAATAATTTATTTCCCTATTAATTAAAAATATTTTTGAATCCCACCATCATCATTTTTCCTATTGAACAATAGAAGCATTTAAAATGCACAAAAAATTTCCTCCAGCGATAGGGCACAGCACTTTGAGCTTAAAAAGACGAGCTTATTCGGAAATATGAGCTTGAAAGGTTATTCCAGAGATACTAGATATGTTGGCAAGAGGCACTTTCTATTTACAATTACTTTGAATTCACACACCATTTGGCTAAAACCGCTCATGCAACTACCAAAGCTATGAAGTCACAAAGAAAATTTTATGTTAAATGAGTTATAGGCATTTCAAGCTTAAGAGCTTCTAATACGTAGGGCCGATGACGATTGCTGAATAGAGTAATATGAGGATAACAAAGTTACGTAGGAATTAGCCGTATTGGCTCATTACATATTCAATTAACCCACTTGTATGAAATGAATTAGATCCTATAAGGTAGCAAGAAACCTTCCTTAAAAGTTTTTTTTTGTATTTGTTCAGTTTCTAACTAACTCAGCAGAAGTTCTTCAGAAAATTATTATCAATAATAAAAACAATCCAATTGCTCAGCAACCTAATGTCTTTGAATAGATTGCCACATTTAAATAGTGAACAGTCTTCTTCGGGATTTAACGCTAAAGCTTTAAAAAAAATTGAATATTTTATACCCAATAAAACATACTGTACAAAAAAACTGTGTAAATTAGATCAAGTCCTTGAAAAAATATATCATTTCTTTAGGGTCGATTTTTTCCTTTATTATTGAGATCCACTATTTAAAGTGAATTTTCTATAATCTGCCGTACTTCTCGCCAGTTCCGGTGTATGTAGTGAATTTAATAACATACCATATATATATATATATATATATATATATATATATATATATATATATATATATATATATATATATATATATAGAAAATGGATGCATAAATGATTGATCATAGATGGAAAAGTATTTTGTAATACTTTAACTTTCCTCAAAATAGAAATTAATAACACACACAGCCAGACTCATTAAAAAAGTCCAAATTGGCCTAATTGCCATGGAATATAAAATATCTAGCAAACCAGTTGACTTATTTATAATGTTATATATAATAATACATAAACCAGAATCAGATCTAAATCCTTTTTTTTTAAGTAACTAATTTATCAGAACTACCAATATACCCACTATTAAAGTTACTTAACCTATAATAGGGGTATTTTTTATCGTTTACTATTAACCTTCTAACACGACAGTAACAAATCTTGTTGCTTTCGTGATAAGACGGATATAAGCTGCCCTGAAGAATGTTTTCACACGCTGGAAAGGCATTAAGGATTTTAGGTGTGCCACACGTTTTCCTTTTTGGAGTGGAAATAAATTTTGGCTTTTCTGGATATGGGATTAAGAATAAGAATATGGCTAGAATTTTACAAGAGAAAAAATGTTGCGACTAAAGAATCTAGATACTACTTCCAAGAAAGTAATACTCTATATACTACTTCCAAGAAAGTAATACTCTATATACTACTTCCAAGAAAGTAATAACTGTCTGCCGATTTGCAAAATCCAAATTTTTACATAGTACACACACAGACAGTAGAAATTAAAAACACTACGATAAATAGTGGTGACAAAACCTTATTGGACAGTTATAGATGTAGGCTTTAACGTGAAATTGGATGTTATTTTTGCTTATTGGGTGAACATTACTTAATAGATAGATCAGAAACTAACAGGTATCTTATGTGCCTACTGCATTAGGGCCCGTTGTACAATAATAATTAATACACTTCTGGTCCAAGATTATTGGGAATCCTAAATGCGTTCGACCCAACCTTGTGCCTATTGAGCAAGATTAGATTGGATGAAGAGCTGTCTTATCTTTCTTCAAGCGCGATTTTAAATCGTAATCACCTTTGACCCTAATGCGAGTGCGTTGCTTATTTAGATAAGAGTTTTCCTTAAAGATTTTTGTCACCATCTTTAGGTCTTTTTTGCATGATACCAGTATGCTCCGGGTATACCGTGTGTAGGGTTAGATCCCCTTTGCTTATTTCATACTTGGTGTGTCGTTCGCGTCTCTGACAATCTTAATTTTCTACAAATCTGTCATCTTCATTTTGCCCATATTGTAAGGAATTTCTATGAAGGATTCATGTCTCGTGGAACTCATAATAACTCCCTGTTTAGCCAGTGTGTCAAACATTAAATTTCCACGGACATCCGTGTAGCCGGGCACTAAGTTAAGATACAGATGATTTCTATCCGCGAAATTGTCTTTCAACTCGTTTATCAGTAGTGAGCAAATATATACTGTCCTTTGGGTCAGGTTTCATTTCAGCATCTCCCAATCACTCATGAGACTGACCTAAATTTCAGCCTAGAAGTAATTGTCTTTTTTTACTGTCTCTTCTGTTTACTTGATTGCTATTCACAAATTTTTGCAAACAGATATATATTTATTTAACAATAAAACTACTTTTTCATTATTACATACTGAATTATAAATAATTTATTTCCCTATTAAGTAAAAATATTTTTGAATCCCACCATCATCATTTTTCCTATTGAACAATAGAAGCATTTAAAATGCACAAAATTTCCTCCAGCGATAGGGCACAGCACTTTGAGCTTAAAAAGACGAGCTTATTCGGAAATATGAGCTTGAAAGGTTATTCCAGAGATACTAGATATGTTGGCAAGAGGCACTTTCTATTTACAATTACTTTGAATTCACACACCATTTGGCTAAAACCGCTCATGCAACTACCAAAGCTATGAAGTCACAAAGAAAATTTTATGTTAAATGAGTTATAGGCATTTCAAGCTTAAGAGCTTCTAATACGTAGGGCCGATGACGATTGCTGAATAGAGTAATATGAGGATAACAAAGTTACGTAGGAATTAGCCGTATTGGCTCATTACATATTCAATTAACCCACTTGTATGAAATGAATTAGATCCTATAAGGTAGCAAGAAACCTTCCTTAAAAGTTTTTTTTTGTATTTGTTCAGTTTCTAACTAACTCAGCAGAAGTTCTTCAGAAATAAAAGCTGAAAGATTTGCAATTTAAAAAAAGCACATTTTCTTAATTAATCGTTTGTACTGATAAAGCAATTTATATAAAATTAAATTTCTTCTGGCAAATTAAACCCCTGAACGATTATAGATTTTTATTTTTTTGTTATCTTATAAGACTACGTGAAATTTAAACTAAACGGGCAATTGCTTTATTTAATAATAAAAGCATAGGTACATTATTATTTAATTAATTCAAGTAGTAAAAAATTTCCACAAATGCTTCTAATCTTTTCTTTAAAAAGAATCATTAGCATGAGGTCTGTTTTATTTTACGCAAAGTTATTGGGATGATGTCACATTGTTTTTAGTGTTCCGTACCGAACACTTATCAGATCACTTAGGTGTTCATCTGTCTGACTGTCCGTCAGTCTGTCACATTCGATTTTTTCTCCGAAACTATTTGACATAGAAAGTTGAAATTGGGCACTAAGATCGGAATTGATGGTCTTATCAGAGCCGTGTAGTTTTGAAAGCCAAATTTCGTGTTAAGGGTTTAATTTTGGAGGGTGAAATTGGAAGTGAAAGAAAAAAATTTTACCAGGTCATCGAGTGGGGTGTCAAATGAAAGCTTGTAAAAACACGAGTTCAAAAATATATATAATGTAATACTTACGCACACTTTTTTTTTGTATTATTTTTAAAAAATTGCGAAAAATCGCTTATCTCGAAAAGTACTACAAAAAATTTTGAAAAAATTCTAGAATATTCTCCACAGGGTGTAGATTGAACGAGTACATTACTTTTAATAATTTATGTGGTATAATAAAAAAAATCAAGGTCATCAGTTTTCAGTAAAGTTTGGAAAAAAAACTTTGTTGAAAACTCATTTGGGATGTATTTTGTGAAGTTACTGATCATTTTATACCTCCCTAACCATTTTTCATTTTAAAAGCAATCAACATATGGAGCACTAATTGCGCAAATCCAACTTGCACTTGACCGGTTTTCTTTTCTCTTTATCTTATATGTTTCTGCTTAATATGATGAAACAATAGGCCAGCTCACCCGAGTCAGTCAGAAATGACTCTCATATTCTCCAGTTTAAAGGTATCTCAGTAGAACTTCCGGGTAGTTAGGCATGTACCCATATAATTCAATATTTAATTTTTTTTACTACGTACTGTACTAGCCAAAGGTCTCATCAAGAAACTGCTACAGACCATACGGTGAAATTGGTTTCTGTCCCAAGCCAATACGGCAAACTAGTGCCCAGCTGTTGTACGATGAAAAGCCGGATAATCTTGGCTAGGAATTGACCCTTCGCTTGACTTAATTACCCACTGTCTGAATCGCTCCAATTTCAGTACCACCTATGGCCAACAAGCACAATAATGAGGCTCCAACCATTTTCATGTCAATACGCCTTTATCAAAAGTTTTTAGTACAGAATGAATTATCAAGGTAGGAATGTGAAACAAATTTAAGTTTATTGCTGTAAATGTGTTTTTTTAGGTGACTACCTGGGAAATTATTTGATTTAGGTATAAGATATGTTTCCTCAATAGGTCGTAGAATCCAAATATTTATATTTGCGCAATTAGTATTCCGTACTGTAATTGCCTTTAAAATAAAAAAATATATATTATTACACAGGTACAAAATGATCAGTTATGAGATGAGATTCCAGGATTTTTTTTCAAGATAAGGGGAGAGGGACGTCGATTTTTGGCAATTTATACAAAGAAAAGCGTGCACAGGTGCAAAAAGATATTTTTGAACTCGTGTTTTTACAAGGCTTCATTTGACATCCCACTCGATAACCTAGTAAAAAAAATTTACTCAATCTACGCTGCATGAAGAATATTCCAGAATTTTTTCAATATTTTCTGATCAGTACTTTCCGAAATAGAGTCGAGGGATAGGGATTTATAATACAAAGAAGAGTCTGCGCAAGTACTACATCATATATATTTTTGAAGTCGTGTTTTCATAAGCTTTCATTTAACACCACACTCGATGACCTGGTAATTTTTTTTTTCACTTTCGATTTTACTCCCCATATATCGGATAAATTATCAAATCAAATGCACTCGTGATAATTTTACCTCGATCTACACTCTATGAAGAATATTCTGGAATTTTTTCAAAATTTTTTGATCACAACTGAGATAGGATGAGCGGACAAGGGTTTTTGATCATTTTTTTAAATAAAACAAACAAGAGCGTGCACAAGTATTATATTATATATATATATATATATATATATATATATATATATATATATATATATATATATATATATATATATATGTCTGAACTCATGATTTCACAAGCTTTTATTTGACACCCTACTCGATGACCTTCTTACCCCTACAAGCTAACCTCTTAAGTCTAAAATTTAACTTTCAAAACTACACGGCTCTGATTGAGGCATCAATTCCTATATTTGTGCCAAATTTCAACTCTCCATGTCAAATAGTTTCTGAGAAAATCAGGTGTGACAGACGGATAGACACCGAAGCGACCCCATTTACTGTTCCATACGGAATACCAAAAAAATTGTTTTGATTGAAGAAATATTTTGAAAATGTGCACTTCAAATATCTCAATACATTTTGATTAAACATTGTGGACGTATCGAAGGATCTATTCTTGAAGAGCTTAATATAAATGACCGACTTTCAAATAGAATTAATAGACGGTACCGGAAATATTTTATTATTTATTTATATTATGAGGAAAGTGGGTGCCATGGAAAAGCTTGTAGTAAAGGGGAAGGAAGAAGACCAAGAGAACGGTCTCCAACAAGATGGTCCGACCAAGTAAGATCTTTCCTTGATATGAGTACACACGAGTCAAGTCAGGTCGCGCAGGATCGAGATACCTGGAGAATGACTGTTAGGGCAGCAACTGCATAGTGTCACCGATACTCCTACTGGGGTCAAAGGATTGAGACAGAGAGAAAGTACTAATCAATAGCAGTATTTTTTTTATAGAAAAGAGTTTAAAACGGTCCGATAGTTAAAATCATTCATTACCTCGTAGTACTGTGTTCACTTTTGGCTGACATCGATAAGTGAGTCCACTGGAATATCTGATGATATGATAAACACAATAAAGAAGTTTTAAAGTATTATTTGCTCTATAAAATGCTATTACTTTGTGAAAAAGGGGAAAATGGTTTTCTGCTGGATACTCCGATTCTTTCTTATCTTAGCCAGTAACGCGTTGGCGGAAGAATTTATGTGTTTTTCTGGCACCTAAAATTAGGAAAGGCGGTTTACGAAAACACAATTTCTTAAGCAGTAAGATAATTCTCTTTGGAATTAAGAATATAAATTATCCTTTTGAGTTGAAGCGTTGTAAGTTTCTATAGGGAAAGATTTATGTTAGTAAGCAATTTTATGATTGGATTGCACTACGGCTAAGTAAAATTATACATCATCGCATTAAAATAATAAATAGCTAAGAACTATAATGCAGGGTGTCCTAGAAATAAGAAACCCGACAGACGGGAAGGTCAAGGTAAGGCACGGAACTTAACCACGGATCTTGAAAATTTAGATGAGCTAAGCGTGTTTTTTGTGTGCGAGACTTTGACAAAAACAGTAATCCAAGTGATTAAAAAATGTGCACAAGAGTTTGTTCGACTTTAAGTAAGACAATAGAATGTCGGACAGGGCCATTAACTAAAAAAGTTAACGTTGCTGAACCAGACATAGTTATGGCGGGGCACTCCATTCCTCTAACATCGGCACTCAATTTGTTGGGCGTTAATTTGGGAGCAAATATGTCCTGGGCATGTTGCAGGCATAGTAAGGAGAGCTTCTCAAAAGTTGGGAATATTATTTTGAACCAGAAAGCTTTACACTCCACAACAACTGTTAATTCTTTACAAAGCTCAAATTCGATCATCTATGGAATTCTGTTCCCATGTTTGGGACTCCGCTCCCAAACATACACTGCGTTTGTTGGATTCTATTAATCTATTCGTCTGATTGGAGACCCGGAACTGACCGGCGGCCTTGATTCGCTGGAACATCGAAGAACGATTGGCAACTTGAGCCTATTCTACAAGTATTTTCATGGAAAGTGTTCGGAGGATGTAGCCCGTTTAATTCCTCCCAGAGCGGTGCATGTTAGAAATACACGTCGCGCTGATACTTCACATCCGTATGAGGTTCAGCTTGTTACTCCTCGTATAACGCTTTCCAAGCAGTCTTTTATATGGAGAACATCATCCCTTTGGAATAATTTGCCCAGGACTGTGTTTCCCACCAAGTACAATTTACAGCGATTCAAGAACAACGTGCATCGCTTTTTCCGCACACGTGTCGCTCCTGTAGCGCTTTAGGGACCTCCCTGCAGCAAGTGTGCTAGACACATAAAAAAAAAATAAAAAAATCCAGAAGAGATGCGTTCAAGTGTCAATTCGCGAGAATCTCGACCTTTCAATACGCAGGCGATCAAAGGCCGTAAAGGTGCCCAAAACATCGTTACAATGCGTTCTTCTTAATACTTCTCCCGCCAAATACTGCTGGTGGGACTTAAAACCAACTGGTGTTGCTCAGTCGCTCATTTTGTCAATTAATTATTTAAACCCTTCTGTATATTTACCAAAATCTTAATCTAGAATGAGATCCATTTCACGTTAATAAACAGAATTGCCACTGCCGTTATTAGACGCTGACAAGTTTAAAACTCAAGCATAAAAGTCTATACATTCCCCTAAAGTGTGGACATAAGCCACGATGTCGGCACATAAAATAATCAGCTTATACTTCTTTGAAATTGACTGTAGTCGCAAGACAATTGTTAATTCAAAGCGATATATGAAGAGTACTAAATAGTTCTTCACATTCGCTCGATTTTGGTGCTTATAACTGGTTTCAGATATCCTGAGCTAAACAGATATTGAGGTAATTTTTCCGAATAAATTGATTTAAAAAAAGTGATATAAGTTGTAGCTCAAATTTGTTCAGAGATATCTTAAAACTAAAATTTGAATAACAATCCTAGATCCATGCACACACACACATACTTACAATTTATATAGCCTTGATATAAATTTACATAAAATTATGTAGAGATTACCTAAACATGTGGCATATATTACACAAAAAAAGATAAAATAAAAAAAATATATACATGTAAAATTCTAGACTATTTTATATTTAAAATATGTATATCATGTTTTAGTCTGTGACCTAACAAAGAAATATAAAAAAATTAGCATCACTAATGAGATAAACATATAGAATCTGATAAATAACTGTGGAAATATTTTCTGTAAAATACAATTCTATTGGTATGACATACAAACTACATAAAACACAACTAATAATTTAAATTAAATAATAATTAAAATAAAATAAAAAATCTTATCTTCTTAAGACACCACCTCCCCCTCAACTGTCAACTCTTCCAGCAAGGCTCACAAAGATCGTCGCGGATCTCAAACAACAGCGTCAAATGGATGTCTTACGTCCAACGTAAATGCATTTTATATATATATATATATATATATATATATATATATATATATATATATATATATATATATATATATATAATACTAGTCGGGCCCACGGCTCCGCTCGCGTGGACTTGATTCACTACTATAGTCACTGTTTATTCCTTATGTTACCCAACGTAATAAAATATCTCCCATTATTTCCCCTTATCTCCCAATATTTCTCCTTTATATCCCATTATCCCTACATAATTTCCATTATCTAGGCTTATCTCCGCTCATCTCCCATTATTTCCCTTATTTCCCATCATTTCTCCTTAGCTCCCAGTATTTCACCTTATCTCCCATTATCTAGACTTATCTCGACTTATCTAGGCTTATCTCGACATATCTCGCAATATTTCTCCTTATCTCGCCATAAATCCCATTATCTAGACTTATCTCTGCTCATCTCCCATTATTTCTCCTTATCTCCCATTATTTATACTTATCTCCAATTATCTCACCTTATCTCCCATTATCGATGCTTATCTCGACTTATCTCCCATTATTTCTTCTTATCTCCCATTATCTAGGCTTGAATTATATAGAACATATGTATAAATTTATAAAAACACGTAAATCGGATAAGTGGTTCTCAAGTGATAAGCTCACTAACGGACAGACATGCAGACAGAGAGATGTTGCATTTTATATATATTCTAGATAGGAGATTATAGATAACCTGGCCAGAGAACAAATGTATGATTTAAAAAAAAAACATGTAAATCGGATAAGTGGTTCTCGAGTGATAAGCGCACTAACGGACAGATAGACAGACAGACGTTGCATTTTATATATATTATATTCTTTGCTACATGATATTGTTCCATATTTAATGCTTTAGGCAGTGTATTGCAAAAGAACGCGGTATCAGCAAACTTTTCTCCGACTTGATTCAGTATTATCGTCACTGCTTATTCCTTCTGTCACCTAACGTAATAAAATATATCCTATAACCTGGCTAGAGAACATATGTATATTTAAAAAAAAAAGTACGTAAATCAAATAAGTGGTTCTCCAGTGATAAGCGCACTAACGGACAGACAGACAGACAGATAGACAGACAGAGAGACGTTGCATTTTATATATATATTATATTTTTTGCTACATGATATTGTTCCATATTTAATGCTTTAGGCAGTGTATTGCAAGAGAACGCGCTAGCAGCAAACTTTTCTCCGACTTGATTCACTATTATCGTCACTGCTTATTCCTTATGTCACCTAACGTAATAAAATATATCCTATAACCTGGCCAGAGAACATATGTATATTTTAAAAAAAAAAGTACGTAAATCGGATAAGTGGTTCTCCAGTGATAAGCGCACTAACGGACAGACAGACAGATAGGCAGACAGAGAGACGTTGCATTTTATATATTATATTCTTTGCTACATGATATTGTTTCATATTTAATACTTTAGGCAGTGTATTGCAAGAGAACGCGCTAGCAGCAAACTTTTCTCCGACTTGATTCACTATTATCGTCACTGCTTATTCCTTATGTCACCTAACGTAATAAAATATATCCTATAACCTGGCCAGAGAACCTATATATGTTTAAAAAAAAGCACGAAAGTGGTTCTCCAGTGATAAACGCACTAACGGACAGACAGACAGACAGAGAGACGTTACATTTTATATATATTATAGATATTCTTTGCTACATGATATTGTTCCATATTTAATGGTTTAGCATGTTTAAAAAAAGCACATAAATCGGATAAGTGGTTCTCCAGTGATAAGCGCACTAACGGACAGACAGACAGAAATACGTTGCATTTTATATATATTATAGATGTAATAAAATATATATCTATAACCTGGTCAGAGAACATTTGTATGAATTTAAAAAATCACGTAAATCGGATAAGTGGTTCTCGAAGGATAAGCGCACTAACGGATAGAGATACGTTGCATTTTATACATATTATAGATATAGATTATTATTATTATTATATAACCTGGCCAAAGAATATATGTATGAATTTAAAAAAAAATCGCCTATAACCTGGCCAGAGAACATATGTATGTTTTAAAAAAAAGTACGTAAATCGGATAAGTGGTTCTCCAGTGATAAGCACACTAACGGACAGACAGACAGACAGACAGAGAGACGTTGCATTTTATATATATTATAGATAAATATTATATATTATTATGCACAAAATGATTGGAATACTTGTATCCTAAATTTAATCAACTTTAAGTAATAATACATATACATATGTAATTTTACCGCGCAAATTTCAATTTTTCTCATAAAAATAAATATTCGTATAAAATTTCATCTAAAATTACTCCATGCTTTTCTCTGTAGTTTTACACGCATTTTTTAGAGAGAGAAAATATCTATCTCGCTTAAAGCCAGTACTGTTCAAATTTATATACTATTTTTCAGAAATAATTTTCCAAGTGTTCTTTTTATTAAATTTATTAACATTAAATATTTTAAGAGACAGCTTATATAAAACTATTCCTAAATTAATTTTGCATTTTCAAAGTATCTTTCAAATGTTTAAAACATGCTTATAATACCAGCAGATGTAATTTGTTCGTTGAACGGTTCAACACCCAATATACTCGTCGAATATGTTGAAGGGTCTGCAAGTTTCGTTTTAAGTGCCTAATCAGAAATTTTGAGTCTATTATTAATGGTGGCGAGCGATATTCTGAATAACAAACCCTATGTCAATGCTTGAATATTTCTTATGAATAGGAAAATTGCAGTTTTTGATATGATTACGTAGTTCATAATTTTGTAATATATGATACTACTATAACGATGCATTATTGCCTTCTTCAGAAGTGACGCCAAGTAGAGTTCATAGATTATCTCTTTTTATTTATGTATAGGGAAAAGAAATAATCAGTCAGCAATCAACTTTACGTCCGTTATGTTATTCTTCATAACACCGGAATTTTAATAGGCGTCTCATACTGCTAGATTCATTGTAAATGGTACCGTTGCATAATTTAGAAATCGTTTTACGAATTTTAAAAAGCTATTTTCAGTTTATTTCATACACAGTCTTGTACTGGTTTCTCTCTGTACTGGTCTAATTAGAAAGTTAGTCTAGGCTTTATAAAAAATATGTAATTAAACTTTCCATTGTCTAGACAAGCTTAATAATGATTATTACTGGAAAGCCTGAAGCTCAACTCTATCACAAAGACTCTATTGCTAACAATACAACTTAATTTATTTCTCCAAGGGAAATTAAACTTATTTTTAAATTTTGTTTTCATAGCTGCAAACACAAATTAGTTCAAGCTGTTTTTTAAGTCGGAGCATCTTTTTTTTAACAGGCTAAATATCTTTTCAAGATCGATGTCAAACATATTGTATACAAAAGTTGGTTTATTATTAAGATACAGCTTTTAAAAGAATTTCAAACGTTAATTTCGGTACCGAAAGAATTTCAGTATGTTATCCACTTTAATAGGAGATTAAACTGAAGGCAAAATGTCAATGCTGGTTCCATTAAAATCTTTTCCTTTACGGTTTGTTTATATTTCTAGTAAAAACTCTAACAGTGAGGTATGCGATATTTGATTGACACCAATAAGGTCAATTTGCTTTTATTTACATGTGAGCCTGCAAAAGAAAGACAGAAATTGAAAAGGATAGTTTAAGGCCGACTACAGCCATGATATCGTGATAAATATATATATATATATATATATATATATATATATATATATATATATATATATATATATATATATATATCTCGTCAACCGAGACAAAGCTCTGCCCAAAATTGTCGGCGACGGCAAATAATGTTTGACAGCTCAAATTATTCGGAATCCAAAGCGCTTTTGAATGCTGAGTGGCAAGAAATGATCAATCACAATGGTTTGTCCAATATGGCGTCTACAAATAAGGTATACGTCGAAAAAAATTATTAAAACTATAAAAACAGCTATAAAATATTCGAAAAAGCATTCAGATTGCTATTCATAAATTTTTCCTATTCATCTTCGTCCGTTTGTTTCAATGTTGAGAAATTTAAAAAGGCGAATCCAACATGGCGGACCTCAAAATCAATCAGATCTCTGATTCTCATAGAACTTGATATATTACGTGTTCTTAAGACCTCTAAAGTGCAGTTATAAACTATTTTTAAAATATGTTTAACTTTTGAATGGTAAGAACTCATCTCCTAAAAAGGCTGATCCAATATGGCTGCTCTGAGTGAGGTAAGCGTTAGCCCTTTTTCAGGTTCGAGATTTTGAGTAATTCTGACGTGGAATTGTTTGTATTTCAAAAGTTGCCTATTATTACTAATCACGAATCTAAAGTCAGATTTTAAACATTCAAGATGTCGGATCCAATATGGCAGACGTCGTTCCAAAAAATTAAAAAATTGTACTAAGTAAAATACAGTCATATTCTACATAAAATTTGAAATAAAAAAGATCTATAGTAATTTTTCACTAAAATGCATAGATTCTGAGAAATAAATTCCTAAACTATCTGTAATTTCATATTTTAGATACGATAGGTCAATGTTTATAAATATGTTTTCGCAAGAAGCTCTCTGCATTTAACAGGGTTGACACCGTCTTTAACTGTAATTTTAAAGCCTGCATTACTTTCTTCCGGTTGTTTTTATTTATTTTTAGTTTTTTTAAGATTTGCATATATTGAATATTGGATATTGGATCAGTTTTTTTTAGGAGATAAGGTTTTACCATTCAGAAATTATACATATTTTAAAAATATAAGTTTATAATCGCACTTTAGGAGCCTCAAGAACACATAATATATCAAGTTCTGTGAGAATCAGAGATCTAAACGATTTTGAGGTCCGCCATGTTGGATCCGCCATTTTGAATTTGAACAGTGATGCAAACGCACGAAGATGGATAGGTCAAATTTATAAATAGCCGTCTGAAGGCTTTTTCGAATATTTTATAGGTGTTTTTATAATTTTAATAACATTTTTCGACCCATACTTTACTTGTAGTCGCCATATTGGACCCGCCATTTTAATTGATAATGTTTTGCCACTCAGCATTCGAAAGTGCTGTGTATTCTGAATAATTTGAGCCGTCACACTTTATTTTCCGCCGGGCTTTGTCTCAGTTGACTCTAGAAAACATTGAACTAAATTGCAAGCCGGTTCTCTGAAAAGTTGTCTTGCTCTAATTCCATACAACACCGCGAAAAAAACTGAGTGGTTACGTGCTGTTTTGTAAAACAAATCGCTTTGCTTATCGTAACAGTGTTGCACTTATGTAATTAATTTTTATACTCGTTATATATATTATAAATATTTAGCTGTTAATTGTAAATATAATATTTATTTTCTTTCTTCTTATTTTATTGATATTATGAAAGCCAATGAAAAGGAGTATGGCGGCTCTACCTTGTGGTTTCGTTTCAGCATACGGTACCGATGATCCGGGTGACAGTCCTGGCAATTCGGTAAACTTATTTATTAATTTATTTAAGTATATCTAGCTTGGTAACCTACATAGTTGTTACAGAAATGTAATAACGCCCTTGCCAGCACTACCGCGTTGTCTAAAAAGTACCGTGAAATACAAATATATATTTCAACACTTGCACAACGTTGACGATATCCTCGCCGATATCCATCCAGTATATTTTACGGCTATATTAAATAATAACGCAAACTTACCCTCTAGTTTTTCGGTCTGCGACTCTTTAGCTGCTGTCTTAATGGTAAGTATAGGTTATTACGTAATTAGTAACATTTTTAGTGTTCCGTACGGAACACTTCTAAGATCACTTCGGTGTCTGTCTGTCTGTCCCACCCGATTTTCTCCGAAACTATCATAGGAAGTTGAAATTTGGTACTAATATAGAAATTGAGGGCTTCATCAGAGACGTGTAGTTTTGAGAGTTAAATTTTGACTTAAGGGTTAATTTTGGGAGATAAAATTGGAAGCGAAAAAAAAAATTTTTCACCAGATCATCGAGTGTGGTGTCAAATGAAAGCTTGTGAAAACACGAGTAAAATATATATATATATATATATATATATATATATATATATATATATATATATACAGTAATACCCCGCTTTACGCGAGGGATACGTTCCGAAAAAAATCGCGTTAACTGAAATTCGCGTATATCGAGGTTTATGATTAAACATAGTCAAAATTTAATACAAAAAAATACAAATCATTTTAATCAATCACTTTAATTCTAAGAACACTTTATGCAATACATACTCTTATTTTTTACGGAAAAATACATCATATTCAGAGAAAGCGGGGATCCCCCCGCGACCATAGAGAAGTTAATGACTACATGAGCGCGAAATTTGAAATTCGCGTTATAGTGAAACCGCGCGTAACGGGGTCGCGCTAAGCGGGGTATTACTGTATATATATATATATATATATATATATATATATATATATATATATATATTATATATATATATATATATATATAATGTAATATTTGCGCACACTTTCCCTTGTATTATTTTTAAAAAATCACGAAAAATCGCTGTTCCCTCCCCTTATCTCGAAAAGTACTGATCAAAAAATTTTACACGGGGTGTAGATTGAACGAAAATTATCACGAGTCCATTACCTTAATAATTTATCTGGTATATAAAAAAGAAACAAAAATTTCAAGATCATTAGTTTTTAGTAAAGTTTGGAAACAAACTTTGTTGAAAACTCATTTGGGGTGTGTTTTGTGAAGTCACTGATCATTTTATACCTCCGTAACAAAATTTTTTATTTTAAAAGCATTCAACGTACGGAACATTAATTGCGCCAACTTGGCCGGTTATTATTACTACTTTGGTAACTATTTCCAATTTATCTATCTTGCATTTGTACCGAAAATTTACCAAATAAAGAATATAGTCTTAATAATAAAAAACCCATTAACTTTCACATTGTCTAGACAGATTTAATAACGACTATTATTCGAAATACTGAAGCTAAACTCTATACCAGAGAATTCATTTCTGAAAATACAACTTTACAGAGGGTAGTGAATATAGAACAGACATTTTAATTTACAAAGAAAGGGCAAGATTTGTCCTATTGTTCTCGGTGATATATTGTTTAAATAATTCATCCTCAATTTTTTTGTTTGTCGTTATTAAAAGTCGGAGTTATTTTCCGGGGATATATTTCAACTGGGACATAAAAAGATTTAGAACTTTTGAACGAGTATTTGTGTGTGCTTCTAATTCGTTGCAAAATCTGAAAAACCTAGCTCCGAAGCGAGATACAAAAACTGTCTCATACTACGAAAATACCTTCATTTATTTCGGCATATTAAGTGTTTACGTATTTACCCAAATCTCAAAGTTTTCAGTGAATCGAGGAAAACCGAAAGCTCCTCCTTGTTAAACATTTTCGTTGTATTTTTTACAGCCTGAACGGGACCGTCCTCTGGATAAAGGCTAAAAAATTCTTAGGACTTTAAATTTAAATCAATAAAATCGAGACAAAATAAAAAATGATTAAAAATAGTAAAAACACTAATTATAACTCGAATTAAAAAAATAAATAAATATTCATAAAAATTAATTTTCCCTAAAAATTTTTAAACAAATACGAATTTAAGCATTTCGTTAAAATAATAACCGGCCAAGTGCAAGTCGGACCTGCGCAATTAGTGTTCCGAACATTGATTGCTTTTAAAATATAAATTTTTGTTATGGAGGTATAAAATGATCAATGACTTCACACAACACACTCCAAATGAGTTTTCAACAAAGTTTGTTTCTGATCTTTGTTGAAAACTTATGACCTTGAAATTTTTGTTTTTGTTTATATACCAGATAAATTATTAAAGATAATGCACTCGTGATAATTTTCATTCAATCTACACCCTGTGGAGAATATTCCAGAATTTTTTAAAAATTTTTTGATCAGTACCTTTCGAGATAGAGGGAGGCTCAGCGATTTTTCGCAATTTTTTAAAAATAATACAAAGAAAAGTGTTACATTATATGTATTTCTGTGTTTTTACAAACTTTCATTTGACACCCCTCTCGATGACCTGGTAATTTTTTTTTTCAATTCCGATTTCACCTCCCAAAACTAACCTCTTAACTCAAAATTTAATTTTCAAAACTGCACGGCCTTGATTCCTATATTAGTGCCAAATTTCAACTTTCTATGTCAAATAGTTTCTGAGAAAATCGGATGTGACAGACGAACAGGCGGGCAAACAGTCGGACAGACAAACACCGAAGTAATTTTATAAGTATTCCATATGGAACACTAAAAAGCTATAACTTTTTTAAACGTTCTTTTAAGACGTATTTTCCGGGTGGCCTGAAGTTACTATTCACGTGTTTGTCCGTCTGTTACACCCGATTTTTGTCCGAACCTATCTGAGATAGGATAGAAGAATTTGGCACAAATATAGAAATTGATGGCCCCATCAGAGCTGTGTAGTTTTGAATGTTAAATTTTGACTTAAGGGGTTAGTTTTGGGGGATGACATCGGAAGTGAGCAAAAAAGTTACCAGGTCATCGAGTGGGACATCAAATGGAAGCTTGAAAAACACGAATTTAAAAATATATATGATGTAATACTTGCGCACATTTTTCTTTCTATTATTTTTAAAAAATTGCCAAAAATCGCTGTCTCCCCTCCTTATCTCGAAAAGTACTAACCAAAAAATTTTGAAAAAATTCTGAAATATTCTCCACAAGGTGTAGATTGAATGAAAATTATTACTTTACCTTTGATAATTTATCTGGTGTATAAAAAAAAATTCAAGGTCATAAGTTTTCAACGAAGATCGAAAACAAAGTTTGTTGAAAACTAATTTAGGGTAACAAATTTTTTTATTTTAAAAGCAATCACCGTACGGAACACTAATTGCGCAAGTTAGACTTGCACTTGGCTGGGTTTTTAAATGTAGAATAAGACTAGCATTACCTAAAACGGAAGCGAATGATGATTTTTACGTAATCATAATAAAAAAATATATTAAGAATTTCTAAATATATGTATAATATTTACATTTACATTTATGATGTCAAAATGTATGAAAAGATTATCGACTTGTTACACAATGCACTATTTCAAATCTAACCGTTAACTGATGACAGAGAAAAAATACTATAATTTGTTAAAATATATTCAATTTACAAACGAAATCCTCCATTTTTATTACTATTTTTAGCATCCATCTTTACCGAAATATTGGAAGACTAACACTTTATTCTTTTGAGACTATAAATCAGCCTTATCTCTAGTTCCCGGCGAGCTTTATTTTGCTTGTTGCTTTTTATTGGGACAGGAAATAAAATACTGCCCCTGCAAAAAGCTATGTTTAAATTATTTACATGATAAAAAATTTCTTTAGAGCAGACTAACATTTTTTAAGATTGGTATTTCATTGGTCGTCTTGTATGTTAAGAATGTTAATATTAATATATTAACATCTACCTTGTAATACACAAAATAACAAAAAACATCTAAGAATAATTTGGTTTTCTTTTGTATTAAGTATTCAAATTAATTCGGCAACTCCTTTTCTTCAACACGATCCTATACAGCAGTTACCACGACTAACCTTGTTAGCATAATCAGGAGCTATGAAGGTTAGTAAAACTCGTGCTGAATGCAAAAATAAAATATTTTGTAGTGGTGATAACTGTTGTGTAGAGTCATTATACCAAAGATTCCAAAGTCCCAACGTAGTAATTTAACAAGATGTCTATTTATTGTCACTCTCTTTCCGCACATCTGGGTGATTTCCTCTCTGAAAAGAAGCTGTTCTTTCCAGTGAATGAGTTGGGTTATGCTTCTTTTTTTTTTTGATGCCCTTTAATAAGGGGAAGTGGGATTTGCCAAGATGATGTTGCACTGACCGAAATCAGTAGTAATCAGAGGGTAAAGAGAGTGGGTGAAGGAAACTTTTCCATCACGAACAAAAGATAAAATTCCGCGTCATTTTTGTCTGATGGTCTGGCGTTGTCCAGAAATTTAACGATTCGAAAGATCAAAGTTATACACCTCCTTTTAAATTTGAACCAATTATTTACGCAGCTTAAGACGCATTTTTTACATTTGAAATGCAATGCCACAAATACTGCTTCTCGGAAGACATTGATTTCGAGACCATATTTTGAGGTTATATAAGTAGCAAGAACTCACGAAGTGGTGATTGTGCTTCTTTAGGATTGGTACTTCCACACATATAAGTAACTGAAAATAGGTTAAATTTCAAACTGAATTTTGTTATTTATTTTAAAAATACTGAATTATTTTGTATATCTAATATTTTGACATAATAAAATCATATTTAATGTTCATATTCCTTGGTAGGTGAAATAAATATAAAATATAAAAACTTTTACATACTTTTTGATTTCTCATCCAAATAACTTAATAATAATAACTGTAATAGTATGAAAACCATATCTGATAATATTATTATTATTATAAACCATGTATATGTATGAACAAATAATATAATATTTAGATTAGAGGTGTCTATTTTATGTAACTCATTTTTGATAAAATTTTTATTTTTCTTATACATTTTTTTAGATCCAGTTATAATTTTTACCTGTTATGCTTGCATTTTATGACGCTTTTAAAAAATATATATAAATATATTATGATATATCGCTAATTATTAATAACTAAAAACATTCTACAAATGTGTCATTAATAAAATTGTATCCCTCCACATCAGTGATCCATTAGAAAGTACGACAAGCACAAGTAAAAAACACTGGACAGAATTACAACCCTGTCCCTGCAAAAAAAATTTGTTCCTATGCTGCTGTGCAACAGCAGCTGCAAAAGCTGTTTTGAATACGTATCGGTGTTGTCAATTATATTTGTCAGTTTTAATAGCAAGGTATATTTGATTATAACTGTTACTAAAGTATAAATTTAGAAAATAGCGAGCTGTTTTTTATAAATATAATGTTATTTACATTTTTCTCTGTTAACTAAAATGATGCGCTTTATTAGATTGAACTTTTAATGAAATTGTAAAAGCCGGTGGACCAGAGAATTTTTTTAATTTTTAGACGTAGAACAACACTATACATTTGATCGATCTTTCACATGTTAACCAGTACATCAGTTTCCAGGCCAGGTTAGATGTGTGATCGCGTTTTAATGTAAATATGCGGAGCCTTGTTTTTCAAGCTATGTTGCACGTGGACGACTTCCGCGAACGCGCGTTGTTTTGACTTCATCGCTTTAGGTTCACGTCTACCGGCAACGGTACACGGCGACAAAGTGAAATAAAACCGAATTGTTAATATGAAATAACTAGAAAAAATTATTTTTATGCATGAAATATAATTATCAATGAATACTAGCCTCTTTTATTCTTTTCTGCCTATGAGAGTTCTTCACATTCATCGTCTAAATATTGAAATATTTCCTGCTCGTAGAATTTTATTTTTGTTATTTTTGTTACTTTTATCCCCAAGGCAATGTTTAGTTCAATTAACGTGACAATATCAGACTTCAAGGCCATGGTACCAGCTTGGAGAGCACTTACTTTTAATAAATTTATAAAAATCGTGACGTGGAGAGACTGCTCTTCGGCGACAGCCGACGAAAAATAAAAAAAATCTTTATTTTGAATGAATGAATTTTTTCAGAGAATTTTTTTAATATTAACCTTTTGAAAAGTTATCAGCAATTATATTTTTTGAATTTAGTTCTTTATTATTAAAATTGAAAAAAAAAAATTGTTCTTATTACATTATTTGAAGTTTTATTTATATACTATATTTAAGACAATTTTAACAATAAAAAATTAAATTTAAAAAATATCATTGTTTATAACTTTTCAAAAAGTGAATCAAAAAAAAAATCTCTGAAAAAATTAGTTACGTTAAAGAGATACGATTAAAAAAAGGTTCAAAAATAATGATTTTTTCTATTTTTTATGGAAATTCGGGTATTTTTTAGCTAACTGTGCGTCAAATAACAATTTTCATTTGCAAATATCTCGTTTTATAGCCCAAATACCTGAAAAGTGATTCACGACGATTTGGTAGATAATTGTATTATCTATGGATTTTCTTCGAAATATTTTTTTTGAATTTTTATATTTTCCGAGAAATTTGCGAAAGTGGTTTTCGGGATAGTTTTTATTTTTTTTACAAGTCCTTCCATTCAATTTCCAATTTTTGACTACTGACCAATCATAGATCAAAACTAATTTTTGATCAAAAGTTCAGGCTTCAACTATGAATGAGCATTTCAAATTCTTATTTACTGAACTACCTTGTGTCAAACGTAAACGAGACGATAATTCAGAGGAATTAAAATATATATATATATATATATATATATATATATATATATATATATATATATATATATATATATATATATATATATATATATATATATATATATATATATATATATATATATATATATATATATATATATATATATATATATATATATATATATATATTATATATATACATATATATATATATATATATATATATATATATATATATATATATATATATATTATATATATACATATTATATATATATATATATATATATATATATATATATATATATATATATATATATATATACATACACGTGTGTATTTTTAAAACTTTGTGGCTACTTTATATGATAGAGACCCGTTTAAAGGAACAAAATCAAAAGACCAACAGGTTAGACAGTGCTGTTTGCGTAATGGCCCACGTAGGACCCAGTCGAAACAATTTAATAAATGTGCTGATAAATTTAATTCAGAGTAGGTACTTTTTTTTGACAGCACTGTTTCGCTTTCTTATCGTCAGTGGGTGTGTGTGATGCATGGGTCATCTCCAGAACACATTATTGTTCTTACTCACAAGAGACACTCGATGTCATATGTAATTTGTAGATATTTTGAGACTTGTTTTGTGAGTGATATCTTGGGGACCTTCCACATATTTTGTTGTCTTGAGGACCTTCCGCAGATCTCCTATGCAACTTTGGTACAAGTTTCGCGACCTCTTTACATTTGATATGCCTATAGAAACGAAGGTAACACATTTTTCCCTTAAACGGCTTCCTATCCACCACCACCAATCCACACTTACATCAAATTTTTTACTGTGTTAGAAAAATGATAATTTTATTCTAGATGCAGAGTTTTTTATTTTCGATGTCAATTTGTCAAGTACAGCGTCAAAAACGATAACTTCGAAGTTTCTGTAACGACTATTTTTAATAATATTTGAAGAACTATTACTTTTAAATGGCTTCTCAATAAGTTTAGGATATAGAGCTTTAGGAATATTAAACCTAAATCGAAGTAAATTGAGCAAAACAATTTAACACAGCTATTGACATTTCATATCCTAAATTATTTAATCTATTAACCTAAAATTGGGTAAAATGGCCAAAGTCTTAACCAATAAGAATGATTTTTTTCTTATTTATTTCAGCTTTTATGATTTTCAGTTTACTTTGATCTTGTTATATAACCCACAAGCTTATAGATTTAGAATTGCCAATTTCAATTAATGAATAAATGTGTTGTTGTAATTTTCACTGATGAAAGTATGTACCACAAGCCCTATTTACATAACTGCAACATCACGTATTGCGGTATCTCTCATTCATATAATTATGGCTGTTGAAGCATAACATTATATGGCTGTCTCACGTGGACCATATAAATTGCAGTTAGCTCAACTAGCAATATATGACGTTTCATTACCGAAAATGTTATGACAGAAGCGTCGTGCTCACGTAGCAGGCATAAAATTATTGAGTGATTAAGGATTCATCCACTATGCTGAATATAAATAAAATATATGGATATATATATTTATATACAGGGTTAATGGTTATAAGTTGGCCAATAATTTTATTTAATCGGAGTCACGATTTTCCAAGCTAATGCACAAAAATATACTTATGTGCATTCATGTAGAAAAAAATATTACTTTTCAATACATTTTTTTATCCCGAAAGTAATCATTACCATAGTGTTACCAAAGTAACAAAGTATTTTGTTAATATTTCTTATCTACCATACAAATATTGACAAATATTTTAATAGTCGTTTATTTTGATCAATTCTTGAAAATGTTACAAAATAAAAATACTTACCATATTTGGAAAGAGATAGTGTTGTTGCAGGACTCGCTTTCAAGACTCTGTCTACAGCATCGTCCGGAAACACGCCAACTCGTCTTGCAAGATATCATTTTCCAAACGTGGTACGTAAGTCACTCTTGTCTACGACTATTTAATTAAAAATTATCCGCTTTATTATGAACTTAGGCCTCTTGAGAACAAATAAAAAAAAATGTCAAATATTAACGAGCGGAGTATCATTGTAGTCAAAAAGACATTTTCAACCAAAATATCCGAGAACAAAAAAATAATAATAATTAAAATGGATGTATAGTAAAAATGTTATAGATATCACCACAATTTCAGTTTATTATCTCTTAATGCAACAAGGTTGTATGGGTGAGGCACTTTTGAAAGATAAATCATAATTGTAAATCATTATTAGTAATAAATAATACATTTAGTAATATTTAAACAAATTTAAACAACTTGAAAAAGTTCCTATCTTACCTAGAAATTGAACAGCTTTATTACATGTCCAGTGACTTAACGGCGAAGTTCTTAACCAAAATGAGGAACTCGATTTTTGGTAATTTGCTATCACGGACATTAAAAACTATACAAACAAAAATTCAGATTAGCTTACGATGTGTTCGACCTGGGCGTCTTGGCACGACTAGACCAGCAAAATTAAAACAATACATTCTTATGGAGGTGTCCTATGTAGAAGGCACACACGAGAAGCGCGGTTGAGTACTAGTTGGCTTTGTCAAAAGTTACAACCTGTCATCACAAAATGTATTGTAATTATAGAGAAGCATTATTTGGGGCAGTAAAAGAATTGCGGCGTTTAGGTCATAAAAACTATCATTATCGCATACATACTAGTTGATACGAATGAACCCGTATTATAACGCATTTAGAAAAGACAAGGGGATATACCTAGCCATCTGAGTAAAAAAATTTGAATTTTGGATTTTTACATTTTCTTTTAGTATGATATCTTAAGAATATTTTCTTTAAGTTTCATAAAAATCGGTTAAAAATAGAAGTTATAGCAGTTAAAAAAACGGTAGCGTGGAGTTTTCGGAGCAGGTAGCAAGCAGTTACACTCGGGTCAGCCTTCGCCGACCTCAACTCGATTTTAATGTATTTTAAACTTTTTCTTTTATAATGCAAGGAGATTCTTCAATTATCCTTCTTAAAATGAACGAGACATTCACATCTGCTATTCTAAGGTTCCATATTTAAAACTGGGAGTTTGTTCAGAACCATTTTACAGTTCACTCGTAGCAATTCAGTCGTAGCTCTTATTAAAGTTTATATTTTAATTGGCTTTGTTAAATATAATGACAGCTATGGGAGTTAATTGTGACCGAAATGCACATGACTACGCAGCTAAAGTGGACGAATTGGCGGGGCGAAAATTGCTGCAAAATACAAAAGAAGCTAAAATGAGTCATAGACAAGAACAAATTAATATTCTAAAAACGGAGTCGATGATTCATTTACAGCTAAGAATTTATTTTTGTATTAGTGTTTTTTAACCTGATTTTTCAATCCTAAAACTTTAAAGGCGTTTTTCTCGAAACTACTTTTTCGTGAGAACCGCTTGGCAGAGTTCGAGATATCTCAAGAATCACCAAACCGATTTTAAGGAAATTTGATACATATTTTCTCTATATATATATATATATATATATATATATATATATATATATATATATATATATATAATATATATATATTGTTTGCCTTTGACTGAAGGAATTTTGATTTTATCAAGAATTTTATTTTTAATTAGAAAAAATGTAAAACGCGGTAACCTCATTTTTTCACTTTTTTGTTTAAACCAATGCCATTTGATGCATTTTTTTTTAATCCTTCGTTCAAAGACAAGATTAATACTCTAGTAAACTAATTTCTTTGGAAATTTTGATTTCAGATGATACAGCTCCCAATAATCGTGGACACCGCACAAAAATCTGATTTATATAATGAATAATAAGTGTATTTATTACACATCTTCCCAAAAGACATTTCCTGTATGCCTATTTTGAACTTTCTAATTTTAATACTATTACACTACAGAACTACAATTCGCTCACATAGCTCTTTGATAATAATAGAATCCAACACTTTTTAAATCTTGATCGATAAATTCGACATATTTGATTTAAAATCCCACAAAACATATTTCTTTTCATTTACGCATATTAAAACCCTATTATTAGTTCCTGCCAGATTCAAGAGTTACATTAATAATTTAGTATAATATTACTATTGTGTATCTTTTTTTAAAAAAATTTAATCAAAAACAACAAATGAAATAGAATTTTTTTTAAAATTTGTTTAAAAACTCGTAGTCTTGATCTTTCTCTATACTTGTATGGTTGAACATTATGCTAGATTTGGGGAAATAAAATAGATTTTTAGATAAAACAAAAAAAAAATTATTTTTTTTTATGAAAATTCTGACATTTTGAGACTTTTAATTAATTCAGAAGAAGAGGGCACTTTATTTTTACTTTAATGCCCTATGTACTATTATTAATAATTTTGTACCAGTGATTGGTAGTTCTTTTTAGTGTTCCGTATGGAATACTTATGGGATCACTTCGGAGTTCGTCTGTCCATCTGTTTGTCCACCTGGCACACCTAATTTACTTCGAAACTATTTGACATAGAAAGTTGAAATTTGGCACAAATATAGGAATGGATGGCCCAATCGGAGCCGTGTAGCTTTGAAAGTTAAATTGGGACCTAAGGGGGGTGAAATCAAAAGTGAAAAAAAAAAAATACCATCTCATCGAGTGGAGTGTCAAATGAAAACCTCTGAAAACAAGAGTTCAAAAATATATGATGTAATACTTGCGCACACTTTTCTTTGTATTATTTTTAAAACATGGCAAAAACGCCCCTGTCCACCCACTTTGTCTCGAAAAGTACTGATCAAATAATTTTGTAAAAGTTCTGGAACAGTCTTGAGAAAGCGTAGATTGAGCGAGAATTATCATGAGTACATTATGTTTGATAACTTATCTGGTATAAAAAAATACTGAAAACTATTTTTCCCTACAAAGTGGTAAAGGTGGATTATTTTCCGTACATTACCGCGCGTCGCTCCTCCAGGGACAAAATAATTTTATTTTATTGGTTTATCATTAGGTAATAAATATTTGTTTTACACTTTTATTACTATATTCTAGATTGAGTAATTTATTGGCTATGAGATAGCTAAGATGCATTATTGACCAGGAAAAAACGTGAAAATACATATTGGATCTTAAGATATATACATGTCAGGGACCTAATTACCTTAGCTTAGATTAAGCTTTTATGTTATTTTAAAAGCAGTACAGAACACTAATTGCGCAAGTCCAACTTGTACTTGACCGATGTTTTTTTATTTAACATTTTAACTATGTTGAGAATGTGGACTCTTTGGCAGAATGACACTACTCAGTATATATCACCGCTACACCAAACACTTTATTTTTGCACTCAACGTGCGTTTCGCTAACCATATTAGCTTCATCAGGGGAGATGATTGACTAAATCTAAACTACATATCTACCCTATTTATACTTAGCCTTACACGTGAATTACTCAGGTCAAACTAATGGCATAGGTGAAGCCATCAGTTCCGTTCAAGTAACCAATGGAGTGGGCTATAAGGAATAGGCATAGACCCTCTATCTTTATTTAAACTACTTTTACATTTTATAATTTTCATACTTTCGTATGCGTTCAACATTCTTCTATCAGATATATTTTTAATTAATCTTAGATGTTACAGTATGATCAGCTTCAAGAGCATGTTCGGCAATGCTAGATTTTTCTGTTCTACTATATTTTAAGTGCTAAATGTTCTTTAAATCGTGTTTTAATTGACCTTTTAGTTTCTCCAACATACTTTTTGTCGCAATCATTACAACTAATTTCATAAATTCCAATTTTCTCACAATTAGGAATCTTATCTTTGGGATTTCCTAAGATATTCCTCAGATTTTCTGAAAAGGTAATAAGAAATCCATTACCGAGACTGATAACAGAAGTTAAAAATTCTTTAAAGAAATGTAAGAACCTTATCTCCGATTCACTAAAATTTAAATTAAATGTTAGTAATTCGACCATACCAAAGTTGTATTGCTTACCTAAAATTCACAAACCTGAAAAAGCAATAAGACCCATTATTTCATCGGTCGGATCACCCACATATTTGATATCCAAATGGTTATCAAAAGAATTTGAGAATTTACCATTAAATACTTTCGCAGTGGAGAATTCTTTAGAATTCATTAATAAAACAAAAAATCTAGTTCTTAATGAAGGTGAGATCTTAATTTCTTTTGATGTCAGTTCTTTGTTTCCAAGTGTGCTAATACCACAAACTTTACAATATTTCAAAGAATTACTTAGGATAAATGACTTTGAGGACCAAATTATTCGTGAATACTTAACATTATCTAAACTTTGTATGGAACAAAATTATTTTGAATATAACAGTCAATTTTATGTTCAGAAAGAAGGAACAGCTATGGGTAATTGCTTATCACCTTTCATAGCCAATTTATTAATGAGTAAGTTTGAAACCAAAGCCAGTCAAGAATTTGAGTGTTTCCCAAGGGTATGGTATAGGGATGTAGATGATGTTTTCGCAATTTTTAATACAAAAAAGCAAATATGGATAATTTTGTTTCCAAATTAAATAGCCGATATGATTCCATTAAATTTACTTATGAAATTGAGAACAAAGGACAACTGCCTTTTCTAGATATGTTAATTATTAAAAATAATAATATGTTAGAATTTGATATCTATAGAAAAGACACAATAACAGACAGATATATTCCTAATGATTCATTCCATTGCAAACAACACAAATTAGCCGCATTACATTTTTTAGTTCATCGTTTGGTCACTTTTCATCTGAATAGAATAAATTTTAATAATGAAAGGAATCGTATTAGAAATATAACTAGAGTTAATGATTATGACTATGACTTAGTAAACAAGTTAATAAATAGACACATTTCAGGTTAAATATTCAAAATTCGAACTTTTTTACACGCGAAGAAAATAAGACTAAGTATACCTCCATACCATATAATCTGAAATATAGTAGGGGACTCAATAAGGTATTTAATAAGGTAGGCCTCACCTTAGTCTATAAGTCATCAGATAATCTGAGAAATATCTTAGGAAATCTCAAAGATAAGATTCCTAGTTGTAAGAAAAGTGGAATTTATGAAATTGATTGCGACAAAAAGTATGTTGGGCAAACTAAAAGGTCAATTAAAACACGATTTAAAGAACATTCAGCACATTTAAAATATAGTAGAACCGAAAAGTCTAGCAGTACCGAACATGCCCTTGAAGCTAATCATACTATAACATTAGATTATCTAAGATTAATTAAAAATGTATCTGATAGGAGATTGTTGAACGCATACGAAAGAATGGAAATTATAAAATGTAAAAGTAGTTTAAATAAAGACAGAGGGCCTATTTCTTATAGTCCCCTCTACTGGTTACTTAACCGGAACTGATGGCCTCATCTAAGCCATTAGTTCCGCTTGAGTAATTCAAGTGTTAGGCTAAGTATAAATAGGGTAGATTTGTAGTTTAGTTTTAGTCAATCATCGCTCCAGATGAAGCTAACATGGTTAGCGAAACGCGCGTCGAGTGCAAAAATAAAGTGTTTGGTGTAGTGGTGATATATACTGAGTAGATTTAACATTTTGCTCCAAAACAGTAAACGTGAACAAACCTATTCTTGCTGATTTAGAAAATAAAAACCTTATTAACACAATTTTCCGCAAAGAATATGAATTTTCCAGCTAGCAGAAGACTCTTCGATCTCTCTGTTTTTTGATATTCTACGTATGACACTCGTGTCGCACTTACCGCCCGAGTGACACACAGAGTAGATAGCCTTAATGACATTTTACAACTTTAAGCCTCCTATGATCTAAAAGCTTGATTTACTTAAACCCATGGCTTCTAGAGGCTAATACATCTAGTTGTATTGTTTTTACTATACCTCTATTCCTAGATTTGTTTTCATTTCTAACAATATGTTTTATCTCCTTAGATTTTTCACGCTCTAACAAATATAATTTCCTTGCCTATTTTCAGCGACGGCATGGTCTATTCGACTCACTAGTCAATTCCTTAACGACATTTTTGTGGCCGGTGGCGAACGATTTTAATGCCGTAAGTTTAGGTAAAACTGTTGTTTCTTTGTAGTGCGTACTCTTTAATTACTAATAGCCCTAACCTTTGATGTAGTATCGTATACTAATCCTTGGATATCTGTGTATCTATTAACCTGAATTTTGTTGTGTAGTGTATTTAGGACATTCCTATTGTGAGACTTCTAATTAAAGCACCTCCTTTAATAACGTTGTGATAAAACCAATATAAAATTAATACTGATCTCTATTAGAAGAGAATAGTTGTTTCCTTATTAATATTTGATTTCAGGTTAGCTTACAGATACTCTTGTTTACTTTACACTGGTTGCATATATCCATATTTATCACATATTACAATGCCAATTACCTAAAGACAGGTAAACTCAGAATGTTCCAAACATCTTGATACTATCTATATTTTTACTTTAGGAATGGGAACTGAGAGTAAACGTGACTGCAGAAAAAAGGAATATACAGTGGCGTGCAAAAGTTTTCGGCCAGTGACATTTCGTACTCTAATTTATAAAAAAAAAAGACTAATGATTTTTAATCATTATGAGATGTGAGTATGAGATATAGGAAACAAAATAATATAGTAGAAGAATATTATTTATGTTTGTGAATATATTTATTATTATTATTATTATATTTATATGTGCAAAAGTTTCCGGCCACATAATATTCATTGACGCAGTAAGACATTCAAAGACGTATTTACGAATAATAGCGCGTTGAATGTTCACATTTAGTTCATAAAAAGTCGTGGGAGTATAAACATCGCTCGGCATATACAAATCCAAATTCTTGAGAGAGTAATAAAATTTTCAAAAGAAGGAAAGTCTTCTCGTGAGATTAATTCATTATTATCGATAGATAAATCAACCGTGAACGATATTATTGTAAAATACCGTTATAGATATGGTTTAAAACAGGGGTGCTCAAACGGTCGATCGCGATCGACAAGTCAATCGCGAGTGCTTTTTGAGTCGATCTCGAGAAAAAAATTCCGATATAGAACTATTCACAGATTTTGTTTTATGTAACTAAAACAAAATGTAATGAGTAAACTACTAAAATTTATTCGATCCACAATTAGGCCAGAAGAACCCCCTCATCACTTTCTTTTATCGTAATAATCCCCTGCTAGCGGCAAAAGGCGGCTTTATCAAAGGAACGCGCGGTACTTGTCAAAGAAAAGCCGCGTTTTTGATTCCCGCCGATTTTTCTAGAAACTTCCGGCGGCGTGTTTGATGGGAACATTCGAGACTTCGTTCGCGCCGATATAAATGTTACGCTTGCAGGAATAGGAGTCAGTCTGAGTTGTAACTTGAAGGCGATACATCGATACAAAGTTTATTAATAAATAGTCCAAAATGAGTGCGGCGAAGAAAAGTAAAACTTATCATTTTAATAACAATTGGGTGGAAGAATTTTTTTTTTGTATGGTAAAGGATAAGTGCATTTGTCTCATTTGCCGTGCGTCAGTTGCAATACCTAAGCATAGGAACTTAGAGAGGCATCATAAAACGGTTCATAAAAACTATGAAAAGGATTTTCCGTCACAGAGTGAATTAAGAAAACGGAAAGTACGTGATTTGATAACTTGTTTGAAAAAAGAACAAACCATGTTCACGAGACCAGCCAAACAATCAAAAGCTGCAACGATCGCGTCATTTAAAATATCTCATATATTGGCGAAACACAAGAAACCATTTGATAATGGATTGGTTGTGAAGGAAGCATTTATTGAAGCGGGTGAGACTTTATTTGGAGATTTTAAAAATAAAACAGAGATTATGTCTGCTATTAGAGAACTTCAGTTATCTCGTCCGACTATCACAAGGCGTATTTAAATCATGAGTTAGGACATGGCAGATAAACTAAAACATGATATCATGGAATGTACATACTTTTCTTCACAGTTCGACGAATCCACCGATATGACAGACACTGCCCAGCTGCGTATTTTTATTCGAATGGTATTCAGTGACATGTCGGCTAAGGAAGAGTTTTTGACAATGATTCCTCTGAAAGGAAAGACCCGTGGCGAAGATATATATGACGTTTTCTTCAATTTTGTAACAAACTACAAGCTACCAATATATAAACTAGTGTGCATTACAACCGATGGAGCACCACCAATGACTGGAAACAAAAAAACGGTTTTGTGGCATTGTGTCGAGCTAATGATGATTTCCCTTCATTTTTCTCCTTCCATTGCATTATACATCAACAAGTTTTGTGTTCAAAAGTTCTAAACATGGAGGAGATTATGGGCATTGCAATAAAAATTGTGAATTCTATCCGTGCACGTAGCTTGCAACGACGGCTCTTTAAATTGCAGTTGGAAGATAGTGTGTCAGCTGAAACACACTGATTTAGTTCTTCACACGGACGTCAGATGGTTAAGTCGCGGAAAATTCCTAGAAAGGTTTCAAGAATTATATTAAATATCCGAATCTAAGGCAAATCGCCCTTCAACTGACGGCAGTGTTTGGGTCAACTTACTTGTGCGAGTCTGCATTTTCTGAAATGAAGATAATTAAGTCAAAATATCGCAATCGACTAACTGACGAACATATGTCATCATGCTTGCGATTAGCACTCGGTAATTACGTACCATTTTATGAAAAGTATGCTGAGGACATGCTTCAACATCCAAAGTCACTCTTTAGTTAAGTTTAGACACTAGAACTCGTTTGTTTTGTAAGAACCAATAAACTCGCAATTTTGAATAATTATGAGTTTTTTCATTGACATTTTAGAGCAGACCTACACTTACCTTGATAAAAAAATGCATATTGTGCGGAAAACTAATATCTATGCCACGATACACCCTACCTAGATGACAATCCTGCATCACACTTACTTGCAGCCTCTCAGAGTCGATCGATCGTAGTCTAACAATATTGAAGTAGATCGCCATCTGTTCAAGTTTGAGGACCCCTGGTTTAAAAGATCGTCCGCGTAGTGGAAGACCCAAGAAGAAGGTCTAAAAAAGTAGATCGTATCATTAAACGCAAATCAACTGCGGATGTCAAGAAAACTGCTGCCGAAATTGCACGCGAGCTAAAGGATGAAAACCTAGCTAATGTTAGTCGTAGTACTGTGCCACAAAGACTACATGATGTGGGGCTTTTTGGCCGTATAGGTATTAAAAAACCATTAATCAGTAAAAAGAATAAGAAGGCCCGATTACAATTTGCCAAAAATCACCTAAATTGGACAATCAAAGATTGGAAAAAAAGCAGCTTTCTCAGACGAATCTAAATTTAATCTTTTTGGAAGCGATGGTAGACAACATGTACGACGTCCTATTGGTACGAGAAATGATGTTCGGTACCAAATTCCTACTGTAAAACACGGTGGAGGAAGTGTGATGGTTTGGGGAATTTTCTCTGCACAAGGAGTCGGTCCATTGATCGAGATCAACGGAAATATGAACTCTGATATTTACAAGCACATTTTAGAAAACAATTTGTTATAATATGCTGAAGAAACATTGCCGCAGAATTGGATATTTTAGCAGGAGAATGACCCCTAACATATATCCAAGTTGTTAAAACAGTGGTTTTCTGCATGTGAGAGTTTTAAGCTGGCCATCTCAATCACCGGACTTGAACCCAATAGAACACTTATGGGAAAACGCTAGATCGTCAAGTCGAAAGCATACATATTCAAAGAAAGCCGCATTATTCAAATCATTGAAGGAAGAATGGGATAAAACTTCACTTGCTTGGATTAATCGATTAATTGGGTCAATGCCACATCGTTGTGCGGCTGTTATCGCTGCAAAGGGTATGGCTACAAAATATTAACATAAAAATATCATTTAAGTCTATTATAGAGCATATGGACTAATAATTTTTCTCGTAGTACAAAGTGGCCGGAAACTTTTGCACATATAAATATAAAAATAATAATAATAAATATATTCACAAACATAAATAACATTCTTTTACTATATTATTTTGTTTCCTATATCTCATACTCACATCTCATAATGATTAAAAAATCATTGGTCTTTTTTTTTAATAAATTAGAGTACGAAATGTCACTGGCCAGAAACTTTTGCACTCCACTGTATATCAAACTGTCGAAATTAAATGGCCACAATGAATTCTTTGAATATGCATCACATATTTAGAAATAACGATTTGCTACTCTCCAATCGACCATTGCGGCTAACAGCCGTCCTAAACCTGCAGAATTTTGAACTTTACAAAGATAATTGCAAAATAGATCCATGCTTAATAGCCTCATGAACCTCTTTACAATGAAGCCGTATATTTTCCGGTGTACCAACACGAAATTTTTTCCTAATATACCGAAGGAGAGACGAAATTCGTTCTACCTTTTTGCACAGATATTTATCATTTATCATATACGTTAAATGTACTATTGTAAATGTTTTGTGTCCTGTTAGGTTTCACAGAGGGCAAAAAGGGGTGTTCCGTATTAGTAGATACTCAAGATAACACGTATGATGAAAAGTTTTTGGTCTAGCTACTTAAAACACATTTTTTTTTGCAAAATTTGACTTTATTCATCAATATAGTCTCCAAGAGCGATACAGTCAGTCCAACTATTTTCTAACATTTCTATACCTTTCTTGTAGAAGGATTTGTCTTCGCCTTCAAAATAGGTCTGTTTCGGCAATAACATCCTCATTGGAGCCAAATCTCTTTGCCGCGAGCAATTTTTTGAGGTTTGAGAGTAGATAATAGTCGCTGGGAACCAAATCTGGACAATACGGTGGATGAAGAAGCAATTCGACGTTCAATTCGTGCAATTTTGCCATCTTAAACATTGACTCGTGACACGGTGTATTGTCTTGATGAAAGAGTACTATTTTCTTGTTCATTTAGGGCCGTTTCTGTATGATTTCTGCTTTCCAACGCAACAGTAACTTTATATAATATTCGTTATTGATGATTTTTCACTTCTCAGCATAATCGATGAAAATTGTTTCATGCGCATCCCAAAATACGGAGGCCAGCCGACTGTTGTGTCTTTGGTCGCTTCGGGTGGCTTTCACCGGCTGCTGTCCACTGAGCTGATTGCCGATTTGATTCCGGTGTGTAGTGGTTGATCCATGTTTCATTCTTTATCACATATCGCATAAAAAAATCCTTTTTATTGTGCTTTAACATGTCCCAACAGCGCTCAAAATCATCAACACGTTGCTGTTTTTGGTCCACTGTGAGCAAACGCGGTATCCATTTCGAACAGAGCTCTCTCATGCCCAAATATTCATGCAAAATATGACTAACATGTTTTTTTAATATCTTTAGGGTGTTAGCTATCTCACACAATTTCACTTTACAGTGCAGAGCATACTTTGAACTTTTTTCGTTTTTGTTTTCAAATCAAACGCTGTTTGTAAGATTTTTAAAAACAATTTAAGGTACTTACTTGTCTGTATGTTTTACACTATTATTATCATTAATTCATCTTCTTTATTTTTCTTATTCGCGGATAAACGACCAATTGGATAAATGACTTTATCACAAGACCAGGTAACCGATGTATGTTTGAATAAAGTCCACTTATTTAACAACGTTACAATATATACAGCTAGTATTAGTCCGTTTAATACCTATTTTCGCAAGGTTATTAAAAGATTTAGGGCTTATTCAAATTTCCGCTGTATAAATTATCTATAAACTTTAATCTCTATTTCTAAAACCTTTACGCTGCAAGATAAGAAAGAGCCTAGTAGTTAAGGAAAAGAAATAAAAATTTCATTAGCTTCGGGCCACTTGTTCTCGACATAAAAAGGGAGATTGTAATGCTACTGGCGATAAAAATTAATTGCTTCAATAAATTTTAAGTAGGAAGCTAATTTAAGGCATTCGAATTATATTTTTTAAGAATGGAATATTTTGTCATAATATTCTACTTAAAATCTAAAGTATTCGAAAAGTACTGTCTAATCACAGCCCCACAAAAAAAAAATTGGGGTATACTTTTGATGCGATATATCAGATCCATAGTATTTTTGCCCGCTGATCACGAATCTGACGTCAGAATATCGCCATCACATCTCAATTTTTTTCTAACCTCAAAAAATAGGTAAAAATTAGTAAAAATTAAGAAAAATATACTCCTAAAAAATTGATTCAAGCTTTTTTATGAATCCAAAGATGTATTAATATGTATTCGGACACGCTAAGCTAATATTCATCGGTTGGATTGAGCCATACAGTTCTGTTTTTTCTTTCTAAGCTCAATAAATCAGACAGATATAGTGGTTCTCGAATGCAAAAACGAATTCAATTTAAAATTCAACCGATCCTTACCAAATTTGGTACACGGGGATTTTTTGGGTCGCTGATCACGAATCTGAGGTTGGAATTGCAAAATTCAAGATGGCAGATGTTTTCGCGCCATTTTGAACGCCGAGAAAATTCATCGGTCGATTTTTATTCTTCTACCTGCATCCAGGGCACCTCCACGTGGTGTCGGTGGGCAACGGTGTTACTCCACTAGCCGGCAGAGTCCCTGGATAACGGCTTAGATGCCGTCATGGCAGGTAGAAGAAAGAGAATTACGATGCAGGGACTCGGAAACCCATTATCGGCGGTTGGTCAGGGTGGGAAAGTGGGCCCGCAGCCGTCGTCATCCAGCGACCGTAGCTCTTCATGTGTGGGTGACTTGGCTCATGTAGAGTATAATGCTACAAGAAAACGGTCTCACGGTACAAGGACTTTTCATAAGTGCGATAAAAACAGTGATTCATTTTGTTATATTTGCTCTCAACATGTATTGAGTAAAATGGGGTCACCGATAACGGATAAGATTAAAACCTTATATAAGGATTGTTTTAACATTGAAATACAGCACCAGGATACAGATTGGGTTCCCCACATCATTTGCAGTTCTTGCAAAATAATGTTGTACATCAATAAGAAGGCGATTAAATATTCCAGACCAGCAATATGGAATAGACCATACAGTGAAAATGATTGCTACTTTTGTATGAATGTTGTATCTAGGCATAACCGAAAAAATAAAAGCACTATTACTTATAACGATGTTTCGACAGTAACAAGACCAACTAAACTAATTCCGCCTCCTGAACCACTTGATGCTGATGTTATGGAAACAAATGATTTCACCTTATCAGTTCATGCCGAAAACATTGAGACTGTCGAAAAAGATTCAAACACTGTTACTAATGAATGTTCTAGTGACAACCTATCATATACTAGTGACACAGATAAAGAATTTCTACCATACAACCGTAAACCAGAACCAATACGTATCACAGTCAGAACTTAGTGATCTAGTCAGAGATTTAGGATTATCCAAAGATGGTTCAGAGCATCTTGCTTCCTTTTTAAAGAAAAGACATTAACTTAAGCCAGAAGCTACGATTTCTTATTATAGAAACAGAGATGAAGAATTTCGAAAATATTTCACAATGGACGAGGAATTGTCACTTTCATATTGTACCGATGTAAAAGGTCTAATGGACGAATTTCAAAATAACTCATACGATCCTGAAGAATGGAGACTGTTCATTGATTCTTCTAAACGGAGCATTAAGGCAGTTTTGCTGCATAATACCAACGTTTACGCTCCCATTCCGATTGCTCATTCCACAGTTATGGAAGAGCAATATGAAAAAATGAAGCAGCTTTTGATAAAAATAAAATATGCTGATCATAACTGGAAAATTTGTGGAAATCTGAAAATTGTAACAATATTGCTTGGCCAACAGTCAGGGTTTACACTTTATCCCTGTTATAAATGTCTGTGGAATAGCAGAGACAGGGAACGTCATTATAAGAAAAAAATTTGGCCAACAAGAGAATTGTACACTCCTGGTGAAAATAATGTATTGTTTCCACCATTGGTAGATCCAGGAAAAGTTCTTATTCCCCCGCTTCACATTAAGCTTGGACTTATGAAGCAATTCACGAGAGCATTAGATACAAACGGCCCATGTTTCAAATATTTGCATAAAAAATTTCCGAAATTTTCTGAAGCTAAAATTAAGGCAGGCGTATTTGACGGGCCACAAATAAGAAAATTGTTTCAAGATTCATTATTTGTTACTAAAATGAATAAAGTTGAAAAAGCTGCTTGGCTTAGTTTTAAAGAAGTCGCAACAAACTTTTTGGGAAATAATAAAAGTCCTAAGTACAAAGAAATAGTCGAGAAAATGGTAAAAAATTTTCAAACCTTAGGTTGCTTAATGAATCTAAAATTACATTTCCTGGACTCCCACATCGATGATTTCCCAGATAATCTTGGCGACTACAGTGAGGAGCAAGGGGAACGTTTTCACCAAGATCTGAAAATCATAGAAAATCGGTATCAAGGACGATGGGATGACCATATGCTAGCGGACTATTGCTGGTCGCTAAAAAGAGAAACAAGTCCTCAAAAGCGTTTGGGCAGAAAGCCTTTGAATAGGTCATTCGCGGAAAAAAGAACAAGATACAGCCAAAAAAAGGAAAGTTATGTGCGGGTCTAACCTTCGCAATTCTAGGGCTTAAGGGTCTACTATTTGAGAGTATATGGTTTAAAAGTCCTGGTTTTGAGTTTATTGGGTCTCATTTTTAAAGTTACAGGGTTATTGAGGTCTATTTTTTGATGTTACAGGGTGTGGGAGTCTAAGGTTTCAGGGTTTAGGGTTTAAGAGTATCAGGTTTGAGGATTCCCCAACTGTATACCAAATTTGGTAGGAATCGGTTGGTTTTCAATAATTTTGTCCGCCATCTTGGATCCGCCATTTTGAATTTTGCAAATCCGACCTCAGATTCATGATCAGCAACCCAAAAAAACCCCCGAGTACCAAATTTGGTAAGAATCGGTTGAATTTTAATTTGAATTCGTTTTTGCATTCGAGAAGCACTATATCTATCTGATTTATTGAGGTTAGAAAGAAAACAGAACTGTATGGCTTAATCCAACCGATGAATATTAGCTTAGCGTGTCCGAATACATATTAATACATCTTTGGATTCATGAAAAAGCTTGAATCAATTTTTTAGGAGTATATTTTTCTTAATTTTTACTAATTTTTACCTATTTTTTGAGGTTAGAAAAAAAATTGAGATGTGATGGCGATATTCTGACGTCAGATTCGTGATCAGCGGGCAAAAATACTACGGATCTGATATATCGCATCAAAAGTATACCCCACTTTTTTTTTGTGGGGCTGTGTAATTAGGTAATATATTTACTACCATATTTTGTAACCAGCTTCATACAGGCATAGAGGCGACCGTAGAAATAGTATGTCCTATACTTTTGAGACAATTCTATATATCCTAGATATAGAGGATTGTCTGAAAGAGTAATTAATATATCCTAGAAAAGAACATAGCCTTTATAGACTACGAGATGGTTTTTGATTCTGTCGAAATGCAGGCAGTCATCAACGGCTTGAACAGCTGCAGAACCGATTGTAGATACGCTACCCTATTCAAAAATATATATAAAAATACAAAGATGTACATAAAACCTAGTACAGCACAAATACCTATAGCAAGATTTACAAGACAGAGAGATACAATATCTCCTAAGCTATTTATTACAGCTCTAAAAGACGTACTTCGCCAACTAGATTGAACAAAGGAGAGCCTAAAGATAGACAGTGTGTATCTGAGTCATTTAAGATTCCCAGACGGTATTGTAGTCATCAATAGTAATCCACATGAGTTACAAGAAATGATAAATGAGTTAAATTACCACCCAAAGACAATTGATCTTAAGATGAATAAAAGTAAGACAAAAATATTAACCAACACTAATAACTACATAGTTTTAAATTGAAAAGGAACAGCTCTCGAAATTGTTGAGAACTATGTGTATCTGGAGCAAAAAATTACTATGACGAAACGCAGTGTCTTTGATGAAATTTCAAGAAGAATCAGGCTAAGATGATACGCAATCGGAAAATTAAGTTATATATTCAAAGATAAAGCCATCTCAAATAAGTTAAAGGCCAAAGTTTACGATTAGTTCATCCTATCCGTATTTACATATGACGCTGAAACATTTACATTGAATAAAGCTGATATGCAGAAACTAGCTGGGACCCAAAGAGCACACAAAAGACAGATGATCAAGATAAAACGTAAAGATAGAAAAAGAGACAAGTGGATACGTGCATAAACGAAAGTGAAGGATATTATAAAGCACGTAGCAGAAAGAAAGTGGCAATGGGATGGACATGTAACAAGCACGACCGATGATCAATGGACAAAGCGAACAATAGAATGGAGACCATGAGAACAGAAGGAGCATAAGACGTCCCAAAACAAGATGGCGGAATGATATACAGAGGATTGCAAGCATTGGATGGATAACAACAGCTGCAAATAGATTGAGATGGAAATTCAGGGGGAAGGCCTACATCCAGCATTGGATGCAACTGGGCTTATATAGTGATATTTTTCAACCTCTACTTAGAAAAAATCATCAGAAGAGCATTGACAGGGAAAGAACAGTTAATAATGATGGCCGATGTCCGAGCGTTCAAAGTGAATGAAGAGATAAGCGTACTGTCATCTGCAAAGCTGTAGATTTGATTCCCGGTCTTTTCCAGCAGATCCTTAATGTAAATGAGAAAGAGAGTCGGGGGCAATATGGAGCCTTGGGGCAGCCCAGCATTGATAGTGAAGATATTAGAAAGAAATCCGTCGACTGCCACTCGTAAAGAGCGCTCCCTGAGGGAACATGGGAGCCACAAACAGAACTTTTCAGACACACCATAAGAGCGTAACTTAGCCAACAGTCCATCATGCCAAACACGGTCGAATGCCTTGGATATGTCTAGAGCAACCGCTCGAGATTCTCCAAAGTGTTCAATTGCGTTGTTCTAAACATATGTTACATAAGTCAAAAGATCTCCTATTGATCTATGTTTACGAAAGCCATATTGGTGATCGCTAATAATGTTGAATCTTTCAAGATATTTTAGAAGATGCTGATTGATAGGTTTTTCCATGACTTTCGATATTATTGAAAGCAGTGCGACTGGTCGGTAGTTATTTGGCAAGGTCTTCTTGCCTTTTTTAGGTATCGGCTGAACTGTGACACATTTCCAGCAGGAAGGAAATATTCCCTTTTTGCAGGACAGGTTGAAAAGTCTACGGAAAACTGGTATTAGTTCCCTCGCACAGTTTTTTGAGAACTATGGCAGGTATTCCGTCAGCGCCAGAAGTTTTTTGGTTCTAGCTTCATTAAAATACGTTTTATGATACGTTGTCGGAAGACAATATCGGGCATCTTTGACTGCACTATGGGAATAGTAGGCGGTGTTTTTCCTTGGAAATCGACAGTGGAATGTAAAGCAAGGAGTTCAGCCAACAAGTTCGCTTTCTCAACAGGTTGCAATAGAATTATCTGGCCGTGTGAGTAGTGGTATGGTGGAATTGGTAAAATTTTGACTAATTGCCTTAGCGATTGACCAAAAGGACCTGGAATTGTTGGGACAAGCGAGAAGTTTGTTTCTAATTCGTTGATTGTGTGCCTCCTTGGTTTCGTCATCGAGTACATGAAGTTTATTTGATTGCAGGTTGGTACACTGAATTTATGTTCGAGTTTAAATCTCGTATGTTGCAAAAATTTATTTTAAAATTCTCTGCACTTCGACGCCCCTGAACCAGCCCCCACCCGGAGATCCGAACGGGGGGCTATTTTACCTCCGGAATTTTTTGTACCCAGGTGCCTCATTATGCTATTTGCTCCCACAGTCCGGAACATCGGCACAGCCACGAAACGTTAAGCAACTTCACGCAGCCTAAGCCAATGCGATAGTATCATACCGGGCGATGGTGGTGGGATCTGGGCATCTAGGTTGTTCTTTAAGTCGCCTTCTACGACAGGCAGAACGAACCGGGGGTGATATTCTTTCCCGTGTCCCCACGGGAGAGCGGGGGCTAATCTAGATGAACTGCAAATACCAGTCCAGAAAATATTCGCATAGTAATTTTCAACCCAAAATATACATAATATAAGCCATATCTTGTTGAAGTTGAAACCAGTATTCTGTAAAGTTGCTTTCGCTTTTGTTTTATGGCATAGATGCGCCGATGTTAAAGAAACTCCAAAATTGAGCCGTGATTGTACCGCCGATAACTAAAAATTAAATGGGTAGAGAAAATAACAAACCCAGAAGTCATGAAAAAAATAATGACAGAAAAAAAATAACAACGAAGGACCGAAAACTGCTACTTGGAGCACGGTATGAAGTTGGAGAAGTACCCTTTATTACAGGGGAAACTGCAAGGATAAAGAAGTATAGGAGGAAGGCGACGCTCATGTTTGCAGAACTCATGAGACTAGTTTAAATACCTAACAAATCAACCATTTAGATTGGCAGCCTAGATAATACGTAAAACCCTGATGATCAACAGTTTCCGTAATAAAGACGACACTTAAAGAAGAGACGAGAGGAAGTGAAAGTATATTAGTCCAGCCCAAGTACAAAAGTCGTATTTTCATCTCGATCTAGTCTAGTCTAGGGTCTCTATACTGATCCTTTGTCAAGGTAATATATGATAAAAACTGCCACCTGGAGTTTTGTAGCGTTAAATTCTACTTGGTTACTGTCGCCCCAAGATAGAATTTCTTAAGTTGAATAACTTCCTGCTGTCTGAGGATATTTGCATGAGTAGCCGATATTCGAGTGTTCAAAGTGAATGAAGAACTAAGCGTACTGTAATCTGCAAAGCTGCAGATTAGCGAAATAGTTTTGTAATTAACGAGAAGAAGCGAAAATATATCAGTCCAATCCAGATACACTCGTATTTCCGGTCTCTATAATCATTCTTTGTCAAAGTAATATGTAAAATAAATAAGTGTAAATAAGACTTAAAGGTAGTAAAAAAACTGTATTAAAAACAGAGTATTTTAAAATCCTGTTTGATATTTGCTAACAATTTCATTCATTTAACAATGTGCTGACTCTTATAATAGAATTAATCTGTGCCCGTGTCCACACGACGACAAAACACTCTAGAGATTGTTGCATACAACAATAACGTGTGTAGTTCTAATTTAGTTGTTTTAATTAGAAAACCCCCAGTTTTGCACGTTTTAAATTGTACAATGACAAAATATTAAGACAAAATTAATTGTATCATATATGTGACCGCATAAATTATATTCAAAAATCTTTATTGTTAACAATATAATATAACGCGTAATTTGATTTTTTGTGACTCTATCGATTGCTTCAGTGGTTTATTTTTTTTATGAACACAGCACATCCGCTACACGAGAGTTCTTAAATCGGTAAAAGACACTTACGAGTACGAAAGTAGCGATTCATGTGGGTCTTGGACAGTTTATTTCAAAAGGATAAGGGAGCAACCTGTATTCAGTGGAAAACAATTTTGACCAGTTTATTTCAAATAGATCGTCATCTCCCTATAATAGAATATTTGAAGAGAGCGATACAAGGAGCGACACACTGAACCTCATTGGGATGTGATGTATTTGCGCGATATGTATTTCTACCAGGCATCGCTCTGGCATGAATCAAGCGAGCTACATCCATCGTTCACTTTCCATGAAAGTATTGATAAATAAACTTAAGTTACCAACCACTTTTCGACGTTCCAAGGAATCAACGTTCCGAATTCCCAATATTTGCTCCGAAGTTGACGCCTAGCTAGTTGTGACAGTTTTGTGTATGTCGAGTTCTGCGACGTTAAAAGTTTTGACGATTTTTTGTAGCATTAATTTTTACTTGGTTATTGTCACTCCAAAACAGAATTTAGGTTTTTGTTACGTTACATCACTTCCTATTGTTTGCGGATATTTGCCGCTAGGGGATAGTTGAGCAAATCTATAGATTGAATTTTTGGTCTTAAATTGTATCCTGTAATATTGTCTGGCCGCCTAGAAACCCACGATATATACAGCATTCTGTGTGGTAGAAATCAATAGAACTAAAAACGAACAAAACGAAACAAAAGAGGTGTTGCCCTTAACTCAGTTGCCGGAAATGCATAATAACCCAAGACACCATTGCATCAGCAACTAACAACCTGCTAAACAACGCCGTCACCGTCGACATCAATCCAGAGAGTGCAGCACCGACCAATCTATGTTACAATTTCCGGTCTTGACAGTATAGAACTCACAACCTCTCAGTTTTCAGTCAACTACTGATCAATAAGCTCGATAAGGTCAAATGAGATATTGGCAAAAGGTCTGCAACTTTCTAGTTTAAACAAACTGACTAAAGGATGTAAACCGAATTTGAGTTTTGAGCAGATTTGAATAAAAAGTACTGATTACTGGCACTCCCCTTTTCATGTAATATTCCAAAATTACTCCTTTCGCATTCCAGAAGAGAGTGAGCATGACTTTTCCCGCTAATGGTTGAGTGCGGAATTTCTTTGGTTTCCGCTATGAATTATGGCGCCATTCCTTGCTTGATCTTTTCGTTTCTAGTTCGTAATAGTAACCCCAGGTTTCATCGCCTGTAACAATTTTTTCCAGTTCCTGCGGCGTTGAAATGACGCAAAAGTTTTTCACAGACATCGATTCCACGGTTTTTTAATTCAATAGTCAACTGACGTGGCACCCATCTTGCAGACATTTTATTGAATTGTAGCATATTATGGATAATATTTTGGCCCTGAACCAAAACCAATATCCAAAATTATGACTATTTCATTCAAAGTAATACGCCTGTTTTCCTTTACAAGCTATTCCACTAAGGCGCTACGCGGTGAGCCTGCCCCGGTCGTGGGGCATCCTCCACAGAAATTACACCGCTGTTAAACTTTCTACAGTACTCGTACAGTTGCTGCAGGAGCAAACACGAATCACCGTACTGCGCTATCATCCTGCGATGAATTTCAATTTGTTTGACACCTTGACGACTCAAAAAATGCATCACAGATCGCTGCTCTAACGCGGTGCATGTTAACAGTGTGACAGGCATCTTGTTACTGACGCTGCTGCCTTTTTCTTTGTTACAGCATCGCTCTGCCAACTATTGGTCATTTTGTGAAACTCAAGGAACACTACTGCCATCTTCCGAATCAATCATACAACTTTTTAGAATTTTATTACACTTTTAAAGTTTTCCTTATTCAACCTTATATATATATATATATATATATATATATATATATATATATATATATATATATATAACCATCAAAAGTTAACTTCTGGGAAACGTCCTTGTGAGGAAATAGAGATGAGCAATCAAAGATCTTTATCAAGCTTTCGCTGGTAGCTTCTTCTGGATACTGAAATGCAAACAAACAACAGAAGGAATATTAAGACGTTCGACAAGACGTGTGATATACAAGTTTATGTAAGCTATATAATAGTATACTTACAAAATTGTAACAGTTTTTTCTCTAATTAAGTATGTAGGTTAAACATTTCACTAACCCGGTAGTGAACACAATCATACAAAGAACATGAGAACAGAACATTTGGAGAATTATAAAGGTTTTAAAAGGTAAAATAATACTAATAACATTTTTAAAGGTTCTTTTTAGAACCAAAACTAACTGTGAGAAACACCACGCTGCCTTAATGGTACTCCATTTTTAAATTTATATTTGACGTAACATTTAGTAACTTAGAGTGATTTTTGGTCCGCCACCGACCATTGTTGGTACTAGATTTCGTCAGAAAGCCAACAAAAAGCATCAAGTTGATGTTCATTAAGATTGGAGTCTAACATTTCGGCAACGTGTTTGTTATTATTGGAAAAATTATTTTTAAGAAAAACAGGGAACATCTACTTTACTCGAAATTAATTTTCTCATAGAAATCGTTACTTCTAATTGGTTTGATGTGATTCTGTGTTAGCAAATAAGTGTAAATAGAGCTCAATTTTTCTATGTCGTTTTTATGATTGAGGTTGTTTTTGTGTAGCACATTTCCAGAAAGCTTCTTTTCAAGTAGTTGGTTTCAACATCCAGAATGAAACTATTAGTGTATTGAACTCTGTAATCTATATTGTCGACATGTAAACTTAAACTTGTTGCGTTGAGTTTATTTTTGCTATCACTTCTATGTAGAGCTAGTCTCTTAGAGAACTTTTGTGTCGTTTGTCCGACCTAGACCAAACCACATTGGCATGGGAGACCATAAATAATGGTTTCGTCTATGTCGGACAAACGACACAAAATCTCTCTAAGAGACTAGCTCTACATAGGAGTGACAGCAACAGTTAACCCAACGCAACACGTTTGAGTTTTACATGTCAACAATACAGATCACAGAGTACTATTTTTTCAGACTATCTGTTTAATGTCGTCTAGCCAACGTTTTGTTGGTGGGCTAACTTTCCGTTTAGGCGGGCTATAATGTGTTTTTTTTTTCCAGTGAGTGCTACCTCGACGAGCAACATGTCCTATCCAGGCCAAGTTTATGTTCTGATTGGTTCGTTAGAGTTATAGTTTTCATTCCATACGTCATCACCGGAAATATACAAGTATTAAACATTTTCCTCTTTAAATTGATTGGAATACTGTTGTTTTTAATTATATATTTTAATTTTGCCGTGCCTATGTTAGTCGAATACGTCTGTTTGATGGTATGTCCTAAGTAAACATATTCCTCTACTTTTTCTACAACCTGATCACCCATTCGCACTCCTCTATCATTTGATGTCATGATTTTAATTTTTGCCCTGGTTCATGGTCAGACCAATTTTTGCTGATTCTCTTTGAAGTTCTTCAAGCATAACTTTTATCTCATTTATGTCTTGGCTGATCACCTTAAAATGTCGTCCGCCAAACTAAGATAATTCAGATATCAATTCTTATGCCTTTCTCGTCCCAATTCAGGTTCTTGAATACTTCTTGAAGTGCAAGAGTGAATAGTTTAGGAGATATATAATATCTCCCTGTCTCACACCCCCTTTCACTGAAGTTTTGTTTGTGTTGGTGTCTTCATGAATGATTACTTCGATTGTTGTATTTTTAGCTATGTAGCTAAGATCAACAATCAATTCTTGCAAGTTAAAACCGTGAAGATGGCCTTCAATTCCGCTGAGTCAAACGCCTTGTTATAATCAACGAAGGTGAGGTGAAGAGTTGCATAATATTCATTAAATTTTTCAATTCATATTCATTCAATAGACAAACCTCGTTTTCATCTTATTTCCGTTTAACTGTATCAAAAATAAAATTCAATTTAAATTAAACACTGTTTGAGGTTCCTATGACTAAATTAAAACCACAAAACGTGCTCAGTGCGAATTGAACCAAGCATGAAAACATAGTAATTAAAGTTTCAGTACACTTGTAACAGGGCAACCTTTAAGCGTTACAAAGTAGCAAACTATTCCATTTATTTGTCGTCAATTATAAATTTAGGATTCCGTCAAACAAAGTTTTCGCCTTCCAATATCCATTCAAAAACTTTATTTACAATTTGAAACTTCCTGCCATGAAAATTCCTGACCGAAAGCGTTTAGGAAAATTGCCTTAACTTGTTGATTATAAAATTGAATTTATTGGGGAAATTATTAGTGCTGTAAAATCAGAATCTTATAAAGTAAATATTATATATATATATATATATATATATATATATATATATATATATATATATATATATATATATATATATATATATATATATATATATATATATATATATGTTATATATATATATATATATATATATATATATGTATATATATATATATATATATATATATATATATATATATATATATATATATATATATATATGTATATATATATATATATATATATATATATATATATATATATATATATATATATATACGTATATTGAAACTGGCGGGTCCTTGTAGCAAGACTGATTACAGAAAATTCATCTTAGTTAAATAAAAGAAAAAAAATCCTCCCTTAAGAAATGATGACCTGAATATTTTTTTTTGCGCCTCCACTGGTGTACCATACAACTTTATAATGAACAGATTTTCTTAACCAAATTTAATAAAAAAAAGATATTAAAAGAATTGTTACCTTTTAATGTAATTACTTCCTGACATCAAATATTAATTACACAAGTTTTCTATTTCAATATTTTTTTATAATAAGTAAAAATTTTAACACATTTAATCCTCTAAAATTTTATTTGCTTCATTCCTAAGAGGACAGAGTAATAAATAAATTATTGAGGCAGGTTTTTAAAGTCGTTCACCTTGTTTGGCTTTGTTTTAAAGGCTACCGAAAAGAAATTCTTTCTTTGTTAGTGGCGGCCGATCCCGGCCTCCGCGTCCATAGCTTTTTAGTTTAAATTGGTAGAGAGTTGGGTAAATTATTGGCCACTTTCTTTTTTTTTTTTGTTGATTGCTTCTTTTGTTTATTGTCTTTACCTTTTTTAGTTGTATTTTCCTCAGTTTGGTTGGTGGTGATTCTTCTAACATATTTTTGTAAGGACTTAATGTAATTTCCACAGCTTTTTTGTACAGTATTTTTTGTAATACCGTGCATAAAAATTTAAAAAAAAAATTTTAAAGCTTTAACGTTAAATTCCGAGGGAGACGGTTCATTATTTAAATATGACATTCTATTCGAAATCATCAGGTTGCCGAGCAATTTGCTTGTTTCCATTATTAATAGGAGCATCTAATATGATCGATACGCTTTTATTACTTTTTTGCTTTTTTTTTGCTTGAGAGATAGACATTTTTATCCACGGGCCAAACTCCAGCCGCTTTAAATCCGTTCACAATGGTGCCAAACCTAACAGCTCTTTGGTAAGCTTCGGAAAATAAACTTGCAACTTGATATTGCGTTACTTGACTTGACTCAACCATTTTTCTGTTGCTTGAACATAATAACTGCTCATAGGTTTAAAAAAAATACTTCCGATGGCTGAAACCGATGCGTAGTCAGGCCTGTTGTAATATTATTATCTCATTAGCCTTTGCTATGTTCAACACTTCCAGGTTCTTCGTATGCATTGTATTTCCATCTAGCAGAAGTAACACTTTATTTCGAGGGCTTGGCTTTACGATGCTTATAAAATATTTGAGTTAATATAGCGGAACGGGAACAACACTCTCGGAAGATGTGCCGTTCCCCAATTCAGAATTTTGTCTCATTCTTTTTAATATAAGCGTTAGCAGCACAAACTATCCAGCCCCACTGGCACAACACAATACCTCTTCCTCTATTTGTGATTGAGCCGATTTGTTTCTTCCTTTTTAATGCTTAAACTTTTTGCGTTTTTTACCGAACGGTGGAAAATCCACTTTCAACAGTGTTGAATATTTTTGTTGACGAAATGTACTTTTATCTACGATTTTTTCAATTTGTCGATTTGCCCTACTCTCGGCCTTAAAATGCAGTTTCGCCTCTTTTTTTTCAATTTTTCAAAAATGTTCACCTTGCAAATCAATACATTTAGTTCACCGACTTTCTACCTTTTTAATACCCACATTATGATAAGATTTATTCATCTCTGCAAAATAGGCGTTCTTCTGAGCTTTTACTTGATCATTCAAAGTAAATCTTCGTCCAGCCAGCCATTTTTTCGGGTTTAGAAACAAGACATAATCGCTGGGTGCCAAATCTGGCAAATACCATTGATATGGAAGCACTTCGAAGCAAAGGTTATGCAGCAATCCGAGATGTGTGTGAAGGTGCATTATCGTGATGAAAAAGCAATTTCTTTTTTGCGAAATGTGAATGTTTTGCCTGAATACCACCCTCCAATTGGTCCAGTAGTGAAGCATAACACCAATGGTTCCTTTTTGCTGGTAGTCTATGACCAAAACACCAAGGGAATCCGAAAAAACCGTACCCACGTTTTTGCTTTCGTCTGCTTCCACCCACTGTTTTGACTGCTCCTTCGTCGTTGGCATGTAATGTTGAATGTATGTTTTCGTCTGGTGTTATAAAACATTGAAGAAATTCACTAGATTTATGTTTAAATAGGTCTAAACTCTCTTGCGAAATGTTCATTCGAATGCATGTTTGGTCGATTGTTAACAAACGCAGCACCCATCGAGCATAAACCTTTCTCATACTCAAAACATCGTGTAAAATGTGGTGGACAAGGCCTGTCGAGATGTTTATAATATCAGCAAACTCTGTCACAATCTCGTCGGTGGTAGAGGTTTTCGGGCATTCTGAGAGTTTATCATCTTGAATGAATCTACGACCACGTTTAAATTAGCATCCTACTTTTTAATCGTCGAAAATAAAGAGGAAGAATCATTTAATGTGACATTTACATTTTTTTATTTTATAACAGCTCGCACTTCAATTTTATCCATTTTTTAGAAAATGTTAAAACTTGTTTATTTACACGATCGCTACAAAAAGGCCACTAAACACACGTGTCTGAAACTTCACAGTACACCATCTAGTAGACAACCCTTAACAAATATCATAATCATTTGGTCATCTTGGCGCCATATTTGTGTCAGGCCGAGAAGTTTTGGAACAACCCTCGTACATTAATCCATATTCAATGACAAACAAGTCATTAAAAAAATAATAAAGTCAAACTTGAATTCAACAATGTATAAATTTATATTGATAAGTAAAAGTATAAAAACGTATAGAAATTCACGTAAAAAAATTAAGAATTGTTAAAATGTCTTCACTACTGTCCATAGATCCAACGACACAAAATGCATTTCGAGGTGTGTATATTTTTATTTTATATTTTTATTAATTATAAATTGGTTTTGTATTGTGTATATTCTTATATAATGTTTACCTTTCACTGTCGTTTATGGTAGTTTAAATTTGTAAGTATTTTAAGTACTAAAATAAATTATAAGAAAGCCTGCTATGGTGAGCGGAATAATAATGATGATAGAGAGACATATTTCCAATTACATCCACTGAACATGATCCAAAAATAACAGTACCTACATCTGTTTAGCAAACCAGTAGACCAGTAGACGTACTAAATGCATGTCAGTAATCGTATAGCTGTTATATTTTTGGTTTCAACGTTGAAATAAAAAAATAAAATTGATCCAAATAAATGAACCATTAAATCAGGTAATATATTTTTTCCAGGCTCCCGCGAGAAGTTGGATCGAGGCAACTTTCCCACAAAAGAGAATGTTCCAGATACAAGCCTACTGCTAAGGATGAATCAAGGTAAGTGTAATTGTTTTAAATTGTAGTCGTCAGGACATGTGGGATTTAAAGACAATAAGTGGAGGATTGTTTTCTTAAAACTTAGGGGTGCAGTTTGTATCTCTATCTGATCCACCAAAATTATTATGTCCTTTGTGCCAAACACAATCAGTAGGTAAATTTTAAAAGCCTATAGTTCTGAATGGAAATAAGAAATCGAATAGTGCTTAGCGTACGTAAACTATTAAAAAGGAGAGAAGCTTATTAATTCAGCAGACGGTGATTGTCAATATTCTTTTCTACCGTATTAAAAATATGAGGGTGCTGGAAATGGACGTCCCCCGGACGCGCTTTCTAACCAATTGCCAATCTATGACCCGTTTTGATATATTCTTTTATTGTTCACCTCCCCGCCTGATGAGGGATTTTACCCTTTTTCATATCCTAGGGATATCGGCAAGGATGTCGTAATCCCCGCCAACGTTGTCCAAGTGACGAAACATACATTTTTGTATTTCACAGCACCTTTTAGACAACTCAGTAGTGTTGCCACGGACATTATTGCATTTATGCAAACAATTACTACCTATGTACGTGACCAGGTCAAATATACTTAAATAAATTAGTAAATTCCTAACGGAATTGGAATTCGATATCTTCAGCACCGCAAGTAAGTACTACGCCACGGAGCCACAGGCCCCACGCATATATTGAATATCATAGGCCAAATGTACGTCAAGTAGTATCGATCTTTCGGCAACAACACTAAAACAGTATTTTTCAAGTTGCCATCAGACAATACCGAAAAGAGGGTGACCGTGCTCCCGTTTATGTGGCTCTCTATTTTAGCTTTGGTCGGTGCAATTTTCTTCTGCAAAGTTGCTCCTTGCTTCATATTCATTTCTGTATTTACCACGGGTGACGCCGTTTATATTTGCTGGTAGTGTCGTATGACATATTACGATGTAAGACGAAAATTCTGCTGATCATATTCAAAATATGTCAAAACACGTCCTAAACTGCTCTTGATGTCATCATAGTACAATCACGACTAATCACTTTCATTTTACTGAAATTAGTGGGTTTTGTGTCCAATTTTAAATAAAGTTGTATTTTTTGCATTAAAAATCTGTCAGTATTTGATTCATTTAGTTACACAGTCGACACAATACAATGTTGTCCTTCTATGTAAATATATATTATAAAACGCAACGTATCTCTGTCTGCCTGTCCGTTAGTTCGCTTATTACTCGAGAACCACTTATCCGATTTACGTGTTTTTTTTTTAATTCATACATATGTTCTCTGGCCAGGTTTTAGTATATACGAGGCTGGTTTGAAAAGTCCGTGCAAAAATAAAAACTACTTATGTGTTTGGGGTAAACCTTTTTTATTTTTCGACATAGTCTCCTTTTAGGCTTATACACTTCGTCCAACGATGTTCTAGTTTGTTGATCCCTTTCGAATAATAGGATTTGTCCAAGTCTGCAAAATATCCATTAGTGTCTGCAATCACCTCCTCGTTTGAATAAAATCTTTGTCCGCCAGCCATTTCTTCAAATTAGGGAACAAATAGTAGTCCGAGGGAGCCAAGTCTGGAGAATAGGGGGGATGTGAAACGAATTGGAATCCTATTTGCATTAATTTTGCGACCACAACTGCTGAGGTGTGTGCTGGTGCGTTGTCGTGATGGAAAAGGACTTTCTTGTGGGCCAATCGCGGGCGTTTTTCTTGCAGCTCGGTTTTCAAACGGTCCAATAACGATGAATAATATTCAACTGTAATAGTTTTTTACCTTTTTCCAGATAGTCGATGAGGATTATCCCTTGCGAATCCCAAAAGACAGTCGCCATAACCTTTCCGGCCGAAGGAACGGTCTTCCTCTCTTTTGGTGCAGATTCCCCCTTGGTAACCCATTGTTTAGATTGTTTGGTCTCAGGAGTATAGTAATGTATCCATGTTTCATCCACAGTGACGAAACAACGCTTAAAGTCCTCCGGATTCTTCTGGAACAGCTGCAAACCGTCCTTGCAACACTTCACACGATTCCGTTTTTGGTCAAGCGTGAGCAATCGCGGCACCCATCTTGCGGATAGCTTTCTCATGTTCAAATGTTTATGCAAAATAATACCCGTTCAGTCGAGATACCCACAGCACTAGCACTCTCACGCACCTTAACTCTTCTGTCATCCATCACCATACCATGGATTTGATCAATGATTTCTGGAGTCGTAACCTCCACAGGCCGTCCAGAACGTTCAGCGTCACTTGTGCCCATATGGCCAGTCCGAAAATTTTGAAACCACTTATAAACTGTTCTAATCGAAGGTGCAGAGTCACCATAATGTTTAGCAAGCTTCTCTTTAGTCTCCTGAGGCGTTTTGCCTTTCATAAAGTAATGTTTAATCACCACACGAAATTCTTTTTCGTCCATTTCTTGAAAATCACTCGACTTCCTTGATTCACACGAATGCCAAACACTAAGAAATAGATCAATATGGCTGAAACTTGGTGTGCGTTCATTCAAGAGATGCTACTAACTAAACATGACCTCGATACGCGCCGGTGGGGCCATCTCTCGGACTTTGCACGGACTTTTCAAACGAGCCTCGTATCTTTTTACGTCAGGTAATATAAGGAATAAGCAGTGGCGATAATAATGAATCAAGTTGGAAAAAAGCTAAACAGTAATTCTGTAGTCCACGAGGCCGGGTCGCGGGCACAGCTAGTGCAATAATATAACTGTCAGTATGGCCTTATATCAAGAATTTATCTGTATCTATTTTTAAAACTACTGTAATTTGATAGAAATAAAAAGAACTTTTTTGTTGAGATTTAATAATAAGATGTTTTAATATTAATAATAAGAAGTTTTAATTACTATGACGATCATTTGGATAGCACTGTCTTCTTCAAATGACTTACAACTATTTACTAAATTTTGACATGAAAGTTAATATGTACCTGTTAGAACTACGAGGTTTAACAAAAAGGAATTGTTGACATCTACAGTCCCTGGCCAAATTATTAGACGCACTACAAGATTTCATGTAAAATATTAATTACCGAGTGATATTGTACCGTTTTATTATTTTAAATTGATTTGTTTTTTATTTTTATATTATCCAATCAATTACCTATTTATTTGACATAAATAAAACAGCATTAATTTAGAAAAGCATAAGTTTATTAAGTTTTAAAGAAAAGTGAAATTAATGTTAGTAAAAGTCAATATTTAGTTGAGCCACCTTTAGCCGCTATCAAAGCTTTAATTCTGCGCGGCATGCTATCAATGCAAGATTGTACTGTCTCCTGCATTTGAGGATGATGATTCCACACATGAATAATCTTTTCTAGGAGCTGGGTTTTGTTGGTAATCACATCTTTAGCCACTTCTCTTTTCATCAGCTCCCACACATTTTCAATGGGCTATTACCCGGCCAATCCAACAGAGGGATATTTTTTTTTTCTGCCAAAAAAGCTTTAACAGACCGAGCAGTGTGGCAGGGAGCTCCATCTTGCATGAAAGTGAATGGTTCCCCATTTGGAAACCATTCTCTGAGCTGCGGAATCAACCGATTTTGTAATACTTCTTTGTACTGATCTTGCCTCATTATTCCTTTGACGACGTACAGACGTCCAGTGCCCTTGCCGCTGATGACTGACCAAATCATCACTTTGGTGGGATGTTTTAACCGTCGGGACGACACAATCAGGATGAAACTTTTCTCCATGACGACGACGCACATACTGAGCTTTATTCTGCAAAATTTCGAATATGCTTTCGTCACTGAAGCAGACCTGTCAAAAATAGAAAAAATATATAAACTTCCATGTTTATTTGCTTTATTTAACTGAAAATGATAATAATGTATCAATTATTGATTAAATTGCTGTATCTTACCGATCTCCAGAAGTCCACATCTTTGTCTTGCCATTGTTTGGCCCACTTCAGGCGCTTTGCTTTCATTGCAGCTGTTAACTTGGGCTTCCTGGCGGGGCGACAGGCCTTAAAATCTAATTCTTTCAATTTTCTTCGAACAGTGCGCTCAGAAGCATTTACGCTAGCATCCTGGAGTTGTGATTTTATTACCTTTGTGGTAGCAAATCTGTTTTCTACACAAATTTTCTTCAAACATCTCTCTGACCGTGGAGTGAAAATTGGTTTTTCTACCGCATCTTTTCGGGCTTAATTCCTTCCCTGACTCAATTTTTCTTTTTATGCGTCGTACACTAGCTTCAGAAACCTCCAATCTTCGTGATATTTCTCGGTTTGTAAATGTTTTTCGCAATCACAAGGGCCTTCACTTCAGCTTTTTTACGTGGTGAAAGATCGCCTTTTCTACCCATAATGAAAATAGTCCAATTACTTTTTTAAAACACTGTATACAAAATAAACTAATAACTGAGTAGTATAAAACTGTTAAACAAACAATCACAGTCCATAAAGCCACAGAAACACGTCCGTACCTGACTCGATTCCGATCGCGACTGATACAGGTTTGTACTTATTTACGTTCATGTATCACTTTGTCAACACAGTGTTGCCATATGTTAAAAATAAATACAAATATGTAGTCTACAACAATTCTTTTAAATAAAAATCAATAATATTGTAGTTTAAATATACCATTATTGCATAAAAACTGTTAAGAAACATAAAATTACTAAAAAAAATACAGTGCGTCTAATAATTTGGCCAGGGACTGTAATTGATCATTGAGAGAAATATCCCAATTATTACATGTATTTATCTCTAGAAGTTCGAGGTCATTAGGTCCGTTGTTTTCTAGATACAGTATGATTTGGGTCAAAGTCGTGATTTTTCATATTTAAATGTTTTACGTACTTTGTTTTTTAATTCTTTTTTGAAATGATCTTCCCGTTTATCCAATTTAAATTTTGTTGCATGATGCACAATCTAATTAATAAATGACAGATTTTCAGTGAAATTTTAAAATATTACATTTAGAAAACAAGTGTCAAAAACCTAACTACTTGGAATGGCTGAAGATAAAAAAAAACACTTAAAAAAATAACAGGACATGCTTTTTAATGACCAATAAGATATCAACAATCCCCCCTTATTGTACCCTTACCACTGAGGGTCCATTGTAAGTTGACAACTTCCGATATTTATACTTCATAAAGTCCTATTTCTAACAAACATACAATATTTAATTTCATATCAAGTTGTAAGTCGTCGGAAGAAGCCACAGTGCTGTCGAAACGATCGTCATTGTAATTAAAATAAAGCGGAAATCTTAAGAGAGAAATTTGTTTTTATCTCTATCAATTTAGAATGTCATCTGAATCTGATCCGTTACTTTTCCATTTCCACAGAAAATATAGCTGTCGCTACAGAAAAATAAACACGTGGAACAAAACATCGCCGCAAAACGAAGCCGGCTGGCTACCACTGAATTGTTGAAACGTGCCTCGTCGAATTTGAAAGAGATACTATGCATATGTTTCCCTATTCCTGTTACATATAATATATCTTCTACTTGCACGGCATCTCTAAGAGACTCGACGAGGCATATTTTAACGATTCGCCAGCCGGCTTTGTCTTGTGGCGACGTTTTGTTCGACTCTTTGTCTTGCTGTAGCGATAACTATATTTTATGTGTAAGTACTCTTCTAAGCGAGCTATGAAATTATCTATAATTGTGCGGCACGTCATTTCACTGATCGCTGCTCTTTCTCACCAGGTATTTTCTTTTAATCGTCATCTGTTTTGAAAATCAATTAATTTGGGAAAATTTTTCCAATGACTGGCAAAAAAAACGTTTGAAGTGTGTGATATTGCTCCATCCTACTAAAAACCAGTTTCTCTAGTTATGATCATTATTTTATAGAGCGGACATGAAAAGATTCTCAATCAACGCCACATATCGCTCTGAATTAACAGTTGTTGTGCGGTCTCTATTACCCGCAATGACGTACATGCCAATTATTCTATCTACAACACCGCCCAATCGGATACTCAGACTTTTGATCCTTTAGTTTTGGATTGGTCGTACTCCAATAACGGCAATTCTGTTTTTTGACTTGGTAGTTAACGTAAAAATGTGTGTCTTTCGAAAATTATATATTATTAAATGTGGAAAAAGTTACAACATTTGATTAACAAATATAAGCTCCAGGAAAGTATCAGTTGGCTGTACTTTTTGCACCTGCTGTATCTTGTAGGGATTCAAACATAAACTTCTAAGTCCATTTACGACACTTTATCATTTGCATATTGAAGGGTTGAGATTTTTACGAACTAACACTCCCACGCACATCTCATTTGCATCGTTTCTTGATGTCTTTGGGCACCCTATCCCTGATTTATTTAAAGTCGGACCAGTCTCCTCAAACTCCTGTACCCAATTTTCTCCGCAAGATAATCGTAAAATTATTATGTTTGTAAAAGTTTCACATGCCAAAAGTACGCTCCTCCGTAGTGAGATATTACATAACAATTTAATTTCCGGAGCCCTTTGTCTCTCCCTTGCCTGTCACGCTTATTTAATTTTTGGTGTTCCGTACGGAACACTTACAAGATCACTTCGGTGTCTGTCTGTCTGCCGGTCTGTCTGTCTGTCACACCCGATTTTCTCCGAAACTATTTGACATAGAAAGTTGAAATTTGGTACTAATATAGAAATTGATGGCCTCATCAGAGCCATGTAATTTTGAAAGTTAAATTTTGACTTAAGGGGTTACTTCTGTGGGGTGAAATCGTAAGTGAAAAAAATATTTTTTTACTAGATCATCGAGTCAAATGAAAGCTAGTAAAAAAAATATATATAATGTAATACTTGCGCACACTTTTCTCGAAAAATTACTGATCAAAAAATTTTAAAAAAATTCTGGAATATTCTCCACAGGGTGTAGATTGAACAAAAATTATCACCTTTAATAATTTATCTGGTATATGAAAAAAAAACAAAAATTTCAAGGTCATCAGTTTTCAGTAAAGATTGGAAACAAACTTTGTTGAAAACTTATTTGGGGTGTGTTTTGTGAAGTCATTAATTATTTTATACCACCGTAACAAAATTTTTTATTTTAAAAGTAATCAACATACGGAACACTAATTGTGCAAGTTCAACTTGCACTTGACCTGTTATTTTTATAGGACACTATGTATTATATTGTTTTAATACCTTTACAGTAAAACGTTCAATAATACATTAAATATAGCAACAGGGCAGGGAATGCAGATACCCATAAATATAAAAATCGTGCCTTTTTATGATTCAACTATTTTACAAGATTCCTATTTTTGATAACAAACGATTTTTACAAAAACACCGCGTTATTGTTTCCTGGCACGCAAGGTCGTTTTAATTGTATTCCAACATTTATTTTGCTTTGAAATAAAAGTAAGAAATTATGAAAAGATAGCTGACACATTATACACAACCGATAACGATAAAAGAGGTTTTCAAAATTGGACTGTGTTTCGTACCTTATTTGCTTTTAAAATAAAAAAAAAAAATTACGGAGGTATAAAATGGACAATTTACTTCATTAAATACACTCCAAATGAGTTTTCAACAAAGTTTTTTTTTCCGATCTTTACTGAAAACTGATGACCTTGAATTTTTTTTTATAGTTATACCAGATAAATTATTAAATGTAGTCGTAATAATTTTCGTTGTTCCTGAATCGCTGTAAATTGTACTCGGTGGGAAACAGCGCCGGGCAAATTATTCCAAAGGGATGATGTTCTCCATATAAAAGACTGCTTGAAACGCTTTGTACGCTGAACCTCATACGGATATGAAGCACCAGCGCGACGTGTATTTGCACGCTTTGGGAGGAATTATGCGGGCTACATCCTTCGAACACTTTTCATGAAAATACTTGTAGAGCAGACTCAAGTCGCCAACGGTTCTTCGATGTTCCAGCGAATCAAGGCCGCCGGTCAGTTCCGGGTCTCCAATCAGACGAACAGCTCTTCTCTGAACAGAATCCAACAAATGCAGTGTATGTTTGGGAGCGGAGCCCCAAACATGGGAACAGTATTCCATAGTTGGTCGAATTTGAACTTTGTGAAGAATTAACAGTTGTTGTGGAGTGTAAAACTTTCTGGTTCGAAATAATATTCCTAACTTTTGAGAAGCTCTCCTTGCTATGCCTGCAACATGTTCATGCCAGGACATATTTGCTCCCAAACTAACGCCCAACAAATTGAGCGACGATGCTAGGGGAATAGAGTGCCCAGACATAATCATGTCGGGGTTCAGCAACGTTAACTTTTTTAGAAAAAACTTCCGCCTGCGTTTTTGTAGCCTTAAATTCCACTTGGTTACTGTCACCCCCAAGATAGAATTTCTTCCAGGTCTTTGTTAAGTTGAACGACCTCCTGCTGTCTGCGGATATTCGCCTGAGCAGCCGATGTCCGAGCGTTCAGAGTGAATGAAGAGACAAGCGTACTGTCGTCTGCAAAGCTGTAGATTGGATTCCCGGTCTTTTCCAACAGATCGTTAATGTAAATGAGAAAGAGAATAGGAGACAGTATGGAGCCTTGGGGCACGCCGGCGTTGATTGTGAAGGTGTTAGAAAGAAATCCGTCGACCACCACTCGTAAAGAACGCTCTCTGAGGAAACATGAGAGCCACAAACAGAACTTTTCAGACATACCACCAGAGCGTAGCTTAGCCAACAGTCCATCGTGCCGAACACGGTCGAATGCCTTGGACATGTCAAGAGCAACCGCTCGAGATCCTCCAAAGTGTTCAATTGCGTTGTTCCAAACATGTGTTACATAAGTCAGAAGATCTCCTGTTGATCTATGTTTACGAAAGCTATACTGGTGATCGCTAATAATATTGAATCGTTCAAGATATTCGCGATTTTTTAAAAATAATACAAAGAAAAGTGTTCGCAAGTATTACATTACATATATTTTTCATCTCGAGTTTTTACAAGCTTTCATTTGACACCTCACTCGATGACCTGGTACAATTTTTTTTCACTTCCGATTTCACCCCCCAAAACTAACCCCTTAAGTCAAAATTTAACTTTCAAAACTACACAGCTCTGATGAGGCCATCAATTCCTATATTAGTACCAAATTTCAACTTTCTATGTCAAATAGATTTCAAAGTAAAAAATCGGGTGTGGCAGACAGACAGACGAACAGACATCGAAGTGATCTTATAAGTGTTCCGTACGGAACACTAAAAACTACCTATTTAAATATGTAAGCCGAATGTGCGAAGTGAAAATCGCTTGAACACTCAACGATTAAAATAAGCGACATTACTTGGTTGTTCAACCGAGTATACGAATTATAAATAAATCTAAAAATCATGAGTTTTAACAAACTTGTGTAGTCACTCGCTTATCAAGTACTTCCAATAATGTATACTCTCTGCTAAGTCTGCACCATATGGGATTTTTTTATTGACTTCTTTAAGAACACATAAAATGTTTTTTACATTTATACAGGGCGTCTCGGCAAAAGTAAAACTAAAAATCTTTAAAGAGTTGATTGAGTGGTCCGTTACTTTGTGACAGTACATTTTAACAATAAAACTACTTAATTACTTTGTTAACTGTCACTAAATATATTTGTAAAGATTTTACAATTGCGTTATCGCGATTTCGTAGTACAACTACATTGTCAAACGCTTAACTAAGACTAAAACAGATTTTTGGTATTTTATGTTTATATGATGAACAGATGTGGGTCTATTATATGTTAAAAAAGTTTGAACAAAAGAGAATTTGCTACGTCTAATTGACTATTCAGTAAATTTATATTATGGTCCTTTGAATGTCTGTAAATTTCTATAAATTCTAAGAAGTTGAGTTTTGACCCTTTAGGTGTCATATGGAGTATTTGTAAACAATCGATATTGGGAAAAGTATGGCCTGTTTCTAAGAAGTGTTTAGCAAAGTGTGATTTTTCATTTTTTAGCCTATAAGAGGCATTGTGTTCTGCGAATCTTGTCTTGAAATTCCGTCCCGTTTGGCCTACGTAACAGCTATTGCACTCTTGACAATTAAGTTTGTAACCTGCTAAATTGTCCTCAGTTTGAGGCATCTTTTTTTGTACCCTATGAGAAGTTGTTTGTCCCACGCTTGAGCGCAATTTTGTAACATTGGAACTTGCCCGCACGTTGTGGTGTCATTTTGTAGCCTATGAAAAAGTGTTTAATTGCGCCCCACGTACACTGCGTCATTTTGTACCGTTTGAATATTGGACGCCCCAAGCTTGAGCACAATTTTCTTGCAGCCCCGCTTTAATTTCTGATAATGAATTGAGTGAAACCTAATTTTAAAAGAACTAAAGAAATTAAAGAAACACTAGCTCAGTTTTTCCCTGGTAGAGAGATATGGGTAAGAGATATTTGTCTTACGTCTTTTTGGAATTATTTTCTATTTTTAAAAAGCTTTAGCTGTACAAAATTTTTGGGCACCATCCATTTTAAAATAGTAAGGATCTAACTTCAGCTAAAAAAATGGAAAAAATACTGAAAGAATGTATTGTTGGTAAATAAAAAAATCAGTTTGGTACAGCCGTTCTTGTCCTGAAAAGTAGGGTAGGTATTCAGTGAGACACTAGCTTTAATCAACAAAAAAAGAGAATTTATTCATGTTTTTTTAAAATAAAAAGTTCCAACCTTTGCAGTTCTACAAAAAAATTCTAGCCTAACTAGTAGTTACTACATTTAAATCCTGAAATATGATAACCCCCGAAGACGAAAAATAGTGCTTTTCACTTCACTTTTTAGTCTTTTTTAAATTGCTGTTAAGGCACTACTCTGGGATAAGTCTATTGATGGATGTTTTGGTACTTACTCTTCTTATTCCTGCTTTGATGGACTACGCCCGATTTCACACTTTTTTTTTAGCAAACACTTAGAAAGCCCACTACGGCTTTTAGTTAAGAAACTGGTGCTTTTACTTAGCTCGCATGATGGTTGTTCTGAGCTTTTTTTGTAGCTCCGTCGAAGGAAACCTGCTTGGCGGCTCTCATGAAAATTAGCCTGTCGGCTAGATGGTACTAAGCCTACTCGGCGACTAGATGGAAAGTCCTTTCACCGTAGTTTCTCGGCCCTTTAAATAAACCATCCCAACTCTGCCGGTAATATGGCGACGCCGGAACCAAAACAGCGGATACACACTTTTCACCAATCGCGGCGTAGCTGTAGGTTCGGTCAGGAACTCGCACTGCACAGTATATACCGAACGTCTTGGAACTTCTGTTTAATATACCGTTCGATACAAAAATGAAAATAAGTACAATTTGAAGTGAAAAATCAGTAACATTACATGGTCTTAAAATCCAGGAAAAAATGAATGTTACATTTACCCCCTTCCAAAAAGAAATAGACTACACTAGTCTATTAAACTTAGGCTACTTATGAAAAGGTACAAAGTGGTACACTATCACTTAATACTAAGGTCAGAACTTAAAACAAAAGTACAGACTTCGGACCTTACTACTAGACTTAATTCAATTAAGCACTAATATTAGGTACAATGAAAACTAAATAAAAATCTTTGCATGTACACAAGAATCTTATAACTAGACTTAACTTAATTAAGCACTAAGGTTGAGTACATCAAAAAGTAAATAAAAATCCTTGCATGAACATAAGAAATACCTGTTCAAAATAACAATCGCGGTCTTCTTATATAAAAGAATCAGCTCTGTTATTGTTACCAAAACAAAAATTATAAATTTGTCTAGACTCTTGTCTAAATCAAAAAAAGTGAACTGAAATAAAATATGAACACCCCCCTTAAAACATTTTAAGGATTGTCTGAAAATTTTCTATTTCAGCAAAAGAAATTTATAAAAATTCTTAAATAAAGAAAAAAAAATAAAAAAATGATTCTAGTGCAAACACTTACACTAAAAAGAAAAAGTCTTGTCAGACCATTTAGCACTAGGCCAAAAAAAAAAATATCTGGATAAATATCCAGACAAACGCTCGGGAAAAATCGCCATCCATGCTCTAGCTCACCGCTAAGAGAACATTCTAAATTTAGTATCTCTACTAGTCGCATCAGAAAATAATCGCACTCTATCGCGCAATGTCGACGTCCTAAGACATCTAGACATGCTAAAATCGCTAGGGAAAACGCTCTGGTTGATCGCCAGAAAACACGTCAGCTTATCGCCAACAAAACACTCTGGTATATCGCCAGAAAAAACTCGGCTCCTCGCCAAGAAAACACTCTGGCATATCGCCAGAAAAAAGCCTCAGCTCCTCGCCAAGAAAACACTCTGTAAATAGTCCTCGACTATACAAAGTCTGCGTTCTAAAAGAACAATCTCGCCATTAACATAGTGAGCAGCTATAAAAGCTAACAATACCACTATAAACACAGTGAATAGCTATAAAAGCTAAAATTCACTCTAAACACAGTGAATAGCTATAAAAGCTAAAATTCACCAAACGGAATGATCCTGCTTCAAAAAGCAACGTTCACTAAGAACGGAATGATTAGTCTGCGCACAACTAACATTCAAGGAAACATTCCCAACATAACTATATGAGACAGCAAGTCTCGAAATAGGACCTCCCTAAAGTCATAATCCTAAATATGGGAGTCCATAAGCAAAACGACTCAAAATCACGCATTTTGAGCACCTGCCCTCAGGCAACCAACATACACCGAAATATATACAGAAATATGTACAGAAATATATACAGAAATACATACAGGAGTTCAAATCCCAAACTCTTGGTTATGATAACTCCATACTGAGCTTGGTGATAGCTCTTAGCAAAAGCTAAACAAATCTTCGGCACATCGCACCAAAGTGACAAATCTGCCTAGAAACATGAGTCAGAAAAAACGCCCTCCGTCATTCTTCAGGGTGGCTACACAGAGATATAAAATTTAACCAGCTTTGCGCCTCTCCAAGTTGCATGAAGAACCCTCGTGTACTGGTCTCGCCCTAGAACAACAACGAAAAGAATTTAATCCATCCCACATAACAGGAGACAAACACCTCACCACGATATACTGAATGGTGGAGACAATAAAATACAGAATTGGTGACCCTGGTGTCCACCAACAAAAGGGAGTAGATTATAGCATCCACTAAACTAAAACGGTGTCTACCACACCACCATAAGTCAAAAAAAAAATTTAATCAATAGGGTGTTCCGAAACACACTACTGCCAACAGCCTGTCACCACTAATAGGCTAATTGGAGCTGAGGTCGACTACAGTAGCTAGGCTCTCCTTTGGTTCAAATAGAAATAACCATTGGGTAACAAAACCCCTAAAGGTCCCAAAGGTCAAACGTTCACCCCCCATAGACTACCCTCCCAATCAGTCTGTTCCTCAGGAAGACTAACTCCCTGCCAAACGTCGTAACGGCATCTGTTAGCACCCGGTGCATCACAGCCTGTAAAAACAGATAACTCATGGGATACAACCTAAAAGGTTTACAAGGTTGACTTAACCAAGCTTCTAACGAAATTTTAAAAAAACGAAAATGAGCTTAAAAAAGCTACATGAAGCAAAAATTTCTCAAATTTTTGGTGGTAACGCAACAAAACTTTTGAAGACGACAAGAGCTTTTCCAGCTTAATCAGAAAAACAAGAAGAAAACATCGTTGACAGCTAAAATATTCGATCATGGTGTTAATCGTCTCCCTAAACAATAGCCTCTAGAAGAAACTGCTACAGATATCAGGCATAACCGTTTTCTGTCAGCCCAAACTTCTAGATTACCTCTTGGAAATCTAAAAATTCGGTTAGGAATCTTCCTTCACTGCGCTTAGCCTCTCTTGACAAGGTTCTCATCTCGGTATCAGATTTTGATCATTTCTTTGTGAAACGACTGTCTTACTCTGCTCTCATCTCCTGTAAATGATCAGCCTTTAGTTCTCCTGCAGAACTTCAATTTTCTATCAATCTGATAGTAAACCGAAAAAACTCAACATACGCCTATGAGTCCATGCAAAAAAATTTTAAAAAATTAGTGACTCAAAGGTAACGTTTAAACGGCTCTGAAAAAAAATAGAAAATACCCTCAGTTTGTCAATTCAGAAGAAGATCTAAATCAAAATAATCCAAGTCTTAGACTTACTGGATAAACCAAAATCAATTTACTCTTAATTGCACCCAACATATACCACTAAGGTAATAAAAATACACCCACTCAGGTAACAAACTTTGAAATTGCTCTTAAAAATTTTGACTCTACAACACACTACACGAGCTACATCTTGCGCTTGTCCTAACTCAAGATCACCTTGGATTGCCTCTAATCAAAATTTCGCTTCCAAGTGTCAAGAACTGGATATTATTTGGGGTCATAAGCAAATCAAATTCCGCGACCACCGACATACCAGTCTTATGATATATCCTGAGTGTGACTCCTTCGCAAGCTCGCAAAACTGAGTCGATGCTAAACATCAACCACAATCAACCTAAGTTTGGGATATGGCCAATACCCAAAACCTTAGCATTAAACAATAAAAGTAAGCTATTCTCTGCTCAACTTTTATAACAGTCAAAAAAAAACGAGGTCGTCACCTCTACAGAGCAACATCAAATTTAAGCAATTAAGATAATGTAAATATAAATTATTCTTCTTCTGACAAACTTTCACTAGGGTTAGGTTCATTGAATGGTTTTAAGTCTTTAATATGCCATCGTCCTATTTTAGTCCCATCTAAATTAACTAAACCATAAACTAAATCTGAAATCTTTTCTCTAATCACGCAATGCACATACTTAGGTACCAACTTAGATGTGAATTTATCTGCTGCACTGGAAAGAATTTTATTTTTTCGCCAAACGTGATCACCTATATTAAAGGCAAAATCCCTTTTTCCTAAGGTTGTAAGACTTACTGTGCCGTTCATAAGCCTTATGCATCCTACTACGCACGTCGGTGAAAATATCTTTTAAACCCTTTAAATTTTCGGCGTACGCACCCCTGTTACCCGGAATTATTTCGCTGTCAACATTGACATCCAAATCTAAGTTTTTATAATACGATCCAGATAGAGGTATATGTCTGCCGTAAACTAAGAAAGACGGTGTAAACCCTGTTACTTCGTGTCTTGCGGTGTACACGGGATTAAAACGGATGTTAAAACCATAAGTTTCACTTAAGCTCTTAAAACTTTTAGAGGTAAACTGAGTACCGTTATCGCATATCAAGAGCGATGGGACCCCGTGGATTAGAAAGACATTATTTTCCAAAATTCTCTCTATATATATCCAGCTTTAGAGCTTTTCAAAGGAAATAGCATGGTATACTTTGTAAACCAGCAAGAAACCACGAGAAGCCATTTATTTCCCTTTTTTGAACGTGGGAATGGGCCTACTAGATCAGCTGCTATGACTTGAAAAGGGTAATTGACCGTTTTCTCTTTTCCCATCAGTCCCATAGGTAGTGCATTTGGAGATTTCTGCGCTCCACATACTTCACAAGTCCTCACAAACTTTACGATGTCAAAACGCATTTTTGGCCAATAATACTGTTCCTGAACCCTGTGAAGAGTTTTATAAAAGCCAAAATGACCAGAAGTAGGAGGAGTGTGACACATGTCTATAATTTCCTCTCTCTGTGGTTTAGGAACTAGTATTTTCCACTCGGGTACATTAACTTTTAAAGGCAACTGGTTTGGGATAAACTTGTACTCGAAATCGTTTTCCACTTTCCACTGCGGAAAATTTTCAGGAAATTCTTTGATTTGCTGCCGTAAATTATCGTACCATGGATCTATGCGATCTATGTCAACTATATCGATTCTTACGCCAATCTGTGCATTAAGACTGTTTTCGTCCACTGTATGATCTGGGATTCTTGACAAAGCGTCAGGAATAACATTGTGGACTCCTTTTCTATGAATTAAATTAAACGTATGTTGTCTCAGCCTAATCGCCCAACGCGCTAGTTTGCCACTAGGGTTTTTAATAGAATTAAGCCACAATAAACTATAATGATCTGTTATGACCGTGAAAGGAACACCTTCTATGTAAGGTCGAAACTTTTCGATGTTAAAGAGTACTGCCAAACATTCTTTTTCAACAACCGAATAGTTACGTTCAGCCTTTGATAAAGTTCTACTGGCATACGCTATCACTCTTTCCTCTCCATTGATTTTCTGTGTTAGGGACGCCCCCTAAACCGGTATTAGAAGCATCACTAGAAATATAAAACTGTTGGGAAAAATCTGGTTGGGATAAAATGGGAGCGGAAACCAATAGCTCTTTAATCTTTATAAAAGATTCTTCTGCTGCGTTTGTCCAATCTATCGATTGTCCCTTTTTTCGTCCTTTCAAAAGATCATTAATAGGCGACAACAAGGTAGAAAAATTCTCGATAAAACGTCTGTACCATGAACACATTCTACTACGAAGCGCTTAACTTCCGTAGTATTTGTAGGTCTCGCATAATTAACCATGCTTGCTACTTTATCCGGATCGGTACGCAAGGAATTTGAGCCTACAATATAGCCTAAAAACTTTAGAGAAGTTTTGAAAAAATTACATTTGCTCAAATTTATCGTCAGTCCGGCCTCTTTCAATTTATCTTTTACTTCTTTATATGCGATTCGAAGTCTTCCGATGTTACTAAAATATCATCGAGATAGGTAAAAATATGTGGCTCATATTTCGGACCAAATATAGCGTCCACTAAACGTTGCTGAGTTTGAGCAGCGTTCTTTAGACCAAACGGCATAGTGACGAACTGAAATAGACCTCGGCCTACTACTGCAAAAGCGGTCTTTTCCTTAGAGGATTTGTCCAAAGGAATTTGCCAGAAAGCCTTTCTAAGATCTATCGAAGATACATACTCAGCATTCCTGAGTGATGTCAAAATTCTGTCGATGTTCGGTAAGGGATAGTTATCAAATTTGCTGACCTCGTTGAGCTTTCTACCGTCAAAGCATAGACGATATCACTCCGAGTTTCAACATTTCATCTAACTCCTTACAAAATTCTGTCGATGTTCGGTAATGGATAGTTATCAAATTTGCTGACCTCGTTGAGCTTTCTTCCGTCAAAGCATAGACGATATCACTCCGAGTTTCAACATTTCGTCTAACTCCTTATTTAATACTTTTGACATGTACGGAGACATGGCGATGGGCCTTGTCTTTACAGGACTGGCATCAGCCGTATCTATAGATATGGTGATTTTTTTCGTTCGGCCTAACCTCTCTTTACTACTTATTTCTTTGAAAGAGCTTATTACTTTTTTCTGCCTTTAAGCGTTCCGTCCGCGAGAGATCATCTAGGGTACATAGACGCGAGAAAAGGTTTTCTAATGAACTTTCTGAATAACAATCTTTAAAACTTGTATGCGAATTGACTTCTAGGGACTGTGGATACCACGACTTATCTTTAAAATTTACTAAAATTCCGAATTTTTGTGCAAAATCACATCCTAAAACCAAAGTATGTGATAGAGAAGGTGCTAATAGAGCAGGGATTACTAAAACAATGACCATTGCAGACTAGCGGCAACTCAACCGTACCTAAAACTTTTAGACGGCTGCATCTGCAGTGGTAACACTTCTATTTTTGACATGGCATATTTTTATACTTAAACGACTTAAAATTTTAATACCATTCTGACCTACAACGGAGGCATTTGCACCAGAGTCAAATAAAGCCGAGAAATGGGCACCTAATAGATTTATCTTGATATGCGGTCTGTTATCTAAATATTTATGCACGAATAAAGGAGACATGTGACCATTTGGAGAAGCAGGAGTTTTAACTTGTGGAGGAGGATTTTTATTGGACTTAAAAAAATCAGAAATTTTTGTAACTATTTAGTCCAATCTGATCTATTGGATTATTTCTTTACTTAAGATCCTCGTTGGAATCTTTCTTTTATCCGCGACCGGACGTTCTGAGAAAGTACGACGGATTTTCAGTTCATAGTCTAACTCATATTCCAGTAGGTGATTGACTTTAAAATTGAAGGCTTCCATGATAAATGAATAAAATTTTAAAAGAACTGTTTAAAAAGTCTTGAAAATATTTCTCCTGTGCTCCCAATAGTCAAAATAAATAAAATCATATAAAGGCAACTAAAATGTGTAAACTTCTTTACCAAACATTTAAAAAATCTTCAACAATTTCAAAAAAAATTTCTAAGTATCTGCCTTCTATTAAAACTCTTTTATTAAATATGTTAAGAATTTCCTATAAAAAAATCTCTAAATACCGTTTCGTATCAGCAAAGTATTTTTAATATTCATGCAAAACATCGGTGAGAAAAAAAACGTAAAATAAATCTAACACTGCAAAAAAATTAAAGTAAACCAGCACATCTGCTAATCTGAACTATAAAGCTAGCTGTTAAGAAAAAAGTAGGAATCGCTTATCTTAGAGTCAATTAACAAAATTCAAATATCTAAACCACCATCGGATAAATTGAAATAAATAATTCTACAAATTTCCTGCTTTTGTCTTACTGCTATAGTGTAGTTTCGTTTGATAAATATTATGAAATAAAAATATCTGCAAAGTTAGAGCTTTTATTTTGTTCGAAAGCTAGTACACTGAACCCTTTTTTAAAAAATAAAATTCCAAAAGCCCCGCGTTGACAGCGCTATTTTGTAACCTGCTAAATTGTCCTCAGTTTGAGGCATCTTTTTTTGTACCCTGTGAGAAGTTGTTTGTCCCACGCTTGAGCGCAATTTTGTAACATTGGAACTTGCCCGCACGTTGTGGTGTCATTTTGTAGCCTATGAAAAAGTGTTTAATTGCGCCCCACGTACACTGCGTCATTTTGTACCGTTTGAATATTGGACGCCCCAAGCTTGAGCACAATTTTCTTGCAGCCCCGCTTTAATTTCTGATAATGAATTGAGTGAAACCTAATTTTAAAAGAACTAAAGAAATTAAAGAAACACTAGCTCAGTTTTCCCTGGTAGAGAGATATGGGTAAGAGATATTTGTCTTACGTCTTTTTGGAATTATTTTCTATTTTTAAAAAGCTTTAGCTGTACAAATTTTTGGGCACCATCCATTTTAAAATAGTAAGGATCTAACTTCAGCTAAAAAAATGGAAAAATACTGAAAGAATGTATTGTTGGTAAATAAAAAAATCAGTTTGGTACAGCCGTTCTTGTCCTGAAAAGTAGGGTAGGTATTCAGTGAGACACTAGCTTTAATCAACAAAAAAAGAGAATTTATTCATGTTTTTTTAAAATAAAAAGTTCCAACCTTTGCAGTTCTACAAAAAAATTCTAGCCTAACTAGTAGTTACTACATTTAAATCCTGAAATATGATAACCCCGAAGACGAAAAATAGTGCTTTTCACTTCACTTTTTAGTCTTTTTTAAATTGCTGTTAAGGCACTACTCTGGGATAAGTCTATTGATGGATGTTTTGGTACTTACTCTTCTTATTCCTGCTTTGATGGACTACGCCCGATTTCACACTTTTTTTTTAGCAAACACTTAGAAAGCCCACTACGGCTTTTAGTTAAGAAACTGGTGCTTTTACTTAGCTCGCATGATGGTTGTTCTGAGCTTTTTTTTGTAGCTCCGTCGAAGGAAACCTGCTTGGCGGCTCTCATGAAAATTAGCCTGTCGGCTAGATGGTACTAAGCCTACTCGGCGACTAGATGGAAAGTCCTTTCACCGTAGTTTCTCGGACCTTTAAATAAACCATCCCAACTCTGCCGGTAATATGGCGACGCCGGAACCAAAACAGCGGATACACACTTTTCACCAATCGCGGCGTAGCTGTAGGTTCGGTCAGGAACCCGCACTGCACAGTATATACCGAACGTCTTGGAACTTCTGTTTAATATACCGTTCGATACAAAAATGAAAATAAGTACAATTTGAAGTGAAAAATCAGTAACATTACATGGTCTTAAAATCTAGGAAAAAATGAATGTTACAAGTTTATAAACTCCTGATTTATTGTATTTATTAGTTTTATCTTTGGCATTAAAAAATATATTGGATAATTTTTGAGCGGGTTTTAAAGCTATTCTTGTTTTTTCGGTCGTGGGAACTTGGGATATTTTATCCGAGATGGGACCAAAATATGTCAGAGGTATGAATGTTTTCTTTTGTCGGTATTCTTTTACGGGGTAGATTAAGCTGAAAGTGATTTGTTTTCGTTTACGGTTTATTAAGGTATTAATTATTTTAGGTTGGCAGCCGTTATTGAGTGCTATATTTTTGATTGTGTCCAGTTCTTTTTTTAAATTATTTTTACTAAGAGGGATATTGAAGGCTCTATGGATCATAGATCTATAGGCTGCCAGTTTATGGGAGTTAGGGTGTATTGAGTCAGCTGCGATGGTGACATCTGAAAAGGTTGGTTTGCGGAAGATATCGAATTCTAGTCTATTTCTCTATTTCAAAATTGTAATATCTAAGAAATTTATTTTATTATCGGTTTCCTTTTCAAGTGTGAATTTTATGTTAGGGTGTAAATTATTTAGCTGATTTAAAGTGGAATTTTAGTTCAGTATCATTTCCAAGGAAACATACTAAGATGTCGTCCACATATCTAAACCAAAAGAGAATATTTTTCGCGTGTTGAGTTTTTAGAAACCTGTTTTCCAATTCTGACATAAAGATTTCGGCTAGCAAAGGACTAAGTGGAGACCCCATGGCAAGTCCATCTCTTTGTTTGAAAAATTGATTATTGAACTGAAAATAATTTCCGGATATACAAAATTCGAACAGTTTCAATATATCTTGTTGTATTATTATATTGACGTTGTTTTTTTGTAACATAGTTTTTTTATGATTTCTAAACAATCTTTATTTGGGATATTGGAGAACATATTTGTTACATCGAATGAAACTAGAAGGGCGTTATTTGGGATGGAGATGGGAGAAGTTTATTTGTAAAGTCTATAGAGTTTTTTGTGTTGTATTTTGGATTGAATTGTGTAATTTCTTTGAAGATGGTGTTGAGATGTGTTGCCAGATTTTTTAGGGGGGTGATGCTGTACGATACTACTGGTCTTATTGGCGAATTTTCTTTATGTATTTTTTATCAGGCCATAAAGTTTTGGTAATGTAGGATTTTGGTTTATTATTTTAAACTTTTCTCTTTCATCCACAATGCTCAGGGTTTCATTTAGCAGGGTCTTGAGTTGTTTTTGAATTTTATCCGTTGGATCTTTTTTTAGTTTTAGTGGATTTTCTTTTTCCAAAAAATAATTTACTTTTTGAATGTAATGGTTTTTATCAAGAGCTATGATGGAGTTGCCTTTGTCTGCTTTTGTTATTAGTAAGTTATTCTCTTTTATTTTAGACTGAATGGACGCTATCGTTAATTATTCTTGGTTACTGCAAGTAGTGTTTTTTGTGTTCATCATTATATGTTTTATTTTTTCTTTTTTAATATTTGAGTCACCTATGTTTTTGTGGCTGATTCAATTTCGGATATTAGGGTTTCGGTAGTATTTTTTATATTAAAGTTAGGGTTATATTTTGGTCCTTTTTCAAGCAGTTTTTTTTCTCACTTTCTGTGAAATTTGTATTAGAGATATTGATAAATCTATTATAGAAGGTTTTTTGTTGAGTATTATCTGAAGTTTCGGTATATTTTTTATTCTCTATCAGTTTTTTAAGTTTTTTTGATTGAATTAAATAAATTTTGTGAATAATTTGGCTATTTGATGATAATACTAGATTAAAAATTAGCCAAATTATTCACAAAATGTATTTAACTCAATCAAAAAAACTTAAAAAACTAATAGAGAATAAAAAATATATCGAAACTTCAGATAATACTCAACAAAAAACCTTCTATAATAGATTTATCAATATCTCTAATACAAATTTCACAGAAAGTGAGAAAAAACTGCTTGAAAAAGGACCAAAATATAACCCTAACTTTAATATAAAAAATACTACCGAAACCCTAATATCCGAAATTGAATCAGCCACAAAAAACATAGGTGACCCAAATATTAAAAAAAAAAACAACATATAATGATAAACACAAAAAACACTACTTGCAGTAACCAAGAACAATTAACGATAGCGTCTATTCAGTCTAAAATAAAAGAGAACAACTTACTAATAACAAAAGCAGACAAAGGCAACTCCATCATAGCTCTTGATAAAAACCATTACATTCAAAAAGTAAATGATTTTTTGGAAAAAGAAAATCCAGTAAAACTAAAAAAAGATTCAACGGATAAAATTCAAAAACAACTCAAGACCCTGCTAAATGTGGATGAAAGAGAAAAGTTTAAAATAATAAACCAAAATCCTACATCACCAAAACTTTATGGCCTGATAAAAATACATAAAGAAAATTCGCCAATAAGACCAGTAGTATCGTACAGCAACACCCCCCTAAAAAATCTGGCAACACATCTCAACACCATCTTCAAAGAAATTACACAATTCAATCCAAAATACAACACAAAAAACTCTATAGACCTTACAAATAAACTTAAAAATATCTCCATCCCAAATAACGCCCTTCTAGTTTCATTCGATGTAACAAATATGTTCTCCAATATCCCAAATAAAGATTGTTTAGAAATTATAAAAACTATGTTACAAAAAAACAACGTCAATATAATAATACAAGATATATTGAAACTGCTCGAATTTTGTATATCCGGAAACTATTTTCAGTTCAATAATATATTTTTCAAACAAAGAGATGGACTTGCCATGGGGTCTCCACTTAGTCCTTTGCTAGCCGAAATCTTTATGTCAGAATTGGAAAACAGTTTTCTAAAAACTCGACACGCGAAAAATATTCTCTTTTGGTTTAGATATGTGGACGACATCTTAGTATGTTTCCTTGGAAATGATACTGAACTAAATTCCACTTTAAATCAGCTAAATAATTTACACCCCAACATAAAATTCACACTTGAAAAGGAAACCGATAATAAAATAAATTTCTTAGATATTACAATTTTGAAAAAGAGAAATAGACTAGAATTCGATATCTTTCGCAAACCAACCTTTTCAGATGTCACCATCCCAGCTGACTCAATACACCCTAACTCCCATAAACTGGCAGTCTATAGATCTATGATCCATAGAGCCTTCAATATCCCTCTTAGTAAAAATAATTTAAAAAAAGAACTGGACACAATCAAAAATATAGCACTCAATAACGGCTTCCAACCTAAAATAATTAATACCTTAATAAACCGTAAACGAAAACAAATCACTTTCAGCTTAATCTACCCCGTAAAAGAATACCGACAAAAGAAAACATTCATACCTCTGACATATTTTGGTCCCATCTCGGATAAAATATCCCAAGTTCTCACGACCGAAAAAACAAGAATAGCTTTAAAACCCGCTCAAAAATTATCCAATATATTTTTTAATGCCAAAGATAAAACTAATAAATACAATAAATCAGGAGTTTATAAACTTAATTGTCAAGAGTGCAATAGCTGTTACGTAGGCCAAACGGGACGGAATTTCAAGACAAGATTCGCAGAACACAATGCTTCTTATAGGCTAAAAAATGAAAAAATCACACTTTGCTAAACACTTCTTAGAAACAGGCCCAATATCGATTGTTTACAAATACTCCATATGGCACCTAAAGGGTCAAAACTCAACTTCTTAGAATCTATAGAAAATTTACAGACATTCAAAGGACCATAATATAAATATACTGAATAGTCAATTAGACGTAGCAAATTCTCTTTTGTTCAAACTTTTTTAACATATAATAGACCCACATCTGTTCATCATATAAACATAAAATACCAAAAATCTGTTTTAGTCTTAGTTAAGCGTTTGACAATGTAGTTGTACTACGAAATCGCTATAACGCAATTGTAAAATCTTTACAAATATATTTAGTGACAGTTAACAAAGTAATTAAGTAGTTTTATTGTAAAAATCTTTAAGCTGCTGAACTGAATAATAAAGTAGAAAGTTACTTCGAATTTTTGACAATCACCTGTCGATAACATGTTGCCATGTCGCAAGTAAATAATATTATACTTATGCTTATCCGCTGAATATTTTGTTAATTTGTATGTTAATAAGTTATATTTAACCATGTATATCAGCTATTAAGTTTTATGAAGATACGTGGAAACACCAGAACGTATCCGGGTTTTACTACAAAACAACATAATACCTTTCAGTTTTTTAGCTGTGTTGTATGGAAGTAAAGTTAGATACCTTTTTGCATAAGACAGGGTTGCAATTTAATCCACTATTGTTTACTTGTCCTTACCGCAATCATTGAAATATTAAATTTATGATTGATTTGGCCGAGAGCGATTTCATGAATGTTATAGTTTATCCCCCTTGGATATAAAGGGTGTTTTTTATAGAGGTATAAAACTTTAAGTTGGCAACACTTTTTTAACTGGCGGCCATTTTGTCAGCTGTCAAGTGATTTATGTTTAGTTTGGTTTGGCATTTCAACGTGAATAGACTGACGCCTGAACAACGCTTCCAAATTGTGCAAATTTATTTTGAAAATCATGGTTCTGTTCGAAATACGTATCGCGCACTACGTCCATTTTACGGTCAACATAATCGTCCATTAATTCGATTAACTATGGAACGTTTTCGCACCACGTTTACTCTAAATGATAATACGCATCCACAGAGACGTCGTACAGTGCGTACAGAAGCAGTCATTGCTGCTGTAGAGCGTAGCGTAGAGGAAGACCCGAATCAGTCTATCCGCCATCGTGCACAGGAATTGGATATGTGTCCATCCACTTTATGGAAGATTTTGCGGAAAGATCTTGGTTTGCGTGTTTACAAAATCCAACTCGTGCAACAATTGAAGCCACACGATCACCTAGCAAGGCGTAGATTCGGTGAATGGGCCCAAAACAAGATTGCCGTTGATCCCGATGTTCATAAGCGAATTTTGTTTAGCGATGAAGCGCACTTTTGTTTGAATGGATACGTCAATAAACAAAACTGCCGTATTTAGAGTGATGATAATCCTCAAGTGTATGTTGAGACACCAGAAAAACTGACTGTTTGGTGTGCTTTATGGGCTGGTGGAATCATTGGTCCGTACTTCTTTAAAAACGATGCTGGTCAGAACGTTACAGTCAATGGTGACCGCTATAGAGCCATGATTACTGACTTTTTCGTTCATCACTTGAACAACCATGATGTGCAGGAGCTGTGGTTTCAACAAGATGGCGCAACATGTCACACAGCTCGTGCCACAATTGATTTATTGAAGGAAACGTTTGGTAACCGCATAGTTTCACGTTTCGGACCCGTGAATTGGCCTCCAAGATCGCGCGATTTAACGCCGCTAGACTATTTTCTGTGGGGATATATGAAGTCGCTAGTCTACGCCGATAAGCCCGAAACGATTGACCACTTGGAGGACAACATTCGCCGCGTTATTGCCGATATACGGCCACAAATGTTGGAAAAAGTCATCGAAAATTGGACCTCCAGATTAGACTACGTCCGAGCCAGCCGTGGCGGTCATATGCCAGAAGTCATATTTAAATTATAATGCCAGAAGATTATCTTTCGAATAAAGTAAATTTCATGTCAATTTAAAAAATTCATCTTTTCAAAATTCCATTTCAAAGTTCTATACCTCTATAAAAAACACCCTATAGAATGTCTTTGATTCGATGTATAGAGTTGCGCCAAATTTATATTTTTATATAAAACTTATTTTTTCTAAGAAATTTTTATTTATATAAAAACGTCTTTTTTTAAGAAAATATTATTTTCGCCCCCAAAGAACTTATGAGCGAGTTCTAGTAATCGTAGGCTGAAAGTTTTTGGTCTAGCTACTTAAAACACTTTTTTTTTTGCAAAATTCGACTTTGTTCATGAATATAGCCTCCTTCAAGAGTGATACAATCAGTTCAAGGCTTTTCAAACATTTCTATAGCTTTCTTGTAGAAGGATTTGTCTTTGCCTTCCAAATATACCTCAGTTTCGGCGATAACTGCTTCATTCAAGCCAAATCTCTTTCCCGCGAGCATTTTTTTGAGGTTTGCGAATAGATAATAGTCGCTGGTGGCCAAATCTGAAGAATACGGTGGATGAGGAAGCAATTCGAACTTCAATCCATGCGATTTTGCCATCGTAACCATTGACTTGTGACGCGGTGCATTGTCTTGATGAAAGAGCACTTTTTCTTGTTTTTGGGGCCGTTTCTTTGCGATTTCTGCCTTCAAACGCACCAATAACTTTATATAATGTTGGCTGTTAATAGTTTTTCCCTTCTCAGCAGAGTCGATAAAAGTTATTCCATGCACATCCCAAAATACAGAGGCCATAACCTTCCCAGCAGACTGTTGTGTCTTTAGTCGCTTCGGGCGACTTTCACTGGCTGCTGTCCACTCAGCTGACTACCGATTTAATTCCGGTGTGTAGTGGTGGATCCATGTTTTATTCTTTGTCACATATTGCATGAAAAAATCCTTTTTATTGCGCCTAAACAGGTTCAAACAGCGCTTAGAATCATCAACACGTTGTGGTTTTTGGTCCACTGTGAGCAAACGCGGTACCCATTTCGAACAGAGCTTTCTCATGCCCAAATGTTCATGCAAAATATGACAAACACATTATTTTGATATCTTTAGGATGTCAGCTACCTCACGCAATTTCACTTTACGGTCATCCAAAACAATTTTGTGGATTTTTTTTACTGTTTTCCGGTGTAACCACCTCATTTGGGCGTCCAGAGCGTTCAGCATCATTTGTGTCTGTACGACCGCGTTTAAATTCAGCATACCAGTAAATGATGAGTGATTTTCTAGGGGCAGAGTCCCCGTAACACTTATCAAGCCATTGCTTTGCTTGAACGGTATTTTTCCCATCAAAAAACAGTGTTTAATCAACACACGAAATTCGATTTTTTCCACTGTTTTGAAAATATTAAAAGTGGCATCACTAAAATCTCTGTAACTTGTAATCATCGAAATGTCATGCAATTTTGACACATATCGTTTGAGGTTGAGGCTTCCTAAAAATCATATGGATTTTTTGAAAAGGGACATCTATGTGTCAGACCAAAAACTTTTTAGCCTACGTGTTAGAGATTATTTTTATATGATTTAAAAAATGTTCCGATAAGGAAAAAAATTTAGTTAATGTTGCACTTGTTAACCTGAGCAGTAAAAAAAATTAACTTTTTTTTAATTAAAGCGAATTATTCTGCAGACCTTTTTACATCTTTTTAAATTTTAGAATTTTAAATTCATGTTAAAATTTAAGTCAAGAAATTTACTGTTAGAGCTTTTTAAATCATTTAGATAACTACTAGAAAATTATATTCAGAATGGAAATTGAAATAAGAGAAGTTAGACAAATCATATTTTTAAATTTCAGTCGTATTTCGTTCATAATATTAAAAGAAAGTAGTAAAAAATTGCGTAATTTCATAACATTTTTTTATTAAAAATTATAGTCAGTATTTTCAAGAATCAAGTACTGAATCATAAAAATAAGACACAGAAAATTGTAAGCAAATTTATCAGTCCGTTTCTCTGTATAATTTCACAAGGCAGCAGCGAACCATCAGATGTATTTGTTAATACCATATATGTTTCATGCATGTTTGGACAAATAAATAATTATACAGGGTGTCCCAGTATTTCACGTGCATAAAGTTACTGTAGTTTTCTGAGATGAAAATATGACCATTTAATCCAACTTACCTTAGTTCAAGAATTCGTAATTTTTGAGATACACAGTATCAAGGTTATACTTTTGTTTTAGTTTCTCTTAAGTAGCTTTCTTAATAATTGTGCTATTTGCACAAGATTCGGTGCTAAGGGGTTTTCTGAGATGAGAAATCGAAATCCGCTCACAGTTTTGTTGTAAATTGTAGGGGGCGCCACTTATTGCACTGTGTATTGTTTTAAATTGTCATAACTTTTTTATGCCACTCTGTATGGCATTTTTAATGAAATATTCCTATTTTCCGCCTTCCTTTCTCTAAAAAAGCTATCTTGGTAAATGTTGCTTGGAAGAACAGTTTCTGAGATAATGAGATGTTTGTTTCCATTTTTTAATTCCATTGTGAAATTCGCTAATGCGTTCCTTTACACTTCATCCAGACTTAAGACAAGTCCAAAAGAATAGTCTTTGAAATTTGGAGCGCGCTTAAAGGCAAACGGGCTAACAACAATAATAAATCTAAAGACTAACGGGCCAACAACAGTAACAATGTAAAAACCAACTGGCTCAGGACGTAAAAGATTACCCTCAAAGTGATAAATTCGAAAAAAAGTTTAACCGCTCAATTGAAAAGGTATTGGTTTCACACTAAATGTTCAATATGGCCGCAACCTTCGTTAATGCATAAATTAATACTTCGCAGGAAATTTAAATGTACTATTCTTATAATGTCTTCATCTCGTAAAGCGTTAGCAGCATTTGAACTTGCACTCGCACACAAACTGTCGATTTCAATGCACCCAAAGGAAAAAATCGCATGGATTTAAGTCTGGGGAACTAGGTGCCCAGTGAACAGGAGCATCTTCATTTCTTCCGATCCATTTATCTGGGTAACTTTGATTCAAAAAAATTCTCACATTACGCGCAAAATGGGGTGATGCACCATCGTGCATGAAAAACATGTCACGACGTAAATTAATGGGTAAGTTTTTCAATAATTCAGGAATAATTTCACGGATGAAATTCAAGTAAATGTCACCATCAAGTCAATCTGATAATCTAAACAGCTTGATCAAATAGTTCGCGACAAATTCCATCCAAACATTAATACTGAATTCCAGTTGAAAATGTCTGTTGCACAGCATGTAGGTTTTCTTCAGCGTAAACATGATTATTATGCATATTTATTATACCACGTCGAGTGAAGCGTGCTTCGTCTGTAAACAGGATTTTAGTGTGAAAAGCCGGAACAGTCGCTATGAGTGCTCGAATAATTTGTGATCCAATATCTGAAAGTAAGAGTTCCTGGACGGACTGTATATGAAAGGAGTGAACAATTTGTTGTCTAATGATCCGGTTAGTTGTACTTTTTAATATTTCCGTTTAACGTTCAATTAAACGAGTGCTGATTCCAGGATATCGTGTCCAATTTCTAGGATTTCCTTTTCAACATCGAGTGCTCTAGCTTGTTAAGGCCACCCATCATTACTCCTGATCGGCTTAAATTGTCCAATTTCTCGAAGTCGCCTCTCAATATTAGCAAAAGTCTGTTGGTTAGGAGTCCGATAATGCGGAAATCTTTCGTGCTATAGGCGAGCACTTTTGTGACTGTTGCCATTACAAAACCAAACACAAAAATCATATCAGTTTCCTCACCAAAAGTGTACTCTATAATAATCTAGATTTAAAACACTATTCTGCTTAAGAAGGGATTAATTCTCGTTAATACTCGTAAAACTAGTTTGATATCTGTCAAAAATTACTTTCTGTCAGTATTACTACAAGCCAGTTCAATCATTGAACATATGATATCTTACATCATTGCCAGAGTGATTTTTAAGCGTTGCCAAGTAACTATACAATGTGAAGAAACGTGTGAAGGAACGCATTTGCGAATTCGACAATGAAATTAAAAAATTGAAACAAACATTCCACTATGTCAGAAACTGTTTGCTCGGAGCAACATTTACCAAGAGCTTTTTTAGACAGGAAAAGGCGAAGAATACGAATATTCAATCAAATATATCATACAAAGTGGTATAAAAAAGTTATGACAGTTTTTGAAGGTATACACAGTGCAATAAGTGGCGCCCCCTACAATTTACAACAAAACTGTGAGCTTATTTCGATTTTTTCATCGCAGAAAACCCCTTTAGCATCGAATCTTGTATAAATAGTACAATTACTAAGAAAGCTACTTAAGAAAAACTAAAATAACTTTGACACTCTGTATCCAAAAAGAAGGAATTTTTGGACTAAGGTAAATTGGATTAAATGGTTATATTTTCATCCCAGAAATCCACAGTAACTCTATGTACACGAAATACTGGGCACCATGTTTATTGGGTGTGTGAATTAATTTTGAGGGATTTTTCGGTAAAAATATCATTTTATTGATTACAAATCGATTATTCAAAATATTGTCCATCGCTAGCCACTACTTTCTCCCATCTTTGTGGCAGCCTATGAATATCACGTTGAAAGGAGAACCATCTTTTGAGGCTATCCATTTTTTGGTGTCCTCATAAGAACGGAAGCACTGTGCATCATCGATCGGAATAAGTGGTAATCAGAAGGAGCAACATCTGGTGAGTACGGCGGGTGAGGTAGGACATCCCATCGAAGCGCTTCTTGTGTATTTCTTGGCAGGTTTTGCAACATATGGCCGAGCGTTGTCAGGTTGAAAAGTCACTTTGTCGTGTCTTTTGGCATATTGTGGTCGTTTTTCCTTTAATGCTCGGCTCAGTTACATCAGTTGTTGTCGGTAGCGTTCCGCATTAATAGTTTCATTGGGTTGAAGCAGCTCGTAATACACTACACTCAGCTGATCCCACCTCATACCCAGCATAAGCTTGGAGCCATGAATATTCGACTGTGGTGAAGAGGTTGATGGTTCACCGTGCTTCATCCATAATTTTTTGCGCTTTGGATTATCGTAGTGTATCCATTTTTCATCACCAGTTACGATACGATGCAAAAAACCTTTTTGTTGAAGCAGTTGTTTACAGGTAGTAAAATCGTCTTTTAACGTCTCTCGGTTTCAGTTCGTACGGCACCCAATTTCCTTGCTTTTGAATCATTCCCAGTGCATGTAAGCGCTTGGAAATGATTGTGCGATTAACTCCTAATGATTCTGCAAGTTCTTTTTCCATTTGGCACGGGTCTTCTCCGAGTAGTGCCTCCAATTCTTCATCTTTAAACTTTTTCTGCTGGCCTGGACGTTCTTTAGCTTCCTGGTCGAAATCACCATATCCATAGAATATAATCACCATAGGTTTCCAGCAGCAATTGATGACTTTCAGCAGCGCTTTTCTTCGAATTAAACAAGAAAAGTAACGCTTTCCGCAAATGGCACGTAATTTGACATATTCAATGGTCAAAAAAAAATGTTTACACTTCGGCAGAATAACATATCCTAAAAATTAAAGTCTAATAATGGTGCTTCACTATGAATATAGCAACAGTATGCTCCGAAGAGATAGAAAACAAGTTACTCTCTGTTAGAAATCTCTTAAAATTAATTCACACTCCTTATACATCAAGTGGCGGTAAGTGGTAAGCATTGTTGCAAGACTACTAAGCTAATTATGTGATCTTGATGAAATTTGAAGCAACTCATGTTTATATAATCTCAGTTTTTAGGTAAAAATGCTGTCACTCTCTGGGCTATATCTTAAATACAGTCTGTCAAGTAAAAAACGTGTCCGCGATAATTCATTTTTTAGTAGATGCTATTCTAACGACAAATTTTATTAAAAATATCAGTCGATTCAGAACTTTCGTCGAAATCATGAAGCCCTAAAATGATACGTTCCGCGGCCGATAAATATATTAAAAAGCCGGCGTTGTTTGTGAAGAAGTGGATTTTAACGAGACGAAAAATATCGACGACTTGCTAAAACGTGGCTTGGTAGGCAAAGTCACTCTGAAAGTCGAAAAACGAATCGTGTCTTTGTTTTCACGTGACCCGAAATTGGCTCTACGTCAAGGACCAGGAAAATTAAGAAAATCGGGTTTGAATGTGTCCTATGAGACCACTCGACAACATCTTTGTACCCATGATGTCAAATTCCGAAGCATGTTGAAGAAACCTTTGCTGGGCGAAAATCACATCGCGATGCAACTCGCTTGGGCCCACGGTAAGATACTAGAGTGGTCCTCACAATCACCGAACCCCAACCCTATCAAAAACATTTGATCCCCTGTAAAGAGAAAGTTCAGAGGACGGACTCTGAGGACTTTGATTCAGTTATCTCGCGAGATTCGAAAAAGAGTATGCAGAAAATCTCGTCGACAGCATCCCTCGAAGATGCCAGCCGATTTTTTTTTTATCGTTTATCTCCCCGCCTGAATAGGGATTTTACCCTTTTTCATATCCTAAGGATATCGGCGAGGCGTAATACTCGTCAACGTTGTCCAAGTGCCGAAACATACATTTCTTGTATTTCACAACACGTTTTAGACAACGCGGTAGTACTGCCACGGACGTTATTGTATTTCTGCGAACAACTACTACCTATGTTTGATTGAATGATGCGGGAGACGACAAAAAAGTTTTCGAAACACATTTTTTTAACGAGAGGTCACTTTGTTACTTGACAGAATGTAATTAATTAAGCGTCTCATCTAATTTAATATTTCCCTATTTAACATACCAAGAAAGTTCTTTCAGTACTAAACTTAGTTTTCCATTAAGACGCTAAATATGATAACACAAAATTTGTCACTTGTCAAATTTGACAGATTACTAAACGAACTATGATTTTTTTAAATGACACTTTCTACATATGCGTACATCGTTAACAAGCATTTTCCGTCCGTTCAATCCGTCCGTTCCGAAAAATATATAACTCTGGATATTTATTTTCAGTCGTTACCCATATACAGGGTATTGAACGGAATTTTAACTCTTAAGTGGATCACTTGAATTATTATTTTCTTATTGGACATAACATTTTACTACTTAGTTTATTTTTTTTTTTATTAACAAGCTACATATAGTTTCGATAAACTTGTTACTTGCCAAAGTTAATAGATTGTAAAGCTGACTCTCTTTTAAATGGTATCCTCTGCACACTGTTAAGTAGTTCTTTGATTTAAAAATATAGAGTTCTTGAGAACTTAAATTTAATACGAGATACAACTTTTTAAAAGTAATGAGTCAAATTTCCTAATTGTTTTATGTGAAAAACATAAAATGGTTTTGTAATTGTGAACACTCATATTTTAATAATGGCTATCCAGCGCGTAAAGTGATAATTAAGTGATTTATATATAATATATGTATATATATATATATATATATATATATATATATATATATATATATATATATATATATATATAATAATTTTTTTGTTGAACCTTTTGTTTTACATAAACTTGATTGGTTTTTCTTGGGTACTTAGGTTCTTTTGGAAAACACAAACTAGTTTATTTGACGTTTCGCCTTATTTTTTTTAGGCATTTTCAAAAATTCTTTATTTTTTAATATTCATTGTGTATATACCCTGAAAGGCAACTATTTAGTTGCCTTTCAGGGTATATACACAATGAATATTAAAAAATAAAGAATTTTTGAAAATGCCTAAAAAAAATAAGGCGAAACGTCAAATAAACTAGTTTGTGTTTTCCAAAAGAACCTAAGTACCCAAGAAAAACCAATCAAGTTTATATATATATATATATATATATATATATATATATATATATATATATATATATATATATATATATACGTATATTTAATGGTACACTACATATAGTGTACCATTTTAAAAAATCCTAGTTGACTTTGTAATCTGTCAAATTTGACAAGTGATAATTTTTTTGTTGTATGGGTGAAAATTCGTGAAACGGAACACCTCCAACCCGACTTTTCGGAAATCCATAAACAATGAGTTATTTTAATACTACATTTAGGTAGTGAACAAGCTCTGAAATATTTTCAGTTGATGTTGATTATTTTAATTGTTATAAACAATACAAGTTTTAGGTCAATTTTTTTCAAAAATTCATAACTCGGAAGCTGATTTTTTTATGAAAATTCTAGTTAAAGACAAAAATGGCCAGAAACATTATAAATTTCAGAAAAAGATATTGCATAATGAAAAAATTTTTTTAATGACAAAAAAATCACTTTTTTATAAACAAATTGGAATTTAATAAGGTTCTTAAGCACTTATCGACAATGGGTTTGATTCCGTAGATGCGCCAATGTTTTCTGCAAAAAATGAAAAAAAATCTTTCGGCCCTGATTTGACCCTCCAATGGCGTTAGTTTTTATAAGCGAGGGCGCCGCGTTGAGCGTGGCGTGGCGCAGTGCAAAGCGGCGTGGCGTAACGTAGTGCTGTTAGACGCACATATAATTCAATGCATGTTTATATAAATGTTAAGGGTTAACAAACATAGTAATTCTTTAATTAGAAATCGTTTAATTTTCATGGGAAAATACACTTTTTAGGAAACATTCACCAAAAAAATCTACAGTAATTTAGAAGTCTTGTCCTAATGTTAAATTAATGGGTTACAACATAACTAACAAATCTATCATCTTTCGAGTAAATTCTACAACACAATGTCTTTTCATTAATTGGCATGTAACTGTGGAATTGACGTGTGTTTGGAATTGATTGTGCTCGCTTGAAACGAGTTTTCAGGAATTTAGCATGAGTTTCATATTGCAGTTTTGTACAATAATCTAATTTTATATTGTTAAAAAGCTTTCGAGCCCAAATATACAGATCTTCTGCATCGAGAATTTTTCCGCCATCAATTTGACGTAAGCTTGAAAAATATGCTTTGCGTTTTACTGTACCACCGATACCGTCACAGCACCTTTTCCGTGCGAAGTAGCAAAAAAAGCCACCCCCACTTCTACATATTTTGTAAGTTTACGTCAAATTGATAGTGCGAAAATTCTTAATGCCTAAGATCTGTATAGTTAGGCTCGAAAGTTTTTTAAGAATATAAAATTTGATTATCGGACAAAACTGCAATATAAAACTCATAGTAAATTCCTGAAAACTCGTTTTAAGCGAGCACATCAATTCCAAATACAAGTCAGTTCCGCAGTTAACATGCCAATTAATGAAAAAACGTGTGTAAAATTTATTCGAAACATGATAGATTTGTTAGTTAAGATGTAAACCATTAATTTAACATTACGACAAGATTTCTCAATTACTATAGATTTTTTTTTTGAAGGTTTCCTAAAAAGTGTATTTCCCATGAAAATTAAACGATTTATGTGTGCGTCTAATAACACTATGTTCCACGCCGCCTTGCATTGCGCCACGCCAAGCTCAACGCGGCGCATTCGCTCATAGAAACTAAGGCCATTTGAGGGTGAAATGAGGGCAGCATCTACGGAATCAAACCTATTGTCGATGTTGGTTAAGAACCTTATTAAATTCCAATTTGTGTATAATAAAGTGTTTTTTTGTCATTAAATTTTTTTTTCATGCTATTTTTTTTTTTCTGAAACTCATAATGTTTCTAGCTATTTTTGTCTCAGCTAGAATTGTCATAAAAAAATCAGTTTGCGAGTTATGAATTTTTGAAAAAAAAATTGACCTAAAACTTATATTGTTTATAAAAATTATAATAATCATCAACTAAAAATATTTCAGAGCTTCTTCACTACCTATATGTAGTATTAAAATAAATCATTGTTTTTGGATTTCCGAAAAGTCGGGTCGGAGGTGTTCCGTTTCACAAATTTTCGCCCATATGTAGCTTCCTCATAAAAAACTAAGGTTCTTGGTAAGATAATTTTTTTGATAACCTAAATAGGAAAAGAGTAACTTAAGTGGGTCACTTAAATTCGGTTCAGTAACTTGAATGCTCTGTATATCGATAACTACTCAATATAAATATCAAGAGTTATATATTTTTGTACCACTTAAAAAAAATCCTAGTTGGCTTTGTACTCTGTCAAATTTGGCAAGTGACAATTTTTTTGTTTTCATATTTAGTTTTTCATGAAAAACCTCGTTTACTACTGAAAGGATTTTCGTGGTATGTCGAATAGAAAAATAATGAATTAAGTATGACACTTAAAAAAATGACCCTGTACAAGTTATCATCAGTTACCGCGACTTGACCCGAACAGAATTTTTTATGCATTTATCCAAATTAATATTAAACCCACTAATATAGATTATTATTTAATTTGCCCAGTTACCCATACGAAATAAATAAAATATAGCTTTCTCGGTTTATTAAAGAGAGCTTTTTAATTACGCAGTTTTTTACAACTATCATTTAATATTATCAACGTAATATTACTGGAGAGACGGCCATAGCGCAGTGGTTAAAGTGCTACCGGAGACCCCAGTTTGAATCTTGGCTCGAAAAAAAAAGAATAAATTTAAAAATAAATACAACGTGACGGTCGCGTCTCTTGGGAAGACAAAAAACTACCCGTAGTACAATAACTAGTAAGGACCTCTCACTTTGGCGTTCGGAACCGGCATTAAACTGAAGGGCCCCTTTGTCTGTGGAATACTTAAAAAGGCACCAACCACAGGGAAAGGCGAGAGGGTCGCCTACGTCCGTATCGGATATAGCGCTTCAGGAAGAAGAGAATTGTGTAATTTTAACTATTTCAATTTCCAGTCTGAACATAATTTTTCAGGCCCTACGGAAATGATTTTAGAAAGCCGTAAAAGCGAGCCTTTGCTCGGTAAACAACATTTTTTAATGAATAAATTAACCTAAATTTAAAAAATTTATAATTTTCAAAGATCTAAGACCTGCTACAGATAATTAAGTCCTTTCAATTAGAAAAAAATAAATAAAGTTGTTTTTTTTCAAAGTGTACCGTTGAGTATATAATTAAGATAAAAGAAGACAAAGGAAAGCAAAAAGGTTCGACATTTGGACCTAATTATTTTCACAACCATACATTTTAAGAAACAATTTTTATTTTTTGTTTCCTCAGGTCAAGGGAAACAACATTCATTACTTTTTTGTTTCTTTTTGCCATCATCTCTAGTTTACAAGACTTATTCCATAAGGAAGCCCTGAAAACAAATCATAAGTTTTGCCGGCTTATAAAATTAGAAAGATGCGTTACCTCTATAAAAAAAATTCACGTGAAATGAGTTATTTTCTGTGACGTCGCAACAAATGGTCTTTGTATTGGTCTTTATATTTTAGAGCATTTTACATATACCTAAAATTGTATTTTCAGTTAGAAGTATCGGTTTTAGTTGCTAGTGATAAAAAAATTTTCCTAGATGTTGGGTCTTTTATCGTTAATAGAAGTAAAATAAAAATTAAACAGTGTTATTAGCCTTTTAACGTTTTTACTAACTACTAACTTCTAAAAAATTTGTGTATGTCTTGCTAGTAAATTAGTACTTAAATGTTTATGCAGTTTATCTCTGCAACATCAGTTGATTTTTTTGAAAAATTTGTTGTAATACTAAATACAAATTTTACAGACTAAATTTCCAAGCCCCCGTTTTCAATCTGGATAGTCGCGACAAAGCAATGTGAATTTTCTACTTTAATATTTAGTATCTCCATTTATAAATATATATTTAGTTTTTCTAAGTTATTTTTCATCTGCTAAAGCAATCTATATAAATAATCTGAAATTTCCTTGGTTTAAAGAAATTCGTAGAATTTTTTTTCATATGATGTGGAATAACGATAGGTATGCAAGAGTCTGTATAATTAACGTATATGTAGATCTGGGCATTTAACCAAACTTATTTCCCTGTTTCATATACATGGTCTGTCCGGAAAGAAATGTCACCAAGACGATTAAAAAAAATTGACCAGATCGGTATAATACATTAAAATTCTTCAAAATAGTCTCCTCCTGCGTCAATACATTTTTGTCAGCGCGATTTCCAAGCTACGAAGGCGTCCTGGAAAGCCTATGGCTTTTAAAACCGTTATACAAGCTGCTTTCACGTCGTCAATTGTTATGAAGTGATATCCTTTCAGGGGGCATTTCAAGCGGGGAAACAAAAAGGAGTCTGGGAGAGCCACGTCGGGACTGTAGGGTGGCTGGGGTAGCGTTACCACGTTAGGTCTGGCCAGGTAGCTAATCACGACGAAGGCGGTGTGGGCTGACGCGTTGTCATGGTGAAGTTTCAAATCGCTGCTGATGTCTGATGACAATAGTTTTTGGAATATTTAACATGTCGGCCACTAAACAAACACTCATTCGATGGTCTGTTTGCAAAAAGTTCTTTTACACGAGTCACATTTTCTTCGTTTGAGGATGTTGACGGACATCCAGCTCGGCTTCATCGTCGACCTCTTCACGACCTTCTAAAAAACGCCTTGTGCCATCTGTAGACTTGCCTTTGTGATAAACACTAATCCCCGAAGGCCTGCTGAACCATTGGAAAACTTTCCACTGCGGACGAGTTTCACTCAAAAATTTGTTGCGTATCTTTGTTCCAGTGAGCGATGCATCACGACTTGTACAAGAGACGAAACAGAGGTTTACGACATCGCCCATCCTTACCTTCCTAGAGGTCGGATACAACTGAGTCAGTAGTCTGGAATGTCAAAATGCGAAATCGGTAGAGTTGCCCACTAATATCGGTATATTTGTACATAAAATCGGTATATAAAAAATAAATACAATATTCAATCAAATTTGTTTATTTTAGACTTCTTTATCTTTGAAAAAAAAAATGGGAACTTACAGAATATACCAAGTATACAATTAAAACTAATAATAGTAATTTTTTTTTTCAATATTTTATATATGAGTGGATAAACACTAGTGACTACTAGTAAAACATAATGAAATCAAAATAACAAAAACATAACAGACTAAGTAATTTGTAATTCGTTTATTACTGAAGATATCAAACATCACAAACTTAAATTTATATGATTTTTAGGAGCACTCATCTTTGAACTAATTTCGAAGTCATAACAATTAGCGTCATTAAATAGTCGTTTTGTATGTAATAGACCAGTGATTGACTTAGTAGACAGCTTATTTCGCTGTTGTTTTGTTTTCATAAGATTCGTTACACTTGCAGCGAGAATATGCGCTCACCATTAGCGAATGAGTGAGGCAGTGATAAAATAGTAAAATTGAAAGTAGGTAACAAAGGAAACATTTGAGTGTCATTACCATACTTTATCCAAAATAGTTCTATGTCATCAGGAAATGATTTGATTTGTTGACAATTTCTTAAAATACGCCATATCAATTTGTTGAAAATCATTATTCTGAACAATATTGGGAAAGAGTCTACTAACAGGAATTATCGAAGCAGTTTTGCCACTTTTAACATTCATTCGTTCAATTATGTCTAAACCTTTTTATTTGATTATTTTTCAATGGAAACCGCGCAGTTATTTGCTTGCAAGCTTCGATATAAAAATTTAGAGATCTGCGTGTGAACAAATTTATTTGATCTGAGCTTAAAACTGAATTACTAAGTAGTATATTAGACGCCGCAGCGCCATAATATACGGCATCGATATCCATAAAATGTCTAGGATTTTTAAAACTAACATTTTCGATTGGAGTACTTGTTAGATATTTTCTTTTTAAAAAGCAGTCAAAAAAAGTTCTTAATGTTTGACTTATTTCTTCAGATAAAATATGAATTTTCGGGTGTTCTGCCTGCATTTTTTGTTTAAATGTTAAATACTGGTAACACAAAATCTAAAAATTCCAAAAATAGCAATGTAGTGGGATCTTGAAGCTTCTGTAATATATTTTCTGCGGCTAGAAGATGATCATTATTAGATACTTAGTCTATGAAAAATAGTTTTAGAACAGAAAATTGTTCCAATACTCTTTTTTACTGTTGCATGTACTGATAACCAGTGTGTCTAAGAGGGGTGAAGTATTTTAGATACTTTCAAGACACAAACAATTTGAAAGTCTTTAAACTCTGCAGCTCTTTTTGGATTAGGAGAAAAGTAATTGTAAATGTCCCTTATAAGATCCTCTATAAAGCGTGGCAGTTTGGTACAAGCATATGACGCGCAAAGATGAAACGAATGGGATGTATACTTAAGTATAAAAATATTGGGAATTTCGTTTTACTGCAGTGTTACAACAGAATTATTACGCCCCATCATTACGTTTGCCCCATCAGATGCAAAACCTATTAGATGATTTTTATATAGAATATCAGCACTTGTAAAAAAGTTTATAATATGTTCAAATAAGGATACTGCATTAGCAGCTTCTAATGGAATAAGAGCTAAAGAACAGTCACAGATGCGATGATCTTTCGCATATTGCACGACTAAGCACAAGTGTTGGTTGTGCTAAGATGAGTGGACATGTCAACAATAAAGGAAAACTTAGTTTGCCCTATATCTTCACATAAATAATCGAAACCTTCTTTACCTATAATATGATCAATTATGGCGTTAATTTTCATCGTCGGACATTTTAGTCTTTCTAGAACTTTGGAATGAGAACAAACGGACTGTATCAGTTTCGGTAGGTGCTCCATAATGGTAAATGGTAGATTATGTTCGGTAACAAACGAAGCTAATCTTACTTCACGTGGAAATAAAAAAAGGAATTAAAAAAGACATATTTACTATACACTGGTAGAATAAAAAATAATATAACAATGGTAGTTAGTAAAAAATAATGAAATGTTTTTACCTTGTTTAACTTGTATATTAAGTTTTTTGAGTTTTTGTCACAGTAAATGAGATATGTTTGGTTGTGATTTTATATTCTTTGATGATACCGAATATGCTTGTGAAGAATTGTGTTTCCTAAGAGCGTCTTTCCCTGATGTAATTTTAATATCTCTGTTACAACTTTTACAATAGGCATAGTTTGCGCTTTTACGACTTTCTTGCAGCCAACCTGAAAATTCTTCTTCCCATTCTTTTCTATAAATTTGAAGGTATTTTTTTCTTTTTGTACTCGCGCTTGTACTCGGTTCTTTGTCTGACGACATTTTGACTTGGTATTATAATATTTTTGGTAGATATTACTAGTAGATGCTATAAGTAACTCGGAGAAAGTTTCTCTTCTAAATAATGAAAATTAATGAAACAATAAAATCCAAATTCTTGTTTATATAGACAAGCAAATTAGCTCGGCGGATCTCCTAAAAACGTCGAGTTACGAGTTGTAGGACCCAAAGGTATTCCCCAAAAGATATCCGAAACATTCTACAATAACTACTTATCATACAATTAAGGGATTCTCCGTAAAAACATTAACCAAAAGGGTTGCCAGCTTGGAAATGCAAAATCAGTAAAAAAAATTGGGAGAATTTCCTTATATTCTCAGAAATCGTGGAAAAATCGGTAAATTTCGGTATTTCGATAGGACAGACCCCATATCGGTAGAAATACCGAAAAATCGGTAGGTTCGAGACCACTGGCAAGCACTCGCTCGGTAGCTGACTTCCCTCATCACCGATCCCCGCCGGGTAGAGCGCGATGGGATGTACAGTCGCTTCACAATAAAATTGGTGACATTACTTTCTGTGTAGGATGTATGTACATCAACTTCTGGTTGAAAAATAAAACATCAACGAACTTGTCTTAAAATGAATATAATATATCTCTAAGGTCCGTTCGAACTCTTGTTACTCGAATTATGTGTTTTAAGAGCCGTAAGTTGTAATTATCAGTTGATAATTCATAAATTATTCAACAGATGGCCAATAATAGCAACAGCTGATTATCCGAGACAAATTTAATCCACCGAAAGAAAATTTCAGGATCTTTATCACTAAAAAGTTCCTATATCTATGGTTCCGCATACTTACTTTAAAACGCGATAACGCTTCTAAACTGGCTAATTGGATAGCATGCGAACGGATGTGTAGTGTACTTATAAAATTAAGAAAAAATTACTAGCCTATCTATTTATCTCATAAGCCCTCTTCCATCCAATATCGGACATAGGTCTGTCCCTTGTTTCTCCATCCTTCTCAATTCTGCGTCTTTCTGATCTATCCTACAACCAGCCGCTCTTTTCAGGTCATCCTTCCATCTTGCTTTGGGCCTTCCTCTAGATCTTTGTCCCAACCACGCCCTCCATTCTTGTACTATGTTATTTTATTCCATCTCTCATTGTCTCATTATGTGACCTACCCATCTCCATTTCAGATTCGCTACGTGTTCTGCGGCGTCTATCACTTTGGTTTTCTACCTTATACTTTCGTTTCTCATTCTGTCTTGTAATAACTCATAAATATAACCAATGCTATAAAGAGATAGACACACTGAATAAAACTTCACCGCAAAACGAACCTGGTTGGCTACCTCCATATATTTAAAATGTACCCAAGAAATGGCGCTTATCTTGGTCCTTATTATTGTTACATATAGGACAACTTCTATTTGCATGGCATCTCTGAGACACTCGACGAGACACATTTTACCAATCGGCGGTAACCAGCCGGCTTCGTTTTGCGGTGACGTTTTGTTCCATCTCTTTATCTTTCTGTAACGATAACTAATAGATAAAAAAGTTAATAACATTGTGTTTATAAGAAACTGCTGAATATTTTCTTAATTTGTACGTTAATAAGTTTTATATATACTGTTAGCTTATTAATATGAACAAATGTAAGTAACAACACCCAGCAGTTTTTTACAACCAGACCACGAGCAATCATTTCGGTTTTTAACACCGTGTACGGAAACTGAGAAAAGTTAGTTTTACGTAAGACAGTGTTGGAATTCTGATCAGTGTTTTCTACTTGTCCTTACAACACTCATTTGAGTTTCTTATGGATAATTGATTTTCAGGAAATGATGATTGATTAATACTTGAATGATACTTTGTTTATTCTTTTTTTATGCCTTGATATATATCCGTAAAGGTCATATTTATTTTAATTCTGACGGAAATAGTGTGTTTTACCCAAAATAATGACAGTGGTTTAAATCATCAAAACTATTGACACCGCCGACGTTCTCTTTCGATCACACCCTCAAAAAATCACTTCTTTTGTTTTCAATGTAAACTGTGAGACACCACTGACAATGTAATATTCGCAAATCAAATTCTCATATCCTCACTGACGTATTTGGGTTTAGTTTACAATTTAAAAACCGCTATTTATCATGGGTATTTGTGAGATTATCTTTTTGTATGCATCCCTTGAATAACAGATCAGCTGTGAAGGTCCAAATCTCTCTAGCAAATTTTTGGTCAAGCAGTGACGTAGACAGGAATTTCAATTGTGTATTGCCTATTGTTAAGTTTTTTTACCGTTTTTGTGTTAAAATTTATAAAACAAGACAGTTGATTTTAGTGTTTTCTTTAGTTATAAATTCATGTTTCAACATATTTTGAAATTTTTAATAATTGTTTTTTGTCCAACCTGAATAAATAAAGTTTGGACAAGAGTTTTAATATCTTCTTACGACGTCGTCATATTCATGTATGTCACTCCGGCCTGTTTAATTCGGGAATATATTTTCTTTCTTGGATCCCACTTTTCATTTATATTGATTCCTAAATATCTAAATGTGGGGACGTGTTCTACAGTGTCTTCCTTGATTTTGAGGAATTCTGGTGGTAGATTTTTCTTTGTTATTACCATCCCCTTGTTTTTTTTTCATATTCATAGTTAATCCAAATCTCTCGCTGGCTGTTACGACTTGATTGATCAGTTGCTGGAGATCTTTGATATTATTTGTTAATAGAACATTATCATCAGCATACCTTATGTTGTTTAATGTATTCCCATTAACTGTTATTCCTCCAATGGATTTATATATGGCCTCACTAAACACAGTATCAGAATAAAAATTAAACAAAAGTGCTGAGAGAAATCATCCCTGTTTTACACCTTGGGTTATATTTGTGCTTTCGGATCTTTCCAGTTCAATTTTAACTTCCACAAATTAATTGCAGTACAGATTTTTAATAATACCTAGATATCTTTCCTCTATATTTGTTGTTTCTAGAATTTTCAATAATTTCTCGTGTATTATACAGTCGAAAACTTGATTGTAACCTATAAAACACACCTATACATCTACATTCATATCTTTATAACGCTGGACCAGTTTAATGAAAATAAAGCTTCGAGTGTACCCATGCGTTTTTGGAATCCGAACTGTGTATTATTTATTTCTGCTTCACATTTTCTAGATATTCTGCTATAGATGATTCTTAGGAATATATTAAGAAGGTGAGACATTAAACTTATTAAGGGATAATCATCACATTTCACTGATTTAGACTTTTTAGGTACTGGAATGAAGGTCGACTTTAACCAGTCAAGAGGAATTTGTCCAGTTTTACAGATCTTATTAAATAAGATTTCCACTAGATTAATTAATCGACTTTCATCCGAATATATTTGGAGAATTTCTAACTTTATCTCATATGGACCAACTGCTTTTCCATCCTTCTGTCGTTGTATAGCATTGATAACTCTCATTACTCCTGAAAGTTGTTCTATGTATTGCTCCCATGTCTTTATTGTGTCCTTAATATAATTTTATTACTTGCATCTCTCAGAATTGTTTTTTTGTTTTTTCTTGTTTTTTTCCTCCTAATTCATTTACCTTCTTATGTAGGTTGGATGTGTCATGTTTCTCTCGCAGTTCCTTTATTTCTCGGCATTTCTCGCTTAACCAGATATCCTGAGGTTCTCCGCATTTTCGACGTATTACTCTGTTTAGTTCATTGTGGTTTAAGACATCTTTTGTTTTCTGTAATCATCTTTCGTCCATCAAATTTAGTATTTCTTCCGTCATCCATCCATTTTTTTCTTATTCTCCGCTCGACTCATTTGTTCTTCCTGTACTGCTAATAATACATTCTCATCATAATCAACTGTGATTCGACACTCTCTTTTTTTGTTTCTTATTTACTCCTTAAATTTATCATCCATTCGGTTTTATATTTAGTTTTAAATTTAAGGATTTTTCAGTTTATTTGTTTCTATGGGATTTATTGTTCGTGTTTTTTTTTAATCCTTTTGAACCTGCACATTCGAAACTCCATTATCACCGAATTGTGGTCCGAACTTTCGTCTGCCCAGGGTAGGTTTTCACAGATTTTACAAGCTTTCATATAAAATGATTTAAAAATAAATCATTTTTATCTATTGCATATGCCTGATATAATCCAAAAAAGACGGAACATATCGCGCTGCGCTTAAACCAATAAACGAAGAATACTTCGACGTACATCATTCCTTAGCGCTTAGTATTAAAATGCTTCTGGCGCCATCACTTTATCACCACCTGGAAACGGACTCCAGTATTTTAAGTACAGTTCTGCAGTGATTTTTTAGATAGTAAAAATGATTGAGAAAACAAGGAGTGTCTTCGAAATTTTACTTTAAATTCAGGAAAAATGCTGCTGAAACGTAACAAACACAAATGAGTGTATGAATCGACCGCAGTATTTTCAGTAGTACATAGTTCCGTTCAAAACATCAAAACATCACCATATAAACCCTTCTAAACAGAGGACCATCTACGCCAATGGATGATTTTCACATCGATGCAGTTCGCGATTGGATTGTCAAGAATCGCCATTTGACTATCAGCGAGATTGCTGAAGATGTAGGAATCCTCTTCGGATCGTACCAATAAATCAAGAAAGAAAATCTTAATATGTATCACACTGACGCAAAAATCGTGTTCCGAGTGTTTACGAAAGATCGGAAAAACTACATCAAGGTCACTCAAGAGCTGCCTGAACTTGAAACGTTTTTAAGGAAAATTTTAACAGAACACGAAACCTGCTTTTATGGTTAAGACCTCGATGCCAAGCATCAGTTGTGACAATAAAAGAAGCAGCGATCACCACTCAGATACAAAAAATAATAGACAGAGTATGTCGTTCATAACATCATTTCCCGTCAAATCAACAATTTGTTAGACACTGCAGTGAGTGCGGTAAGGACAAGTAGAAAACACTGGACAAAATTTTAACTCTCTCTTATGCAAAAAAAATACCTTATCGCGCGTCCATACAGCGCCGCTAAAAACTAGAATGATCGGACGTTGTTGTGAAACTTGTTGACAGTGTGTACCAGTGCTGTCACTTACATTTATGTTAACAGGTTTGATAACAGGTTATATATAGTTATATATACCTTATTACAGTATAAATTAAGAAAATATTCAGCTGTTTCTTATAAATATAATATTATTAACTTTCTTTTCTATTAGACACGCACGATGATTTTACTTCATTAGATTGGAGTTTTATTAATATTGCTAAAACCGATGAACTATTTAAAATTTGAGAAATTTGACAACGTTTACATTCAACCAAATTGTAACTCATCGTTTCCACTCTCCCTTCTTTGAGTTCACTGTTAATGTTAGATCGTTTTTAGATGTAATTAAGCGGAGCCTTGAATCATCCCGACCTAAGAAAGCGAATGAGTGGATCCAATATAAAGATAATACTGGTAGTGGTCTTTGATTGGCGATTCATTACGAACACGTTCCACGTGATCTCACAGTAAACAAGAAGTATTACTTAATAGTTCTGAAGTATTTAAGGGAAACCTGACAAACCTGAGTTGGTGCTACACTACTACAATGAACCAACTCACTCGTCGTTTCTCATGCTCAAGTTTCTGGCAAAAAGCGGAATGAAAATTTTACCCCGGTCATCTTATTCTCCAAATTTGATCCCTACTTTATCATCACCATCCATCAGCCGTCCTCATCCACTGGTGGATATAGACCTATTCTAAGAACTTCCCCTAATCTCTGTCCTGGGCGGTGTTAACCTAATTTCTAGCCACTCTTTTGATGTCATCGCTCCATCTTGTTGCTGGTCTACCTCCGTTTTTTTTGTTCGTTGTCTGACAGTTATGTTTGTTATTCTATCCTTCCCAGCATAACTCTCTTCATTGTCCGTTGTGATACTCTCAGTTTCATTATAAGTGTCTCGGCGCCATATGTGATTACCGGCAGAACGTATTGTTCATAAAATTTCTTTTTTCACATTGACAAATTACCTTGCAGCGTATCTCTCAGCTTCCCAAAACCGTCCATCCCAAACCTACACGACGGTGTATCTCACGGGTTTGGTTATCTTTGCCGATTTGTAATTGATAACCCAAATACTTGTAATTTTGGACGTGGTCTACCTCGCTTTCGTTAAATCTCATATTACTGTTCGTAACTAGATTAGTCATAAACTTGGTTTTCTGAAATTTAATATTTAAACTAATATATTTTTTTATGGGTCTAGCACACGTGTTGCAGGGCAGTCCCTAAGCGCTCCAGGAGCGGCATGTGTGTGGAAAAAACGATTCACATTGTTCTTGAATCGTTGTAAATTGTACTCGCTGGGAAACACAACCCTGTGCAAATTATTCCAAAGAGATGATATTCTCCATATAAAAGACTGCTTGAAAAGCTGAACCTCATACGGATGTGAAGTATTAGTGCGACGTGTATTTCTAACATACACCGCTCTAGGAGGAATTAAGTGGGCTACATCGTTCGAACACTTTCCATGAAAATACTTGTAGAACAGACTCAAGTCTCCAACCGTTCTTCGATATTCCAACGGATCGAATCGTGTTTCAAAATTGTGTAGAGCCTTCAATTTTGGTTCGATTTGGACGATTTTTTTTTTTTAAATTGAAGCTTATTAAATTCCGAACAAAGTTGTCGGAGCCGAGTTTGCAATTAAACTTCAAAATGGCGGACGTCTTCAAAATGGCGGTTTCTGGTTATATAGCGACTGAGACACAGAAAACGCTTACAGTTTCAAACCAAGTTGTGCTAAAATGCGTGTATGTATGTTTTTTTATGTCGTAGATAATATATCTAATATCACAGTTACAAGATTAATAATAATGAACCCAAAATGGCTGCCATGAACAATAAAAGTATTATAAATATGAATAAACGTACCATTATTATTTTATATCCATAACATTTGCATAAATAATTTCTTTAAGGTTGTTAATTATAAATATGTTTCAACAATTGACTTAAAATGACAAATCAAGTATGGCGGATGCCAAAATTGAATCGAGCAAGAAAGTTTCTCTGTGGCATTTAGACTGTGGCAGTCAGATCATTCAAGTTATTCAAGTTTAGTTGCGGGATTTAAATTTTCATGCAGTTATTGCTAGAATATTGCTGCTGTAAATTTTAAGTATCGTAGACAATTTTCTAGCAGATACAAAAAACAGCGATACACGCAGAAAAGGACAGCTCACACAGCTAGAAAATGGCTACAACAGCTAAAACGTTTTGTTAAAATAGGGACAGCTAAATATTTTACTGCACTAGCCACATTGTTTGCTGTTGTAGCAAAAAAGTGGCTACTATTGCTAAACAGTGGCTAATGCAGCAAAATATTTAACTGTCCCTATTTTAGCATTTCTCTGCGTATACTTTGTAAGAGTAATAATAATCTTTATTAACGAGAAAACCCTTTAGTACATATACAGAACTACTGAATTATAGGAATAGACTAGAAAAATAAGAAAATAAATATGTTTATAAAATATACAATGTGTTAGTAGACAGTGTCTAGAAGAGAACAACGTACAGGTTGGCGTAAATGCATAGTCGATTACCGGTAGAATTACTGCCATACAATGTCCTATGTTGAGATACGTGAAGTAAAGGACATTGTCTTAGCGGTCGCGGTGGAATATTAAGTTTTGTTAGCTCCATGAGCTCAGGACAATATATGATGTTATTGTGAGATGTTGTAAACAAGGGTCAGATCAGAGACAACTCTGCTCTGTTGTAATGTCAACATATTCAGCGTAGTTAAAACCGGTTGATATTCGTGGCACAAATGAGACTGGAGTGCCCAGTAATACTTAGCATTCCAACTAGATCAGGGAAAAATTGTTGAGTGTATAGCTTTATTTATCTGTACTTACGGAAAAAAGAGATTCTCTATGCATGTGAGCGCGTGTTATGTTGGCAAGTGCGAGCTCAACTTAACGCATTACGGCTATGGAGGCAACAACAGCATTTGTCCAATTCGTGCGCGTGTAATTTCTACGATCGGTTATATCTATACTCAAGCAGATTACTGTTCTTATAGTTTATAGTCACAAGATTATATATTCCCAAAAATTTTATCTTGGAATTTTTGTGTCAAGGTATATATCTAATTAACATATATTTTACTTTTTTGCCATTTTGGGTTCATTATATTATTAATCTTGTAACTGTGATATTAGATATATTATCTGCGACATAAAAAAAAAACATACATACACGCATTTTAGCACAACTTGGTTTGAAACTGTAAGCGTTTTCTGCGTCTCAGTCGCTATATAATCAGAAACCAACGTCCGCCATTTTGAAACAAAAGTTTAATTGAAAAATCGGCTCCGACAACTTTGTTCGGAATTTAATAAGCTTCAATTTAAAAAAAAAATCTTCCAAATCGAACCAAAATTGAAAGCAATTTTGAAACACGATTTTTCGTTTTTCCCCACTGTGCGCCGGTCAGTTATGGGTCTCCAATCAGACCAACAGCTCCTCTCTGAACAGAATCCAACAAATGCAGTCTATGTTTGGGAGCAAGGCCCCAAACATGGGATCAGTATTCCATAGTTGGTCGAATTTGAGCTTTGTAAATAATTAACAGTTGTTGTGGAGTGTAAAGCTTTCTGGTTCGAAATAATATTCCCAACTTTTGAGAAGCTCTCCTTGCTATGCCTGCAACATGTTTATGCCAGGACATATTTGCTCCCAAATTGACGCCCAACAAATTGAGCGACGATGCTAGGGGAATGGAGTGCCCCGACATAACTACGTCGGGTTCAGCAACGTTAACTTTTTTAGAAAAAACTGCCGCCTGGGTTTGTGTAGAGTTAAATTCCACTTGGTTACTGTCACCCCAAAATAGAATTTCTTCCAGAATTTCTTCCTTCTTTGCTGGTGTTATTTGCAATTCGGAAAGCATTTATTGGGCATCACCTAGATTGTCGGCTATTATGACAATATCGTCAGCAAAGCACAGGTGATTTAGGTATTCGCCATCGATGTTTATGCCTTTTCCATCCCAATTAAGTTCCTTAAAAGCATATTTTAACACCACCGTAAAAAGTTTAGAAGAGAACGTATCACCTTGTCTTGTATTTACCTGTGGATTCATGGAGTCTTACACTCGCTGTTGCGTTATTATAAATGAATTTAATTAACTGGGTATATCTGTAATCTATTCTCGTCTGCTGTAGGGCAGACAGCATCACCGGCACCTCCACGGTGTCAAAAATTTTTTTAGAATCCTCAAATACTAATACGAGTGGTTTGTTGTATACTATAGATTTCTCTATAACGATTTTGATGGTCTGTAAATGATCGTAAGTACCATATCCACTTCTAAAGCCAGCCTATTCACGTGATTGATAAAATCCAGTTTTCGCTCTAGACGTTTGGTTATGATTTTGGTGAACCACTTAACAAATGGGAGAGCAAACTGATCGGTCTATAATTTTCAAGGTGGTTACACTACTCAATGAACCAATTCTCTCGTCGTTTCTCGTGCTCAACTTTCTCGCAAAAAAACGGAGTGACAGTTTTACCCGATGCTGAAAGAAACATTCCAAAGTTGGCGGCGATGCTTTACAAGCGAACGCATATATCAGAATAGTTTTTATTAAAACGTTCTTTTCGATCACACCTTGTACCTGTTAGTAAAAAATATGTTAATGGCTGGTTAATATTAATAATTCTTCCGAAATAGTTAAAGATGTAGCTAACATTGTTGTAGGATTAATGCCTCTAATGTTAAATTATTTCAATTCGATATTGATAAGCCTACTATACATATAGATAAGCTAAGTTATGGAATTTGTCTACTACGGAAACCACATTGCCACTTGACGCGTAAAAAGTCATATCTGCGTCATAAACCTTAAGTACAATATCATTCGAGAGATAATTCCGCAAGCCTATCGCAAAAAGCAATTCCAGATTTTTATGTTCATTTAATCGGTTTCCCATATGTATTTACGAGTATATACAACATCGACTTTTATGCGTTTTTTTTTTTTGCTGTCGGAGACCTACGCCTTTTTACGATCTGTAGAATGATCTTTAAAGGAACATATACAACTTTTATTGCTTTTTATACTTCCGACGAAACTTTTCCAGAAATCTAATAAACATCCATTTTTCAATTAATTAATAATCGCTCGTTTGTGTTTAAACAGAGGCACCGAACTCTTGTAAGGAAACAATTGTATGAAACTTTTTTAAGTTGAGATGATGTTTAGGAATGACTTGTTAATACAAATTATCTAGATTTTGGTTTTGTGTCACTTATAATAATAAATACTAAATATTCATTGAATAATAATATGCTATTATTTACTATTATATGGAGATGGATTGATAAGTCTGGTAAAGGGTCTAGCCGTACTTCCATGGCGAAACTGCACTCGATAGGAACCTATATCGTAACGTATGATATAATGTAGAGGAGGCTCATACTAGCTAATACAGAAGATATTACTTCTCTATCTTGGTTAACCGTGGAGATCCGATGATGACTTTTTTTTCAAAGCGATATATCTAAGTAACTTTTAAAGCTAGGAAAATAAAACTAAATGGCAGTGTTCTGGTTCATTCTACAATTTATTTTACAACAGTTTTCGATGAGCCAAGTTTAAATAAAAATATTAGAAAAATGCAAATAAAAATTTTATCAATCGAGTTCTATCAGGTCTAATTGAATGACAAGTTTAAAAAAAAACATATAATATTTGTCTATGTGTCGCGTAACAGCGTGCCAAGTTTCATTAAAATCCAAGTGGTGCCTGCAACATGTTGAAAAAAAAGTGAGTGGATACGTACTCTACGACCACTACGATAACACATTTAAACGTAATCAGTATTATTTTACTAACCAATTTCACAAATATCATCGCTTAAAAATTCCCCGATACTTACGAGTATGAAAGACTTACGTATGCGCTTAGTTACGAATGATGCATGCATGTGATGATTGGCACATAACTGTGGTGCATTCTTGCTCTTCCTATTTACTCAGTTTCACAAATTCCTAATTGAGAACGGTGTGTGTAAAATAATTCGACTAGGTCTGGGAAATGTAATAATTGTGGCTTTGTATTGCGGAAGGATAGAACACCAAAGAAAATATTGTGAACTGAAGGTGAGTGGCGTACTTACAACGTTCCTTACATGAAACTACTTAATGTTGGAGATGTTCTGTGTAATAAATATCGATTGATCCCGTACAGAACTCCATCGGCTACTAACGACGTAAGCGCAGGACCTTCTCATATTGGTATAGATACAGAATAACGCGATATCTTCCAACTTGATTCAACCAGCGAGGAAGAATTTTATGATGATGATGAAGAGGATTTTCATTTACATCACATTTTCGATGAGGACTTTATAATATTGCCGTTTCAAAAGGTAGTTTCGATTCATAAATACTATGTTTTGTGTAACTCAAAATCTAATATCAAAACTACGTTGTGAAAATATAATGGAGCTGTCGTATCTTTTAATGTCATTAAAGTCTTCTCCTTCACGTAGTGTTATTCAGGCATTATGAAATTACGAACTGATGTTTTAAATAAACTCATATCTTCAGTATTACAACTGGAACAAGAGCAACAAGTTTCAGATTGTTGCAAACAAATAATACGAAGTTTCGAAGAAGATATTTTAAAGATCCGTTTTGGTATGCACTCAGTTTCAAGACAACAGCTAATTGAAAATTAGACGACCCTAATCGCGAAGGCTTTATTAAACACTAAAAGGAAAACGGGCTCAACTTACAACTAGTAAAGCTAACGTGTCTAGGAAAGTGACGAAAGTAAGATGGGTTGTCGAAGCGGTTCACGGCGCAATTTTGTAACAGTTCCGTCTCTTAGATAATGTTTTAGACAACAAAATAATACCGATCATAAGATCTCTTTGTCACATTGCTGGATACCTGTAAAATACATATGGTAAGAGACATACTTACAAGTAAGATCGTGACCCATCAATAGCAAAACTTATAGATCTTACATCTTACGTAGATATTCGATGTTATTGCTCTGACTGTGCAATTGGAACTCGAACAGTTGGGTGTTGCTTCCACGTGGTAGCAATCCTATATTATTCGTCAAATGCGAGATATAAATCTCATGTAGTTTGCCCAGCAGAAATATTATCCAGTGTTTTTTCTACAAATAATGATCACGTTGTAGTTAATGAAGATAGATAGATTTATTTTTTTTATGAAAATTGGTTTTACTGTTATTAAGAAAAGACCTCTCCTATTGCCTTTTGAAACTTTCATGTTCAATTATTGAAAAAATAAAAATGATATGCAATTTAAATATGTCGACATAGTGGTCGTAGAGTATATATCCACTTACTACACTATGGGAAACTGTTGTAAAATAAATTGTATAGTATACTAGAACACTGCCATTTAGTATTATTTTCCTAGCTTTAAAAGTTACACATCATCGGACACTTTTTTTTTAGATATTCCCACGATTAACCAAGATAGAGAAGTAATATCTTCTGTATCAACTACTAGCCTTCTCTACATTATAGTATAGGTTACGATATAGGATCCTATAGAGGGCAGTTTCACCATGGAAGAACCGCTAGACCAGAGGTGCTCAAACTTGAACTGCTGGCGATCTACCTCAATATTGTTAGACTACGATCGATCGACTCTGAGAGGCTGCAAGTAAGTGCGATGCAGGATTATCGTCTAGGTAGGGTGTATCGTGGCATAGATATTAGTTTTCCGCACAATATGCATTTTTTTGGTCAAGGTAAGTGTAGGTCTGCTCTAAAATGTCAATGAAAAAACTCATAATTATTCAAAATTGCGAGTTTATTGGTTCTTACAAAACAAACGAGTTCTAGTGTCTAAACTTAACCAAAGAGTGACTTTGGATGTTGAAGCGTGGCACTGCATGTCCTCAGCACACTTTTCATAAGATGGTACGTAATTACCGAGTGCTAATCGCAAGCATGATGACATATGTTCGTCAGTTAGTCGATTGCGATATTTTGACTTAATTATCTTCATTTCAGAAAATGCAGACTCGCACAAGTAAGTTGACCCAAACATTGCCGTCAGTTGAAGGGCGATTTGCCTTAGATGCGGATATTTATCTTCAGATATAAAACACCAGAATTTTGTATCAGATGCTGTGGGTTTGCGATGTATATTTGATATAATCTGCACTAACTCATTTTCAACAGAACATGAGTCCATGTTAAACTGACTTGCTATTTCATTAGCTAATTCCTCAATGTTTTTACACGAAAAAGGATAACTCATAAATGATGCGATATTTGCCAATCTACTGAAACCATAAAAACGTATTTCGAATTGGCCCAAAATATTTGATAATTCTGCCTCATAAACATCATAATTCAACTCAGGAATCCTTGCTCTCAAAGACGGAAAATTTTTCAGATCCTTTCTTTTCAGTTGATCTATCATAAGTTGCAATTTACTTTTGAATGCGTTTATTGCGCTAATCATCTCAATAATAGTTTTTCATTTACCTTGAAGCTCCAAATTAATGATGTTTAAATGCATTGTGATGTCTGTCAAAAAAGCCAAATCAGTCAGCCATTTTCCGTTTTTCAGCATCTGAGTGTCATTACCTCATTCGTCAAAACCGTTTTCGTTTCCAGTCATTGCTGGTGCTCCATCGGTTGTAATGCACACTAGTTTATATATTGGTAGCTTGTAGTTTGTTACAGAATTGAAGAAAACGTCATATATATCTTCGCCACGGGTCTTTCCTTTCAGAGGAATCATTGTCAAAAACTCTTCCTTAGCCGACATGTCATTGAATACCATTCGAATAAAAATACACAGCTGGGCAGTGTCTGTCATATCGGTGGATTCGTCGAACTGTAAAGAAAAGTATGTAGATTCGATGATATCATGTTTTAGTTTATCTGCCATGTCCTGACTCATGACTTCAACACGCCTTGTGACAGTCGGACGAGATAACTGAAGTTCTCTAATAGCAGACATAATCTCTGTTTTATTTTTAAAATCTCCAAATAAAGTCTCACCCGCTTCAATAAATGCTTCCTTCACAACCAATCCATCATCAAATGGTTTCTTGTGTTTCGCCAATATATGAGATATTTTAAATGAGGCGATCGTTGCAGTTTTTGATTGTTTGGCTGGTCTTGTGAACATGGTTTGTTCTTTTTTCAAACAAGTATTTTTCGTTTTCTTAATTCACTCTGTGACGGAAAATCCTTTCCTAGTTTTTATGAACCATTTTATGATTCTAAGTTCCCACGCTTAGATATTGCAACTGACGCACGGCAAATGAGACAAATGCACTTATCCTTTACCATACAAAAGAAAAATTCTTCCTCCCAATCGTTATTAAAATGATAAGTTTTACTTTTCTTCGCCGCACTCATTTTGGACTATTTATTAATAAACTTTGTATCGATGTATCGCCTTCAAGTTACAACTCAGACTGACTCCTATTCCTGCAGGCGCAACATTTATATCGGCGCGAACGAAGTCTCGAAAGTTCCCGTCAAAACACGCCGCCCGAAGTTTCTCGAAAAATCGGCGGGAATCAAAAACGCGGCTTTTCTTTGACAAGTACCGTGCGTTCCTTTGATAAAGCCGTCTTTTGCCGCTAGCAGGGGGTTATTACGATAAAAGAAAGTGATGAGGGGGTTATTCTGGCCTAATTGTGTATCGAATAAATTTTAGTAGTTTATTCATTACATTTTGTTTTAGTTACCTAAAACAAAATCTGTGGATAGTTCTATATCGGATTTTTTTTCTCAAGATCGACTCAAAAAGCACTCGCGATCGACGTGTCGATCGCGATCGACCGTTTGAGCACCCCTGGGCTAGACCCTTTCCACGAAATAGCGGGAAATTTTATTAAGCGGCATCACTGTTGATCAGCGTGATTCTTATAACGATTGTGTTTAAAGTGTCAAATAGATACGACACGCAACTGAATATTGGCAGCCATCGTAAGTGATCGGTGTTACGTGTTTTATAGAAATTAATCAAGCCGAGTATCGTGCACCGATAAAACTTTTTGTAGTGGACTGCGGCCCAGATAGAAACTGATCTGAAGGCAGTTCATGGGAACACTACACCAGCACTCGAAACTATTTAGTACTGGATAACTAAATTTAAACATGCCCACACCAGCACTGCTAATGCTGCACATTCAGGACGTCCAATTGAGGTTTCTTCTAAAGAAGTGGTCGATAAAATTCATAGTATCCTGATAGAAGATCGTCACATTAAGCTTCGTGAGATTGTTGAGATGGTAGGTATCTCATATAAACGAGTACATAATATCCCACATGAAGTTCTAAAACTGAAAAAGCTGAGTGCGTAATGGGTGCTGCGTTTGCACCCCGGAGATAAAACGGCAGTCAAAACAGTGGGTTGGCAAAGGTGAAAGTGCATCGAAAAAAGTGAGAGAACAGTTTTATGGGCGGGAAAAGTGATGACTATTGTTTTTTGGGACTCACAGCGTATCATCATAATTAAGTATTTGGAAAACAGCTCTTATTACGCAACGTTACTGCACCGTTTGCATAGTAAGTTAAAGCAGAACCGGCCAAAATTAGCGCACATGCTCCTTTATCAGGACAATGCCCCTGCTCACACTTTGGCCGTTGAAGTGGCATAAAAGACACTGTTGCCAACTCTGTGTGAAGAAGTAGTTTTTCAGCTGTCTAGGGTACTGTTAGTGTATAATGAAGTTAGGTTAGATGTTAAAAGGATGGTATGAGACAGTGTCGCCAACTCTATGTGAAGTAGTATTTTTTCGGCTGAAGATGATCTTCGTCGTCGAGGCGTGTGTATGCTGTTCGTTGTAGGTCAAACTGGCGTTAATGTTGGTTGACCAAAAGGTCCTTTTTATGGTGATGAGAGGTGTTCTAGACTCAGTTAAAACGTCTTTATTATGACGATAAGGTTTATTATTAGAAATGCGTGAAAAAGGCGTTAATGAAGTAGTTTTTTTTTCTATAAAAAGTTTGTCAAAAAGACATTAAAATAAAGTTAATGGTTGTTTTTTGGAAAAAGGGTTGCTAAAAAGGCATTCGAAGATGCGTGCGTGTGTAGATGTGAAAAAGGCGTTAATGAAGTTAGTGGGGCTGTTTTTATGATAAAAAGTTTATGAAGAAGTCTAATATAAGGTGTCTTTTGCTAAAAAGGTTGTCAAAAAGGCCTACTATGGGTTATTTTTCTTTAAAAAGTAGCCTTACATGAGGGTAGAAAACGGTAACGGTCGTCTGACCAAAAAGCCCTTATGTGTTTCTTTTTGTAAAAAAAATGTTGAAAAAAGAATTTTATGGGATTAGAAGAGCTGGCTTAGGGTAGAAGAGAGTAAGCCAAGAAGTCCTTATTATGGTGGAGAAAATGATGATGATGACTAGGGGTAGGCTGGACTAGACCAAAAGCCCAAACTTCATCTGTTTGTTATGACACCCGGGGAAGAGAATCTTAATGTGACGTATAAAGAAAATAGTTAAACTGTTTTAAAAAGGTATTTAAAAAATTTAAATAGTAACATAAGAACTCCCGTGCGAAGTCGGGGCGAGACGCTAGTCATAAAAATAAAATACCTTTCAAATCCCAATGAAAATAAAATATGAACAATTTTAGGGCGCCCACAAACTATGTTATTACAATTTCAAAGATAAAAATTAAACCTCATTTTTAGGAAAAAATTGTTTCCTTTTTTTTAATTTATAATAGTAAGAACATTTAAAAGATAAATAATTTTTTTCAATTTCTTTCGAAAAGGAATGTATCGGAAATTTTTTGCAAAATCTCGCTATTTTCTTATTTTGGTGCCCTGGTAATAGTCTCTCCCAAATCGGATAAATGTTTTGACCTCGACCAAATCCCTCAGAACTGTGACCGGATTGATAGAGTGGTTTGAAATTAATTGTGGTATTATGTTCCGAACGATATTTCAGATTAGAAGTTAAGCCAGCCTAAAACTTTAAGTGCAATATTTCATCGGTTGGGATCACCTGACAAATTAATAGGGCTTAAATAACACGCTCAACGGCTCTGCTCACAAATTTTAGGCTTTTTTAGTTTCAAACATTTTTATAGTTTCGAAAAACGAATTTTTATAAGGTTATACGTGGCATCCTTATACTTTATACTATCTAATAACCGGCAAAGTGGAAGTCGGACTTGCTCAATTAGTGTTCCGTACGTTGATTGCTTTTAAAATAAAAATTTTTTGTTACGGGGGTATAAAATGACCAGTAACTTTACAAAACACACCCCAAATGAGTTTTCAATAAAGTTTATTTCCGATCTTTGTTGAAAACTGATGCCCTTAAAATTTTGTTTTATATGTATATATATATATATATATATATATATATATATATATATATATATATATATATATATATATATATATATATATATATATATATATATATATATATATATATATATATATATATATATATATATTTAAACTCGTGTTTTCACAAGCTTTCATTTGATACCCATCGATGACCTGGTAATTTTTTTTTCATTTCCGATTTCCCCCCCAAAAAGTCAAAATTTAACTTTCAAAACTCGGCTCTGATGGAGCCATCAATTCCTATATTAGTGCCAAATTGCAACTTTCTATGTCAAATAGTTTCGGAGGAAATCGGGTGTGCCAGACAGACGGACTGACATGCAGACGGACGGATTGACATACAGATGAAGAGACACCGAAGTGATCTTATAAGTATTCCGTATGAAACACTAAAAAGAAATCTGTTGAAGATATAGGAACGTCAAAAAATTAACTCAAAAGTTGTAACGGTATGTTATGATTCAAATTAATAACTAAAACTCCATGTGTTGATATTTATTTATTTTAGAATACTATGTAGAGCCCAGAACAGGCCCGTTTTTTAGGCGCCTGAATATGTACCAACTGTGATTGTATTGCATCCCCTTAGGTTGCTCCCTGATTTGTCGGCGCGGTATCGTTTCTCTCGGTGTGCTCGGTACCAATTCGGTAACGAAAACATGCCTATGTTTCAATGAAAGCCACCTGACTTGCTCTGCGCCCGCGCATCTCACGCAAATAAAGCTCACCGAGAAATGCGATACCGCACCGACAAATTTGAGGAAAAACTGATCTTTATTTAAAGCGAAAATAAAGTTATGTCTCTGAAATGATGTTTCCTAAAGTCTATATTGTAATTCAACACTGATGAGACTACTCGTTCCGAAATAACCTTATTTTTAGATTTGTTCAGGTAGTTATAAGTCATATTTTGTGATTGACGTTTTTGCATAGTCTAGTAGTAATAAGGCTGTTACTTGGTTATTGTCACGAGCTGGCAGAATATCATCCACCACATCTGCTTTAGCTATAGCACAGCAATGCCCTGGTCTAAAATCAGATGTTTCGGGAACAACATCAAATTTGTGTTTATGAAATGACGATTTTGAATTTCTAAAATTCTAGAATCTTGGATAATGTTGACAAATTACTAACTGACCTAAATCGGTTTAATTCTTGGGAATCATTAATTTTTAACAATCGGAAATTAATGACAGAAAAAATGTATTTTATAATGTGTCAGTAATATAGATGAGTTAGAATTGTACCATTTTAACTTATGAAAACTATTTAAAGATAATGTCGTAAAGTTTCTTAATTGTTTGTGGTATGCTCATTTAGTTTCATTATTTTTAGTTTAGTTTTTTAGGGCTTTATTTCTGAGCTTCATCATTAATTTTATATTATCCGTTATCCATGGCGAAAATTTTCATTTTCCAATACACATATTTGAAATTAGAACATGAAAAGGTAAATTTATCGTTTTTATTCTCAATCTCATATACGGGTCAAAGGGTCAAAAGTTATAATTAGAAAATATGCCATATAAAGTCTCTTCAAATGTTTTAAAAAGTGATTAAACATTTACATTGGACAGTATATAAAGTAAATAACATAAATTTGTATATATATATATATATATATATATATATATATATATATATATATATATATATATTACTATAGAGGTTTTCACGAACGGTGGAATGTAATACAATAAAATTCCGGGTTTCAATCCGTTCGTCTAACAATGAATTTGCACGACGTTTCGCCAAAATCTCATTTGGCATTTTCAAGTGCTCCCTCTGCTGCTGCTACTCAATACTGTGATCTTGCTACTGCTACTGCTTCGAGCGCGAGTTAGCTTCGAGCAGCAGCAGCAGCAAGATCACAGTATCGAGTAGTGGCAGCAGCGGGAGCACTTGAAAATGCCAAATAAGATTTTGGCGAAACGTCGTGCAAATTCATTTTTAGACGAACGGATTGAAACCCGGAATTTTAATGTATTATATATATATATATATATATATATATATATATATATATATATATATATATATATATATATATATATATATATATATATATATATATATCTTCTTCTTCATTCGAGGAATATTGGCGATCATGTTGGCGATTTTCGTCTTGTTGACAGCTGCTCTAAATAATTCTGTAGTTATATGGCCAAAGTACTGCCGTAAGTTCTTTAGCCAGTTTACCTTCTATCTACATACTTTTGCACTACCAGATGTAAGATATACGTTTCCGGGTGTCTCATTACGTGGCCGAAATAGGAAAGTTTCTTCATCTTCACAGTTTTGACAATTTGTCTATCCTTTCCCATTCTATTCGTTACCTTGACATTGGTGACATGGTCCACCCAGCTTAATCTCAGTAGTCACCTGTACGTCTAGAGTTCGCAAGCTTCAGGCTTTTTCATAGTGCTTTCTGTGAGCATCCACGATTCAACCCCAAAAAGAAGGACAGAAAACACCTAACAGCAGCCCATTCGCCTTTAAGTTGAGATCGCGCCCATACAAAACTTTTTTCATGCCTATAAAGTCACTCTTTGCAGTCTCAATCCGAGCTTTGATCTCCTTTATCTCCTTTGAATGGTCTCAATTTTCGTGAAGTACGAGTAATTGCCCTAGGTATTTTATTTTCTGTGTTCTTTCTACTTTACTTCCACCAATCCACAAGTGAGCATTTCTCTGTTATTTGTTGACCATCATTAACTTGGTTTTTGTGATGTTTACAGGAATCCACCACTCGATCGAGGACTCTCTGAAGATCTTTGATATTATTGGCCATCAAGATCAACCGCGTATCTAATATTGTTTGTTGTAATTCCATTTATTTTAATTCTTTCCGCACAATCGAATAAAGCTTCCTTGAATATAGCTTCGGAGTACAAGTTGAACAGTAACGGTGAAAGGATGCACCCTTGTCTTACCCCTCTTTTAACGCCAATGTTTTCAATTGCTTGATTTTCCACTTTCAAATTAGCAGTTTAATATATATATATATATATATATATATATATATATATATATATATATATATATATATATATATATATATATATATAGTTTGAATAATTTCATAATGTATCATTCATTGAACGGTATTGTAAAAAAACTGGAATATGATTATGCCTAAAGAGTTACGTAAAAATAAATGTAACGACCGCAACAACTGAGGTGGCACTATTGTTGTTTGTTGTGTCCCATTCTTTTTTTCTGGAAACACCAATATGAGTAAAGAAATGGCTCCGTTTAGCAGTCGGCTAGCTTAAGGCTATCCATTTTTTAGAATCCTCGTATTTTATGGCTTTGATAAATTTCATTCTCTCAGCTAATTTTGCATACGAGGAAACTTTTCAGCTCCTGTGATATTTGAACAAAAAAGTAAAGTTGTAAGACGCTAAATCAGGGCTATACTCGTTGAGTGGATGTTATATGTCGGTCAGTACATAGCTTTCCGTAATGGCAGGAACTGTGCGAGCCTTGTGGATCCTGCAGCTGTCGTGCAACGGCAAAGTTTTGGTTATGACCTACTTTAAGTTTTGGATCGTTCTTTCGTAAACCTCCCCAATAATTGTGTATCCTTTCCTATATATTCAATAAACAGTTCCAAAAAGGCTTTTCGCCTTTTCTGGAAATGGAAAAACTTTTGAATACACCAACTAGACTTCTCCGTCGTTTAAGGATCCCAATAGAATACCCTCTCTCCTGTGTGTGTGTGACAGTGACTGTAGTTTCGAATACTGTAATTTATTGACCGAGCTCTGAGATTCATCTATCTTACAGCATCAAATTCTGAATAAGCCTAAGGTTTCTTTAGCTTGTGCTTCAACCAGTTTTCTTGATCTGAGGTCAACCTGAATTGAATGTCGACTCCATCGAAACTGGTTAGACTAAAATTTTAGTTGTCAATAAGATGCTGAATTGAAAAGTCTTGTAGAATACAAAGTAAATAAGATATTTTTTAAAAGAACAAAAATTTATTTCTCAACATAAGGTCCATTGAACTCAATACTTTTGCGAGAATTTTATTCTATCCCCTCAGAAGCTGTGCATACTATTCGTTTACACCACAAATAAACTCTTCATTTGACGAAGTTAGAAAACGACAAAAAGCTACTTGGTGCCAAATCTGGGGAATGAGTGAGTGGGAAATTATTACGGAGCCCAGGTCGTGCACTTTTGCCATTGCCGATATTTAAGCAGACGCATTGTCTTGGTGCACTAATCTTAACCGCTTCCGCAACCGCTTCAACTCGCTATACAAATGATCCAATAACGTTGCGTAATAAGAGCCAGTCACTGTTTTACCCTTTTCCAAGTAGTCAATCATGATGTTACTTTTCGAGCAGAAAAACAGTTGCCAACACTTTTCCCGCCGATAAAACAGTTTTTGCTTCTTTCGGTACACTTTCACCTTCATCAGCCCACTGTTTAGATTGCCTTATTGTCTCCGTGGTCTAATAGCAGATTACTCTGCAACTTTTCCAAACACTGTTTTGAAATATTGGTGCTCGTGCGTTTTTGGTCTGGAGTCAACAAACGCGACACCCATCGCGCACTCAGTTTTTCATTTTCATGCAGGATATTATGTACCGGTTCATATGAGATGCCTACCATCTCAGCAAGCTCACGAAGCTTAATGTGACGATCTTCCATCACGATACTATAAATTCTATCGACCATTTCTGCAGAAGAAACCTCAGTCATCAACTACTCTGTCGGCTTGTGGCTGTAGTCAGCCTCCGAGCAAGTACTAGGTATGCTTTCAAATTTGGTACAATTTGTTTTATCTTACCATTATGTACCGTAAGTAGCTAGATAAGTACTAGAAATTCTGTTCTCTTGTTTGTCTATCCTGGTCAAGGCGGTTGTTTTACATTAAACTACATATATAGATATCATCATCGTGCTTATGTATCTGTACTAATAATAGCGATTTACTCATATTCATTATAAATATGCCGCTAATGTATATTTCACTCTATTGAAACTAAGCTGGGTAAACACAGACAACTTTAAGTTTCACCTCTTGAGAACATTAAGTGGAATGGCAAATTCAGGATATATATTAGTCTGAGCTATCCAATTTATCTAAATGGCCTTTTCATTAATTTTATAACTCTATTCTGGTTGAATGCCGACCCTGGGGCCATTTTACTTTAGGATGTAGTATTTAACCTCCTGCTAACTTCACTGCTTCAAGGACACATACCTACAATACTTTAGTAATATGATGCTCTTAAGTTTAGCATCATTTAAACTATGTCGTATTTTACCATTTATTGCTTGTCAATGCATTAATAAAAAATATTTTTATTCTGTATATATTCTAGCCTGCCGTTTTTATAGCCTCACGTTGGAGCGCTATTTTGTAACGTCTCGTTGCAGTGTTATTTTGTATAGCCCCAAATTTCTTTATTTTTAATAAAGATTTTATTTATTAACTAGAAGCCGTTATTTGCCCCTTATGTATATCTTAATTTCTGAGAATGGATTGAGTGGATATTAATACTGATAGAGCAAAAACTAGATATAAGCTAGCTCGTTTTTTTTTACTGGTAGAGAACATGGATAAGAGATAATTTTTGTACGTCTTTTGAAAATAGTCTCTATAGTTGTTTAAAATTTAGTTGTACTGTTTTTGGGCACCATTCCTTTTAGTATAAAAAGATTTTTTAGCTCTAAAAAATGGAAAAATACTGAAGAGTTGATTAGTTGTTGAAATAAAATTGAATTGGGTACAACCGTTGCGTCCTGAAAGATAAAACGAGTGGTTCAGTAAAACGCTAAATTTAAATATAGAAGGGTATATATATATTAACAAAATAAAAATTCCTACTTTTATTACACTCTAAAATTACTTCTATTAAATAAAAACCCCTTAAGCTAAAAGAGTGTACATTATGGCATAGAGTCGTTAAATTAGGATTATTAAGTTTTTAATAAAAGGCTTGATAAAGGACGATATTAAAAGTTTGTGAAATTATCTCCGCGAATTACACGTGCTGAGTAGTCGTTGGAAACACACTTGTAGACAGGAAGTGAGATATTTAGAGTGGTGTGCTTATGACTTACTGATTGGCTTCTCCTCGTGGGTTTTCCATAAGTTACTTGGCCTCTCCTGGTGAGATTCTCATAAAAATATTGTCTCAGCCATTACCATCCTAGTTTCATTTGGGTTGGTAAAAACTTTTTGACCCGAAATGCCTGAGGATGAGCAGAATACTTCAAAAAAGGAAAAAGGCCTTGAGTGCTAGAAACCATTACTGCACTACTGCATCATTGAAAAAAAAAAATTTTTTGGCGTGCTGGAGAAGAAAACCTCTACAGCCTACTGGCGGAACAAAGCCGTTACTGCTTCATCTTTAATTCGAAATGGCTGCTTAAATATCTTTGTCCCTTCTCTTTGGGTCACTTCCCGGCATGCAAATCTCGACGCATTCAATGGGAACTAAATAAGTCAAGTTGGCAACACGCGTTACACACTGCCGGTTTAAATTAAACTACTCAAAAATTTAAAACACTGCAATAAATATAAAAACGTAATAAAATATAAATTATAAGGAGAAAACCAGTGTCGTAACATGATCTTAAAATCTAGAAAAAAATGAATGTGTATATATATATATATATATTATATATATATATATATATATATATATATATATATATATATATATATATATATATATATATATATATATGGTTTATTGTAAGAACAACTGAAGGCGGACAGCAGTCTACCCACTGTTCTCTTATTTATCGAATCCATACCAAGACGCGTTTCACCGTATCACGGCTCATCAGTCGGGTTAGGATCGTCAAAACAAGAGAATAGAATTTTCTGGTACTTAAGCCAGTACTAACGGCCAATATATATATATATATATATATATATATATATATATATATATATATATATATATATATATATATATATATACAGTCCCTGGCCAAATTATTAGACGCACTGCAAGATTTCATGTAAAATATTAATTACCGAGTGATATTGTACCGTTTTTTATTATTTTAAATTGATTTGTTTTTTTTTTTATATTATCCAATCAAATACCTATTTATTTGACATAAATAAAACAGCATTAATTTAGAAAAGCATAAGTTTATTAAGTTTTAAAGAAAAGTGAAATTAATGTTAGTAAAAGTCAATATTTAGTTGAGCCACCTTTAGCCGCTATCAAAGCTTTAATTCTGCGCGGCATGCTATCAATGCAAGATTGTACTGTCTACTGCATTTGAGGATGATGATTCCACACATGAATAATCTTTTCTAGGAGCTGGGTTTTGTTGGTAATCACATCTTTAGCCACTTCTCTTTTCATCAGCTCCCACACATTTTCAATGGGGCCAATCCAACAGAGGGATATTTTTTCTGCCAAAAAAGCTTTAACAGACCGAGCAGTGTGGCAGGGAGCACCATCTTGTATGAAAGTGAATGGTTCCCCATTTGGAAACCATTCTCTGAGCTGCGGAATCAACCGATTTTGTAATACTTCTTTGTACTGATCTTGCCTCATTATTCCTTTGACGACGTACAGACGTCCAGTGCCCTTGCCGCTGATGACTGACCAAATCATCACTTTGGTGGGATGTTTAACCGTCGGAACGACACAATCAGGATGAAACTTTTCTCCATGACGACGACGCACATACTGAGCTTTATTCTGCAAAATTTCGAATGTGCTTTCGTCACTGAAGCAGACCTGTCAAAAATAGGAAAAATATATAAACTTCCATGTTTATTTGCTTTATTTAACTGAAAATGATAATAATGTATCAATTATTGATTAAATTGCTGTATCTTACCGATCTCCAGAAGTCCACATTTTTATCTTGCCATTGTTTGGCCCACTTCAGGCGCTTTGCTTTCATTGCAGCTGTTAACTTGGGCTTCCTGGCGGGGCGACAGGCCTTAAAATCTAATTCTTTCAATTTTCTTCGAACAGTGCGCTCAGAAGCATTTACGCTAGCATCCTGGACTTGTGATTTTATTACCTTTGTGGTAGCAAATCTATTTTCTACACAAATTTTCTTCAAATATCTCTCTGACCGTGGAATGAAAATTGGTTTTCTACCGCATCTTTTCTTTCTTTTCGGGCTTAATTCCTTCCCTGACTCAATTTTCTTTTTTATGCGTCGTACACTAGCTTCAGAAACCTCCAATCTTCGTGATATTTCTCGGTTTGTAAATGTTTTCGCAATCACAAGGGCCTTCACTTCAGCTTTTTTACGTGGTGAAAGATTGCCTTTTCTACCCATAATGAAATTAGTCCAGTTACTTTTTTTAAAACACTGCATACAAAATAAACTAATAACTGAGTAGTATAAAACTGTTAAACAAACAATCACAGTCCATAAAGCCACAGAAACACGTCCGTACCTGACTCGATTCCGATCGCGACTGATACAGGTTTGTACTTCTTTACGTTCATGTATCACTTTGTCAACACAGTGTTGCCATATGTTAAAAATAAATACAAATATGTAGTCTACAACAATTCTTTTAAATAAAAATCAATAATATTGTAGTTTAAATATACCATTATTGCATAAAAACTCTTAAGAAACATAAAATTACTAAAAAAAAAATACAGTGCGTCTAATAATTTGGCCAGGGACTGTATATATATATATATATATATATATATATATATATATATATATATATATATATATATATATATATATATATATATATATATACATATATTTATTTATCTATACATATATATATATATATATATATATATATATATATATATATATATATATATATATATACGAGGCATGTTTTTTAAGTAAGTACCGTTTTGGAATTAAAAAAAGACGTGCAAAGATATCGCTATAATTTTATTTTTACATGAAAGCCTGTACCTTAATCTACTTTTCTACATAATTTCCGTGAATATTGAGGCACTTGTCATAACGTGGCACCAGTTTTTAAATACCCTCCTCATAAAATTCTGCCGCCTGACTTGTTAACCACTGTATCACAAATGTTTTGACTTCGTTATCGTCTTGAAGACGCTGACCACCCAGGTGCTTCTTCAAGTGCAGGAACAAATGGTAGTCGCTGGGCGCCAGATCAGGGCTGTATGGAGGATGATCTAGAGTTTCCCATTTAAAAGATTTGATGAGATCTTTGGTCCGATTAGCCACATGTGGACGGGCATTGTCATGCAGCAAAACGATACCCTTACACAACTTGCCACGTCTTTTGTTCTGGATTGCACGACGCAGATTGTTCAATGTCTCACAATAAGACGCTGCATTGATTGTCTCATTACGAGGCAGAAACTCCACTAGCAATACTCCTTTTCTGTCCCAAAAAACTGTGCACATGATTTTGCGGGCAGAAATTGTTTGCTTAAACTTCACTTTTTTGGGTGATGATGAATGTCGCCATTCCATGGATTGTTGTTTCGATTCTGGTGTGACGTAGGCCACCCATGTTTCGTCACCAGTAACAATTTGGTCTAAAAAATGTTCACCTTCATTGTGGTACGGCTCAAGGAAAGTCAATGCACTGCCTAAACGTTGGGTTTTGTGCAAATCCGTCAACATTTTTGGAACCCAACGTGAACACAATTTCCGGTAATTCAAGTTCTCGGTCACAATGCGATACAAAACACTACGAGAATATTGAGGAAAGCAGTCGCACAATGATGAAATTGTAAAGCGTCTGTTTTCTCTCACCTTTTCGTCCACTTTCTGCACCAAATCTTCATTAACGACCGAAGGACGCCCACTCCGTTCTTCATCATGCACATTTGTGCGGCCATCTTTAAATGCTCTCACCCATTTCCTTACCATTCCATCACTCATAATGTTTTGTTCGTAAACTTCACAGATCTCACGATGAATATCGATCGGTTTTACGCCTTTAGCACTAAGAAATCGTATAACAGCCCGTACTTCACAATCGGCGGGACTCACGATTGTCGGAGGCATCTTAAACACTCAGTAAACAACGTATACAATGAAGAATCAGACTGTAATGGCGTCAGTGCGTAGACATGAGATGTAAGTTACCAGCGCGCATGCGCGGAACGCCGACCGTATCGCTGCGGCGGCGGAATCGCAAAACGGTACTTACTTAAAAAACATGCCTCGTATATATATATATATATATATATATATATATATATATATATATATATATATATATATATATTTATGTGCACACCAAGATCTTCCTTTTTATTTATTATTTTTAGCTGATTTTTCTGTTAAAAAATCCTTAGGCTTCGGTATTTTTAAGTTATTTTTTGTCAAAGTAAATCAGTGAAATTGCCTTTTTAGATTCTATTTTAGTTCTTAAACCTTCACACATTAGATAGATACTATCATTTATACGGAGATGATGAACAAAAATAGAAAGGTACTATGATGAACAAAAATAGAAAGATGTGTTTTAATCTGGCTTAAGTTCAGTTTTAAATAAAATTAGAAGCTTGCTAAGATAGCAAACCAAAATTGAAATAAATCTCTTTATAGGTAGCTTAAAATAGCCCTTACAAAAGAATTCAATCGAGAATTACATCAGGATAATCTCGGCCTGATTCTTTATATTTTTTTAAAAATGATATTTTTTGTTCAGGGAATAAAGAAAAAAAGAGTTTCGTACGGCAGAAATAAGTGATTTGAGAAAAGAATGTATAAGTATTTTCCGATAATTAAACTAAATTATTGTAGCCCTTAAACTAACAGTGTTACCTAGAACAAGAACCCTCTCCCTTTCCAGGTACAGCTCAAAAACTACCGCATCGGTTTAATTGAATAAGTGACAAGCTATAAACATTAACTATTAACTTTTAAATTAAAAAGTTTTTGGAAAGAATATTGAATGTCACAGTAAAATTCCAATGTCAACGTTAGTTGATATGGTAAATTTAACTCTAATAGTAGAGCCGCAATAACCAGTTACCTGTATTATTAAACTGACAAGACTTTTTCAAACTTTCGTCATGCTTAGCTAATTTAAAACTTTTATAACTGGCACAATAATATACATTGAGTTTATATGTATTGTTTTAGTGTACGGAACACTTATGGGATCACTTCGGTGTCTATCTGTCCACCCGTCTGTTAAATTTTGACTTAAGAGGTTAGTTTTGCGGGCTCAAATCGGAAGTAAAAAAAAAAATACCAGGTCATCAAGTGAGCTGTCAAATGAAAGTTTGTGAGAACACGAGTTCAAAAATATATATGATGTAATACTTGCGCACACTTTTCTTTGTATTATTTTAAAAAATGGCCAGAAATCGATGTCCACTCCTCTTCTATCTCGAAAAGTACTGGTTAAAAAATTTTGAAAAAATTCTGGAATATTCTCCATAAAGTGTAGATTGAGTGAAAATTATCACGAGCGCATTATGTTTGATAACACAGGACCATAAAACAATTTTTTTGTCAATTTACTTTGACTACCATAGGTCTAGGTTATGTTTTTTGGAGTCGCTGATCACGAATTTGAGGTTCGTTTTCGTCCATCACATCTGAATTTTGCATAAAATAGCCATAAAATTGGTAAAAATGAGCTCAAAATGAGATTATCATCGTTTTAAAGGGCTTGGTTCCGGAATGTTCACATTCGCCATATACTCGCCTCTTTTGGGGTCTGCAGGTATTACTTCAATGTCCTAAATCGGTTTTCACAGCGACCATATGTTCTGCAGCTGTCAAGTGCCAAAATGCCTTGACGAAGAGATTCTATATTACTAATGCGACCATGCTATCTCATTGGCGATTCTGATACAGATGAGAGAATGCAATATATCATTTAACAGTTCTCAAGTTTACTTTAACAGCTGTCAAGTTTCCTTTGAGAACTGTGAAGTTTACTTTAACAGCTCTCAAATGTCGAATGAGATTGTCAAAACAATGCGAATATTCTATTAAAAAAATCGTATTACTATAATGGCTGCATTAGTTGTAGTACGGAGCCTGACATAATATGTTAATTGACATCACTCAAGCACACTTCAACAGCTGTCAAATAATGAATAAAGCTTGCAAACCCCTGAGAACTTTCTAAATAATTGACAAAAACACTATGCCTTATGCCATCGGCGCAGTTCCAGTCCTGTTATCCATGCAAGCTAATTGGCAGCTATGAGTGTAATTTGACAGCTGCCAAATGGCAGTCAACACTGTCATGATGATAAGGTTACTCTTTTCCCTTGAAATCTCTCTATACTATATGATCTTGGTGGCTCTGGTAACGATCCTAACATATAAAATGTTATTTGACAGCTCTCAAGTGTACTTTGATAGCTAAACAGAACTGTCAAGGAATATTCTAATAGTTTAGATCTTTGAGAAAGATACCACGCCTTATGCTTTCATCGATTTTGTTTTAATGCTGATATCCACGCAAGCTAATTGGCAACTGCGAGTGTAATTTGACAGCTGTCAAATGGCAAATGAAACTGTCAAGTTAACGTGAATACTCCATATCGTCGAAAGGGTCAATATTTCTTATACTCTTGCCCCCTCTATGACGGCTGTCAAAGTAAACTTCACTGTTGTCAAAGGAAACTTGATAGCTCTTAAATGATATTTTGCATTCTCTCATCTTGATCAGAATCGCGAATAGCATCGGGTAGCATGGTTGCATTAACAATATAGAATCTCTTCGTCAAGGCATTTTGGCACTTGACAGCTGCAGAACATATGGTCACTGTCAAAACCTATTTGGGGCATTGAAGTAGTATCTGCAGACCCCAAAATTTGCAGGTATATGGCGAATTAGATGATTCTGGAATACCATGCCCTTTAAAACCCATTTTGAGCCCGCTTTAACCAATTTTATAGCTATTTTATGCAAAATCCAGATGTGATTGACCACAACGGACCTCGAATTCGTGATCAGCGACCCACAAAATATAACCTAGACCTATTGTAGTCAAAATAAATTGACAAAAAAGTTTTTTGTAGTTCTGTGTAATTTATCTGATATATGAAAAAAACAATTTTTTCAAGGTCATCAGTTTTCAACGAAAATCGGAAACAAGCTTTGTTAAAAACTTATTTGGAATATATTTTGTGAAGTCACCGATCATTCCGTAACAAAAATTTTCATTTTAAAAGCCATCACCGTACAGAATACTACTAGTGCAACTCCGACTTGCACAACCATTTCTTCTTTTTCAATACTTTTTTGGACAAGATATTTCTAGCAAATTTTATAAGATCAGTTGACCCCTATCGAGTGATATAAACGGGGTGACGATGGTGCTATAAAAATTAAACGATACAATATGTTTCAGGTTTTCTCATTTTTTATTCAATGTATTGTCCTCATAATTCAGTACCCTGTTAATGATCTCTAAATCTTCAAAAAAGCATCCTATTACTTTAATTTTAAATTTTAATAATAGTACTAGTAGTAAAGACCAAGTTGGTCGTGTTTTCAAAATCACACGTTTATGCGAAACTTAATTAAGTTAAATTAATTGTTAATAGACAGAGAATTTCGCAGGTTTTGTCTTTTAAGTACTTGGGAACACGAATTAATAGAAAGTGTAATCTAAAAATAGAGATTAGATCGCGAATCGTGCAGGCCCATGAGACCTTCATGGACATGAAAAATCTTTTCACTGGATCCGACCTTAGTCTAGAACTTCGAGTGCGTATGATTAGATGCTATGTTTTTTCGGTACTCCTATATGGATGTGAAAGCTGGACTATTGATCCCAGCACAGGGAAATGACTCGCAGTTTTCAAAATGTACGTTTATAGAAGGATTTTACGGATATCATGGGTGGATAGAGTAACAAATGCTAAAGTACTTAGGTGAATGAGCAAATCCACAGAACTGCTAAAGGAAAGAAAAACTACTTATATCGGTCACATAATGAGGGGAGCAAAGTATAACTTGCCATCGAAGGCAAAATACAAGGAAGAAGATCGGTTGGAAGAAGTCAAAATCCCTGGTGAAAGGACATCCGAAGACGGTTTAATGGCTCATCAATGGATATTTGTAGAGTTGCAGTTTCCAGGACTATGTTAACCATTTGGATTGCCACCTTCGTCAGAAGACGGCGAATTAAAAAGAAGAAGATGTGATAGGTCAGGTGAATGCGATAAATAGTTCAACACACAGGTTCTATTCTAAATGAGTGAAGTGTGAGTGCATACATTATCATTTAATAGGCACCAGCTGGATCTGTTACAATATTCAGGTCAAACACGACAAATTCTACCCATCAAACGTTTCAATACTTCCAAATAATACTCTTCATTGATAATTTAACCAGTTAGAATTAATTCACGATGAATATTACATTACATTGTGTTGATTCTTAATGGAACTGTTCGTACTTTTATTTTGATTTGCGGTGATGCATTGACGTTTATTCTGTGTTTTAACTCTTTATTTGTGGGTCATATCCAAACAATTAATGTCAGGAAGTTTTGTTTGGTTTTAGAGGCTCGTACGATTTCCCGGAATATGGCACTCTTCATAACTTTTAGTTTTCATTTAAAGTGTAAGAATAGGATTTGACACACACCTTTATATATATATATATATATATATATATATATATATATATATATATATATATATATATATATATATATATATATATATATCAAGGATTTTTTACAGCTGACGCTGTCTTCCTTCTCTCAGCCTTTGATTCCATCCGTTTCTATCTTCCCAGTCTCCATCTGTTAGACCCCTGTCCTCCATAGCCTCATCCACATCGTCTCTCCACGATCGTCTAGGTCTTCCTCTTTTTCTTCTCCCTATAGGGCTCCACTCCGTTATTTTCTTTATCCACCTATTATCTTCGCTCCATCTTATGTGTCCATACCATTTTACTCGTTTTTCTTCAATGGTGTTTATTGCGTTCTCTTTGATGTTCATTCTGCTTCTTATTTCTTCATTTGTTATTCTCTCCATACGTGTCACTCTACAACATCTTCTCCAATACTCCATCTCTACCGCGTTAATTTTAGATTTATTTCTTTTGATCGTCCATGTTTCTGGCCCGTATGTCATTATGCTTTGTATTATTGATTTGTATATGCGTGTTTTGTTCCTTTTGTAATGTGTTTGTCCCACATTATCGAATTTAATTGTCTTATGCATGTCCGCGTTTGTCCTAATCTAGCTTTAATATCTTCTTCTGATGTTGCGTTTTTTGAAATTATGGTTCCTAAATATTTAAATCTATCGGTTTCTTTGATTATTGTTTCGTTATCGACTTCTAGATTCTCCACGTTTCCCTCCTTTGTTGTTAGATATTCCGTTTTATGAAAGTTTATTGCTAATCCTGCTTTAGTGTATTCTTCTTGCAGTTTTCTTACCATACAACTGAGGTCTTCCTCATCTTGCGCTATGATTACTTGGTCGTCTGCGAAACTTAGAGTATATAAGTAATCTTCTCGTATTGGGACTCCCATTCCACTACATTTTTGCTTCCATTTTTTTAATGTTTGTTCGAGGTATATTTTGAATAGTGTTGGGGATGTAGACCATCCTTGTAATAGGCCTTTCGATGTTTGGAGTCTCTTCCCTATTTTATGTCCTATTTTTATGTTCACTGTGTTGTTTTCGTAGAGAGCTTTTACTGCGTATATTAATTCTTTGTCAATGCCTATTTCTTTCATTGCCTCCCATAATCTTTGTCTTGGTACTAAGTCATAGGCCTTTCTTATGTCTATGAAGGCTAGATGAACTTCTCTATTCTTTGCCAGTTTTTTTTTTCCATTGTTTGTTTTATAGTGTATATGTGGTCTATACATGATTTTCCGGCCGTAAAGCCTGCTTGGTCTTCTTCAATTTTTCCTTTTATATTTTCCTCTATGATGTTTTTAATAATTTTTCCATACAAACGTCCCATACTCGATATTATGGTTAGGCCTCTATAGTTTGTGCATTTTCTGCGGTCTCCCTTTTTGAATATAGATACTATATAGGCTTTTGACCATTCCTCTGGTATTTTTTCTCCATTTATCGCTCTGTGGAACATGTTTCTCAGCATTCGATGTAATTTATTAGACCCGTACTTAATCATTTCATTTACCACACCTCCAGGCCCTGCAGATTTATTATTTTTGAGTGTTTTTATTGTCTTCTTTACTTCTTCATAGCTTAGTTCTATCTCTTTTTTTTTCCTTATTCTGTTCTTCTTCAGGGTTATCTTCTTGAAATTCTTGTCTGTCTTCTGTTAGCAGCTTCTTATAATATTTCTCCCACTTGCTTTCTGGGATATACTCTATATACGTCTTCTCTCTATTGTTGGTCCTTAATGCTTTAATTATTCTCCATGACTCTGTGCTTCTAGTTCCTCCTATATACTGTTCTACATGTTCGCACGATTTTTCCCATCTCTCGTTCTTTTCTTTGTTTATCATCCTCCTCGTTTCTGCATTTTTCTCTTTATATTTCTGTAGATCTTCTTCTGATTTTTTATTCAGCCATTTTTCGTATAGTCTCTTTTTCTCCTTTATAGATTCTTTGGTTTTTTCACAGATTCTAATTTTATGTTTCTTATTCTCGTTGTCTTCTTTATCTAATGCTTCTAGGGCCGACTGTTTGATGCATTATTTTATGAGGTCATACATCTGTTGGAGGTTGTAGTTAAATTCATTTAATTTTTGATCTACCTTAAATTGATTTTCTAGTGGTGTTCAATGCTTTTGCTATTATTTTCAATGATGTATTGCTGTCATCTGATTCATAAATTTTTTAATCATTTGTGATATTCGAAGTAATATCGATCTTTCCATGTGTTTGCCGTCTTCAAGATGTTCTCTTCCATCCACAAAGGGTTTGTACCATTCAAAACCTTGTTCTCTTGAAAATATATAGTTTCTTCACCATTCTAAATGTCTTCTTAACTTTTTATCTAGTCCTGCATAAAATTTACTTATAGCTCCATGTTATAATTTTTACGAAGACATTTTTTGCTTGCTAAATATATTTTGCGGTAAAATTTAGAAGAATTTCGGAAAAGGATACAGCTTTAAAATGACATTTTGCACTTGTTAAATTAATTTTTGCACTCTATATGATAGGCTTTTACTTGACACTAAATTTTCACTTTTTTTAGTTTTAAACGGCACTATTTAGAAATCAGAGAACCTATGTCCCAAAGGCTATGTATACCAAATTTATTTCCTATTCATTAAGAAGTACGCTCACTAGTCCCCGTATTTCGTTATATCCCATCACTGTGTCTCTAAATATATTTCGTTCCAAAAAATCCTGTCGTATGGAAAACATTTAACATGGCATTAGCTTTTGCTTCCATAAAACTGAAAAATAACTTTTTTAAAATTATCACGTGACTTCCATTCCCGAAATAGGCTTGTTTGTTCTATTGCGAAATATTTTATAAAAAAGTTTTTTTTTCAATTTTAGATAAGTATGCAACTAATAATTCAAGCCTTTTACTTCTACCCCTTATATCTGCAATATTTCCAAAAAGAGGGAAGAAATAACCCTGATCTTAAAAAAAAAACTATATCATGTCTGTTTTTATCGTGCTTTTATATCTTTGTAACTAAATGTTGTCCATAATGCCTTTTTTAATGACAACAAAAATAACACTTAAAAATGCTATTACATTAGAGCTTCTTTCTGAATTTTTAATATTTACCTAATGTAAAACTGACGTCCCTACTTTTATACTTTTGAAACTTTTAATGACTAAATTAACTTTTTGCGTGGTGTCTCAATATCAAACTTTTTTGCTGTGTTAAAAAGTTGCAGACAACAGAGTTTTTATATTTTCTCAGTTACACTTTGAATTTTTATCCCAATTTCAGAAAATCCTTTGTGTTAGCTGTATTTTCAAATTATATAGAATGTTTTCTACTCTGTAAAGACTAGTTTGTAATATTAGGCAAATTGTACACCAAATAATGATATTAATTGAAATAAATTACGGTATATGAAAGTTGTACTGCACTTAGGTAATATTATGATTCCAAATATGTAATTGACTTCATCATTACTTAATGAAAATTCAACTCTGATAGTGGAAATAGGAGTGATTTAGTTGAAATGCAGCCTTATGCTAGATTTAATAAGTCGAATAGATACATTTTAGTTGTTATAAATGCTTTTACAAAATATGTTTGGACTGAACCGCTTAAAAAGAAAAGTGGGAAAGATGTAACACCAGTAATGAAAAAAAAAATTAAATAAAACCACAAAACCACTTTATTTGCAAACAGATCTGGGAAGAGTTTTACAGCAGAGACTTTCAAAAACTAATGAATGATTATAAAATTAATCATCATAGTAGCTTTTCCAATTTAAAAGCAAGTATGGTGGAGAGTATTAACAGAACTTCAAAAAACATTATGTAGACATATTTCAGTAATCAAGAAATTATAAGTGCGTTTGATAAAAAGGATATACTCCGAATTGGTCTACTGAAATCTTTCAAATAATAATGTTGTCCGATTTTCACTTAAAGTGAAAATTCAACATTATAAACACGAGATTAAAAGAGATGTTTATAACAACCAGAAGTTTGTTATAATGTCTTGTTAATTCCGTCAAATACTGTTTTCCCCTTAATTTCAAATGGGAAAAAAATCAGAAATGTATCACTTTATCAAGGCTTTTTTAAACATTTTGAAGGTAAGAAGTATGTAACTACCAGACTCATGTTAATAATTTAAAGAACTGTCAGTAAATTTGAACACAAATAATTAAGAAACCTATATAGGTAGTACACAATTTTATACGCATTATTGATAACAGCAATAATATTTTATGTTGATATAAAATCGGCTCAGTTCTGGACACTATGAATCTTGTAACTGTAAAATACTCTTATTTGATTTTAGCATTTGCCCGCGACTTTATCCACTTAAACTACACGATTTGTATCGTTTATGAAATACAGTACAAAAAAGTGCCAGAACTTTATTCAACGTATTTTAGTATATATGTAACTGCATCTGGCTATAACCCGAACACACTGTATACCGTAAAAAAGTAAGATCATCTACAAGTTTAATATGTCATTGTATTTCTACATTCGTCCTCAATTTTCGTTTTAATGGTTAGCGTAAAATATAGAAATATGACTAAGATACTACACTTTATTTGACATTGAACAAATTTCATCGTGGAGATTACATTGTGGCACAAAGAGATGTAATAAAATTACATACAAAACCATGCACAAGTGTCAAGGAAACATTCAATATGATGAAAAAGTGTATAGTAATAATTGCTTCTCAAAAATACAAATTTTTGAATGGCAAAGATGTTTTTTAGAAGAAGAAAGGAAGATTAAAGACGGCAAAGACACGGGAACATTAATATCAGTTTGAACATCGGAAATGTTTACTATGGTTCATGATATGGTTGCAGGTAATCACCATACGTTATTGAAAGTTATATTAAAAGCATTAAACATCAACAAGGAGACAGTTCAATAATTTTGAAGAAGGACCTAGGCAAAGCAATAATTTGCGCAAGATTTATTCCATCAAATATCAAAACAATACTGAATTTGACTCAGCTAGTTAAACTTTAACTGGTGCGTAATATTTAGAAATATTATGATTCAGACAGAGGGTACCTGTTAAACAATAATGCTCCAATTCACATTCCATTTCATTTTCCGTCGATTTTTGGCTCGAAGTCAACTCTGTGGGTTAAGTCATTCACCGTATTTCCCTAATTTAGAATCTTCTGACCTTTCACTATTCTCAAAAACTAAAAGGATGAGTCAAAAGGCAATCTTACAAAGGTCAGGGAGAATATTGAATATTATAAATATATATATATATATATATATATATATATATATATATATATATATATATATATAATATATATATATATATATATATATATATATATATATATATATATATATATATATATATATATATATATATACATATATATATACCAGGTGTACAAGTATGAAATGCGCATTTCAGACAACAGATGGTGCACCAATGTAGTTTGTGCTATAAAGATTTGACACTGCGTCATTTTGTTGCGTCATCAACAAGTGTCAGACGCGCACGAGTAATAAATTGGAAAAGTGTGTGCATAATGTTGTATTGTTGTGTTCAACATGTCGAAATTTATACCGAACAAAGAGCATTCGCGGACAGCATTCATTTTTGGTTTTCATTTGAAGAAAACTGCTGTTGAATCATACCGATTACTTCGACAAGCTTATGGTGAACATGCTCCATCGCAAGATGCGTGTGAACGATGGCTTCGGTGTTTCAAAAGTGGTGACTTCGAAGTTGCAGACAAGGAACGTGGAAAACCGCCAAAAAAATAGGAAGATGTGAAATTGCAAGCATTGTTGGACGAAGATGATTCGCAAACAACTCGCCGAACAATCGGGCGTTAGTCAACCAACTATTTCCAATCGGCTACGAGAGATGGGAAAGATTCAGATGACCGGTAGATGGGTACCACATGAGTTGAACGACAGGCAAATGGAAAAGCGCAAAAACACGTGTGAGATTTTGCTCGCTCGGTACAAAAGGAAGTCGTTTTTTGCATCGTATAGTTACAGGGAATGAAAAGTGGATTTATTTTGAGAATCTCAAGCGCAAAAAATCATGGGTAGACCCAGGCGCACCATCCACATCGACCGCAAGACCGAATCGCTTTGGCAGAAAGACGATGCTCTGTGTTTGGTGGGACCAGAGGGGCGTGGTCTATTATGAGCTGTTAAAACCTGGGGAAACGGTTAATAGTAAATGTTACCAACAACAACTGACCGATTTGAACCGTTCGCTGCTTGAAAAAAAGGCCAGAATACCGAAAAAGGCAACATAAAGTCATTTTTCTTCGTGACAATGCTCCATCACATACGGCAAAACCAGTTCGCTACACGTTGGAAGCACTGAGCTGAGAAGTTCTACCCCATGCGGCTTACCAGACTTGGCTCCTTCCGATTACCACTTGTTTGCATCGATGGGTCACGCACTTGCTGAGCAACGCTCGATGAATGGTTCGCAGCAAAAGGGGAAGATTTTTACTGGCGTGGTATTCACAAATTGCCCGAAAGATGGGAAAAATGTATAACAAGCGATGGAGCATACTTTGTATAATAATTCTACAATAAAAAAAATCAAAAAAGATGAAACCAAAGAACAAAATCAGAACAAATTTCTCCCACTACCTTATACACGCGATTTATCAGAAAAACTAAAAAGCACCCTAAAAAAATATAACATAACTGTTTGTCACAAAACGCAAAACAAACTAAGCTCACTATTTACAAACTTAAAAAGCCAGGTACAACCATGAATCAATCCAACATAGTTTATTCAGTACCTTGTGCAGATTGCCCAATGCATTATATTGGTATGACCACCCAATTATTAAAAAACAGACTCAATGGACACAAGTATACAAAAATGCAACAACAGCACTTCACAAACACACAACGGAACTTGGACATGATTTCAACTTTAGCGAAACAGAGATTTTAAACAGAGACATTAATATTGGAAAACTTGCAATAAAAGAAATGATCGAAATTTAAAAAAAATGAGAAATTTACAGTTAATGATAAAAGTGATATAGAAGGAATTATACAAATTTAATCAGGTAATATTTTAAAGTGTATACTCGTCCTTAATATATTAGCAAAAATACGATTACCTGCTTAATATTCAAAAAAAAAAATCGGATCAATAATACAAAATAAAATCTACATCGATAAGAATGCTACTATGACTTGTCAGTAGGAAATAGAATATGTGAGATTCAAGGTAGGTCCCATGTAATTTTAATTTTTAAAGATAAAACTAAGAATTTATGTAAAAAGTGTATGGATGTGGGAGTTAATTAATTTGTGTTGTACTAGTGCACCTAAATGTAATTTATTTTTATATTTTGAATATTTTGTAGAAATAAAGAAACAAATGAAAATGCCCTAAACCAAAGGGCGAAACATCAATTTAAGTTTAATTTTGAATATCAAATATTCATAAAATGAAGCCAAATCCCAAGAATTGAAAATATATATATATATATATATATATATATATATATATGTATATATATATATATATATATATATATATATATATATATATACATATATAATTATTAGCTTGTAACTAAATTAAGTAACATAACTAGCTCCCATTTTCACGAAGATATATGTCTACAGGAACACAATCATTAGCAGTTAACACTCAAAAACTTAGTCCGCTTTTGGTACAGAACCATTTTAATGGTGGATCTCGATGGCCATCTACGATGATTACTTTAGCACCATGGTTCCATGTATATTATATGCATTCACTATTAATTTATTTATGCATTTGTTTTTATTTGGGTATTTTTTAGGCTGTTAAGTTTACATCGGTATAACTGCCTTTTATTACATATACATATATACATATATTCCTATTAGATAACTTGATCATATATTAAAAAATTAATTTTTTAATTTTTAAAAAATTCTGATATCACAGAATATTCTTAATTTTAAATCGCATGAATAGCCCACAATGTCCTTAAAGAGTTTCTTATTTAAAGAGCTATATTGTGCAGTTACAAGGTAATTTTCATAGTCGAAAATGTTTATCCCATGCTGTACAAAACATCAAAGCGAAAATAATCAAAGATTGACCAGTTTAATTCTGTGACGCTGCAGCTATAGCGATATGGCCTTAGTTTAAATTTGGAAAGTGGATAATTATATTATGCTACTATTAATGGAAATGGAATTTCTCTTTCATGTCTGGAATGTATTTACAAAGAAAGTACTTTTAAATCATTGTGCTTAAAAGCATTTATTAAATAATTTGATTCTGTTTGATTCGATTCTATAAAATTTCATATATCCGCTCCAGAGGCGTAACTGAAGGGACAAGAAAAATATGGATAACGCAGCTCTCTTAGAAACAGAACATTTTTATGAAGGCCAGGGTACAATCCTGTAAAGTTCCAGAATATTTTTTTTTGTGAAAAATCTCCCACACAATCATTGATATTAAAAGGTTCCCCCTGTCATTGATTGTCAAGTAAGGTTTAAGTTTTTCAAGTTCTACTGTACAAGATCTCCCCTTTCTCGATCACCGGTGTTAGGTTTAAGGTATTTCTTACGAGAAGACAGAGAGAGCATTATGTTAAAGAAAGACGCGAAATAATTTGGTTTTCAAAATAAAATAAATGTAGTAATGTAGCTTCACGTTTGCTTCCCGCGCAGGCAATCACGTGTTATTGCATTGCATATATTAGTCCGGGAGCTCAGGACCAAAATGCGACATCATCGAAGAGTAGCAGATAATAGTATCGCTTTGTTAATTATGCCCCCTTTAGTCCCTCCAGGTAGTTTGAAGCCTCGAGTTTGGTTCCTGTTCCTGGAAATACAATTTAAAGCTGCAAGAAAAAGTTGGTGGACGAACCCAACGCTGAGTGGCAGATATTTTCGGCATAACTTCATTTCTGTGAAATATGACTGAAAAATGAATATATGGATATAGGCTCAAGCCAAAAACTCCGAAGAAATAAAGCAGAAGTTAAGGACACTATTTGGACAAATGCGGTATTACCGGACGTATGGAAGAATTACTTCAACAACCTGTTCGACTCGAAAGTTCATTTATTTTTATAATAGCGAGATCTAAGTTTATTAAGCGCTCCACCCAAATTTTTTTAGACGTATTTCGACCAACTGAATACGAATTCAAAATCTATTTTTGCAAAAACTAAACCTTTTTATTGTTATAAACAATTTATTATAAACAATTATGCTAATAAACAGAATTTCATAGAATTTATCTCCATAACAGCAAAATCTAAGCATTTACTTACCCAAGTTTTTTTAGATGAATCTATTATTTCTCAAAATTTCAAGCAAAACTACTTTTAATAGTTACTCATAAGAAATACCTTAAAGTGTTGGTAAGAGGCTAAGCGTTTAGGGTTTCAGTGCCACAGACATTTTTTCTTCAAGATGTTCCGTTCTACGGCTCTGCCCCTGACCACGTACGCCACGGATTCACCCAAGTCAACACTGGCATTAGAATTTAGTATCAGACAGTGTTAACATTTAACATCAAACGTTATAGGGTATTATTTAAAATCAACCTGTATACCTAACCAACTTTGAAAGCTAAATGCTACGGACATGAATAATGTAATAATATTGCTTTTTTACCAAAATATGTTCAAAAGCTTTTTTAAGTAGCTACACAAGTAAAAGTTTGTCTATGTTTGATTAAATTGTGTTTGTTGTAATTTGCATAAGTAAAAGAGTGTCAACTTTTCTTAAAATAAACCGAAGTGATTATCACAAATTATAATTTTACGCTTTGAGTGGTATCTGTATATACCAGTAGAGGGTGAGTCAACGATAGAGTAAAGTTCATTATTTCATTTGTTTCCGGAATGACGATAAAATGTTAAATACAATAGTTTTAGAGAATGTTAAGGTGCACAGTTTAAAATTACTTTTGAGTATACAGGGTACTTCAAAAAAGTGTGGCCGATATAACATGTTTTTTTAAATGGAATATCATATTTTCTAATTTATTTTTAAATTCTGCGTAAAATTTTATAACTTTATTATTAATAATGTTATATACCTAAACGAAGTGGTTTTTCTAATATTTCAATTTTTTTAAAAAATACTAGTTTTCAGTTTTGTAAAAAATTTCCAGTAGCGCCATTGTTTCTGGAAGTGGAATACTCATTACTGGTACGAGCGTCCTATAAAGATGAAAAAAAGACATATGTAAAAAAATTTAAATTAGATGCTACAAGGTGTTCAAAAAAAATTTATGCATTTCGACTATTTTAAATTGAAAAATCTCAAATTTTTTAAACGGCACACCCTGTATATTACTATTTTTTCGGATAGATTTTACAAAACCCTCTAACTTTTATGAAGTATGTTATATACCTATTTCTAATAGTTTTCGATTTATTTGGAATTATTCAATTTTTACCCATTAATACACCTACGCTATTGTGAAAACATAAAATAAATAGTTAATAATAATTTTAATATAGTTTAACTTGTCTAATGATTAATTATTATGACTTAATAAATGTTCGAAAATATGCCCGTCTACTTGAATACACATGTTTAGTCGTTTTTTACTAGATTTTCCTTCACACACCTAAAGGTGTTAAGTCACATGATCGAGGGTGCCACTAAATGAATCCATCCCTACCGATCCATTTTTGTGGGTAACGATCGTTTAAAAATTCCCGAACTTCCCGGTGGTAATGGGCAGGAACTCCGTCTTGTTGAATCCACATTTGTTCCCTTTCAAAGTTATGAACTTCTTCAAGAAGCTAGAGTAATTCGTTTTGCAAAAAATTTAGATATGTATGCCCTGTACTACTTTCCGTTTCGTATACTCAACGCTACCACTATCATCAAACCGTTACATTAAGTATTGAAAAGATTTTCTAGATGGTATACGTCTATTAGGATACTTCGCTCCTAAAGCCTTATTGCCAAAAGACAATTTTTTTTCCCGCCTCACCTGGTATATAAACCATATCAATTAATTCATTTTTAGGAAAATCCATAACTATTACCTTTATACGTCACCTCCTACAACAAATTAAACTATTTTTACTTGCTTAATAGACATGTCAAAATTTGACAATGCCTACTTTTTTGTTTTGTCTTGGCAACTATGATATTATAGCGTAAGTGAATTAAAAACAAGGGTAAAAATTGAAAAATTTGCTGCTAATCTTTTTATGTCGTTCCTCCATCTTGTCTGTCGTCTACTTCTGCATCTTTTGTGTTCTCTAGGTCTCCATTCAACTATTCGGCGTGTCCATCTGTTATCATGTGTGTGATGTGGCCTTTTATATAATTATTCAAAAAGAATTGTGTATCTTTCATCGACTCTGCTGTTACTTAAGGCGTGAAGGACTGCCCATATCTCTGCCGAATTAAATGCTTTTTCGTATTTCGGATGGTTGTAGCTTCTACTTGATGGAAATTCATTATAAATACATAATAAAAGACTGTTTTTAGTCAATTCCCACTAATTTATTTATAATTGTGATGGCGCGTTTTGCTGTCGATGCAGCTTCTTCAGATCTACATTTTACACTGTCAAGTTAGGTTTAATGTTTACAATTTTATAAAAGCTCTTAATTATTAAAAAATTTAAGATTTTTCAATATAAAATAGTCGAAATGCATAAATTTATTTTGAACACCCTGTAGCATCTAACTCAAATTTTTTTACATACATCTCTTTTTTCATTCCTATAGAACGTTCGTACCAATTATGAGTATTCTATCTTCAGAAACAATGGCGTTACTGGCAATTTTTTACAAAACTGAAAACTAATATTTTTTTAAAAAAAATTGAAATACATATTAGAAAAACTACTAAGGTATATAACATTATTAATAAAAAAGTTATAAAATTTTACGCAGAATTTAAAAATAAATTAGAAAATGGGTTGTTCCATTTAAAAAAACATATGTTATATCGGCCACACTTTTTTGAAGTACCCTGTATACTCAAAAATAATTTTAAACTGTGCACCTTAACATTCCCTAAAACTATTGTATTTAACATTTTTTCGTCATTCCCGAAACAAATGACATAATGAACTTTACTCTATCGTTGACTCTCTCTGTACATTATAAATTATTTATTTATAATTAAATTCATCAGTTAGTAAACAAATTACTATGTCGACACAAATGAAAATTGTCATAAAATTTCTACTAAATAGGAAAACTGCAAGAATTGCAAAACTGTAACGAATATATTGTTTACAATTTACATCTACTTAAATGCATCTTTCGGTTCACTATAAAATAAAATTTGAAAAATAGCGTATGGTGTAGATTGTGTCTGGCACATAAAGGCTTTTTTCTCCGGCAAAAACGTTGCTTTTAACATTATTCATGGTTTTATTATTTTCGATGAAAATATGTTTAGCATGATTCTTTATTAAACTATTACAAAAGATGTTCAAACCTCCAGTTTTTTGTCTTTTTTTTATTAAAATGTACGTAACCTTGCTTGAAGAAAAAACAAATAAAATTAAAAAAGGAATTAGACAAAGCAATTCAATATCCCCAATGCTGTTCACGTTCACTCTAAAAGACGTGTTCAAATCGCTAAAGTGGAAAAATAAAGGAATACTAATAGACGGTGAACGATTAAATCACTTAAGGTTCGCAGTTGATGTCACTCTGATGGCCAACACAAAAAAAATTACAAGAAATGCTGCTCTCGAGAAATAAATCTAAAAATAAACTTTACTAAAACCAAATATTTGAACAACGAAACTAAGATAACAGCTAGGAACCGTTAATAGAAGGTAAACGAATAGGAAAAGTAAAGACAAAAAATCGAAATATCAAAAATAATTTAAAGGCTGACTTGGATAGAAAAGTCTCATTAGCTTGGTCTGCGTTCAGGAGATTATAATCCACATTAAAATTGGACATTCCAAATACAATAAAAGCCAGAGTGTTTGATCAATATGTACTGCCGGTATTAACATATGACTCTGAAACGTGGGTTTTAAATAAAAGTATACCATATAAACTCCAGGTAATCCAAAGAGCAATTGAGAGGAGAATGCTAAATATTAGACTCCAAGATGGTATTCCTAACATCGAGATACGAAGAAGATTAAAAGTTCGAGATGTAATACAACGAACATGCATATTAAGGTGGCATTGGACTGGTCATATCGCAAGGACGAATGATAACAGATGTACACGCCATATGGTTGAATAGAGGCCTAGAGAACATAAAAGATGCAGAGATAGACCACAAACAAGATGGACGGACGACGTAAAAAGATTAACGGGACACGATTGGATGCAAAAAGCAAACAACAGAGCTCAGTGGAGACCACTTAGGGAGACCTACATCCGACCATAGATGGTATAAGCTAATGATGAAGATGTACCTAACCTTTTCTCTCTCTTCGTGTTAATTTGTTTTATCAGAACAAATAGGTTTTTTTTTTGCGGTTAAGTATACAGGTTGTTTAGAAGTTTTAGGGCAACTACGACAAAACACTATATAATTTTCCAACTAGTATTCGAGCATCCGGCTGAATCAGAGCTGTAAATAAGAATCGGTTAATAAGAAGAAATGGAATTGAACACCGTAGGCGCAAGAAGTAAAAAAACTTTAATAAAACTATACATATGAATTAAAGAAATAATGTTTCTCACTAAACAAAGAATTCGACAGACAAATGTAGTGTTGAGGTAGAAATGTATAAACATTATAAGATTTTAAATTCATTAATCATGCATGCATGCTAACCCAAAATACAGTCTCGAAAGCATTGTCGTCCGACAGGCTGCATTTGAGGCACTGCATTTCAATTGCAGGAAATGCATCTGAAGGTGCGCAAATGATCTGTTCAACGTTTAAAGACTGTGATGCACAAAATGTGCTAAGTCAGGAGTGATTTGGAAGCAGTGACGTTGATCTTTCGGATGGTGAATGTTCCGGATTACGCTAGTCTACACACGGCAAAAACGACGCGGGAATTTATCTTTTCTTTGATATAAGAAGTTCGCTTTCACGCAGCCTATTCTCCAAATATGGCCTTTTGTGATTATTATTTATTTTGCCGATTCTCATTTCATTTAATTAAAAGACGTCAAAAAAGCACAACTGTCTCAAAACCACTACCTTTTATTAAAAAGGAAATGCGCCAGCTGCCTGAGAATATATATATATATATATATATATATATATATATATATATATATATGTACCTACAGGGTGCCCCATATGTATGGAATAATGATTCCACAGCATTTATTAATTAGTTTATCAAATAAAAGTTATTAGGTGTTATACGGCGCACATGCTTGACAATAAAATGTTTTGAACTGTCAGTTCAAAGAAATTACGCCATCTTGATTTTTTTAAATGGAAAGTCCTGTATATTATTTTTTTTTGAGTCTTTCTAAAAATTCTAGATATTATTTGCCCAACATACCATATATCTAAATTGAACTGTTTTGGAATTATTGTCATTTAAAATTTAAATTAAAAAAAAGACAAAAAACTATTAATAAATACTCTAGATTTATTTTTAAGGTAACAATTGGTCAAAATGACTATCACTAACAGCGAGGCAATGATCCAATCTGTCATAAACTGCCTGAACAGAGTTTTGCAGAAAATCCTGGGTGATCTGTGCTACTTCATATTGAATTCTTTGTTGTAAATCTTCTACAGTTTCACGTCGACTTCGGTAAACTTTGGTTTTCAAATGACCCCATAAAAAAATCGAGTGGCGTAAGGTCGGGACCCTTGCAGGCCATTTTACGGCACCTCTTCAGCCTAGTCATCGATTAGGAAAAATCGCATCCAAAACATTGATTTCATAGTGAGGAGGTGCTCTGTCCTGTCAATACCACAGATTCCTGTTGGGGGATCCAACTAATTTTCATCGGGAAAAAAACCTGCACAAGTTGGAATACCTTGCTCTTGGAGTAACTGTAAATATCGCTGTCCTGTAAGATTTCCATCGATAAAAAAAGAACCAATGATATGACGTACACAAATCCCTGCCCACACGTTTATCTTTTGTGGTCTTTGAAAATGACTGTCGATTAACTAATGGGGATTTTCAGTAGACCAATACCGGCCGTTATGCCTGTTAACTCTACCGTTAAGACAAAATGTGGCCTCGTCATAAAAACAATATTATGAATTAGGTTAGGATCACTATTGATTCGTTCCATCATGATCTCGCAAAATTCAATGCGTCTGTCGTAGTCATCTTCAGATAATTCTTGCAATTGAATGGGTTTGTATAGATGCCATTTTTTTTTATTCAGTACGACTTAAAGTACCTTAGCTAGGCAAAGCTGACGAGTGGTTGTATGGGGATTTTCTGTAATTTTCAATAAAACATCTAACTTTTTATCATCGCTTGTTTTAACTTTTGAGGGTCTGGATTTAGAATGAGCCTTAACGTGACCTGATTGTCTGAATCGTATTAATGTCTGTTTAATGTTCTACGGATTGGGTAATAGGTTCTCGATTCGCATATTTTGCGTTAAAAAGATCACACACCTCCTGTTGTGTTATCCTACGGTCTCCGTAACCAACCATCATTAACAAAGTGATTCTCTTAGTTTCTGTTAAATGTACCATTATGATCTTACCCTCAAATTGTAGTTTCACAAAATGCAGCAATAAACGGTTTCGTCAGTAAATCATTTTTTGACGCGTTAAGTAACTGTTTGACACAAACCAGCTTAAAAAGAAAAATTTGATTTGATCTCCTTAATTTCAAATATCAATAATTCCAAAACAGTTCAAATATAGACATATAGTAACAAAAATAAAATAATATACACGGCTTTTCATTTAAAAAAATTTAAGATGACTTCAAAACATTTTATTGTCAACGTCAGCATGATACACTGATTAATAAATGCTGTGGAATCATTATTCCATACACATGGGACTCCCTGCATAAATATAAATAAATAAATATATATATATATATATATATATATATATATATATATATATATATATATATATATATATATTTATATATATATGATATGATAATTCATTAATTTTTTCTTCTTTGCTATTAGTCTGTTGCTACTATGGTAATATTACTAGTCTATAGAGGTTTGTCTCTGAAAATATTAAGTGATTAATCTTACCCTGGATTGGTACCTTTACATTAAATTAAAGAACGTTATTTTTAAACATACTTTAAAAAATACCAACTTAATAAAGGCTGATACGTTTTAAAATCCCCGGACTGCTTAAACCAACCATTTTGAAATTTAATATTTATGAATACCCTTATGAATTTAATTCTTCCTTTTTTTCATCATAATTTAATTTTTTACTTAGGAACGATTCATCTAAATTCCCCAAGTCGTTAAAAATAATTTATTCAGATGATCTACATAAAAAATGAATAATGGATAGCACAATTAAATGATGACTTTTGAATAATCTGTTTTTTTTTAATTAAGTAACCGAAATAAATTCATTAATTCTAACAATCATGAAGCGTAAAATAGTACCTAAGTGCTAGGAACAACGAAATAACGATTATTGTTTTGTATATGTTACCGACAAAGTAGGAGTACCAGGTGTACAAGTATGAAATGCGGATTTCAGACAACAGATGGTGCACCAATGCAGTTTGTGCTATAAAGATTTGGCACTGCGCCATTTTGCTGTGTCATCAACAAGTGTCAGACGCGCACGAGTGATAAATTGGAAAAGTGTGTGCATAGTGTTTGTGTTGTGTTCAATATGTCGAAATTTATACCGAACAAAGGGCATTCGCGGACAACATTAATTTTTTGTTTTCATTTGAAGAAAACTGCTGTTGAATCATACCGATTACTTCGAGAAGCTTATGGTGAACATGCTCCATCGCAAGATACGTGTGAACGATGGTTTCGGTGTTTCAAAAGTGGTGACTTCGATGTTGCAGACAAGGAACGTGGAAAACCGCCAAAAAAAATACGTAGATGCGGAATTGCAAGCATTGTTGGACGAAGATGATTCGCAAACACAAAAAAAACTCTCCGAGCAATTGGGCGTTAGTCAACAAGCTTTTTCCAATCGGCTACGAGAAATGGGAAAGATTCAGGAGACCGGTAGATGGGTACCACATGAGTTGAACGACAGGCAAATGGAAAAGTGCAAAAACACGTGTGACATTTTGCTCGCTCGGTACAAAAGGAAATCGTTTTTTTGCATGGTATAGTTACAGGGGATGAAAAATGGATTTATTTTGAGAATCCCAAGCGCAAAAAATCATGAGTAGACCCAGGCGCACCATCCACATCGACCACAAGACCGAATCGGTTTGGCAGAAAGACGATGCTCTGTGTTTGGTGGGATCAGAGGGGCGTGGTCTATTATGAGCTGTTAAAACCTGGGGAAACGGTTAATACTAAACGTTAGCAACAACAATTGACCGATTTGAACCGTTCGCTGCTTGAAAAAAGGCCAGAATACCGAAAGAGGCCACACAAAGTCATTTTTCTTCATGACAATGCTCCATCACATACGGCAAAACCTGTTCGCGACACGTTGGAAGCACTCAGCTGGGAAGTCCTTCCCCATGCGGCTTACTCATCAGACTTGCTGAGCAGCGCTTTGGTTCGTACGAAGAGGTGAAAAAATGGCTCGATGAATGGTTTGCAGCAAAAGGGGAAGATTTTTACTGGCGTGGTATTCACAAATTGCCTGAAAGATGGGAAAAATGTATAACAAGCGATGGAGCATACTTTGAATAAAGCACTTTTTATCATTCTTCCGAATTTAACATGTTTTTTTAGAAAAAAAAAACCGCATTTCATACTTGTACACCTGGTATATAATCCAGCATTCTAGAGAATGCCTAAAACGTCCAGGCAAAGTAAAATATCCTTTATTTTATACTTTGCCTAAGAATTCTATAGAATACCTAACGTACAGTCTGTCAAGTAAGAGCGTCACCGCTCGTATTCTTGAAAAAAATGTGTTTCAAAAACATTTTTTGCATTCAGTGTATTCCTGCATCAATAATCACCTGGTATCTTCGAGGCATGCTGTCGACGAGATTTCCTGTATACCCTGCAAATTTTTCGAATCTCGCGAGACAACTGAGTCAAAGTCCTCAAAAGTCTTTCCTCTAAGCTTTCTCTTTACAAAATTTTCAATAAGGTTGGGGTACGAGGATTGTGAGGGTCACTCTAGTATCTTATCGTGGGCTAGAGCGAGACGCTTCGCGACGTGGTTTTCGCCCAGCAAAGGTTTCTTCAACGTGCTTCGGAATTTGACATCATGACCACGATGATGTCGAATGGTCCCGTGGGACACATTTAAACCCGATTTTCTTAATTTTGCCGCTCCTTGTCGCAGCGTAAATTTCGGGTCCCGTGAAAACAAAGATACGATTCGTTTTTCGACTTTCAGAGTGGCTTTGCCTACGGAATCACGTTTTGACAAGCCGCCGATATTTTTCGTCTCGTTTAAAATGATTTACCAATTTTGTCATAAACGATACCGACTTTTTAATATATTTAGCGGCCGCGAAATGTGTCATTTTAGGCCTCTTTGGATGGAAACAAAGAAAGACTGCCTCGACCCGACGAGCAAACAAGTCACTCATTTTAGATTTTACGTAATTTCGACGAAAGTTCGAAATCAACTGATACTTTTATTAAAATGCGTCGTAGACAAAGGCTCCCTCTACCGATTTTTTGTTGAATCGCTAGAATCACATCAACCAAAAATGAATTATCGCAGACACGTTCTTACTTCACAGATTGTATAGCCGGTAATGTGTATAATAGATAGTGAAAGCAGTAAGCATTAACTGCTACTCATGTTGCGGGTTGCGAAGGAGCGTGGTGGGGGCGATGTCAACACGTTATAACATTAACTAACCTGAACTAATCTTTTTAAAGTTAAAACAAACAAATGATATTTTTTTACATATAAAACCAACTTTTGATTTTTCAAAGATTGCCGAAGTCTCTAATTTCATAATAACATAGTCTCCTTCAAGAGCGATACAATCAGTCCAACGCTTTTCTAACATTTCTATACCTTTCTTGTAGGAAGATTTGTCTTTGTCTTCAAAATAGGCCTCAGTTTCCGCGATAACTTCCTCATTAGAGCTAAATCTTTTTCCTGCGAGCATTTTTTTTGGGGTCTGCGAATAGATAATAGTCGCTGGGGGCCAAATCTGGAGAATACGGTGGATGAGGAAGCAATTCGAACTTCAATTCATGCAATTTTGCTATCGTGACCATTGCCTTATGACACGGTGCATTGTCTTGATGAAAGAACATTTTTTCTTGTTCATTTAAGGCCGTTTCTTTGCGATTTCTGCCTTCAAACGCACCAATAACTTTATATAATATTCGCTGTTGATGGTTTTTCCCTTCTCAGCATAGTCGATGAAAATTATTCCATGCGCATCCCAAAATACAGAGGCCAAAACCTTCCCAGCCGACTGTCTTTGATCGCTTTGGCGGTTTTCACTGGCTGCTGTCTACTCAACTGACTGCCGATTTGATTCCGGTGTGTAATGGTGGATCCATGTGTCATCCTTTGTCACAGGTCCAAACAGCACTGAGAATCATCAACACATTATTGTTTTTGGTCCACTGAGAGCAAACGCGGTAGCTATTTCGAACAGAGCTTTCTCATACAGAACACGTTCTTTTGATAACTCTAAGGTGTCAACTATCTCATGCTATTTCACTTTACGGTCATCCAAAACAATTTTGTGGATTATTTTGATGTTTTCCGGTGTAACCACCTCATTTGGGCGTCCAGAGCGTTCAGCATCATTTGTTTCTGTACGACGCGTTTAAATTCATCATACCAATAAATGATGAGTGATTTTCTAGGGGCAGAGTCCCCGTAACACTTATCAAGCCATTACTTTGCTTGAACAGTATTTTCTCCGATCAAAAAACAGTGTTTAATCAACACACGAAATTCGATTTTTTCCATTGTTTGAAAATATCAAAAGTAGCTTCACTAAAACCACTGTAACTTGTAAACTAATCTTCGAATTGCATGAAATGTTGACACGTATCGTTTCAAGGTTGGTACTTCCTAAAAATCATATGGATTTTTCGAAAAGGGCGACATCTATGTGTCAGACCAAAAACGTCAGCCAGTATTATGGTAATTTGCCTTTGATTTTGTACTTTACCTCATCTCTTATCGTCATTCTATAGAATTCCTAGGCATTCTATAGACTACCTAGGCAAAGTATATATAATAGTTAAAGAAAATGAAAATATTTCATACATTACCTAAACGAGACCGGCATTCCATAGAATGCCTGAATTATACACTTTGCCAGTAACATATATTTTAACATTGTAGTGAAATGCTGATATTTCCAGTAGTAGATTTAGATGAACCTTTTAGATTATTAACTCCTAAAGATGTTTAGGTATAAAGTCTCAGCCGCGGTAAAAATAAAGTACTATCATAGTTTGTAGAGTACGTACTACGCATTGGCGCTCGTACATGTTCTGAAAAGGGTAAAGCAAGTAATGCAGAAAATTTTAGAGTTAGAAGCAATAAAACAAATAGTAAGCATATATTGTTATAAGGGCAAACGTGTCTTGTTACAATACCATATATTCCAAAATTTTTTTTTTACTACCACAGATTCCCTATTAGGTGTGTTAAAGTACTTGTAGCAAACAATTCCTATTTCTGTCACAAAATTTTGATTTGGTATGGTTTTGAGAGTCCTTAAATCACTCACGTTCAAAACTTCTTCAAAAATAATATCCTAATGGACAGGCTAATCTGGTTTCCTTCCAGGTAGTTCTTTTTATCGGAGAGAATCTCGGATTTGTTTGCTATTCTCTCCGTAGTCATATTTATTATTTATATTATATATTTATATTATTAGTGTATTATTATTAAATGATATAAGTATATTATATATATTTATTTTTATATATTATATCGTTCTACCACTCATTAGAGATCAAAAATCGATTAGTAAGTTCAAGAGTCGCATTCCTAAAAATAGTTAAATTATTTAGATACCACGACCACCGGTGAAGAATAGGTTCATCATATAAGAAGATTGAAGCCTTTGAGATGTGGTTATACCGGAAAATTTTGAAAATACCTTGGACTGATTATCTTATCAATGAGGACGTTTTAAGAATAATGGGAAAAGATAAGGATATAATGATGAGAATAAAGATAACGAAGTTGGATTATCTCGGCCACATCATGAGAAACAACGAAAGGTACGGATTGCTGCAACAAATACTGTAAGGGAAGGTGGAAGGAAGGAGAGGGCCTGGAAGAAGAAGAATATCCTGGCTAAAGAAACTAAGAACGCGATTCAATAAATCTACAACAAGTCTGTTTTAAACACGGATAGGTACCACAAGAAGAAGAAAGTACTAAAAAAGGGTTTAAACCTAGAAAGTTTGCTTTAAAAACTCGTCTCCCACACAAAAATACTAATGAGGATCCACCAACAGATAGTACTGTTTTAGATTACATACACGGTACTACACACAAAATAGGGAAATTACTTAAAAGATCTAACATTGGCACAATCTTTAACTTTTGGACAATGCTTGAGATCACTGCAAGATGCAATTTATTTACAAATCAAAGATGTCTGTCAAATTCCTTGTTCATGTGGTCTGGTATATGTAGGAGAAACGGCATCATCAACTGCAACTAGAATTAGGGAACAGAAAAGATGTACCAAAAGGAAACAAATTGTATAAACAACTGTAGCTGGACATCAACACTTTACAGACCACACCATCAATGTAAGAGAAACCAAAGCACTTGTTTTTGTTTCCAATTTTTATAAACCTCGATAACATTAATAAAAACTCGGATTGCGGTTAGCATCACACGTGGAAAACGATCATTAATACCTTATGTGTACTTCTTTAACTTCATTCGGTATTCTGATCTCGTAGAGTAAAGATCTTGAAGATGTGTCGTGCAATCGTAGGTAAAACATCGGAATGTTATTTCAAATTAACATGATCTAATCCCAAGAACCAGGATTTCTAATCTAAACAAGACCGCGAATATTTCCATTCTACTACTTAGTATATATCACCACTACACCAAACACTTTATTTTTGCGCTCGACGCGCGTTTCGCTAACCATGTTAGCTTCATCAGGAGCGATGATTGACTCATCGCTCCTGATGAAGCTAACATGATTAGCGAAACGCGCGTCGAGCGCAAAAATAAAGTGTTTGGTGTAGTGGTGATATATACTGAGTAGTATCATTGTGCCAAAGATTCCACATTCCCAACTTAATTTCCATTCTAGGTAAACTGTGTCTTATTTTCCATTTTTCTTAAAAAAACTGGGATAATTGACACAAATAAATAATTTTACACTTGCCTGTATCATAACCTAAAATTACGGTGATATGAATCTTCTTATTTGTGTGTGTACTGATACATTAAGAATTATTTATTTATCAGCAGATTCATCAGTTAGTTACCAAAATAGCGTGTCAACACAAATGAAAATTATAATGAAATACTTATCAAATATATAAGTATAATTAACTAGAATTACGAATTAAGGAACATATTGGTCACAGTTTTTAACCACCTAGATGTTATCTTGTGGTTAAACATACTTATCATTATTATTTATTATAATATCATAGAAGATGTTCCTAAAATTTTTATTGTCTGTTTTTCTTTTAAAATATGCCAGCCTTAAAATTTTTATAAAGTTACTTTTTTTGTTAAATTCTGTTGTAAAAGCAAAAACAATGCTGGGCCATTTTTGTTTGGTTAAACAGGTTGTCTCAGAGTTTCATGGTCACGTTTGTTTAGCTATGGTTCTGAGGAAGGATTTGAATCTGAAGTGTTTTTGTTCCTCCCGGTCATAGGTAGTAAAATTTGTATATATATATATATATATATATATATATATATATATATATATATATATATATATATATATATATATATATATATATATAAATCTTTTTGATGTATCTTGGGTTTTGGTTCATCAAATGAAAATCTTGGAGTTCTTTTGAATTTTTTTTTTATATTATTTTGACGTTTCGCCCCTAGTTTTGGGCATTTTCAAAAAACAGTTTGCCATGTCTAGAAATGGCACATAAAGGTTCAAGAAATCGAATCTATAAATCGTTGAGGACAAATCCAGGTCATCAAGTAACACAATATCAAGTTACAAGTTTATTTGCAGAAGCTTACCAAAAAGCTGCTAACATTGGCCCCATTGTGAATGGATTTAAAGCTGCTGGAGTTTGGCACATGGACAAAAACGTCTTTCCCGAACATTTGTTTAAAGCAGCTGAAAATATAAATGCTCTCTCTCAACCAAACTCAAGTAATGAAAGAACATCGATCTTATAAGCTGCTTCTATTATTATCATTAATGGAAACAAGCAAACTGCTCAGCAACCTAATGTCTTCGAATAGATTACCACCTTTAAATAGTGAACCGTCTACTTTGGAATTTAACGTTAAAGCTTTCAAATCTTTATGTCCAATACTAAAAAAAATACTATACACAAAAATGTGTATAGTATTTATCAAGTCCTTACAAAAATATGTTGGAAGAGTCATCACCAACCAACCCGAGGAAAATACAACTAAAAAAGGCAAAGACATCAATAAACAAAAGAAGGAATCAAAAAAAGTAAAACGCCAATAACAAAAATAATACGATTTTCCCAGCTCTCTACCAGCTTGAACCAAAAAGCTATAGACAGTCACCATCAGCCGCCGTAACAAAGAAAATATTTCTTTTGGGCATTCGACAAGAGATCCTTTGTAGCCTTCAAAAGAAAGCTAAACAAGGTGAATGGCTTTAAAAACCTACCTTAATAATTTATTTATTTTGCTGTCCTCTTAAGAATGAAGCAAATAAAATTTTAGGGGATTACACGTGTTAAGATTTTTACTTATTATAAAAAAATATTGAAATAGAAAACTTGTATAAGTAATATTTGGTGCCAGGAAGCAACTATTTTAAAATATAACAATTTTTTATAATATTTTTCTATTAAATTTGTTTAGAGAACACTGAGAGTTGAATTCATGTCATCATTTCTTTGAAGTCAATTTTTTTTTCTTTATTATTGAGATCTGTTATTTAGGGTGAACTTTCTGCAATAGGTCTTGCTACAAAGACCTGCCAGTTCCAATATATGTAATGAATTCCATAACCCTCCATATATCTATATACAGCAATTATAATTTTATCGAGGTCTTTAGGTCTTAGAATATATATTCAATTCGATACGAAGAATTGCACGCGCAAATTTCTAATTGTATATTACATATACTATACTAAAAAATAATATGTTGTCCTTATAAAAGTAAATGTAATATTAATTCTCCAGCGCTAGACATTCCTTTATCAATTAGGAAATACTATTCAAAAGTGTTACGTCGAGTTGCATTAATGTATTAAAGCCTTTATATGTGCCAATAAAGCAATATTTTCAATTATTTAATCATCTCGTAACTTTTGAAAGAAGGTAGTTGCCACTCCTGGCCCATATGAATTTATTACATATAAAAAAAAATATTCATTCCATTATTATTCAAATAACTCTTATGTAACATAAAAAGCTTTTTATAGAAGCTTAATTCAAAACATTATGTAATTCATCCTTTTTCCTAAACAAATTACATTTATTTTCCTTCCTATTGTTAAATTGTGTTGAAATTATAAACTCTACAAAACTTCCTTCTAACAAGCAGGTCCATAAACCTTATTGTTAATTCGAGGACCGTTTTTGATGAAACAAAGGCTACCGTTCAATGCGTTAATTATAATGATATATATTTAGTGAGTAAATTTACTAAGTATGGCAATGAGAAGCAACAAAAGAGACAATTTCTATTTCCATAAAGTTAAAATGACTTCACAAAAACACATCCACCCTAATTTTAAATTGCTTTATTTTTTGGGAAATTTAGTAGATTAAGCAATTGGACTACAGATTTCTACTTCTCTTGCTAAGAGAAAGAATTGTATTCGAGAAAGAAATCGCTCAACGAGAAGAGATTTTTACAGTTCTTTAAATGTTAGGGTCCTTAGATCACGAAAAACATACTCTCTCTCCAATTTATATCGGTGTATTGGCCTCCCGGACTCTCGAGCGAAATGAAATATTTGCTAAGCTAACAGTTAGCTTCGAGCGGCAGCAGCAGCAAGATCACAGTATCGAATAGCAGCAGCAGCGGGAACACTTGAAAATGCCAAATGATTGGAACCTGGAATTTTAATGTAATACATACATATATATACATATATAAATATATATATATATATATATATATATATATATATATATATATATATATATATATATATATATATACATATATATATATATATATATATATATATATATATATATATATATATATATATATATATATATATGTATATATATATATGTATGTATATTTATTTATTTATTTATTTGTCATATTTTTCACTTGCAATTAGCTACAATCGATTCTTATGTTACGCTACACGCCTCTTCTCATAATTTTTTTCCTTATTGGAGCTGTTTTTTTTTGAATATCTACTACCAGCTTTTTTATAGGCACTACAATCAATTTAATTCTACCAGAAATTAATGAATCATCATCAGTAAACATCAGTTTACAATTGGTTTGCAGAATTTCGTCAGCGATGAATTTCGTGAAGGTCGACCAAAACCGGTTGTTGTTTCAAAAAAACTTTGTCACTGTACGCAACATGATCAAAGAGAATCGGCATGTGAAGTACCGTGAAATAGAGGCATCCTTAAGCATATCGAGGAGTGCAGTACATTCGCTTTTGCATGAACATTTAGCTGTGAAAAAGATCTGTTCCCGATGGATTCCGCATAATTTGACCGAAACTCAAAAACAGGCTCGTGCCAGTTACTGTAAGGAAATGCTCAAAAAATTTGACCGAGGACATGCAAAATATGTATACAACATCGTAACAGGAGATGAAACTTGGATAAATTCGTATGAGCCGGAAGCTAAGCAACAAGCAACTGTTTGGGTATTCCAGGATGAACCGAATCCAACAAAAGTGGTTCGTTCACGAAGCACTTCCAAGAAAATGATCGCTTGTTTTCTTGGTTATACTGGGCATGCTACAACCATTGCTTTAGATCGAAGAACAGTTAATGCTGAATGGTATACAAGAATTTGTTTGCCAGAAGTCATCGAAAAAAAAAAAAAACCGAAAACGTCGTATCATTCTTCATCATGACACTCTCACACAGCATATCAAACAAATGATTATTTGACGGAGAAAAACATCGAATTAATGTCTTGGGCATTCACTGCCTAATGACTTCTTTTTGGTCCCGAAGCTATTGAATCCTTCCAAACCATGTTTTGGAGGTACCAACTTCAGAGTGGAAAAAATGTTTCGAGAATTGGTTCGAACGCATGCCAAAGTGTATACATCATAAGGACGAAAATTTTGAGAAACAATAAAACGATTTGTAGCAATTTTTTTTTTCTTTCATTGTAAAAACTTAAAAGGTAGCCCCTGTTTTAAGTTGCATTTTTTGCGTTGAGAATGCGAGCATTCATCCTTAATATTGGATTTACCCACTAAAATCAACTTTTCTCTTTTCTTTTTTTTTGTTAGACCACCTAATGCAGGCATAATTAGAAGGCCTCGGTGTCGGGCAGAAACAAGGAAACAAAAAAGAGAAGGGACACTCAGTAACAACAATATAGTAGTGTTTTTTTAACCTTTTATATCAAAATTACATGTTAGCCTGTCCCGACGTACAGAACCAAAGATGATTTCACTAAGTGTCCAGGTCTAACGGTCCGGTCCTACTTGTTAAAACCACCGTCAGTGAATGAATTTGGCATGCTTGTGACGGTCACAAATAGCTTCAGGTTAGTTCAGGTCTTATATAGAGACCAGTTATAGCATTCTTTATTATTATTACTATTGCACTATTTTCTCTCTGATTTAAAACATGTAAAAACGTATTCTAGGTTTGGCATTTATTGTTCTCTTGATTTGTTTCCTATTTTCTTTCCATCTATCTATAATCACTGTTTTGACTAAAGGGCTACAACAGGTGGCGCCTTAATTTAATTATATTTTTAGTGTTCCGTACGGAACACTTATAAGATCACTTCAGTGTCTGTCTGTCCGTCTGTCTGCCTGCCCGTCATCTGTCTGTCACACCCGATTTTCTATTTGACATAGAAAGTTGAAATTTGGTACTTATGTAGGAATTGATGACCTTATCAGAACCGTATAGTTTTGAAAGTTAAATTTTGCCTTAGTTTTGGTGGGTGAAATCGTAAGTAAAAAAAATTTTTTTTACAAAGTCATCAAGTGGTATGTCAAATGAAAGCTTGTTAAAACACGAGTTAAATAATATATATAATTTGTACTTGCGCACACTTTTCTTTGTATTATTTTTAAAGATTCGCCAAAAATCGCTGCCCCCACACCTTATCTCGAAAAATACTGATCAAGAAATTTATTAAAAATTCTGGAATATTCTCCACAGGTTGTAGATTGTACGAAAATTATCACGAGTGTATTACCTTTAATAATTTATGTGGTATATAAAAAGAAAAACAAAAATTTCAAGGTCATCAGTTTTGAGTAAAGATCGGAAAAAAACTTTGTTGAAAAGTCATTTGAGGTGTGTTTTGTGAAGTTATTAATCCTTTTATACCGTCGTAACAAAAATTTTTATTTTAAAAGCAATCAACGTACGGAACCCTAATTGCGCAAGCCCAACTTGCACTGAACCGCTTATTTATGTTGTTTCCGCACGACCGACACACCGATGTGCTGAGCTAGTCTGCACCCTGTAAGGTAGTGATTAGTGTCTCTAGCCGTCTAACCATGGAATAACAAGGATAAAGATATTCCCCCATATTTTCTTAGGCCGCTCCCTGATTTGTCGGTGGGATGTCATTTTTCTCGGTATGCTCAGTACCGATTCGGTAACGAAAACATAGGCATGTTTTTCAATGAAACCCACCTGACTTGCTCCACGCCCGCGCGCATCCCACGCAAGTCAGGCACACCGAGAAAAACGATACCGCACCGACAAATCAGGGAGCGGCCTTAATAACTTATAAATATTTAGAAATCACTCACAATGATTATTTTTTTAGTAAGATAAAAGGGAAAGAAATATAATTGTTATTTTCTTCTTTGCCATCAACTTAGAGCTGACGTTTCCCCGATTTAACAATTTTTTTTTATTTAGCAGGTAGACTGGGTAACTATATTTAGTTTCATTATGCACATCGTATAGTAAATAAATAACTAAATTTTGAATCAGCATATATAGTTATTGATTTGTTGTTTACCAAGGCAAATTACGTTGCAATGTTGTTACTGGTTGACTGCCATTTCATACTCTAGTTTCGCAAATACGCATTAAGTTAAACTAGCGTATCGTTTAACATTTAATCCGATAATCCGTTGAACTTTAAACATATACGTATAGTTCCGATATTTATCCAAAAATATTATTTTTAAGCTACACGTTTATTTTCAACTTTATTAAAGTCCGTACGATTTGTAATGGCATAGTCGACTATAAAACCGAGAGAGAAGGTGCCTAACTATTGTACCTGCTTTTACTCGTATGCTAAGAATGGCAAGTCCCACCCAATTATCTGCCAGTGTTCTACCTTTGTCTATTACGCCCCGGAATCGTACACTCGACAGAGATAGCACCAATTAGCCGCTAATGATAGGAGTTTCCACTATAAAACAGGGTCGCATTTGAATTTTTTTTCTTATTTGTGATTATTTGTCAATAGAGATATTATAAATAAAAATTCGAAATGCGACGAGAAGTATTGAATGGTCAAAGTCGGAAGTTAGTGCTAGTTCTTGATTATTTCCAAAATAAAAAAGAAAACTTATTGACAAGTTTGTCTGTGATTAAGTGTGCATCCGAGGCACTAAAACTAAGTTTGAGAACAGTAGCCAGAATAAAACAAGGAGGCATTAATGGTGCTAAAGAAGAGCATATGAGGATAAGAAGAGCTTCAAAGACCAGAGACTTGAGAGAATCCGAGAAAAGTGAGATCCGAAAAGTTATTCATGACCTAATTGTAGAAGGAAAACATGTTACTTTGGACGTGATACGTAAACAGCTAGAATCAAAACAAATTTTGAGCTGCAGCAGATCGACACTTGGTTTAATTATGAAACAATTAGGATTCAAATACAAAATTGACAATGGAAGAAGATACATCATGGGGAAACCAGGAATATCATCAAAACGAATTAAGTTTTTGAGAGAGTATGTTGCCAATATGACTTCTGACGCTCCCCTAGACGTTATGTTTTTAGACGAAATATGGATTCACCAATATGGAAGCAGCATACGGACTTGGTACGATGAAAATCCTCGATCTGTATGGATCAAAAAACAGCCGCTGGAATACATCATCGTTCACGCTGGCAATAGCAACGGATTTATAGATGGGAGTGAGCTTGTCTTTTCCAGAAAAAACAAGAGTTATGAATACCACGATAATATGAACGCAGAACTCTTTGAAAAATGGCTGAGAGAAAAACTGCTGCCGAAGCTCGAAAGACCGTCTTTAATCATTATGGATAATGCACGATATCATTCTAGACTTAGTGAAAGTGTGCCAAATGAATCGACAAGAAAAGGATAAATCATCAATTGGCTGCGAAGTAAGCAGATTAATTTCCCAGAAAATGGTCTAAAATGTGAGTTGTTAAAAATTATCAAAAATTACAAAACAAACTTGCCGTATGCTACAGACGAACTAATTGCTGAAATGGATCATAAAATTTTAAGATTGCCTCCCTACCACTGTATATTTAATGCCATAGAATTGGTGTGGGCTCAGTGCAAAGGATTTTTTAATAAAAACATTGTAAATGAGGCGAGGCACGATGATAATGCAGTAATATCTGTTTGGAAGGCAGCTTTCCAGACAGTTACCAAAGAAAACTGGATCAGTTGTATAACACATACAGAAAAATATAATCAAAGAATACTGGCAAAAAGAGAACATACTTGATGTAACGGTGCCACCATTTGTAGACGAAGGATCATTTTCTGATAGTAGCAGTTCCAATTGTGACTCTGATGTTGATGTTTCATCTTAATACAATCTAAATATGGTATATTTGTGTATTTATTTTTCAAAAAAAATATGTTGCCAAAACGCAGGTAGGTACCTGCGTTTGGCAAATTATATCATACCAACATACTTACCTACCTGTTATTTTAGGGACTTTACCTATATCAATTTTCTATTGTTAAATTTGCACCTGCAACGTTTAGGTTAGCTTTAATTCGTTTATTACATTGAAAATATTATATTAAATAAACATTCTGAAACTTTCACCTAAAGTAGTTTATAATTCTGACTGTAAATATCTTTTGATAGAAATATGCTTTGAGTGAATGTTTACTATCCTCTCCTATTTTCTGCTTCTTATAGTCCATTATAAAAAGACAAACTCCGTTTGTCCAAAACTCGTAATCATAATACTTCCTAATACTTATAATATAGATTTACCTGAATCCATCTCTGAGTATGGGTAAACTCGTTAAATTAATAAATGACTCCTACAATTGAGTCTATCTCTCTTACTCCCAAATAATATAATCGAGATCGTTAATGCCGGCTGTCTTACATTGATCAGATCGATATTTAAGGCGGAACAACATCTGTTGAAGTATAAGTGGAAGCAAGATGCACAATATCTTTTATTCTGTCTAGCATTTTATTGCCGACTATGCCATTACAAATCGTACGGACTTTATATAGTGGGATTCATAGAGATTTTGTACCTAGGGGGAGACTAAATATTTTATTCATAAAATTGTTTCTGCCAAATAAATCATTCCCTTAAAATATCAGTGATTATGATAGGGACAAATAAAAAAGAGTAGACTAGATTGCAACGCTATTCTCCGTCCATGCACCACCTGCTATTTGTCAGTACAAACCGCTTTGGATAAGATAACGGTGTTGTCACTTATATTTATTAATTTTAAAAGCAGCTATATATAGTTACCATATATATAATTCATTAAAATACAAATTTAAAAATATGTTTATTAAATAATACCTATTTTCTTCTCTACTATCTAAAACTATGTACATCATTAATCGTGTTTTATATAAATATACGGAAGCTTACTGGAATCCAAGTAACTACGAGCAGTCTCGACTCAAAAACTGAAATCGCTGGTATACAAACAACAGGTTAAGCTTACCCAAGGGTCTTATTAACCACGACGCAAGTTTTAAAGGTCCCTGTTATGCTATATTCCCTTGTAATACAAGTTTAGCAAGATCCGTGACAAAATTTAATACAAACATCGCTTAGGGAGCAAAATGTCTCTTACAATTGCCAGTTAGCAAGGTACAATCAAAGGTATGATATAACAACAACAATGTAATATACTAGATTCCCGAAATATAACAGGCTGTGTTCTATGTCGACGACTACCGTGAGCAACAACTAAAAAAAAAACACATTCAAATATGTTCGACCCTGTCTCTCTAGTCGTGTCACTAAAGTAGTGAGAGTCAACTAGAGTGACATAATAAGAAAGACATGTGATTGCGTTGTTTTAACTTTGTTTTTTTAGTCCGGTGACATTACTCATGGCTTCTGCATGGAAAAGTTTAAAAACAAGATAAATAACATTTTTTTTGCCAACACATATTTTATAACATAATGTCCATTGAACTTAATACATTTAGTCCAACGAAATTCCAATTTTCTTATTCTCTCAGAAAAAAATGTCTCGAACTTCGTTTACAGCACCGATACCTTCATTAGCCGGAAATTTCTTTTCCCTAAACCAATTTTTGAGGTTAGGAATCTAAGAAACTCACTTGGGGCTAAAAATGGAAAATAAGGTTCGTGCACTTTTGCATTGCAACGGTTGAGGTGTGAGCAGGTGCATTATTTTGGCGAAGGAACACTTTGCGCGCTCATCTTGGTCGCTTCTGCTCCAAGTCACTATGCCAACGTTGCGTAATAAGAGCGAGTTACTGTTTACCATTTTTCAAATAGTGAATCATGATGGTACCCTATGAGTCCCAAAAAAAACAGTTTCTATCATTTTTTCCGCCGATAAAACTTGTTTTCGCTTTTTTCGCTGCATTTTTTCTGCGGGGTATATTGGTGGATCCACATTTCACCTACAGTTACATAAGGACGCCAGACGTCTTTCAGATTACCCTGCAACTTCTTCAAATACTATTTTGAAATGTCCTTTTTCGCGCGTTTTTTGTATGGAGTCAACAAACGCGGCACCCATCGCATACTTAGGTTTTTCATTGTTGTAACTAGAAGCAGGATATTATGCATTGACATAAGATGCCTACCATCTAACCAATCTCATGAACCTTAATGCGACGATCTTTCATCACGATTCCATGAATTTTATCGACCAATTCTTCAAAAGAAACTTCAATCGGTCGTCCTGAAAGTACAGCATCTGCAGTGCTCGTACGGCCACGTTTACATTCATTTATCCTGAAATAAATGATCTTTAGTGCTGGTGCTGGTGAACTTTCTTCAGTCCAGTTACTATCGGCGCCGCAGTCCATTTTTTTAAATAAAAATGTTTTATCACTGCACGCTACCGGGCTTTCTCAATTTCTATGAGACGTGTAACACCAATCATTTATAATAGCTGCCAACAAACAACTACTCGTTGCATATGTTTAAAACTTTGAACACAACTGTTACAAGAATAACGCTTACCAACAGTTTTCATGCTGCTTAATAAAATTTCCCGCCATTTCGTAAAAGTTTACCAGGCTTATCAATCTACCCTCTTATGTCTGACTTACAGATGTATCACATTTTTAGTAAAAAAAAACCTATTCCAGAACAAGATCTGTAAGTTCGCCATATTTACTTATTTACTGTCATAAAACTGCGCCTATCTCCTTTCACTTATAATCACTATTCAGTTATATATTGTTTTATTAAATAGTATAGAAATGAAGCTAGACACTAAAAAGGCTTCTGGCGCTGACGGAATACCTGCCATAGTTCTCAAAAACTGTGCGAGGGAACTAACACCAGTTTTCTGTAGACTTTTTAACCTATCCTACAGAAAGGGAATATTTCCTTCCTGCTGGAAATGTGACACAGTTCAGCCGATACCTAAAAAAGGCAAGAAGACCTTGCCAAATAACCATCGACCAGTCGCACTGCTTTCAATAATATCGAAAGTCATGGAAAAGGTTATCAATCAGCATCTTCTAAAATATCTTGAAGGATTCAACATTATTAGCGATCACCAATATGGCTTTCGTAAACATAGATCAACAGGAGATCTCCTGACCTATGTAACACATGTTTAGAACAACAATTGAACCCTTTGGAGAATCTCGAGCGGTTGCTCTTAACATATCCAATACATTCGACCGTGTTTGGCTAAGCTACGCTCTCATGGCATGTCTGAAAAGTTCTGTTTGTCGCTCTCATGTTTCCTCAGAGAGCGTTCTTTACGAGTGGCGGTCGACGGATTTCTTTCTAACACCTTTACTATCAACGCCGGTGCGCCGCAAGGCTTCATACTGTCTCCTACTCTCTTTCTTATTTACATTAACGATCTGCTGGAAAAGACCGGAAACCCAATCTACAGCTTTGCAGATGACAGTACACTTATCTCTTCATTCACTTTGAACGCTCGGACATCGGCTACTCAAGCGAATATCCACAGACAGCAGAAGGTCGTTCAACTTAACAAAGGCCTGGAAGAAATTCTATCTTGGGGTGACAGTAACCAAGTGAAATTTAAAGCTACAAAAACCCAGACGGCAGTTTTTTCTAAAAAAGTTATCTAACCTGAACTAACCTAAACCCGAGATTGCCATGTCGGGGCACTCTATTCTCCTAGCATCGACACTCAATTTGTTAGGCGTTAATTTGGGAGCAAATATGTCCTGGCATGAACATGTTGCAGGCATAGCAAGGAGAGCTTCTCAAAAGCTGGAAATATTGTTTCGAACCAGAAAGCTTTACACTCCACAACAACTGTTAATTCTTTACAAAGCTCAAATTCGACCAACTATGGGATACTGTTCCAATGTTTGGGGCTCCGCTCCCAAACACACACTGCATTTGTTGGATTCTAGTCAGAGAAGAGCTGTTCGTCTGATTGGAGACCCGAAACTGACCGGCGGCCTTGATTCGCTGGAATATCGAAGAACGATTGGCGACTTAAATCTGTTCTACAAGTATTTTCATGGAAAGTGTTCGAAGGATGTAGCCCGCTTAATTCCTCCCAGAGCGGTGCATGTTAGAAATACACGTCGCGCTAATACTTCACATCCGTATGAGGTTCAGCTTGTTACTCCGCGTACAACGTTTTTCAAGCATTCTTTTATATGGAGAACATCATCCCTTTGGAATAATTTGCCCAAGGCTGTGTTTCCCACCGAGTACAATTTACAACGATTCAGGAACAACGTGAATCGCTTTTTTTCCTCACACATGCCGCTCCTGGAAAGCTTTAGGGACTTCCCTGTAGCACGTGTGCTAGACCCATAAAAAAAAGACCAAAACCAATTAGTCTTTTCCCGTAAGTACGCCATCTGTTTTGAAAATAGCTAATGTAAACTGTCAAGTAATCTATGTCTCGTTTGTTGTATTTACTTGAAATTTTATTATTCCAAAAAATTAATGAAAATGCAGATTAAATAACAACCGTTTCAAAAAGCAATAAAAAACCTCCCCTTGCTATATCAAACGCATTACTTTGGACCTTAAATTGGCCTGTGCAGAACACCGACAGTAATAATATCTTCGAAAGTCTGTATGTCTCTTTCCTTACGTACTGACTACAAAAAAACTACATATTTTTTTTAGATTGCTGTAAAAGACAATCAGAATTGACAATTTTAATAAAGAAAAAGGAATGTCATTAAGGAAAAAGTCAACTTTTTCCTAGCAGAACAAATTTACCAATTATTTTACAGCACTTCTCGTTAATTTTCAAGGCAAGCTACGACTCAAACTTGACTGCCAGGAATACCATCCCTAATAATTTCAGTTAGAAAATCCTTTTTTGGTAGAACAAATTTACAACCGGCAGCACTTCTCGACAATGTGCAATAGCTGATGCTCGGAGTAAATATTTGTTGTAAGAGGAATTATAGAATTTATTTCCGCAACTTGCAATTTGTGGCTACAAGATAAACTCATAGTCATTTTAGAATTTCGCCCCAAGTTAAATTATTTAATACAGTCTTCGCGATTACAAAGCAAATTCCGGTACTCTAAAACGGGGAACTAGCTGTATTTGTGTAACATAAGCAATTAAATTTCATGAAAATATTTAAATAAAAAATGTTCATACCACCATACACTGGAGGGTCTGTGAAATAAAGCGCATTAACGGACAATCCTGAAAAACAATAATTCATATATAACAGGTGTACAAGTATGAAATGCGGATTTTTTTTTTCTAAAAAAAAAAACATGTTAAATTCGGAAGAATGGTAAAAAGTGCTTTATTCAGAGTATGCTAAATCGCTTTTTATACATTTTTCCCAACTCTCGGGCAATTTGTGAATACCACGCCAGTAAAAATCTTCCCGTTTTACTGCGAACCATTCATCGAGCCATTTTTTCACATCTTCGTACTAACCAAAGCGCTGCTCAGCAAGTGCGTAACCCATCGATGCAAACAAGTGATAATTGGAAGGAGCCAAGTCTGGTGAGTAAGCCGCATGGGGAAAAACTTCCCAGCTGAGTGCTTCCAACGTGTCGCGAACTGGTTTTGCCGTATGTGATGGAGCATTTTCATGAAAAAAAATGACTTTGTGTTGCCTCTTTCGGTATTCTGGCCCTTTTTCAAGCAGCGAACGGTTCAAATCGGGTTGTTCGTCACGTTTAGTATTACCCGTTTCCCCAGATTTTAATAGCTTCTCTTCGTATTTTTTTGGCAGTTTTCCACATTCCTTTTCTGCAACATTGAAGTCACCACTTTTGAAACGCGATCGTTCACACGTATCTTGCGATGGAGCATGTTCACCATAAGCTTCTCGAAGTAATCGGTATGATTCAACAGCAGTTTTCATTAAAGGAAAACAGAAAATTAATGCTGTCGGCGAATGCTCTTTGTTCGGTATAAATTTTGACGTATTGAACACAATACTATGCACACACTTTTCCAATTTATCACTCGTGCGCGTCTGACACTTGTTGATGACACAACAAAATGGCGCAGTGTCAAATCTTTATAGTACAAACTGCATTGGTGCACCATCTGTTCTCTGAAATCCGCATGTCATACTTGTACACCTGGTACATATACATATACATATATATATATATATATATATATATATATATATATATATATATATATATATATATATATATATATATATATATATATATATACATATATATATATATATATATATATATATATATATATATATATATATATATATATATATTATATTATATTATATTATATACAGACTGTCTTAGGAAAATTACTCAAAAAAACCAAAGGGTACATTAATGATCACAAAATTATAAAAAAATACTAAACCTCACGTCTCTGCTGTGCTAAGAATCTTGACTACTTTTGAATGTAATTTCAGTCTACAAGACCCCAACTCCAACATACATTTGCGTTCAGTCTCAACAATCCTGTAAATGTTATGAAGCCTTTTTTTAAACGCTTAATTAAGTTGGCGCTTGTATCTACTCATATGCTATACGAGTATTTGAGATTTTTTGCTAACTTCATTTAACTTGTAAGCTTTATCAACCAAATGAGACCTACAGTTTAGCATGAAATCCGAAACACACATTCTTAAATGATACCTGTACTTCCTGTTTATCACGAACCTTATCTGGTACCAACCTCTTCTACCTAAGAACGTCTTCACGGCATTGCAGCGAATTATGTTTTTTTTGATGACTGCCTTCGATCCATCCAGTCATACTTCAGATGTGTATCCCACTAGAGAAAGAAGACTTTGTCATCGTCAGTCTTTTCTGGTTCAAATAGTTCTCACCTACAACATGCCCTTGGCATTTTTCGTCAGGGTTCGACTTCAGATATCCGCCCAACCTGAAAGCAGACCAAGAAGAATGGTATCTTCTCTTCCATTCAACGACACAGCTTCAGAGGAATATTTATTTTGATGGTGAGCTGACATCTAGTGATTGGCTGCATGATGTGTTATGTGACTTAACCCCATACCCTTAAATAATACTGACCTGTACCTGTTCGTAGTCAGCTGAATTAATCTGTAGGTATAAGTATTCAATTAATATCATTAATTAAAAAGCTTTTGTTCCTTCGTTACTTGAAAGAGTTCCTTCAACTTTTCAAATTTATTCCGGACCATTGTCTGGGTTAAAGATACTTTTAAGTTAATTTTAAGAAAATAGACGGGTAATAAATCTACTCTTTTTGGTAATTCGATTATTTTGTTTCTCTCGGCATTTACTTATCATAATTGAACTAAATTTAACTTGAAAGGCTTTTTTTTAAATGTTTTTAACGATCGCTAAAGGCATTATAAGAACTTAGAAGATTTAGTATCTACAAAGACCCTGCGAATAATTTAAATACCTTGTTAATCTGGTGAATACTCTTTTTATTAAATTCTTTTTTAAAAAAAACGTCTTTCGATCGAATATAAAATGTTTTTATACTCGGATTGTAAATAGCCAACACTAAATTAAGAAGTATGTATGAATTTTTAACGAACAAGTATCAAAAATTGTTAAAAAAAATCGTAGTTCCTGTTACCTTGAAAAAACCAACGTAATAGCATTGTAGCATTTATTTTTTACAGCAGAGTTTACATGTTGCATACTATTAAAATGGTTTTTATATAAACAATATTAGCATATAATATTTAGTATAGTTTCTTAACACCTATCTTAAAAAATGAAGCCTAGTTTTGGGATTTTCCTATATGTTTCTGCTTGATTGTTTGTCTTTTTGGATAAAGTCTGTGATTTTAACTTTGATATTGCCATTGCCAATAACACGTTAGATTAGGTTTCCCAAAGTGGTTCAGGTGGACCCCCAGGGGTCCACGGGAGACTCGACGGGGGTCTACGTTGGCGTGAAAAAAAATGGGGATTCACAAGTTGTAAGTGGGGGTCCACGAAAATGTATCTGGTTTGGATAGTAAAGAACAAAAATGTTGGCTTGGCTTTACCTATCAATGTAGGCAGATAATTCACTACTCAATAAAATTAAGGGAGCAAAAAAAAATTCCAAATTTTTCGGTGGCTTTTGACAGGCTGTATTTCGGTGAAAAATGGTCGTATTGAGACTTTAAAAAAAGCATTTTGAAGCTTTGAGATTTTAATTTTCAGATTTTTCGGCTAAAATTTTTTAGGAGCTACGGTTCTCATGCAATCCTAACAGATAGCGCGAAGAAATAATATTGCAAATATTTTGCTTTTTTTTTTGGTCCACAGGCTTGAAAAAAAATTTTTCAGTTAGGCCGGCATATGAATCAGATAGCCTGTTTATTTAGCATTAATTTCCTTGTTTTAAAACCTCCCTTAATTTTTTTGAGTAGTGTATTTTAAGAAGGTCAGCGACTGTTACTTGTAAAAACTTGCATATTCGATATTCAGTACAACTTGCAAAGCGCCGCCCGCCCGCCCGCAACGTAACCCGTTCAGACGTGCAAAGGGACAAAATACGACTTGTGCTGTGCTTGCAATCTTGCATGAACTTGTTTGATTCTTCACCAATATAAATACGAATGCCAAGGACAAACGTTACTTATTTGTTTCCGGAATTTTGAAAAGAAAGTGTTAGTGAATCGATGTCAGTGTTTGCCAGTGCCAAAAAAAGTAAGTACCTGCCTATTTGTTATTCATACTTTTATTTTATATTGTAATAAAGTTATATTTGTTATGTTTGCGTGTAGTAGGTACGTAATAAAAATTAAATATTGAACAGGGCCATTATTCGATACTTCTATAAAAGAACAGAAAGCCGAGAAAGATTGAACTTTTAGTACTTTTTATTATAAAATTATTTATTTACCCGACTGTGGTGATTCACTAAAGGAGAGATACATGATTGACCTGCATGTTTGTACATATTTCAGTGGCCTCGTAGTTGCTAATTAAAATAGGTTCAGCCGTTTTGTGAAAACCTCTATATGGGCCTTAGCAATTTATTGCTTTTAATAATTTAAATCAGTTTTGCCGCCGGCATTTTGGTTTTTTCATTGCAATAATTAATTAATTCTATTTTAGTCTGTTAAAATAGCCGTATCCTGTTAAAGTCGCCTTATGATTACTAAAACAAACATTTTTTTCTTTACAGGTAGGTAACTGATACGAAACATGGCTGAATCTAAGAAGAAATGTCGACAGTACAGTGTTGATTATTTGATATTTGGTTTTCTTCCATCAAAGGCAGACAAACGATTGCCCATATGCGTTTTATGCAACAACGTTTTTAGCAATGACTCTATGAAACCATCGAAGCTCGAAGATCATCTAAGAAGATGTCATCCTGATAAAATAGGTTAAGATTTAAAATATTTTCAAACATTAAAGGAAAAATATGAAAAGAGACCCACCGTGCACAGTATGTTCGCTTTAACGTCTCAAAGTAACGATGATGGCTTGCGGGCATCTTACAATATCTCATTGCTTATAGCGAAATCTGGAAAACCGCACACCATCGGAGAACAGTTAATTTTACCCGCTGTTGAAGAGGTTTTAAAAACTGTTCTGCACAAACCTCCGTTTGACGTACTCAAAAGAATTCCTTTGAGTAACAACACTGTACAAAGACGTATTGATGAAATGAGCTCTGATATTGAAAGCTTCTTGTGTAATTATCTGCAAACAACTCATTTTTCTATTCAACTGGACGAGTCAACTTTACCTGGTAATGAAGCATTATTATTGGCATATGTTCGATTTGTTATGGACGCAGAAATCCATGAAGAGCTGCTATTCGCGAAAACTTTGGAGACGAACACTAAAGGCAAATCAATATTTAATGTCCTGAGTGATTTTTTAAAGGAAAAATCGATTCCATTTACAAACATTATTTCGGTGACAGCAGAAGGAGCTCCTGCCATCTTCGGGCGATATCGTGGGTTTATAAGCCATCTAAAAGAATTATACCAGGAGTAACTGCAATTCACCGTGTCATCCACCGACAACACCTGGTAGCGAAAAATTTGAGTGATAGATTGCACCAATCGCTTCAATTTGTGATTAAAGCAGTTAACAAAATAAGAAGCAATGCGTTGAATACCCGTTTATTTGCACAATGGTGCGACAAAAATGATGAAGACTTCCAACGATTGCTCTTACATACTGAAGTACGCTGGTTGTCGAAAGGTGCATGTTTAACAAGATTTTACTCACTTTTTGAATCAGTTTTAGAGTTTCTGGAAAGTAAAGATCCAGATTTAAAAGAAAACCTGATCAAATGGAAAGCAGACATCGCGTATTTGACAGATTTGTTCAAAAAATTTAATGACATTAATTTGCAGTTACAAGGGGACAGCCTAAATTTAATAAAAACAAAGGGTGTAATTTCGGCTTCTTTATGAAACAAAATATTAGTCGGCGCGAATTCTCCCAGTTTCCAAACTTGTCACAGGCAGAATGTCTTGATGAGAATATTCAGACATACGTTCAACATTTAAATGCCCTGCATGATGACTTCAAAAATAGATTTGAAGATATTCTGACGATGGAAATACCACCATGGATCATAAATCCATTTGATGAAACGGAAGTGGCGAATGTGGTATTACAAGAGGAGCTACTCGAGCTTAGCACCAATGAAGAGCTGAAAGTGAAATTTAAAAAAGGCTACCAAACATTTTAGCTGCAGGCAGAAATACCCGAAAAATATCCTGGGCTGTGGGGAATTGCGAGAAAACTTTTGATAGCGTTTCCCTCGTCATAACTTGCCGAAAAAAGTTTTAGTGTCGTTACAAACCTATTAACAAAAAAAAGGAGCAGATTGAACATCACAGAACGGGAGATTTGCGGTTATTCCTTACAAAACTGAAGCCAAATATTGATAATTTCCTGTCAATCCATCAAGTACATCCTTCCCATTAAAATTATGACATTTTTTTTTTAATTGTTGATTTGCAGTGTTGAAGTTACGGTACGTTATTAATGTTTAATTTTAATTCTATTAGGTTTGTAATCATATTATTTTAATAATTGTAACACAAGAAAATATATTATTTTTCTTTTTATTTTTACCACTCCGAATTTAGGGTTGGAACTCGGCCACGACGCAAATTTCCATCGTTAGATGGAATGTAGCAGCAGGGGGTCCACCGAAACCAGTAAAATTTTGAAAGTGGTCTACGAGAAAAAAAAGTTTGGGAACCTCTGGTTTAGATTGTTTCACTTTCTTACCTTAAGGTATGTTTCCTTAAATGGCCCACTGTATTTTTGGTATAAATTACCTACCATAGTTTTAACATGAAGTTACGATTTCGTGACATGGTATGGTTGGTAGATCTGTCTTCCTTGTTTGTTTCTTATGTTTAGTGTTCCACACGGAACACTTATGCTTAAACTATTTGATATAGAAAGTTAAAATTTAGCTCAAATATAGGAATTGATGACCCAATCAGAGTCGTGTAGTTTTAAAAATTAAATTTTGACTTAAGCGGTTAATTTTTGAGAGGTAAAATTGGAACTAAAAAAATATACCAGATCATCGAGTGGATATGTTAAATGAAAGCTTGTGAAAACACGAGTTCAAAAATATATATGTTGTAATACTCGCGCACATTTTTCTTTGTATTATTTTTAAAAAATTGCCAAAAATCGCTTTCCCCCCCTTACCTCGAAAACTACTAATCAAAAATTTTGAAAAAATTCTGGAATATTTTTCATAATTTGTAGATTGAACGAAAATGATCACGATTGCATTACGTTTGATGATTTATCTGGTATAAAAAAAACTATAAAAACTATTTTCTTTGACGTATTGTGGAGGTTTTTGTAATATACTTTTAAGTTCATTACGAGTGGCGAGGCGCTGTTGTACCGAGACATAATTTTATTTTATATAATTACATTTTGCTACCTGTTTTGAATTATTTTTAAGGATTCACCCTATTTTAAGTATAAAACCTCTGCTATACAATAGAATCATAAAATGTAAAGGAGGGTTCATCGGGGCATAGCCGTCCGAGCGTAACCTGCTTTTAGTGTTTAATAAGTAAAATTATCTTAAAAATAAAGTTATAGAAATATAAGACTTATTGCCAAAAAATTTTTAATAGATCTATGCATATATACAAATTTACAATGCAAGTACTTTAATTACAATCGAAAACAGTCATCATCTTCAAAATCTGAAGACTCGACTTCTCTTAAATTGATAATTAAGGGTTCTATTTCCACAGATTCTTCGATATATTCGTGAAGTTTTCACATTTTATTTTCTTCTTCAAAAGCACTAATCAAAAAATTTCGAGAAAATTATGGAATATTCTCCACAATGTGTAAATTGAATGAAAATTATCACAAGTTAAGGTTATCAGTTTTCAACGAAGATCGAAAACAAACTTTGTTGAAAACATATTCAGGGTGTTTTGTGAAGTCACTGATCATTTTATACCTCCGTAACAAAATGTTTTTATTTTAAATGCAATCATAGTACGAAACACTAATTGCGCAAGTCCAACTTGCATTTGACGGGTTTTTTTATAACCAGAATATTTATAAAGGAAAAGCCGCTACAATCTTCTAACTTTCAACATTATTGTGAAAGTTTCTTGGTATAAGTTACGTAACTTTATATTACGAAAATATATTTATGTTTTAGAACGCTCGACAATAAAGTATCTTGAAAGTTCTTGATAAACAGTTTAACACTGGAGTATCTTTCAAGGTGAGAGCTTTTACTTTTGGTAATTGCAAAGCATGCATTACAATTTTAATATTAGCAAATTACATACAAATTTCGTTCAAACAACGGAATAGGAACCTTATCTTGTATATATGTTTTTTTACAGATTAATCCAAGGATGTTTGACAAATTTTTGAGAAGTTGAATAAATTATTGTTTACTTTAACTAAAAAAGTTTTTTTGTTTTGTTGTTTAGTTGATAAGCCATCAGTTCTTTAGTGTTCCGTATGGAACACTTATAAGATCACTTCTGTGTCTGTCTGTCTGTCTGTCTGTCTGTCTGCCTGCCTGTCTGTCTGTCTGTCTGCCTGTCTGTCTGTCTGCCTGTCTGTATGTCTGTCTGTTTTTTACTAGGTCATCGAGTCTGGTGTCAAATGAAAGCTTTTGAAAACACGAGTAAAAGATATGTATATATATATATATATATATATATATATATATATATATATATATATATTATATATATATATATATATATATATATATATATATATATATATATATATATAATATATATATATATATATATATATATATATATATATATATATATATATATATATATATAATATATATATATATATATATATATATATATATATATATATATATATATATATATATATATATATATATATATATATATATATATATATATATATATATTTATATATATATATATACATATATATATATATATATATATATATATATATATATATATATATATATATATATATATATAATGTAACACTTGCGCGCACTTTTCTTTGTATTATTTTTAAAACATCGCGAAAAATCGCTGTCCCCTCGCCTTATCTTGAAAAGTACTTATCAAAAAATTTTGAAAAAATCCTGGAATAATTTCCACGGGGTGTAGATTGAACGAAAATTATCACGAGTGCATTACCTTTAATAATTTATCTGGTATATAAAAAAAAAATTCAAGGTCATCAGTTTTCATTAAAGATTGGAAACAAACTTTGTTGAAAACTCATTTGGGGTGTGTTTTGTGAAGTCACTGATCATTTTATACCTCCGTAACAAAATTTTTTATTTCAAAAGCAATCAACGTACGGAACACTAATTGCGCAAGTTCAACTTGCACTTAACCGGTTATTTTAAACCTTAACACCACCTGTTTGATCTAGACTTCCCTGATTTTACACTAGATCAGAATGAACAACTAAAATCAAACACATGGTACACAAGAACTTCTAAAAAAAACCGGTCAAGTGCAAGTTGAACTTGCGCAATTAGTGTTCCGTACGTTGATTGCTTTTAAAATAAAAAAATTTTGTCACAGAGGTATAAAATGATCAGTGACTTCACAAAATACACCCCAAATGAGTTTTCAACAAAGTTTGTTTCCAATCTTTACTGAAATCTGATGACCTTGAAATTTTTATTTTTTTATATACCATATAAATTATTAAAGGTAATGCACTCGTGATAATTTTCGTTCAATCTACACCCCGTGGAGAATATTCCAGAATTTTTTCGAAATTTTTTGATAAGTACTTTTCGAGATAAGGCCCGGAACAGCGATTTTTCGCGAATTTTTAAAAATAATACAAAGAAAAGTGCGCGCAAGTATAATATTATATATATATTTTTTTTACTTGTGTTTTCACAAGCTTTCATTTGACACCACACTCGATGACCTAGTAAAAAAATTTTTTTTTCACTTCCGACTTCACCCCCCAAAACTAACCCCTTAAGTCAAAATTTAATTCTCAAAACTACATGGCTCTGATGAGGCCATCAATTCCTATATTATTACCAAATTTCACCTTTCTATGTCAAATAGTTTCGGAGAAAATCGGGCGTGACAGACAGACAGACACCGAAGTGATCTTATAAGTGTTCTGTACGGAATACTAAAAACATAGTCAGTAGAGTCTTAAATAGCTGATATTCATTTCTCTTTTCAAAAATAAGAAAGCATGAAATAAGCTGCGATTATGACATAAAATATTGCAATATAATACACCATTTGTTAATTATACTCGTAGTATATATATCCAGCAGTAAAATACAATATTTTTATAATAGATGTAATCATTTTAAAAATGTCTTAAAAAGGGGATATCCACGAAATTGTCTTGTCTTTTCCGTCAAATTTTCCTGTCTTTGTTAAAACGCACCCAGCAAACAACTCTAGTCAGTACAATTTATTTTCTCAACAAGATCTGATAGACAAAGGACAAATTATTGAACATTTTTAATGATCTCTAAAGGCTGTATTTACAAAGATTCGGTGAATAATTTGTTAATACTTTGTTAATCTCTTGGTTGATTTTTGAAAATATTTTTTTTAAAAAATAGGTTTTTCGAATAAATATTTCTGTCAAATTTGCAGAAATGTTTTCATCATCCGATTGTAATAGGGTAAGAGTGAATTAACAGGTATTAATAGTATAATAGAACATATGCAACGTCTCTCTCTGTCTGTCTGTCTGTCCGTTAGTGCGCTTATCAGTGGAGAACCACTTATCCGATTTACGTACTTTTTTTTTAAACATACATATGTTCTCTGGCCAGGTTATAGGCTATATTTTATTACGATAGGTAGCATAAGGAATGAGCAGTGACGATAATAGTGAATGAAGTCGGAAAAAAGTTTGTCGCTAGCGCGTTCCCTTGCAATACACAGCCTAAACCATTAAATATGGAACAATATTATGTAGCAGAGAATATCTATATTCTATAATCTATAATATATATAAAATGCAATGTCTCTCTGTCTATCTGTCTGTCCATTAGTGCGTTTATCACGCGAGAACCACTTATCCGATTTACGTGTCTTTTTTAAATTCATACATATATTCTTCGGCCAGGTTATATAATAATAATAATAATAATCTATATCTATAATGTATATAAAATGCAACGTCTCTCTGTCTGTCTGTCTGTCCGTTAGTGCGCTTATCCCTCAAGAACCACTTATTCGATGTGATTTTTTAAATTCATACCTATGTTCTCTGACCAAGTTATAGATATATATTTTATTACATCTATAATATATTTAAAATGCAACGTATCTCTGTCTGTCTGTCTGTCTGTTGACGCGCATATCACTGGAGAACCACTTATCCGATTTACGTACTTTTTTTTTAAAACATACATATGTTCTCTGGCCAAGTTATAGGATATATTTTATTGCGTTAGGTAACATAAGGAATAAGCAGTGCGATAATAGTGAATCAAGTCGGAAAAAAGGTTACCATTAGCGCGTTCTCTTACAATACACTGCCTAAACCATTAAATATGGAACAATATCGTGTTGCAAAGAATATAGTATATATAAAATGTAACGTCTCTCTGTTTCTCTGTCTGTCCGTCAGTGCGCCTATCACTGAGAAACACTTATCCGATTTATGTGTTTTTATAAATTTATACATATGTTCTATATAATTCGATATAAGCCTAGATAATGGGAGATAAGGTAAGATAATGGGAGATAAGTGTAAATAATGGGAGATAAGGAGAATTAATGGGAGATAAGCCGAGATAAGCCTAGATAATGGGAGTTATGGTGAGATAATGGGATATAAGGAGAAATAATGGGAGATAAGAAGAAATATTGCGAGATAAGCCTAGATAATGGGAGATAAGGTGAGATAATGGGAGATAATGAAAAATAATGGGAGATAAGGAGAAATAATGGGAGATGAGCAGAGATAAGCCTAGATAATGGAAATTATGTAGAGATAATGAGCGATAAGGAAAAATAATGGGAGATAAGGGGAAATAATGGCAGATATTTAATTACGTTAGGTAACATAAGGAATAAGCAGTGACGACATTAGTAAATCAAGTCCACGCGAGCGGAGCCGCGGGCACGGCTAGTATAGTATAAAAGATCATAATTACTACTAGATGGGCCCGCGGCTTCGCTCGCGTGAACTACAGAATTATAGTGTAGGTTTTTTTGCAAGAGAGTGGGCTGGCGGTAAACTTTTTCCGACTTAATTCACTATTATCGTCACTGCTTATTCGTTATATTACCTAACGTAACAAAATATATATTACAACCTGGCCAGAGAACATATGTATGAATTAAAAAAAAAACACGTAAATCGGATAAGTGGTTCTCGAGTGATAAGCGCACTAACAGACAGAGAGACTTTGCGTTTTATAATAAATATAGATTACTTCAAATTACAATAAAAATAGATTAGCAGTTATAATGTACGAAAAAAGAAAAAACTTAGTAGCATAAGTCATTGCAATATGATATACTATATTGTAACACGTAGGCTGAAAAGTAGTTTGACATATAGATGTCGCCGTTTTCATAAAATTCATATGGTTTTTAGGAAGTACCAACCTTCAAACGATACGTGTCAAAATTTCATGACATTTCGACGATTAGTTTACAAGTTACAATGGTTTTTGATGATGCTACTTTTGCTAATTTCAAAACAATGGAAAAAATTGAATTTTGTTTGTTGATTAAACAGTGTTTTTTTGATGGGAAAAAAAATACCGTTTAAGCAAAGCAATGGCTTGATAAGTTTTACGGGGACTCTGCCCCTGGAAAATCACTCATCATTTACTGGTATAGTGAATTTAAACGCAGTCGTACAGATACAAATGATGCTGAATGCTCTGGACGCCCAAATGGGGTGGTTACACCGGAAAACACAAAAAAATCCACAAAATAGTTTTGGATGACCGTAAAGTGAAATTCCTGAGATAGCTGACACCCTAAAGATATCAAAAGAACGTGTTGGTCATATTTTGCATGAACATTTGGGCATGAGAAAACTCTGTTCGAAATGGGTACCGCGTTTACTCACAGTGACCAAAGACAACAACGTGTTGATGATTCTGAGCGCTGTTTGGACCTGGTTAAGGGCAATAAAAAGGATTTTTTTCATGAGGTATGTGACAATGGATGACACATGGATCCATCGCTATACACCGGAATCAAATCGGCAGTCAGCTGAGCGGATAACAGTTGGTGAAAGCCGCCCGAAGCAACCAAAGACACAACAGTCGGCTGGGAAGGTTTCGGCTTCTGTATTTAGGGATGCGCATGCTGAAAAGGGAAAAACCATCAGTAGCGAATATTATATAAAGTTATTGGTGCTTTTGAACGCAGAAATCGCAAAGAAACGACCCCAAATGAACAAGAAAAAAGTTCTCTTTCATCAAGACAATGCACCGTGTCACAAATCAATGGTTACGATGGCAAAATTGCATGAATTGAAGTTCGAATTGCTTTATCACCCACCGTATTCTCCAGATTTGGCCCCCAGCGACTATTATCTATTCGCAGATCTCAAAAAAATGCTCGCGAGAAAAAGATTTTGCTCCAATAAAGAAGTTATCACCGAAACTAAAACCTATTTTGAAGGCAAAGACAAATCCTTCTACAAGAAAGGTATAGAAATATTAAAATTGCATTGGACTGATTCTATCGCTCTTGAAGAAGACTATATTGATGAATGAATTTTGCAAAAAAAGTGTTTTAAGTATTATTATTAATTCCAGTTAAAAATACAAAACTCAACAATATATTTTATATGTTATCATTAGATCTTAAAAATGTCTTACATTACGGACCTGTAAGAAACCTTCTTGTCTCTTCCATCAGACCTCCCTGCTTTGTTAAACAACCCTAGCAAATCACTGCTTTAGTTAGCACAATTTATTTTATGAACAAGACTGGCAGTAAGAGCAAATGCCCACTGTTATGCTCGCCTTTACGTGTTTCCTTAAATTACATACTTCCACATGAACGCTCATTGTTTACGTCAGCACTATACACAGTTGTGTCGTTCATGCATACATATTTAACAACTTTTTGGTGAAATTTATGCACATTAGATTGTCCATTTCGAATATTTTGGTCCCTTTTACCATTACATAAAACAATAAAAGAAGTGCTGTCAGAAATGACATTGTTTCTTAGTTTCAGTCAGAGAAATTTAAAGTTATGTTCATATTGAGATTTTTTTATGAGTATAGTACACGTGCTGCAGAAAAACCCCTAAACCGATATAAGAGCGACGCGTGTTCGGAAAAGGCAATTTACGTTGGTCTTGAATCGCTGTAAATTGTACTTGGTGAGAAACACAGTCCTGAGTAAATCATTGAGGATCTCCATATAAAAAACTGCTTGGGTTGTACAAGGAGTGACAAGCTGAACTTCATACCAATGTGAAGTATTCCTAGCATGTACCGCTTTGGTTAGAATTAAACCGGCTACAACCATCGAACACTTTCCGTGAAAATACTTGTAGAATCGAATCAAGTCGCAAACGGTTCTTCTATGTTCCAAGGAATCAGGTCTGGGCTCAGACGAACAGCTCTCTTCTGAATAGAATCCAACAAATGCAGTGTATGTTTGGGAGCAGATCCCAAAGATGGGAGCGGTATTGGTTGGTTTTTATTAATCGTTGGTCAAGTTTTAGGATATCGATATCGATATGTCATAATACCCGTCAACGTTGTCCAAGTACCGAAACATACATGTTTGTATTTCACAGCACCTTTCAGACAACGCAGTAGTGCTGCCACGGACGTTATTGTATTTCTGCAAACAACTACTACATATGTAGGTGGTCAGGTCAAATATACTTAAATAAATTAATAAATAAAGTATACCGACTTGCCGGGATTGGAACCCGGTATCTTCTGTACCGCAAGCAAGTTACTGCGCCACGGAACCACGGGCAACAACGCCAGTGACTTAATAACAGTGATTTCGAGACAAAGGAACAGTCGGAAGACTGCAAACATGCTAGTCCATCTTGCTCCAGAAGTTTCACTTACTTGAAATACAGCAGAACAATGACCGGAGAATATTAATCTTCGTTATTAACTATAAAAAAAATATGAAAAAACTCCGTGAAAAAGAGTCTAAAAGGGTGCTGTTTTTGCAGCATTATTAGCTTTGTATAAAATAAACAAATTAGGCTTTGACCTGATTGATTATCCGCCATATTTCCCTGATTTAGCTCTGTAAGACTATTATCTATTGCCAAAACTGAAAAAAAAAACATTTGAAAGAATACAAATTTAATTCAAATGAAGGAGTCATAAAAATTGTCGAAGACTGGTTTGCGAATCAAGAGAAAGATATTTTTTGAAAGCTTCAAATGTTTATGATGAATAAACAATTTTTATTTTCGAGCTTTGCTTGTTCTATCTAAGCCAGGCTAGAACTTAAAAGAAACTTGACATCGAATCATCTAAAGGCGAAAATAACACAAGAGGTTTCAATTTTATAGGGTCATAAATCATTTTGGCAGCCACTTCGCATCAGTAAGATATAACAATTTGCAGCTCTGGCTGCTGTAAGCCTAGTTTTGACCGTATACCTGGCTCTGTGGAGGCTGTTCAAGGCTACAAACCAAAAGAGGAGTTGTTCAGGACAGTTGCTCACAATTACCACTAGGCCGCGCTATCCTAGTTTGGCTGATGAGTCATGATACGACGAAATGTGTCCCGAGATTGGTAAATGAGAGAACAATACAACTGCTGAAATATTGACTTTATTCAATTTTAGTAGTTGATTTTGAAGATGGGACATTTTAAGCTTACTTAATTAATTTTAGTTTGTTTGTAATAGTAATAATACCATATTTAAAATCAAGTGAACAATCCTTTTTTATATTTTTTCAGTTTCTACTAGTTTTCACCTATTTGTTTATTATTTCCTTTTACTTCAAGTAGGTTTCGATTGATGTGATTATATCTTCTGGGAAATGTGTCTAAGCTGGGGATTCTTCTTTACCTTCTATCAAGTATTGTACTCGTATATTTCTCATTTTGCTTGTCTTTTTTTATAATCATTTCTAATAAATATTTTATATATATCCCGCTTTTCATTCTTCTTCAACGGTATAAAAATTATTCAATACAACTTCTGTATTTACCATTGCCTGTCTACTTGTTCTCTTATATGCGATGCAGCTTTGAGACAATCAGAATTTCTTTGTGTTTTCCAATGCTTAATTTTAAATATTTTTAACAATACCAAATTAGTTAAGTTCTTGTGACTCCTACCTAAGCGTTTTTTCTTCATATTGCTAAATGCTACTGACAATGGGCTGCACATTTGTCCACGTCTTTAGATTTTACATTGAACCAGATTCTGACAAAAACCACATATCAAACAAAATATAAAAATGGATAAAGTCGTTTCAAATTTGCTAAAAAAATTTATACAAACTCTATATTTATGAGCCACTTTTGGGCCTTCCGGTTATCAGATTCACGAGTGTGCTCACTTCTCCAGTAGATTAAAATTATTGAAGTATATTATATTTTATCTTATATCTAATGAAAATTCTATACAAATATGAAGTAGAGAAAGTTGTTTGTTCTTAAGGTTGGCATTTTTGCAGTTTTGCTTAAAGTCAGGAATCTGAGGCATTTTTAGAGATGTTTATTGGACCCTGCTGAATATATTTTTTAAGTTCAATATTTCGATTTGGGATTGTAAAATCGGCCATTAATTTTGCAGGCCTGTAGCATGGTTACAGTTTTCCAGAAAACAAGTACATTAATTATTTAAAATTAAATTTAAAAAATAAAGTATTTATTTGGTTTTATAGGTATCTTTTAATTTCAGCTAGCCAGCAAACGCAAATAGTGATCGATGATTATATAAACGAACCTGTAAATGTAATAAATTAAAATGAAAATGATACATATGTGTCACAGGTTAGAAGATCTGCTGTTGATCTTTCCCCACGATAGTCATAGTGATGGTGGCTAAGAATACTAGCCCCTAACGGATATTTTAAAATATGCTGTTTGTCACCTTTTCCATAATCTTCCATATTATTGAGAGAAATATTACTGATTTGTAGTTGCTTAGTATGGTTTACTTGGCTTTTTTTCTACATAGGCCGAATTCGAATGCATTTCCAATAGGAAGGAAATATTCTCTTTCTATACGATAATTGAAAAGTCTACTACAAGAAACTGGTGTCAGCTCACTATTACAATTTTGAAGTACTATGACAGATCTTGAGGTCGTTGATGTCTAATTTCATTAAGATACGTTTTATGACCAGCTATCTGAAAACAACATAGAGCATCTTTCTCTGCATATTAGAAATAGTGGGTGATGTTTTTTCCTGGAAATAGACAGTAGAGTGTGAAGCAGAGTTCAGTTAACAAGTTATCTTTTTCAACATTGTTGCAATAGTATCGCCTAATCATAGAAGTGACTGTATAGTTCCTGAAGTAAAATTTAAACTAATTGTCTTAGTAACGAGCCAAAAGTCTCGGGCATGGGGAAGTTTTTTTTTAATTGTCGGATTATGGTCATCCGTCGATAAATTATTTGCGTCTGTTCCGAGTTCTAAGGAAAATGCTATAGTATATGACGGTAAGGCTTTCACGCCATTATCAATACTACGTTGAGATTTTGAAGTCTGGTACAACAATCATCACTTTTGATGATGCTAACATGGTTAACTACACTCGCGCCGAGTATAAAAATAAAGTATTTGGCATAGTGATGATAACTATTATGTTGTGCCATTATTGGTAGATAAGATCTTTAAAACCAACAAGTTTTTTTCGTCTTCCAATCGGTCGGAAAAATTCAAAAAATAATTTAAAAATTGTAACAATTTAAAAGGTTAAAGCACTCCATCACAATTAGGAATTCATGTTGATTCATTTATAAACTGAGTAAATCTCCAAATAATTGAGAAAGATAATCTTCATTTCATTTCACTTTAATTGTAAATTTGTTTCACGACATATTATTAAATTTTTGGATTCTACAGAGAATTCCAATCAATAACGTTTACGATGTGACCAAATAAAATACAATATTATTTTTCTAACTGAACCTGAACTAACCTCCTTTAGATATCAATGTAACGTGGTGCATTTTGAGGGATTTTTAAGAGCGGAACTTATATCGCATCGGGGCATACTGTTGCTATATTCGTGGTGAAGCACCATCATTAGACTTTAATTTTTAGTATATGTTATTTTATTAAAGTGTAAACAACATTTTGTTTTGAGCATTGAAGCTGTCGAATTACGTGCCAACAAAACACCATTTGCGGGAAGTGTTATTTTTTCTTGTTTAATTCGAAGAAAAAGCGCTGCTGAAAGTCATCGGCTGTCGGAAACCTTTGGTGATCATATTTCATCGATAAAAATATATGAGTACTGCTTTCGACGCTTTCGAAGTGGTGATTTCGACACAGAAGGCAAAGAACGCCCAGGCCAGCCGAAAAAGTTTAAAGATGAAGAATTGGCGGCATTACTCGATGAAAACCCGTGCCAAATAGAATAAAACTTGCAGAGTCATTAGAACCATTTCCAAGCGCTTATATTTACTGGAAATGATTCAAAAGCAAGGAAATAGGGTGTCGTACGAATTGAGTCCGAGAGACGTTGAAAGGCGATTTTTGACCTGTGAATACCTGCTTCAACGGCACAAGCAGAAAGGTTTTTTGCATCGTATCGTAACTGGTGATGAAAAGTGGATACGCTATGCTAATCCAAAGTGCAAAACATCATGGGTGAAGCACGGTGAACCATCAACAACCTCGCCAAAGCCGAATATTCATGACTTCAAGCTTATGCTGTGTATCTAACAAAAATTTTACTGGGGAACGTTACCGATGACAACAGATGCAATTGATTGAAGGAAAGGCGACCGCAATATGCCAAAAGACACGACAACGCTCGGTCACATGTTGCAAAACCCGTCAAGGAAACGCTAGAAGCGCTTGGATGGGATGTCCTACCTCACCTCCGCAGATATTGCTCCTGATTATCACTTTTTTTCCGATCGATGACGTACGGCCTGTCTTATCTTATCCTGGGTTCCATTCTTAGGAGGATACCAAAAAATGGGTCGATTCGTGGATAGCCGCAAAAGATGAGTCGTTCTTTCAACGTGGTATTCATATTCAAAGATGGAAGAGAGTAGTGGCTAGCGATGGACAATACCTCGAATAATCAATTTGTAACATTTTTTTTACAATAAGTGTGTATTTTTACCAAGAAATCCCTCAAAATTAATTCACAGACCCAATAAAACAAGCTTAGGAGTGTGATGGGTCTAAAATATTAGAGCCAAGGCCTACCCTTTGAAACGAAATAAGCAATTTTTACTAGGTGTCAGATAATTATTTCTATTAAAAGATTATATTAGTTTCCAAAGGGTATTTGCAACCTATTTATCTAGTTGTGTTAAAGTAAATCTCAAGATAGAAGTTCCTGCCTTTTTGCTTTTTTCAATGGGGCAGTAAACGATCCTATTACAGTTATGTGCAAAGTTGCCAGGTATTAAAAATAAAAGTAATTTTTTTCGAAAGAAAACTATCACTCAGGGACAGGAAAAAACGGAAAGATTTTCAAATGCATCATGTAGACGAAACCGAATTAGGCTTAAGTTAAAGTATATTTTTATTTATACAATATGTCCCCTCTTGTAAACCCCATTCATTCAACTGTATATTTGTACTTATCCATTTGTTTTTACATGCATCTATAAATAAACATCTCCAAAAAGACTTATAATTTTATTTATTTGCATTAATGAATAAAATTCTTAAGTCTATCGCTACAACCTATCATAAACAAAAGGTCAGAATTTTTATATTGCCCACTTAAAACGGCAAAAATCAGGATCTTATATTTTGGGACAAGTATTTCATAATTATTCGAGAGTCCTAAGTCATGATTTTTGTAAAAATTTTCCTATAAAAGTATTGAGATGGTGATATTTACGTTATAAAATATAACATTGTCAAAAATAGGTAGGTAGAAAAGAAGTTAACTTTTAGATCCTTTTACTGAATCTTACTATAAATGTTCTATTTGCAAAAGTGAAGTCCCAAATTTACATATAAATAAATAATTTTTCGTACATCTTAAATGAAGTTGTATGAGAACTCTAAAATACCAAATTATAATTTAAAATATTCATCTCTCTAGGGATTTTTTAATGTTTGCCATTTAAAATAAATAACTTTAACCGAAGTCCGTTTTGTACGCACAGGGAATTTATTTGGTAAATATTTTAAATAGAAGGTTAGACCTTTGGTTGAACTTTTATGTTAAATATTTAAAATTAAATCTTAAAAGTATCTATTCATTTTATAATTATTTATCAATAAAGAACACAGGAAGATGTGGTAAACCGACACCGTTTTATTTTTTCTTTTTTATTAATTCCTCCTTTGAGACTAAAAAGAGTAATAACAAACTACCTTATATTTCTCAATCTTTATTTTAGAACTCTGAATAACAAGTTCTAAATGCAAAAGGATGTATTTTTTAACGGAAAACAGTGTGACCAGTTGTTAGAGTAAAACATTCCCACGACAGATCGTTATTTTCACAGCTATATAAAAAAACGTTATCTTTCTTTGGATATTACGTAAAGAAAGGACTTTGAATCAGATACATCTCATTTCAAACTCATCAAGTCTCAAAAGTCAGTCAGAGTTATTATTCATAAAAGGAATAATAGCCTTTTGAAGGTTTCAATGCCGCTTTGTCGCGAAATATTTTTCTGCGTCCTAACAAGCATTTTAAAAATAGGTATTAGTACCATATTTGTCTATGGCGATATCAGTACGAATTTTTATTTTCCCGACCATAGGTTTTGTTCCTGCGATTTCACATCAAATGACGCGGAAGTTTGTTGGCTACTAATATCTTTTGACATATGATTCTTATTTTCTTGTTGACGTTTGATAGTCGGTAGGCCTCGATTGTTCATTATTCTTTTATAGCCTGTCCTAAAATATAAGATCCTGATTTTTGCCTTTTTAAGTGGACAATATAAAAATACCTTTTGTTTATGATAGGTTACAGAGATGGATGGAGAATTTTATTCATTAATGCAAATAAATAAAATTATAAGTGTTTTTGGGGATGTTTTTTTATAGATGCATGTAAAAACAAATGGATGAGAAGTACAAATATACAGTTTGAATGAACGGAGTTTACAAGAGGGGACATATTGTATAATTAAAAATATATTTTAACTTAAGCCTAATTCGGCTTCACTATCACTGTCATCAGCTGAGGTAATTATCAGTGGTTTTATATTATTTACATAAATATATGATTCTTCAACTTTAACAACGTGCTGAATGGAATTTTTCCAGCTTTCACAAGGTATATAATTTATAATTTTTTTGCTAATCCAACCACTGACACGCTTAAAGTAGGAGAAACATTTTTTGCCCTTATTTTTGATTTAACTTGATGCCAAATATGTTCAATTGGATTAAACACTCAGTAACATGAAGGAAACCGCAAAACAGTGTGTCCCATTTTCTCAGCCATACGATCATAAACATATTTCTTTTTCAATTTATAGTCTTTCAAAACTCCCAAAAGATCACTTTTTTTTATAACTGTATTTCCGATTTAGTGTTAGTTGCATTAGGAAACCCTTTTAGTAGGCGACTACGGTAACTTGCATTGTCCATAACTATAACACTCTGTTCGGGAACATTTGGCAAAAGGGAATTCTGAAACCAATTTTCAAAAAGTTCTGCGGTCGTGTCTTCGTGATAGTCTAAACTAGAATCTTTTATGTTTTTTGCAGATAATAGTAGACAGTTTGAAATCCAGCCCTTTTCAGATCCAGCATGTAAAATGGTTATTCGTTTACCTTTATTTGAAGGTGCGTTGGTCTGACATTTTGTACTGCTGTCAACCCACCCTTTTTGCACAGTGTCATGGGTATCGAACCATGTTTCGTCAAGGTAAATTATTGGCCAATTCTCTGATCGTAATCTTTATGACTCCATCATTACTTGCCTTTTGTTTATTTTTCGGAACGTGAATCTCATTCTTAGGAGAATTCTGTGAAGAGTTGATCGGCCACAGTGTATATTGGTCACGTCCTGCACCAGTCTTAATTTGATTTTATCTAGTGTCGGCACCAACTACTCTTCATACATAGAATATATTTTTCTCTTGATGACGTCTTTTTCACAATCGTCTACATGATGCATTTGAAAATCTTTCCGTTTTTTGCTGTTCCTGAGTGATGGTTTTCCTACAATACCCTTAATCGTAGAAATTGTGGTAAAGTATCTTTCGAATCTTAATGGTATACAAAGCAGGTAAAATAAAAATATGTTTATCGTAATACCTGGCAACTATGCACAAAACCTTAATAGGGTCGTTTATTGCCCCATTGAAAAAGCAAAAAGTAAGGATCTTATATCTTGGGATTTACTTTACCTTCCGTACTTTTAATGGAAGGGTATAATCACAGTAAACATAAAGCACAGTAGCCACTCAGCCCCTTTGATCTCTTCGAGTTGGTAATGATCACATGAGCTGCTGGTATGATGCCCGCGAGTTTTTGTCCTATTCTGTAGAATAAAAATGAATTTTGCTGATTGAAAGGAAGAAAAAAAAGTTTTTTAGATACATTTTTATTTTTATTTATCAAGTTCTTATTAAAACAGATATACAAAAAACAGCAAAAAAAGTAAAAAATACAAGGACAAAATACATTTGGCTTCAACGTTTTTTTGCACGTTATTCATTTAAATATCTCATTGTTGAATTTATATTTCTCATTGTCCGGGGCGAAAAAATGTTCATTTTGAGAATATATCACTGCATACCTTTAGCTTCGCGCGTGCAATCTCAACAATCATGCTTCTTATATTTCAGCAAATCCCAGTAATCTGGAGAGATTGAAAATAATTATATCGTCTTTCTTTCGAACTTAAAAATGAAGTCAACACACTTTTCTGCGCCATTTTCATTAGTTAAATCTAATATAATAATTTTTATACAACTAATGACCTTTCGTGCGTATATACTACTTGTAAAAGATAAATTAAATCCATGCACTGATTTATTTAAACTCGTCCGTGCTGGAGAATTACTACTTTTGCATGCCCAGACCTAGTTTCGAAAATTTGGTAAGCAAATTATAGCAGGTAATATAACTTAACTCTAATAAACAATCTAGAACCCTCACATCAAGAGTTTCACATATATTACATACACAATCTTACCAGCACTGCCTGAGTCTCATTCTTTTACTTCTTGAGATCCCAATTCATTTTCATCAGCTTCATGTGTATCTCGAAGGGCTCTGCGAAGATGATTTAGTGTGTTCGAAACCTCAGCGACTGCTTCATCGTTGGGATCTAGAGACATACACTCATTATCTTCAGATTGGATCATATAAAATCGTCATCGTTATCTGTGGATATACTTACTTTCATCATTTAATGGTATTCCAACTTTATTTCCCAAATTGATGACGGGATAAGCATGATTTTGTAATCGATTTTTGAGGTCATTGAGAAACATTGAATTTGTGGGATGCAGGCTACATACTCTATATGTGTTATATATCCAAATGGTCACCTGATCTGTCACATGCTGATAACCATAATTCTGCCCAAAATTCAGAAAAAAAGTACATTATTTGTTCAACAACAACTGTTTTACAAATAAAATGTATCTCTAATATGAAAACACAATTATCATAATCTTTATATAATATATTGCGTAATAGAAATAAAGAATTATGAATAAATTACCTTTTAGAATCTAAAAAAACTACCTACTTTGGAGACACTACATATATTTTTACTAGCACTAACCGCACAACAAAAATTTCCTCTTGACATCTTTTTAATAGTTATTTTCAATTATAACGTCAAAAGAGTCATTTACTTATTGAAAAATTATTAATAAGGAATTTCGGAGCACGTTACAAAAATATTCTCCTTGAAGTCCAGTTGTAAACACAACCCGCGACCGTGCTGGCAGCCATATTGTTAGTATGATAGGGGGCGTATGCGTGATAAAAAACAGGACCTAAAAAATTTTCTTGAGCGTCGCTACTGTGTTTTATATTTACTGTGCTACAACTTACTATCATCATCTGATAAGCAACTGCGTATTTTTTACGAATGTTAATATATATTTCGTATAGAAATAAGCCAAGGAATATTATAGGCTAATATCAAAGGAATTCGTTAAAGTTTAGAATGCCGAATTTAGATTGCGACATCCAATATATAGGCCAGAATCAATTAAAACATTTCCGTATTTTTGTAGCAACTAAATATTCAATAGTTTCCTTGATTATAGCAATAAATACAATAAGTAATTTAATGCTCTTAATAGATTTGCCATACTTTAAAATAAAATCAACCACCGACTTTCCTAGAATATCCTAGTATTTCTTCATTACAAAAGGCATTTTAAGATATAGGCTGTACAGGGTGAGTCAACGATAGAGTAAAGTTTATTATCTCATTTGTTTCGAGAATGACGAAAAAAATGTTAAATGCAATAGTTTTAGGGAATGTTAAGATGCACAGTTTAAAATTATTTTTGAGTATACAGGGTACTTCAAAAAAAGTGTGGCCCAGATAATATATGTTTTTTTAAATGGAATTTCCTATTTTCTAATTTATTTTTAAATTCTACGTAAAATTTTGTAACTTTTTTATTAATAATGTTATATACCTAAACCTAGTAGTTTTTCTAATATTTCAATTTAAAAAAAAAAATACTAGTTTTCAGTTTTGTAAAAAATTGCCAGTAGCGCCATTGTTTCTGAAGGTGGAATACTTATAATGGGTACAAGTGTTTTATAGAGATGAAAAAAAAAAATATATGTAAAGAAATTTGAGTTAGATGCTACAGGGTGTTCAAAATAAATTTATGCATTACGACTATTTTAAATTGAAAAATCTCAAACTTTTTAAATGGCACACTCTGTATATTATTATTTTTTCTCGTAGATTTTACAAAACCCTCCAACTTTTATTAAGTATGTCCTATACCTATCTCTAGTAGTTTTCGATTTATTTTGAATTTTTCAATTTTTACCCTTGTTTTTAATACACTTACGCTATTGTGAAAACATAAACAAATAGTTAATAATAATTTTAATATAGTTTAACTTATCTAATGATTAATTATTATGACACAATAAATATTCAAAAATATGTCCGTCTACTTAAATACATATGTTTAGTCGTTTTACTATATTTTCCTTCACTTTCCTTAGCATAAAAGGCGTGATGGTCCTGCACGTATCCCGTATCCTATTTTCCATATCTACTGGTGTTGTAGGGGGATTCACATAAACACGATCTTTAATGTAGCCCCACAAAAAGAAGTCTAAAGGTGTTAAGTCACATGATCGAGGGGGCAACTGAATGAATCCATCAATACCGATCCATTTTTGTGGGTAACGATCGTTTAAAAATTCCCGAACTTCCCGGTGGTATTGAGCAGGAGCTCCGTCTTGTAGAATTCACATTTGTTCCCTTACAAAGTTACCAACTTCTTCAAGAAGCTGGGGTAATTTGTTTTACCAAAAATTTAGATATCTAGACCCGTTAAGCGATTCGCGGAAAACATATGGACCAATAATTCGAAAATTTAATATTCTACACCATACATTAAGCGACCAATGGTTTTGGTTTTGAACTTCCCGGACCCAAAATGGATTAACTGTTGAATAATAATGCATGTTATGGCTGTTAACTGCTCCATTACTGCAAAAAGTAGCTTCTTCAGAAAACATTATTTTGGATAAAAAATTTGAATCGGCCTCTATTGCTTCATTCATGGTGGTACAAAAGTTTACTCGTCGTTCAAAATCACTGTCTTGAAGTTCTCCATATGAAAGGGATGATACTTGTATTTTCTCGTGTGCGATTAGCCGTAGATTGGGATGTGTCAGATAAGTCAGCTAGTTGACGGCTGCTGACCTGGGGATTATCTTCAACATGATGTAAAATCTCCATTTCTTTTTCCTCATTAGTAGCACTCTGGTTTACTACTTTTCGTTTCGTATACTCAACGCTACCACTACTGCCAAAAGACAATTTTTTCCCGTCTCGCCCAGTATTTAAACCATATCAATTAACTCATTTTTAGGAAAACCCATAACTATTACCTTTATACGTCACTTACTACAACAAATTAAACTATTTTTACTTGCTTAATAGACATGCCAGAATTTGACAATGCCTACATTTTTTGTTTTGTCTTGGCAATTATGATGTTATAGCGTAAGTGTATTAAAAACAAGGGTAAAAATTAAAAAGTCAAAATAAATCGAAAACTATTGGAAATAGGTATATAACAAACTTAATAATAATATACAGGGTGTGTCACTTCAAAAATTTGAGATTTTTCAATTTAAAATAGTCGCAATGCATAAATTTATTTTGGACACGCTGGAGCTTCTAACTCAGATTTCTTTACATATATCTTTTTTTCATCTCTATAGAATGCTCGTACCAATTATGAGCATTCCACCTCAGAAACAATGGCGCTACTGCCAATTTTTTACAAAACTGAAAAAAATTGAAATATTAAAAAAACTACTAGGTTTAGGTCTATGACATTATTACTAAAAAAGTTATAAAATTTTACGCAGAGTTTAAAAATAAATTAGAAAATAGGATGTTCCATTTAAAAAAACATATGTTATATCGGCCGCACTTTGAAGTACCCTGTATACTCAAAAATAATTTTAAAACTGTGCATCTTAACATTCCCTAAAACTATTGTACTTAATATTATTTCGTCATTCCCGAAACAAATGAGATAATGAACTTTATCGTTAACTCACCCTGTACAAGGTGCCCTTTTATAATTTAAGAACTACGATGCAGGGACTTTTTTAATTTAAAAAAAAAAACAATAGTGAATACTATAACTACATTATACATTAATATAATAATAATTATCGTTATAGTTAACTTATTAAATATATAAGAAATCTAATATAAAAAATAATCCAGGATTTCACCGAAGCGCCTTAAGTGCTATCACGTTCGCATTTTAAAGGTTGAAGGTCATATCCAGGGCCCTTATTTCTCTCGCATCCGGGACTATCAAGTCATTCGCCCACGTTTTGTTGTATCTCCAAGTTTTTAAACGGTATTGCAATAATAGTATTTCCAAAATTTTTCAGTGTGTTAGATTGCTTTAGTTGTAGGTTTTTTGGACGATTGTCGGTGTGAAGAAATTGCTAAAATTACTGTTACAAACCAAGTTGATGGAAATAATTTAATTGAAAGAGTGCATAAGCTACGTACCTGAAATTTTCAAATTCCATAGCCTATAAGGAGCGACACTTGGCGGTGCAGTGAAAAGGACGATATATCTGACTTGAAGCGCCACAAAAGATGTATATATTCGATTGTTGCTGAAGGATATGCAAAGGATTCTAAACTGTGAAGTTTAAATTCAGAAGAATTGTTTAATTTCTACATCCCGAGATGTATTAACGAGTTCAGAAATAATGATTGGTGCATATAGTGGTTCGACAATGAATTTTAATATTGTAATTTACGATTATCAAAATGGGGAAACCAGCGAATACAAATGAGAAGACTGTCGGGAAGTTTGGTTTGGGTACGAGAAACGGCAGAGGAGAAATGTTATCGAATTTTGTAAATGAAAATACCTTGTACGTTATGAATATATTTTTCCAAAAGGCAGAACATAGACGATGGACATGGCAAAACTCAGATGGTATAAAAAAAACGAAATTAATTATTTTTTATCAAATAACAGGAATATTGTAATCGACACGACAGTCCTGAACACGATAAGCCCTAGCAGTGACCATCGGATGCTCAGAGCAAAAATAAGAATAAATCTGAAGCAGGAGAGACGTAAATTGATAATGCATACAAAGTTAAAAACGCCAACAGAAATAATAAAGCAAAATACAGACGAATATCGACGAGCATTAGAAAATCATATAAAACACATAAACTACCAAATAGAACTTGATGAACTAAACGCACAAATAACCAACAGCCTACTCATGACTACAGAACAAATAGCAACATCGAAAAAAGAGAAAACACAAAAATTAAGTAAAGAGACATCACAAATCTTATGAAACAGAGAAGACTATTAAGAAATGATCCTACAAACGGCAGATTAGAATTGACAGGAGTAGACAAAAAAAATAAAGAAAAGATCAGAGAAGACGTCAGACAGTAGAGAAACTCGAAAATAGAAGAAACTTTGAAAAAGGGAAAAAGTTTGAAACATCTAAACAAACAAATGAATGAAGGGAGACATCAAATAATAAAACTTATAAATAACGATAACCAAGAGATCATACAAATCAAAGAGATAAAAGAAGCTACAGAGAAATATTATCAAATACTATATGACACGAAAATATCACCACTGCCTGGGAAGAAGAAGAAGAAGGAAATAGAGTGATAGTAAGAAATGTGGGATCTGAAGAAATTGCCGATGTAACAACGGATGAAATAATGAACGTCCTACCACATATGCATAATAACAAAGAATCAGGGGGCGATCAAATAACTATAGAGATGATAATGGATGGAGGGGCATCGATAGTACAGTCTCTTTAAGCTCTATTTAACATATCCCTAATAGAAAGTAAAATACCAACACATTGGGTAGACGCCTTGATTGTGTTTATTTTTAAAAAGGGGAACAAATTTAAATTGGAGAATACAGACCCACCAGCCACCTGTGTACTATTCAAAATTCTCACTAGAATCATAACATATATTTTAACGAACAAATTAAACAGTTATCAACCACATGAACAAGCTGGATTTAGACTGGGATATAGCACTTTGTACCATCTTCAAACAATTAGATTACTAGTGGAAAAAGCAAATGAATATAAGATCACCTTGTGGACAGCAATGGTTGACTACGAAAAACATTTGATTCGATAGAGATATGGGCAGTCCTTAACGCCTTAAGTAACAGCAGAGTCGATGAAAGATACACAACTCTTCTTGAATACATATATAAAAAGGCAAATAATGCTTGAAGAAAAACAAATAAAATCAAAATTAAAAGAGGAATTAGACAAGGCGACTCGATGTCCCCAAAGCTATTCACGTTGACTTTAGAAGACATGTTCAAATCGTTAAAGTGGGAAAATAAAGGAATAGTAATGGACGGTGAACGATTAAATCACTTAAATTCGCAGATGATGTCGCTTTGATCGCCAAGCCAAAAGAAGAATTGCGAGAAATAGGTCGAAAAATAAACTTCAAAACCAAATATTTAAACAACGAAAGTGAAGATAACAGCCAGGAACTGTTAATAGAAGGTGAAAGGATAGGAAAGGTACAAACATTTATATATTTAGGACAAAAAATCGAAATATCAAAAAATAATTTAAAGGCTGCCTTGGATAGAAGAGTCTCGTTAGCTTGGTCTGCGTTCGGAAGGTTACAATCTGCAATTAAATTAGACATATCAAATACAATAAAAGCCAGAGTATTCGATCAATATGTACTGCCAGTATTCACATATGACACTGAAACGTGGGCTTTAAATAGAAGTATAATAAATAAACTCCAGGTAACCCAAAGAGCAATGGAGAGAAGAATGCTAAACATTAGACTCCAAGATCGTATTCCTAACATCGAGATATGAAGAAGATCAAAAGTGAGATATAAAACAACGAATATGTATATTGAGGTGGAATTAGGCGGGGCATGTCGCAAGGATGAATGATAACAGATGGACACGCCGTATAATTGAATGGGGACCTAGAGAACACAAAAGATGCACCGGTAGACCACAGACAAGATGGACGGATGACATAAAAAGATTAGCAGGACACGATTGGATGCAGAGAGCAAGTAACAAAGCTCATTGGAGATACCTTGGGGAGACTTGCATCCGACTGTGGATGGAATAAGCTAATGATGATGATGATGATGAATTAACAATAAATAGAAAAAGTATTTGCTTATTTTTTATACATTTGTTTTATTTGTAATAAACCGGCAAAGTGCAAGTCGGACTTTCGGAACACTAAGTTCCGTACGTTGATTGCTATTAAAATAAAAAAAAATTTTAGGGAGGTATAAAATAATCCGTGACTTTACAAACCCCAAATGAATTTTCAACAAAGTTTTTTCCGATCTTTACTGAAAACTAATGACCTTAAAGTTTTATTTTTATATATATATATATATATATATATATATATATATATATATATATATATATATATATATATATAAAATAAATAAATATATAATATATATATATATATATATATATATATATATATATATATATATATATACCAGATAAATTATTAAATGTAACGCACTCGTGATAATTTTTGTTCGAGCTACACCCTATGGAGAATATTCCAGAATTTTTTAAAAAAATTTTTAACAATTTTTTAATAATAATACAAAGAAAAGTGTGCGCAAGTATTACATTATTATTTTTATTTTACAAGCTTTCATTTGACACCCCACTTGATGACTTGGTAAATATTTTTTACTTCCGATTTCACTCCGCAAAACTAACTTCTTAAGTCAAAATTTAACTTTCAAGACTACACGGCTCTGATGAAGCGATCAATTTCTATATTAGTGCCAAAGTTCAACTTTCTGTGTCAAATAGTTTAAGAGAAAATCGGGTGTGACAGACATACAGACAGACACCGAAGTGATCTTATACGTGTTCCGTACAGAATATTAAAAATGACAAAATTAGTCATATAAATATATAGATTTTATTAATTTTGGTAATCTGTGAAAAGGCAGGATATTTCACGTACGATGGCAATGATAACATTAAAAATGAAAAAAATCTGTCCTTTGGCTTTAATATAGAGAAGTTACTATTTTAATTCATTCTTTCTGTTTCTTGACTTTCGAATAAGCATTCTGTTTGAAAGTCCAGAAATATAACTGAATGCTGAAGTTTGTTTTTTTCCTATTTGCTTAATACTTTTTTCAGAATAAATCAGAAAAAATCACTTTAAAAAGGAACTTTTATGTTAAGATGTTTTATAAGATCATATAATACGAAATATCAGTATTAAATCTTTTTATAAATAGAATCATTTCAACCCCTATTTAAGTGTCAAACCAAATTAATTCTTCAAACAGAGACTTTAAAGACTAAGTTGAGTTTTTAAAATGAGCAAAAATCCGTCTCTTGTTTTCAGTAAGGTTTTTATGTCCGTAATTTTTCCAATATTATTAGAGGTAAAATTCCTATAAATTACCGGCAAAATTTAGCTCGAGCTTAAAATTTAATTAAAATCGAGGATTTCACATTTTATGACTGTATTTTTCCTTATATTGTTTCCTAAATTGCATTTTTTATGTTTTTAAATTTTATTATTGTTAAAAATCTTCTGGTTCGCGCGGAAGGAAAAAAACCGTCTCATAAATGTAAACAATCACACGAATATCCGCGCTTTCTTTTGCCTTGGTGAGTTTGGGCTTTTCCAGTGCATGGATTAGTGCTTGGTTTCGAGGGTATCAGAGCAAATTGTTATTTGAGCTTACTTTTGATCGGCCGTAAGGATTTTCAGTGTCAACGTTGAACACACTTTGCTCATGTTAAAACTGTCATGTAAAATTTGTCAAACATTTTCTTTGTCATTATTTGTTAACTCACTGATAGTTCTAATACTCAGACGTCAGTACTCTCTAATGATCTTATCGACTTTTTCAATGTTCTCATCTGTTTTTACCATTCGTGGACACCCAACGCGGAGATCGTCTGTGATGTCTTTTCTGATATCTTTGAGTCGTTTTACCCACTCGGAAACTTGACTTCGTGATAAGCAATCATCACCATACACTTCTAACAGCAAACTTAATATTTTTGTAGCATACTTTCCAAGTTTAACGAGAAAGTTCACGTTAACTCATTGTCCAACTTTTACATTAAGCATTTTTCCGACGCAGGGCAAGTACACGATCCGATTTAAACTACCACTGCAGTCGAACTGGCAACTGCACGGTCATCAAAATGGTGGAATAGGTTGAGGGGGTATTAGCAAAACTACCATAAAAGGAAATTTTTGGAGATGATTGCCATTAATGCCTGCGATGGCGCGATGAACAGAAGGACCCGATGTGGAAGATCTTAGCATCATCTATTCTTTCATCCTTAAACTTTCCAATGATCTATCATAAAATTAGGACATTATACAATAATACTAAATCTTCTATTTTAGTTCTTTAATAAATAATATGTTAAAAGTTTTTACACCATAACAGATCAAACTATATATAATTTACTAAAATTTTGTAATTCAAGGTAATTTTAGTTCATCTCTAGCAATTGTAGAACACGACTGTCACTGTTCCTCTTATAAAACTGCCAATTGCTTATCTTTACTAACCTAAAAATTAAAACCACGTGTTCTGTTGTCCCGGGAAAATATAACCGGAAAATGTATTTACTATGTCGTAATCCTTTATAAAATTCATGATCCGCGTTTCTAGAATCATGTCAGCTTCCACTGGATAATCTCACGTTTGTAAATCTAACTTTCCTATAGTTGTGTTTTTGAAAACCGATTGTAAATCTTCTGAAGAAGAATTGAATATTTCCGAAAGCTTAGCAATTAAATAAAGAATTTTATTGGCCAACTGTTTTTGACTGCATCCTCACTAAATTACTTTTTCTTTCTCACGAATCAGTCACGACTACTTCCATCACTTTCCGAGATAAGAGACTGGGCCATCAATTTCTATATTTATGCCAAATTTCAACTTTTTATATCAAATAGTTTCAGAGAAAATCGGGTGTGACATCAGGCAAACGGATAGACGGACACCGAGGTGAACCCAAATAAGTGTTCCGTACGGAACACTAAAAAGGAACTTAATAATTGAACTTTCTCACCTATCTTTATTTAACAATTTCTTTGAAAAAACCTTCATACGTAATCTTTTATTTTATTACATTTTTGTTTGAGAATTGAGAAAAAATAAATTCTGATAAAAAATTCCCCCAATTTCATTTTAGGGGAAATTGGCAATTTGTGTTCCCGACGAACGTCGCGTCGCGAAGTCTCAACGAAATGTGTGTTTTCCAAATGTTCTTCTTTACTGTTTATTTCCATTTCAATAATTTGCTTTAAGGAGGATATAAATACGTAGGGTTTACATATACGGACATCCTACGAGCATTTTATATATAAGAGAGAAACAGTTAGATTTTCATATGATTCTTTTAATTTATTTTACCCATTATTCTTTGAATTTATTGTGGCAAAAGAACATGTTTATTATTCAACAATTTTGTAATTATGATCTTAAAAATTAATGCGTTATAAATTAGTAAAACTAAAATAGGGGTATATTTTTATAAGTGTTTTATTTCATTGAATCTTCCAATTAAGAACAATTCTACATGTAAATATTTCATAGAATCTTATGTTCTAAACTGGATTACATTAGTTGAAAGTTCGCACAAAAAATTGTTTTTCTCACCTATCTGCCCAGAAATGATACGCCGTTTCCCCTACAAGCCAGTTAATTTAGGTCCGTATTCACATTCCATAAGGAGCTTTTAAACCTTTAATTTATCTTGAATAATTGTTTTTCATTTCATAATTAGCAAATCACGCCTTTATTTTCACTTTATACATAGGAAGGTCGGTGCCTTTAAAATCACCGGACACCGGTTTAGTTATGTTTTTAATTTTCGTCAAAGTATTGTTTCACTTTCTCTTTTTTCAGATTTACCTAGTATTCCATTATTACTTCTTACAAATCTTCAGCAACTAATTTCCAATGAAGTTCCTGACATGTATATATCTTAAGATCCAATATGTATTTTTACGGTTTTTTTTTTTTCTTAATCAGTAATTTATAATAGTTATAGCATCTTAGCTACCTAATAGCCAATAAATCAATTTAGCTCAATTTAGAATCTAATAATAAAATTGTAAAACAAATATCTACTACCTTAATATTTGTTTAATTATACGCAAATAAAATAAAATTATTTTGTCGCTAGAGGAACGAAGTCGGGAATCCTTGTCGATATTGTCAAAGCACATAGTTGTTTTATACCAGATAAATTGTCAAACGTAATGCACTCGGGATAATTTTAGCTCAATCTATACTTTTCGAGATAGCGTATGAAACAGAGGTTTTTTTTTTCAAAATAACACAAAGAAAGGAGTGAGCAAGTATTACATCATATATATTTTTGACATCCCACTCCATGACTACACGGTTCTGATTCGGCCATCAGTTCCTATATTTGTGCCGTATTTCAACTTTATATGTCAGATAGTTTCGAAAATCGGATGTGATAGACGAACACCGAAGGGATCCCGTACGTGTTCCGTACGGAACACTAAAAAAAAACAGTTTTATACTATTTATAAAAATATTTAACCCTATAATTTTATAGAGACTAAGATCAGCTGTTTTAAAACCTTAAAAATCAAAATTTATATATATATATATATATATATATATATATATATATATATATATATATATATATATATATATATATACGAGGCATGTTTTTTAAGTAAGTACCGTTTTTGCGATTCCGCCGCCGCAGCGATACGGTCGGCGTTCCGCGCATGCGCGCTGGTAACCTACATCTCATGTCTACGCACTGACGCCATTACAGTCTGATTCTTCATTGTATACGTTGTTTACTGAGTGTTTAAGATGCCTCCGACAATCGTGAGTCCCGCCGATTGTGAAGTACGGGCTGTTTTATACGATTTCTTAGTGCTAAAGGCGTAAAACCGATCGATATTCATCGTGAGATCTGTGAAGTTTACGGACAAAACATTATGAGTGATGGAATGGTAAGGAAATGGGTGAGAGCATTTAAAGATGGCCGCACAAATGTGTATGATGAAGAACGGAGTGGGCGTCCTTCGGTCGTTAATGAAGATTTGGTGCAGAAAGTGGACGAAAAGGTGAGAGAAAACAGACGCTTTACAATTTCATCATTGTGCGACTGCTTTCCTCAATATTCTCGTAATGTTTTGTATCGCATTGGGACCGAGAACTTGAATTACCGGAAATTGTGTTCACGTTGGGTTCCAAAAATGTTGACGGATTTGCACAAAACCCAACGTTTAGGCAGTGCATTGACTTTCCTTGAGCGGTACCACAATGAAGGTGAACATTTTTTTAGACCAAATTGTTACTGGTGACGAAACATGGGTGGCCTACGTCACACCAGAATCGAAACAACAATCCATGGAATGGCGACATTCATCATCACCCAAAAAAGTGAAGTTTAAGCAAACAATTTCTGCCCGCAAAATCATGTGCACAGTTTTTTTGGGACAGAAAAGGAGTATTGCTAGTGGAGTTTCTGCCTCGTAATGAGACAATCAATGCAGCGTCTTATTGTGAGACATTGAACAATCTGCGTCGTGCAATCCAGAACAAAAGACGTGGCAAGTTGAGTAAGGGTATCGTTTTGCTGCATGACAATGCCCGTCCACATGTGGCTAATCGGACCAAAGATCTCATCAAATCTTTTAAATGGGAAACTCTAGATCATCCTCCATACAGCCCTGATCTGGCGCCCAGCGACTACCATTTGTTCCTGCACTTGAAGAAGCACCTGGGTGGTCAGCGTCTTCAAGACGATAACGAAGTCAAAACATTTGTGATACAGTGGTTAACAAGTCAGGCGGCAGAATTTTATGAGGAGGGTATTCAAAAACTGGTGCCACGTTATGACAAGTGCCTCAATATTCACGGAAATTATGTAGAAAAGTAGATTAAGGTACAGGCTTTCATGTAAAAATAAAATTATAGCGATATCTTTGCACGTCTTTTTTTAATTCCAAAACGGTACTTACTTAAAAAACATGCCTCGTATATATATATATATATATATATATATATATATATATATATATATATATATATATATATATATATATATATATATATTATATATATATATTTAATGTCCTGTTTAATAGTTATTATTATCTCTATTTGTGTTGCATTTGGAATTATTGTAGAAAACAGCAAATGGTCCATATAGTGTGGTGTCAATACAAGTTAATTCAAACTGCTTCCGACACTTCTGTTCGGTTGAAAATCTAAATTATTTTTATACGTTACAGTTTATTTTTAGAAAAAGAGATATTGAAATCCAAATTCAGTATATCTAATAATAATCAGCATGTACTATAATATCATTGTTAATTTTGTTAAATAAACCAGTGAATAATTCGCTAAGGTTATTTTCAATTAAAAAAAATTGTTTTGGAACACTCCCTGGTGATACTTAACATTCAGCTCTTAAATAGGAAAAGTTCGTTAAAAACCTCTCTCGCCATGACCAGTGCCGTTGAAGACCCAGATTTTCCGTATTTTCCTTTCGCACGATATCATGATGTAAATCTCGCGTTGTATAGTAAATTCGTCATCCCATGACTGATAGTTTCATCGTTTAGCCAAATAAGTACCTGCTAAAGTATTATGTAGTATTCAAGATTTTCGCAAACGTTTTTTTAGCCGTTCCTCTCGGAGTTTACTAAACACTTATCTATTTTACAATGGATATTTATTTATTATTAAAAGATCTAAAACCTCTTTGATTTCAGTAGTTTCCATTAAAGTTAATTAACAGTATAATGTGCAACAAACAATGGCCTACTGTTGTTTTTATTTTATCGTAATTTAATGAATAAATTAATTATTTTCCTAATTGTTATACTCCTTCCTATAACTCTTCTTCTTCTCTTCTTCTTTATTAACCCTTTTTAATCCACTCCTGAACATGGGTCTCCCCTTTTTCCTTCCATTTCTGTCTGTCCTGCCCCAACCGGTACCAGAATTCTGCGATTCTTTTTGCTTTGTCTATCCATCTTGCTGGTGGCTCTCCTATGCTTCTTTTGTGTGTTCTAGGCCTCGATTGCACTACCCATGTCGTCCATCTTAAATCTTCTTGCCTTACGATATGTCCAACCTAGGCCCATTTCAATGCGTTCTCGTAAACTTATACCCAGCATAGCTCGTTCGATTGCGCGTTTTGTTTTCCGCGGTTTAGTCATCGATTTGTTTGTTAATGTCATCCTTTCCATCCCGTACGTCATTACTGGAAGAATGTAGGTTAAAAGAAATATCGAAGTCCTAAATGAAATTGCTTAATTTTCCAGTAGCTGCCCAAGTCATGTGTATTCTGCGAGCTATCTCAGCCATTTGGTTTTCTTTTTCAACTTCATTGTATAACCGAGGTAGATATACTCGTCAACAATCGATTTCATTTCCGTCAATAGTAATATTTACGGGTTCAAAGGTTATAATTTTTGTTTTATTTATGTTCATAGTCAGACCATACCCTTCCGATGCCACTTTGGGTGGAGCAGCATCTCTTATATATCTTTCAGATCGTTACTTATGAAAACCACATCGTCTGCAAATCGAAGATGGTGTAGAAATTGGCCGTCGATGTTCAAGCCTTTGTTTCTCCCAATTTAGCTTCTTGAAAATATCTTCTATTGCAAGGGTAAACAGTTTGGGAGAGATCGTGTCTACTTCATGAACGCGATCCTGTCTACGTGAGCCTTGATCTTCTCGCACCTCCAAATACGAGCGAAATCATGTCCTACCTACATATATCCTACCCAAATCCGCACCACCGTATCCACTTCCTTTCCCACTCACCAACACGTCCGGCCGGCGGCCGGCGTGATGAGTTATGGCCAAACATCCCCACCCAAATCATTTGGCTAGTCTTAAAGCGAAACGGATTGGTCCCCAGGTGAGTGATAAATCCCACACTTTTGATAAGGTTAGCCTCACGGAGTCTGGGGCAGACAAAAGTTCGCTTAAATACACGAAATCCGAACATATTCACAAAATATATATAGCTACGCTCAACATAAGAAGCATGAGATCCATAGACCGCATGGTTGACCTGGAGGAAGAACTGAATCATAGGTTATAACCTTCCTTCAAAACTAGGTACAATTATGGATCTAGAATAATTATCCTTAAACAAAAGTTGCATAAAGATAAAATCTACGATAATTGTTTGTATTGAAATGTTTAAATATTATATTGGAACACTTTACAAAAATTTATTCTACAAAATTACGTTTTATCTAGTTTCTTTCGTTGGATAAAAGTAATAAAATGCAAGTATCTTCAAAATACTCGTTAGTGTCGCATAAAGTGGCACTTAAATGTACTTGTTTCGTGTATATATATTAATGGACTGAGTTTATATCTTGATCGTGATGCACTGAAATCAGTATAAGGAAAAAGAAAAAAATATTACATTTCAACGGAAATTGGTAATTTTAGAGCCAGACCAAAAGCCATGCCTCGTCATCGTCAATCAGACACGAAATTTGATCGAATGTTCCGCCTAAATTTCTCTTTCGTCTTCACTGCCAATAACTGGTTGTCAAAGAAATTGAAATTTATTGCCTGTTACTTTATATGATTTGTAAAAAAGTAAATTTAACTTTATTAGAATATAACATTCAGCTTTGATAAGTATTTTTTGGAATTGTTAATTTTCATGTATACATACGTCGAGAGTTAATATGAAAGTAAATAAACAAGAAACTGCAAAATTTGTCTTAATTACGGAAAAAGTTAGTTACAGAAATTTTACACACTATTGTGTAACATATTCATACAACTTTTATTCACAAGTTTTTTAAAAAAAAAAAATTGGCATCATATTATAGTTAAAGTAGATTTCTTCTTCTTCTCTTCTTCTTCTTCCTATAAGACAAGGTCATGTTTTTAAGTTTGACGTAGATGTCCAGCCTTCGTGCCATCTTTTTGGCGACCGACCGAGAAGTCATCTTGTTCCTGGTTTCTCATCTTTCGCCCATCTTTGCCAGCTCTTAGCTGGCATCCTACTTACGTGATCCCTCCAATATCGACGTCTCGATCTGGCGAACTGGACGACGTCTTGAATCTTGAGTTCTTCTCGTATAGTTCTGCTTCGTACCTCTCAGGATTATTCCTTTGATAATCCGCAGTGTTTTCATTTCTGTAATTCTCATTAAGCTTTTTTTGTTTTAGATGCTCTATTTTCCTGATTGAGGACTTCTTGATATAGGTTTTTCAGCTCGAAATTATTTTCATAATACCTTGTATGTATATATATATATATATATATATATATATATATATATATATATATATATATATATATATATATGTATATATATATATATATATATATATATATATATATATATATATATATATATATATATATATATATATATATATATATATATATATATATATATATATATATATATATATATATATATATATATATATAATATATATATATATATATATATATATATATATATATATATATATATATATATATATATATATATATAATATATATATATATATAATATATATATATATATATATATATATATATATATATATATATATATATATATATATATATATATATATGTATATATATATATATATATATATATATATATATATATATATATATATATATATATATATATATATATATATATATATATATATATATATATATATATATATATATATATATATATATATATATATATATATATATATATATATATATATAAAGGATTAGGAAAAGGTGAGCTAAAAAATCCAATAGCATTATTTGACCTTTTTCATGTTTTTTGAATGAAATGTTTGATGATACCTTAGAAAAGTTTAGAATACCTTAAAAAATAATAAGTTTCCGAAATATTAAAATTTAAAGTGGTCGAAATTGACATCGCACAGTATTTGCTAAGATATTACTGACTAAATATCCTTGCGCTGTTTTAACTTTTCATCATTCGTAATACGTTAGTATATATGGGTTTTCTTTTACTGACACCGATAAGATGTAATTTCCAACGATATTTTTCCTACTTCCAGATTCAACGAAGCCAATTTACTCTCTTATTCTTAATAAACCCTGTTGCTGGCAAGTTGTAAAGCAACCCACGCTGCGTCTTTTCAGATTCAAGCTATAAATTCCGTTTGAATTAAGAGTTTTCTTATTGAGTTTTTTGTACGTCTTATTGCGTTAAAGAAAACGTACAGAGATTGATAGATACAAATAGTATATGTTATTTTTAGAATGTATGAATTGGATACAATTTTAAATCGAACTTTTAGTTTTTTGATATATTCCATCCAAGAAAGGTTAGTACTTAATTACTACTGTATGTAGTAAGCTTTTAAAATGACCGGGAAGATTCAAATTTTACAGACAAATTAACAACAAATGGTAAATTGCCAATATATTATCGGCAATTTTAGCGGATCTTTTAAAATCTGTTTTTTAGTGATAATTTAAAAATAATCCAGGAATTTAAGAATAATCTATGAATTTAAGAAAATGCGTTATGACTATAAGATATGGGTGCATGATTGCCATTTTATCCCCTTATTATACGCGAATTCCCCTTATATACATATATATATATATATATATATATATATATATATATATATATATATATATATATATATATATATATATATATATATATATATATGTATATATATATATATATATATATATATATATATATATATATATATATATATATATTATATAGAATTATTCAATTTCAACAGCCTTTTATATTTTATTGTTTGTCAACCTTTTCGATTCTCTTCAATTACAAACGTTTTTAATGCTCTTTTTATACAAACTCACTCTTACTTCTGTCTTTAAATTCGTATAAACTGTAGGCATATTAAGAAACGGTCGCAATATATTCCAAAAGACACATTTCGAGATCAGATGTAAACACTGAGCGGCCATTTTGAAAGAGGGACCCACCGACGCACGCGCCGTCAAAATCTCGTCACCAACTTGGAGCTCACTTTCACTACTGTATTGAGTTTACTGTGGTTTTTCATTCATACCTTGGTTTAATTATCGCTCGGATTCGATCGAGGTCCATCGGTAATATTACGAACGAGAATAGTGGTGTAGAAAAGTTACGCCGAGTAAAGTTGTCGTACCATCGATAAGAATTTTGAAAGGATGAGTTTTTCATAACAAATCCATATTAGCCCTTGAATTGTTGGCTTATTTTACTTTGATACAGGCTCTTCCATAAATAAATTCAAACTTGTTTGGTATATTGCGCGAATACAACAGGAGAGAAGGGTATGTGAAAGCACAGAGTATAACATCAGTTCTTAAAAAATTGTTTCATTAGAAAGGAGCGGGATTTTTGTACGAGAATTTTACCAAACCAATAATTCTTTAGATTCGAACACGGTGAAAATTTCGGTTTTTATATAATTTAGACCGAGTAAATAAAGCTCCGATTATTCAAATGATTAAAAAATAGGTGCAGAGGTTCTGAACTGTTTTGAAATTGTTTATTGATTTCATTTATATTCTTGATATTTTTGATTATGTCATAGTTTATTTATTAAATGGATTATAAATTCGAAATTTTTTTTTAACAGTTATGTTAATCAATAAATAATAACACACTAATACATACTTGATGTAATGTCTTTTTCTCTTCAAGGGTAGATGATTTGTATCTTAATTCATCTACATAACCTTATCAGTGGTTTAAATCTTGGTCACGTCGTTAATGAAGTCAGTTGATAGGATCTATCAGTGCGTAAAAACGCCCCACGACTATTTTCTCTGTCGTGTATACAAAGGAAATTAGCCTGTCTTATCTTGTGCCCTTCTAAGATTGACGTCATATCTATATGTAAAAATGTAAAAAACATACTGCTATGGTTAACTTCAGTGGAGTTAAACTTTAAGCACATTTTTTTAAGTTGCTAAAAATTTTCTAAATAAAATTTACTGATTTCCATTTTAGTTTGTAAACTTATATGAACTGTGTCAATCCATTAGGGCAGTATACTCTAAAGGTTAAATGGTGTTCTATAACTTAAAAGATTAAAGTTTAAACATAAAATATAAATCACATACATATGTATCCCAATGCCAAGTTATGTTCTTAAATTTACGTGAGCGACGTGGTGAACAAATGCCACCTTTACAACAAGGCACGATTTTGCCTGACTTGCATGATTGATTCCTTTAATCAAAACGAATTCTGTTCACACCCGTCACTAGTGTAAAGTTGCAATCGTCCTGCGTCAACTTCTTATTTCAAATTGTAATTTTTTACTTAAAAACAATTTTAAGTAAAATGTTTACAGAGAACAGTGAGTTATATAATAAGATGTGGCCATAGCCTAGACGTTAATGTGTCTGCCGTCTACGCCGGAGATCCAAGTTCGATTCACGGCTCGGGAAACAATAAATTTAAGAAAAAAAGAGCATTAAGACCTGATGGTCGCCTCTGTCGGGAAGGCAACGGCAAACCACTCGTAGTATCATGACCTCTCACTTTGGCCGTTAGTAATCGGCATTAAACTGTAGGTGCCCTTTGTCTGGGGAACACTTAAAAAAGAAAGGCACGAACCACAGGCGAAGACACAAACTCAGTAGCACGGAATGCTTTACGCTTAGTAATATATTGGTTATATATATATATATATATATATATATATATATATATATATATATATATATATATATATATGTATATATATATATATATATATATATATATATATATATATATATATATATATATATATATATATATATATATATATATATATATATATATATATATATATATATATATATATATATATATATATATATATATATATATATATATATATATATATATATATATATATATATATATATACATATATATATATATATATATATATATATATATATATATATATATATATATATATATATATATATATATATATATATATATATATATATATATATATATATATATATATATATATATATATATATATAACCAATATATTACTAAGCGTAAAGCATTCCGTGCTACTGAGTTTGTGTCTTCACCTGTGGTTCGTGCCTTTCTTTTTTAAGTGTTCCCCAGACAAAGGGCACCTACAGTTTAATGCCGATTACTAACGGCCAAAGTGAGAGGTCATGATACTACGAGTGGTTTGCCGTTGCCTTCCCGACAGAGGCGACCATCAGGTCTTAATGCTCTTTTTTTCTTAAATTTATTGTTTCCCGAGCCGTGAATCGAACTTGGATCTCCGGCGTAGACGGCAGACACATTAACGTCTAGGCTATGGCCACATCTTATTATATAACTCACTGTTCTCTGTAAACATTTTACTTAAAATTGTTTTTTAAGTAAAAAATTACAATTTGAAATAAGAAGTTGACGCAGGACGATTGCAACTTTACACTAGTGACGGGTGTGAACAGAATTCGTTTTGATTAAAGGAATCAATCATGCAAGTCAGGCAAAATCGTGCCTTGTTGTAAAGGTGGCATTTGTTCACCACGTCGCTCACGTAAATTTAAGAACATAACTTGGCATTGGGATACATATGTATGTGATTTATATTTTATGTTTAAACTTTAATCTTTTAAGTTATAGAACACCATTTAACCTTTTAGAGTATACTGCCCATAAGTTTACAAACTAAAATGGAAATCAGTAAATTTTTATTTAGAAAATTTTTAGCAACTTAAAAAAATGTGCTTAAAGTTTAACTCCACTGAAGTTAACCATAGCAGTATGTTTTTTACATTTTTACATATAGATATGACGTCACTCTTAGAAGGGCACAAGATAAGACAGGCTAATTTCCTTTGTATACACGACAGAGAAAATAGTCGTGGGGCGTTTTTACGCACTGATAGATCCTATCAACTGACTTCATTAACGACGTGACCAAGATTTAAACCACTGATAAGGTTATGTAGATGAATTAAGATACAAATCATCTACCCTTGAAGAGAAAAAGACATTACATCAAGTATGTATTAGTGTGTTATTATTTATTGATTAACATAACTGTTAAAAAAAAATTTCGAATTTATAATCCATTTAATAAATAAACTATGACATAATCAAAAATATCAAGAATATAAATGAAATCAATAAACAATTTCAAAACAGTTCAGAACCTCTGCACCTATTTTTTAATCATTTGAATAATCGGAGCTTTATTTACTCGGTCTAAATTATATAAAAACCGAAATTTTCACCGTGTTCGAATCTAAAGAATTATTGGTTTGGTAAAATTCTCGTACAAAAATCCCGCTCCTTTCTAATGAAACAATTTTTTAAGAACTGATGTTATACTCTGTGCTTTCACATACCCTTCTCTCCTGTTGTATTCGCGCAATATGCCAAACAAGTTTGAATTTATTTATGGAAGAGCCTGTATCAAAGTAAAATAAGCCAACAATTCAAGGGCTAATATGGTTTGTTATGAAAAACTCATCCTTTCAAAATTCTTATCGATGGTACGACAACTTTACTCGGCGTAACTTTTCTACACCACTATTCTCGTTCGTAATATTACCGATGGACCTCGATCGAATCCGAGCGATAATTAAACCAAGGTATGAATGAAAAACCACAGTAAACTCAATACAGTAGTGAAAGTGAGCTCCAAGTTGGTGACGAGATTTTGACGGCGCGTGCGTCGGTGGGTCCCTCTTTCAAAATGGCCGCTCAGTGTTTACATCTGATCTCGAAATGTGTCTTTTGGAATATATTGCGACCGTTTCTTAATATGCCTACAGTTTATACGAATTTAAAGACAGAAGTAAGAGAGAGTTTGTATAAAAAGAGCATTAAAAACGTTTGTAATTGAAGAGAATCGAAAAGGTTGACAAACAATAAAATATAAAAGGCTGTTGAAATTGAATAATTCTGAGAAGCTATTTCCCTTATGACTTTTTTGGTTATAGAGCAAAAATTCGGCTCGCAGCAACCAAACGCGCCCAAACAATCCTCCAAATCCTGGATTTGGATGGAAAAGGATTTATTTTTATATAAGCTACTGGATTTGTGTATTCAATTACTTTTTATTTAAAACTGTTTATATTTGTGTAAATTGTAAATAAAACATATTTTTTTCTAAAATGTGTACTCTCCATAGGCAAATTTTTTTTTTCAAAATCGTCGGACCTAGCTTAATTATAATTCTACCTGTGAGAAAAGAATACTCCGTGTGTCAAAGACTAATAACACAGGTAAAGATCCTTATGACAGTCGAATTTGATTGTAGTTACAATGAGGCCCAATCAGGCCCAGAAACATTCAATTTGTATTCGGACATAAATTTCCTTGCTGAATTCAAATATGTATTTGAGTTCCAGTTTCAGGTTTCACTTTTGGCCATATAGAGTCCTAACAAAGCGGTAGGCTTTGTTAGGACTCTATATCGGACATGATTAATCAATTTTCTGGAGAAAATGCTAAAACTTCTGTTTGCAACATTTTTTTTGTGAAAATGCCTTCCTGTAAAGTTTTTCACTTGAATTCATTTTTTTTTCTAACAATTCTTTTTGTTTTTACTCATGCTGCATTAACTTGACATTTTATTCAATCAAAAACTTTCAAACATTTGTATAATATCTATGATTTCGAACGATAAAATTTTGAATAGTAACATTATATCTGCTTAAAATCTCCCTCTGGTCTCCTTTTTAACATAGCGGAGTGCCACGTGACCTCTGAGGCCTGATTTTTCGATACGGTTACCCCTAAGTTTCGCTACTATATTGGGTTTACTGTGGAAAAACCCTTGATAAAACTGGTTATCGAACGTGTAATTCTGGCTTCGTTTTATTATAATGGGTTACAATAGGGGAGTAGTTATCTTTAAAGTATTTAAAGTCATTGGCTCTAAACCTAACACAGAATAAAATGTAGGCGGTTGTCTCAAGCTAACATCCAACACCTAATCTCAACTTGATTAAAACTCTCCTATATCCCTATAAAATCATAAAAAATAATTTAAATAAGCAATATGGCACGCAGGGAATTTGAGAAACCCACTAAAAATCCCATAAATCTTTTATGAACATACTTAAACAAACATTTACGTCTTATATACTATTAGTTAAGTGCAGCTTGGTTTAATGCTAATTTGACAGAGGCGTATTTTGAATTTTGTTAAGAAAATAAACATGTAAAAATGTAAACTCACCGTTCTGTTTTTGTTTGAAACATCACTTTGTAATTACTGATTACTTAAAAACTACCCAAACAGAATTTGGGAAATAGGTCAATTTAAGAGCGATCCGTGTCTAAATAGAAATGAAGAAGCACAGTGAGGTTACCTGACTTTTCTAATTTACCTTTTACATTTACTCGTATTTCTTGAGGCACTATATTTTGTTTATTGAAAAATATTGGATTCCCACCAAGTAACCCTCTTATGTTTCAGGGTCTTTACATTACGAAAAACAAGATGATTATATTTTTAAATATAAAAGCAATGTCTGGCCCTGATCGAATATCTGCCATAGTATTAAAAAATGCGCGAGTCAGTTTCCTGCAGACTTTTTAACCTATCCTAGAGAAAGGGAATATTTCCTTCCTGCTGGAAATGCGCTACAATTCAACCGATAGCCAAAAAAGGCAATGATAGCCTTTTTCATAACTTTCGATATTACTGAAAGCAGTGCAACTGGTCGGGCAAGGTCTCCGCCCGACCAGTTGCACTGCTTTCAGTAATATCGAAAGTTATGAAAAAAGCTATCATACAGCATCTTCTAAAATATCTAGAAGCATTTATTATTATTAGCAAAAATCAATATTGCTTTCGTAAGCAAAGATCTACAGGAGATCTGCTAAGTTATGTAATACATGTTTGGAACAACGCAATTAAACGTTTTGGAATATTTCGAGCGCTTGCACTTGAAATATCGAAGGCTTTCGACCGTGTTTGGCACGACGGATTAGTGGTTAAGCTAGACTCTTATGGTAGGTCTAAAAGGCTTTGTTTATGGCCCTCGTATTTTCTTAGAGAGCGTTCTTTCGGCATTCGACAAATTTCTTTCTAATACCTTCACTATCAATGCCAGTGAACCTCAAGGCTCCGTACTGTCTCCTACTCTTTTTCTCATGTACATTAACGATCTGCTGAGGAGGACCAGGAATCTAATCTACGGCTTGGCAGATGACAGTACGCTTATTTCTTTATTCATTTTGAACTCTCGAACTCTCGAACATCAACTACTCATGCAAATATCCTCGTCTTGATCTGTTTTTAACCACCAATCCGGAGATTTACGAGGTCACCGTAAATCTGCCGTTGGGTTCTTCCGACCATAAACTGCTTTCGACATCGAGTGTCCTACCAGTCAGTGACAGAGAGGCGCCTAAACCGCGCAAGATTTGGCATTACAAATCTGATAAATGGGAATATTTTTGCACTTTCCCTTGGTTAGACGTTTGTTTTCGATCCGACGACCCATCCGACTGCGCCAGGGAGGATTCCGATGGTATGGAGCTTACATTCCATTTTCGAAGAAATGTCCTTCTAACGGCAAGCCTTGGTTTGACCGAAAATGCAAAGAAGCTGTTGCTTCTAAACATCTTGCCTACCGACAATGGCGTGAAAATCCTAACACCATAAATCGTAACACCTTTGTTCGTGCCCGGAACAGATGCAAAGGAATTATCGACGAAACCAAGGAGGCACACAATCAGCGAATTAGAAACAAATTTCTCGCTTGTCCAAAAATTCCAGGGCCTTTTGGTCAGTCGCTAAGGCAGTTAGTCAAAATTTCACCAAATCCACGATACCACCACTGACACGGCCAGACAGTTCTATTGCAACTACACCTGTTGAGAAAGCAAACTTGTTGGCCGAACTGTTTGCTTCAGATTCTACTGCCGATTTCCAAGGAAAAATACCACCTACTATTCCCATAGTGCAGTCGGGGATGCCCGAGGTTGTCTTCAGACAGCGTATGATAAAACGTATTTTAATGAAGCTAGACACCAAAAAAGCTTCTGGCGCTGACGGAATACCTGCCATAGTTCTCAAAATCTGTGCAAGGAAACTAACACCAGTTTTGTGTAGACTTTTCAACCTATCCTACAGAAAGGGAATATTTCATTCCTGCTAGAAAGGTGCCACAGTTCAGCCGATACCTAAAAAAGGCAAGAAGACCTTGCCAAATAACTACCGACGAGTCGCACTGCTTTCAATAATATCGAAAGTCATGGAAAAGGCTGGCATCTTCTAAAATACCTTGAAGGATTCAACATTATTAGCGATCACCAGTATGGCTTTCGTAAACATAGATCAACAGGAGATCTTCTGATTTATGTAACACATGTTTGGAACAACGCAATTGAACACTTCGGAGAATCTTGAGGGGTTGCTCTAGACATATCCAAGGCATTCGACCGTGTTTGGCACGATGGACTGTTGGCTAAGCTTCGCTCTTATGGTATGTCTGAAAAGTTCTGTTTGTGGCTCTCATGTTTCCTTAGAGAGCGTTCTTTACGAGTCGCAGTCGACGGATTTCTTTCTAACACCATTATTGTTAACGCCGGTATGTCCCAAGGCTCCATACTGTCTCCTACTCTCTTTCTCATTTACATTAACGATCTGCTGGAAAAGATCGGGAATCCAGTCTACAGTTTTTGCAGATGACAGTACGCTTATCTCTTCATTCACTTTGAACGCTCGCACATCGGCTGCTCAGGCGAATATTCGCAGACAGCAGGAAGTCACTCAACTTAACAAAGACCTGGAAGAAATTCTATCTTGGGGTGACAGTAACCAAGTGGAATTTAACGCTACAAAAGCCCAAGTTAACGTTGCTGAACCCGACATAGGTATGTCGGGGCACTTCATTCCCCTAGCATCGTCACTCAATTTGTTGGGCGTTAATTTGTGAGCAAATATGTCTTGGCATGAACATTTTTGAGGCTGTGGTCCCAAACATACACTGCATTTATTGGATTATTTTCAAAAGAGGACTGTTTGCCTGGCTGAAGATCCACAACTCACCAGAAACCTTCAATCCTTGGAACATCAAAGAACGGTTGCCTACTTGAATGTATTTTACAAGTATTTTCATAGAATGTATTCGATAGATGTAGTCTGCTTAATTCCTCCCAGCGCTGTGCATGTTAGGAATGCACGTCGAGCTAATGCATCACATCCGGATGAGGTTCAGCTTGTCTCTCCTTGTACAACGCTTTTCAAGCAGTCTTTCATATGGATGATATCATCCCTTTGGAATAATTTGCCCATGACTGTGTTTTTTCCCACCGAGTACAATTTAAAGCGATGCAAGACCAATTGCTTTTTCCGTACACGCGTCGCTCTTGTGGCGCTTTAGAGACTTCGCAAGCATACGTGTGCTATGCCCAAACATCTTGATCCAAAGTAGCAAATTTAAGAGTTAACTTGTTCTTATGGTAGAAGGAAGGAAGGTGACTTTCCAACGTTTCGCCTACGATTTCGTGGAGCAGCTTCAAATATCTTTACTATTCAAGATGCACTAAATAATGCAGTGTTCTATGTTAGAATAATAAAAATCCCTGAACGGAAACTCACTCCAATTGGACACGGTCTCATCCCAAGATCATTTCTCAAACCAAACATGGTTATTATACTTTTTATTGATAAACCGTGAAAAAAAAAAACGCGATTTACATATTTGCAATAAAAGTTCCTTAATTGTCTTCGACCTTGCTGAAAATAATAATCATAAAGATCACTTGATGTTCCGTGCCTGGCGAAACGTCAAATGCAACAACTAACTTTATGATTAATAGTGCAACAATCAAGTTTAAATTAAATTAATTAACAGTTAATTAAACTAAATAATTCTTTCAATTTTCTTTTTTTTTTAATCCAATGTAGTCTCCTCCTAATTGCACTTTTAAAGTGCTCGACGAACGCTTCAGTTCGTTTTAATTTTTCGAAATGGTTAAAAGTCACTAGGTGCTAAAAACCAGTTCACGAGAATATAGAGAGAACACTTAGGGAAAGATGCGAAATAGTTTCGTTTTCAGGATGTAATGAGTGTGGCAACGTAGCTTCTCGCTTGCTTCCCGCCGCACGCAATCACGTGTTATTTATAATAAGCTTGATACTTTTACATGATACACAATAAAAATTATGTATAATTAATAAAAACGTTACTTTGGATTATTTATTAAAAATATATCAATTATTAAGTGTTAATAACTGAATAAATGCGCATGCGAAGTACGCTTTTATTCTTGTTTCTTTAAAAAAAAAGTCCGATGCATATATGCGAATCCAAATTTGAAAGAACACCCGCGTCCGCGCGCAAGCTTCTTCAAGCTACATTGCCACAGCAAAAATTCACTTCATAAAATACATCGAAAAGTACTATTTATCTAATATTTCTGTAACAGCTACGAGGTAAACTGCCTTCATATTTTAACAAACGAAAGCAAAGTAATTTTTTTTCGTATATATTTTTTTATGACTTTTTACTTTTTAATGCACATACGACAACAAAAATTGTAAAAAACGCATACTTTTGATCGAAGAAAAAGTATGGACGGACGTGTTAAATATCTAAAACTTTTACAATTAATTTTGGCAATACATTTTTATCTTGAAGCAGTGAATGCATTATGCTAAAATCTATTATTTCTCAAAATTTCAAGTCAAACTACTTTTAACAGTTACTCGTAAGAAATGCCTTAAACACACAGACTTAATTTTAAGTCAAAAATTGATCAACGATAAGTGAAGGGTGAATTAATGTATTATCGTACAATAAGCACCATCAGTTTTGATTACGACATTTTGGTCAAGCACGTCGAATGCTTCAATATTCCCAACTAATACTTACCATTAATAGCACAGTTTCACAAAAAAAAGGTGTTGATCTTGGACAAAGACCATATGGAAGACATGTATTCTGATGTTCTAAAACTTACCTTACCGACCAGAATGCTCAATGCTCAAAATTTTTTTTTTCATGAGACTTGAATGCCTGAAAATACGTTAAGAAAATAAATGCATGAAAATAATTGATTCTTTTCTACAAAAACCGTGACAGAGTAAATATTTTCTGACCAAATTAAATGTCTCTATGTATTTTGATGCTCTGAAACCGAATTTGAATTTTACTTTGACTTACGATGTCGATATTTTACTATAACCTTAAAAAAACTCAAAATTCTCACGAAAAAAAAAAATTCGAGGACATTGGAGCATTCTGGTTATAAGATAGGTTTCAGAACATTGCCTTCTATGGGGCCTTTGTCCAAGAACAAGACTTTTTTAGTGTTCCGTACGGAACACTTATAAGATAACTTCGGTGTCTGTCTCTCTCTCTGTCACACCCGATTTTCTCCGAAACTATTTATCATAGAAAGTTGAAATTTGGTAATAATATAGGAATTGCTAGCCTCATTAGAGCCGTGTAGTTTTGAAAGTTAAATTTTGGACTTAAGGGGTAGTTTTTGGGGGTGAAATCGGAAGTGAAAAAAAAAATTTTTTACTAGGTCATCGAGTGTGGTGTCAAATGAAAGCATGTGAAAACACGAGTAAGAAAAAATATATATATATATATATATATATATATATATATATATATATATATATATATATATATATATATATATATATATATATTCTTTTATTTATATTTATATTTTATATTATGTAATACTTGCGCACACTTTTCTTTGAATTATTTTTAAAAAATCGCGAAAAATCGCTGTCCCCCCACCTTATCTCGAAAAGCACGGGGTGTAGATTGAACGAAAATTATCACGAGTGCATTACCTTTAATAATTTATCTGGTATATATAAAAAAAAAAGAATTTCAAGGTCATCAGTTTTCAGTAAAGATTGAAAACAAACTTTGTTGAAAACTCATTTGGGGTGTGTGTTTTGTGAAGTCACTGATGATTTTATACCACCGTAACAAAATTTTTTTATTTTAATCAACGTACGGAACACTAGTTGTGCAAGTTCAACTTGCACTTGACCGGTTATTTTTATTTGTAGGCCTGTGTAGTTTGGCCATTTCGATAACGTAGAAAACAATTAATTTGTTTTGATTTTTGATAAAGTTTTGGCGTTTTTCGCTTGCGATAATGATTTTGACTTCCATTCTACACTTTTACCCTTTGTTTGTGCATCATATTGAAAATGCCGAAAAGGTTTCGTGTCATTTCTCTAAAATAACTTTTGATATTCGTTTAAAGTGTATAGAATAATTTTGCTCAAAGCTTTGTTTTGCGTAGATCTGCTTTCAAAATTACTCGAATTGTTTTCCTGTTGATGTGTAATGCTTCTTCCGTCATTTTTAATGATGCATTATGATTGTCTGTCGTGAATTTATTTTATTTATATTATATTGATCTTCTCGTTTCATTTAAAAAACGCTTATCAAAAACTTGTATATGTGTTAAGCAATCATTGCTATATACTTTTTTCATAATTTTAAATATTTTTATCGCATTTATGTCAAGTTTTGCTTCCATTTTAATTACAACTCCCTGTTGCATTGCAATGGCTAAAATGAAATTCTTTTACTGTCAATATTTCCCGCTAAAATTTAAAACAAGCTTTAAAAAGTGCTATTAAACTCGTAGATGACGCCATTCTGCATAAATTAGGAAAATTTATTGGCGCATTGATTAATGATGATCGACGTTATACTTTTGGAAATAGCCTAATAAATTTCGCAATTTAATTACATTTTTCTGCATTCCCGTTCATCACTCTAGAAATAGCTTCATAGATGTCGCAATGTAATTAATTATATATTACAGGTGGTAATAATTTTCAAAAGAAAATACTTACGCCTCTTCTGATATAGAAAATTGCTCCCCTTTGAAGCAGAACTTTTTTTATTAGGTGTACTTTGTGAAAATTGTTCACTCCAGGACAGCAATTTTACAAATTGGGTTAAAGTTCCACCGTAGCAAAAGGTTCTTTTTTCTGAAACATCCCGGTCATCGATTTTTAAAGTTCCATTGCATAAAAGGGTTCTTTTTTTGTGAAAAATCTCATTCCCCGGTCCTTAATTTTTTACTGTAACTGGAGAGGACTAAACTTTTAAAATAACAGTACAAATGGTCTTTTTTTTTATCAAAGTACTCTCTGGTTGTTGTTTCACGGCCCTTTGTTTGTGGATTAACACCCCTCCCCATCTAACAGAAGCTCTGCTTTTAGTGTTCTTATCCATATGCCCCCGTAACTCTTGAATTTAGCTGCTCCACCGATACAAACATAATACGAAATTCACGTATATCTATAATATATATAAAATGCAACGTCTCTCTCTGTCTGTCTGTCTGTCTGTCCGTTAGTGCGCTTATCACTGGAGAACCACTTATCCGATTTACGTACTTTTTTTTAAAAACATATATATGTTCTCTGGCCAGGTTATAGGCTATATTTTATTACGATAGGTAGCATAAGGAATGAGCAGTGACGTAAAATAGTGAGTGAAGTCGGAAAAAAAAAAGTTTGCCGCTAGCGCGTTCCTTTGCAATACACAGCCTAAACCATTAATTATGGAACAATATTATGTAGCAGAGAATATCTATAATCTGTAATCTACAATATATATAAAATGCATTGTCTCTCTGTCTGTCTGTCTGTCCATTAGTGCGTTTATCACGCGAGAACCACTTATCCGTCTTTTTTTAAATTCATACATATATTCTTCGGCCAGGTTATATAATAATAATAATAATCTATATCTATAATACATATAAAATGCAACGTTTCTGTGTCTGTCTGTTTGTCCGTTAGTGCGCTTATCCCTCGAGAATCACTTATCCGATTTACGTAATTTTTTAAATTCATACATATGTTCTCTGACCAGGTTATAGATATACATTTTATTACATCTATAATGTATATATATATATATATATATATATATATATATATATATATATATATATATATATATATATAAAATGCAACGTATCTGTCTGTCTGTCTATCTGTCTGTCCGTTAGTGTGCTTATCACTGGAGAACAACTCATCTGATTTTCGTACTTTTTTTTTTAAACATACATATGTGCTCCCGCCAGGTTATAGGCTATGTTTTATTACAATAGGTAGCAGAAGGAATGAGCAGTGACTATAATAGTGACTGAAGTCGGAAAAAAGTTTGCCTCTAGCGCATTCTCTTGCAATACTCATTCTAAACCATTAAATATGGAACAATATTATGTAGCAGAGGATATCTATAATCTATAATATATATAAAATGCAATGCCTCTCAGTCTGTCTGTCTGTCCATTAGTGCGTTTATCACGCGAGAACCACTTATCCGATTTACGTGTCTTTTTTTAAATTCATACATATATTCTTTGGCCAGGTTATATAATAATAATAATAATAATAATGATCTATATTTATAATATATATAAAATGCAACGTCTCTCCGTCTGTCTGTTCGTCCGTTAGTGCGTTTATGACTGGAGAACCACTTATCCGATTTACGTGCTTTTTTTTTTAAATATACATATGTTCTCTGGCCAGGGTATAGACTATATTTTATTACGTTAGGTAACATGAGGAATAAGCAGTGACATTAATAGTGAATCAAATCGGAAAAAAGTTTGCCGCTAGCGCATTCTCTTGCAATACACTGCCTAAATCACTAAATATGGAATAATATCATGTAGCAAAGGATATCTATAATATATATAAAATGCAACGTCTCTCTGTCTGTTTGTCCGTTTGTGCGCTTATCACTGGAGAACCACTTATCCGATTTTTTTTTTAAACATACGTATGTTCTCTGGCCAGGTTATAGGATATATTTTATTACGTTAGGTGACATAAGGAATAAGCAGCGACGATAGTGAATCAAGTCGGAGAAAAGTTTGCCGCTAACGCGTTCTCTTGCAATACACTGCCTAAAGCATTAAATATGGAACAATATCATGTAGCAAAGAATATAATATATATAAAATGCAACGTCTCTGTCTGTTTGTCTGTCCGTTAGTGCGCTTATCACTCGACAACCACTTATCCGATTTACGTGTTTTTATAAATTTATACATATGTTCTATATAATTCGATATAAGCCTAGATAATGGGAGATAAGGTGAGATAATGGGAGATAAGGAGAAATAATGGGAGATAAGGAGAAATAAGGGAAGATAAGGAGAAATAATGGGAGATGAACAGAGATAAGCCTAAATAATGGAAAATATGTAGAGATAATGGGAGATAAGGAGAAATATTGGGAGATAAGGGGGAATAATTGGAGATATTTTATTACGTTGGGTAACATAAGGAATAAGCAGTAACGATAGTAGTGACTCAAGTCCACGCGAGCAGAGCCGCGGGCCCGGCTAGTATATATATATATATATATATATATATATATATATATATATATATATATATATATATGTATATATATAGAAATCAGAAGTGGCTGCCGCCCATGAAGAAACTAAAGAGCGGAAAATCCGCCGGAATAGACGGTATAACAGGAGAAATGCTGAAAGAACTGGTTGAGGCTGCCAGGGGCCTCATTCATACAATTTACTCGGAGATATAGACACCTAGACTGGACTACTTCTGTGTATATATCCCTCGATATAAAAAGGGTTCCCCTACGGAATGCGAGAATTATGGAACAATATCTCTAATATCTCATTTTCGTAAAGTCTTCCTCACAATTATCAACGAGAGATTGAAGCCTTGTCTGCTGCCTCACAGAGTCTAAATTTATGCCTGGAAGAGGCACCCGCGAACAAATTTTTCACCTCCCCTAAATAACTTGGAAATCGAGGAAATTCAATCTAGAAATATACCTGTGTTTTGTAGACTATTCGAAAGCATTTGATTCAATTAAGTGGAGCACCATGTGATAATAGACCGCCACAGTAGGTCTGAAAAACATCTATTCCTAAAACTTAAGGATTGGCGGATAATGGCCGTAAGTACCTTCAAAAGTACTAACGAATTACGAACGAATAAATAAATGTATATAATATATATATATATATATATATATATATATATATATATATATATATATATATATATATATATATATATATATATATATATATATATATATATATGTATATACAGTGGCGTGCAAAAGTTTCCGGCCAGTGACATTTCGTACTCTCATTATTAAAAAAAAAGACTAATGATTTTTACTCATTATGAGGTGTGAGTATGAGATATAGGAAACAAAATAATATAGTAAAAGAATATTATTTATGTTTGTGAATATATTTATTATTATTATTCTTATATTTATATGTGCAAAAGTTTCCGGCCACATAATATACATTGACGCAGTAGGACGTTCAAAGACGTATTTACGAATAATAGCGCGTTGAATGTTCACATTTAGTTCATAAAAGGTCGTCGGAGCATAAACATGGCTCGGCATATGCAAATCTAAATTCGTGAGAGGGTAATAAAATTTTCAAAAGAAGAAAAGTCTTCTCGTGAGATTGCTTCATTATTATCGATAGATAAATCAACCGTGAACGATATTATTGTAAAATACCGTTGTAGATATGGTTTAAAAGATCTTCTGCGTAGTGGAAGACCAAGAAAAACGTTTCAAAAAGTAGATCGTAACATTAAATGCAAATCACTGCGGATGTCAAGAAAACTGCTGCCGAAATTGCACGCGAGCTAAAGGATGAAAACCAAGCTAATGTTAGTCGTAGTAATATAACACGAAGACTACATGATGTGGGACTTTTTGGCCGTATAGGTATTAAAAAACCATTAATCATTAAAAAGAATAAGAAGGCCTGATTACAATTTGCCAAAGATCACCTAAATTAGACAATCAAAGATTGGAAAAAAGTAGCTTTCTCAGACGAATCGAAATTTAATCTTTTTGGAAGCGATGGTAAACAACATGTACGACGTCCTATTGGTACGAGAAAAGATGTTCGCCACCAAATTCCTACTGTAAAACACGGTGGAGGAAGTGTGATGGTTTGGGGAATTTTCTCTGCACAAGGAGTCGGTCCATTGATCGAGATCAACGGAAATATGAACGCTGATATTTACAAGGACATTTTAGAAAACAATCATCATATGCTGAAGAAACATTGCCGCAGAATTGGATATTTCAGCAGGATAATGACCCCAAACATACATCCAAGTTGTTAAAACAGTGGTTTTCTGCTTCAAATGTGAGAGTTTTAAGCTGGCCATCTCAATCACCCAACCCAATAGAACACTTATGGGAAACGCTAGATCGTCAAGTTCAAAAGCATACATATTCAAATAAAGCCACATTATTCAATCATTGAAGGAAGAATGGGAATAAAATTTCACATGCTTGTATTAATCGATTAATTGAGTGAATGCTACATCGTTGTGCGGCTGTTATCGCTGCAAAGGGTATGGCTACAAAATATTAACATAAAAATTTAATTTAAGTCTATTATATATATTATATAGGCTAATAATTTTTCTCGTAGTACAAAATAGCCGGAAACTTTTGCACATATAAATATAAGAATAATAATAAATATAATTCACAAACATAAATAATATTATTTTACTATATTATTTTGTTTCCTATATCTCATACTCACACCTCATAATGATTAAAAATCATTAGTCTTTTTTTTTAATAAATAATACGAAATGTCACTGGCCGGAAATTTTTGCACCCCACTGTATATATATACAATAATATTAATATTTTATTTATTCAAATTTCATAGCTTTAACAATGATACTGTGGTGCACGCTAAAGTTAATGTAATACACCAACGGTTCCTAAACTTTTTCGATTCTTGCCGCCCTTGCTACAGCCAGGTTTTCCCACGGCACCGTAAGTCAAATTCCTCATAATTAAAGGGTTAAGTAAAACTAAATAAAACACACATTTAAGATGTAAGTTTTTACGGCGCCTCTGTGGAGGACTTGCGGCTCCCCAGGGTCCGCAGCGCATACATTTAGAACCATGGTAATAGACGATACATTTCTTTTTTTCTTTTTTGTTGGCATTTTTGGGAAATTTTGCTGCTGCCTTTTCATAATATTTTCTTTTTACTGTATTCGAGGCTATCTTGAGAAGATTCTTTTTAGTAAAAACACCCGGATATAACAAATAATTCATTCATATAATTCATATAACCTTTTCGAATTATAATTAAAGTAGTTACTTTTTCTAGGCAAATTTCATCAGTATTTAAATATATATTTCCACATGTACATAAGTTTACCTAGAGTGGAAAAACCTACTATCAAAATGGCAAAAATTAAACCGATTTAACTCTTTCTATGATGCTTTTCACAAACCGTGTTTGTAAATAAGCTCTGACGCCCAAAAAATTTGTTTTCGTTAGTCATTTATAACTTGTTTAAAGCGAATGACATACTGACAAATTACCTTTTTCTTGTTAAATTTAGGGAAAAGAAAGGGTAAAGGGTGCTTACTTAAGAATTTTTTTATGAGAATTTTACGGTACAAGGGAACTGTTGACAATAGAATTAGTTGTCCCTTCAAGAGAATTATTCAATTTTTTTTTTCGAGAGACAGAAGAAAACAATACCTTTTTTTAACCCGACTAAGTGCGCAAGGAGTATAATGTTTTTCATCATTATATTTGTAGCCTTTTTCTATGAGAGGTCTACAATTAGCTTATAGTAGTAAGTGACGTTGATATGAGAGAAATACAAAAAGCCTGAGCTGTTTATTTACGTATCTAGACATTCAAGGTGACGGAAAAACATCTATTGTACTCTGCAACTTCGTGTTATCCGACTTAATTCACGACTCAACTTGAAATAATTCAATACTGTGACGTAATTATAGATTGGAAAATTACCGAATAGGTTTGAACGAACGTAGCTTCAAGAGACTAGCTATAATTTCATGAGTAATACTGGCTATATATGTTATTTATCCAAATAGTCATTATGTCGCTAGAGACACATGCAATAGAATTATACCAAAATTCGAATAATAAATTTAGTAGTAGTAATGATCAATTTTTTTTTCAAATTATTATACGTACATAATGATCATACATTTACATATACGCTATTTTTAAAAAGTAAGGAACTTCTGTAAATGACGTTATAAATACAATATAACAAAATTTAAAGTACAAAACCATTTATTAAATTGTGAAAAAGAAGTATAAATTCTTTTTTGTCTATAACATCACTCTTGGCTCCTGTGTACAGAACAAATTAAATATCTTGGACACAAAGCAAAATCATAGTTACTCCAATTTATGCTCGAAAAACCTCATCATACCGTCGTGGAGAAAAGCAAATGTAATAGCTCTTTTAATGCCAAAGAAGGATCCTGAAACTCCAAACAGCTACAGGCTTATCTCCTTGGTCTGTCACCTAATCAAGATGTTTGAGGGGCTAATTCTGATGAGGATCCAAAATAATATGAATGGTCAACTACAAGGAGGTTCTCGCCCAGGCAGATCATGTACACTGCTAGTACTGACATAACTCATTGAGAGTGGCTTTGAAAGGAAACTAATAACGGGTCGACCTTTGCTGCTTATGACATTGTCAATAACAGAAAACTCATCTCCAAGATATACCAGACAACTAGAGATTTTCAACTTACGAGAGTTATGGAATCTATATTACAAAACAGAAGATTTTACGTTACCCTGGAGGTAAAAGCCAGCAGATGGAGGAGAAAGAAAAATGGCATACCTCAGATAAGTGTCCTTGCACCATAATGTTCGACATCTACATAAATGACCAACCAACCCCGATCCACTCCTAACATTTCCTTTCACGGATAATCGCGCAATAGCCGACAAAGCGAACAACTTTGAGATCATCGAACAAAAATTGGAAAAGACCGTTAAAAACATGCCTGAGTACTACCACGTTAATTCACACAAATCCAATCCAACGAAAACTCAGGTCTGTGCTTTCCACCTAAACACAAGGAAGACAAGGCTTACGTTACATGTTGAATGATAGGGGAGCATTCTACAGCACGAGGATCATCCAAAATATTTGGAGGTTATGCTAGACAGATCTCTCATTTACAAAATCCACTGTCGTAAAATCAGACACAAAGTTACCACCTGCTTAAAAACTCTGTGGAAGTAAATAGGGCGCTAAGCCAACAATTTTAAGGATAACCGTACAAGCCTTATGTTTCTCTACTGGCGAATACGCTTGCCCAGTCTGGTGTAGATCTGCTTATTTTAACAGGTCGATATTGCTTTAAAAGAAACCTGTAGAATTATTACTGGTTGCGTGAAAACTACGCCGTTAGATAAGGTATACCGAGCAGGAGGGTTTGAAGCTCCTGCCACACGCCGAAATGAGCGTCAATATATAGAAAAATTCCGTCAGTCCTTTGATCATGGTCTATGAAGAAAAAATGACACTATGACTAAAGTCCCGTGGAGGTTTCTTGAACACTGTAAACATTGATCCACCAGACAACTTCCCTCTAAAGTCTCTAAAGCCTGCGGGAATCCATCTAGAATGGAAAACCTGGAGCACGCTTAATCGAATTAGAACCTGCGTCGCCCCCGTGAAAGTAATTTAGTACAAAGGGGTATTAAACATGATGAAGTTATGCTTTGCGAATTCGGCGAAGAGAAAAGAATATAGCACATTCTGAGGTGCAGAAATTGTGCACATACTTGCAGTCTCGAAGATTATGGCTGGCAAGACAGAATGTGATTAATATAGCCCGGTACTGGGCTGAAATAGTTTAAATCTGTACAACCCAAACACTCTATAGATTTGTAATATTCGTTCACACGATTTTTCTAAATAAGTTCTTCCATTTGATGCCCATACCTTTATTGTGGTAGATATTCTGGGTCTTTTCTGTCTAACTTATCTCATAACTATTTAATATGCGACAAGTCAACGGATTGTAGTGAGATAAACACCCCTCTCTTAGAAGCAAAAATTTCAAAATCAGACTAATCAATTCAAAAACCTGCTTTCCACTAAGATCTATAAAAAAGATTTTTAACAGTCGATACGTTCTTTATCGTTGTTTTACTTAGTTTCCGTATATATCGAGCTGTAAGCAAGTGATTTCACTTGGAAGGTAACACAATTTTTTTTTATGGGTCTAGCACACGTGCTGCAGGGAAGTCCCTAAAGCGTTCCAGGAGCGGCACGTGTGCGAAAAAAGCAATTCACGTTGTTCTTGACTCGCTGTAAATTGTACTCGGTGGGAAACACAGCGCTGGGCAAATTATTCCAAAGGGATGATGTTCTCCATATAAAAGACTGCTTGACAAGCGTTGTACGCGGAGTAACAAACTGAACCTCATACGGATGTGAAGCACCAGCGCGACGTGTATTTCTAACATGCACCGCTTTGGGAGGAATTAAGCGGACTACATCCTTCAAACACTTTCCATGAAAATACTTGTAGAACAGACTCAAGTCGCCAACCGTTCTTCGGCATTCCAGCGAATCAAGGCCGCCGGTCAGTTCCGGGTCTCCAATCAGACGAACAGCCCTTCTCTGAACAGAATCCAACAAATGCAGTGTATGTTTGGGAGCGGAGCCCTATAAATGGGAGCAATATTCATAGTTGGTCGAATATGAGCGTTGTAAAGAATTAACAGTTGTTGTGGAGTGTAAAACTTTCTGGTTCGAAAATAGTATTCCCAACTTTTGAAAAACTCTCTTTGCTATGCCCGCAACATGTTCATGCCAGGACATATTTGCTCCCAAATTATCGCCCAACAATTGAGCGAGGATGTTAGGGGAATGGAGTGCCCCGACATAACTATGTCGGGTTCAGCAACGTTAACTTTTTTAGAAAAAACTGCCGCCTGAGTTTTTGTAGCGTTAAATTCCACTTGGTTACTGTCACCCCAAGATAGAATTTCTGATGCCTGAATGAGCCTATTCTCTAGATTACTGGTGATCCTCGGTTTATAGCAACGTTTTTTGTAAGTCAAACTTTCATTATCACGTTTCCTCGCTAATTTATAGTGAACACCTTTTGGAGGAACAAGGTTTTTTTTTGATAACTCTCTCTAAATAACCTTCCTTTCCTAAAACGATATTTATAGAATTCATTTCAATCCATAATTTATTTCCAAGTTTAACTTACTTTCAATAAAAAAAATTCGGTCAAGTGAAAGTTGAGAGTATTCCGTACTGTGATTGCCTTTAAAGTACAAATTTTTGTTACGGAGGTATAAAATGATCACACAAACGTTGAAACACACCCAAAATGTGTATCAAAGTATGTTTCCGATCTTTGTTGAAAACTGATGACCTTGAAAAATTTGTTCTTTTTTACATACCAGATAAATTATCAAAGGTAATGCACTCGTGATAATTTTCATTCAATCCACACATCATGGAGAATATTCCATAATTTTTTTTTTTCGAAATTTTTTGATTAGTGCTCTTAGAGATAGAGTGGGTGGACGGCGATGTTTTTAAATAATATAAAAAAAGTATGCAAATATATGTATGGGTGATACATCATACATATATTTGAACTTGCAACTTTACAAGCTTTCATTTGACACCCGACTTGATGACCTTGCCAGAGATACGTTGCATTTTATATATATTATAGATGTAATAAAATATATATCTATAACCTGGTCAGTGAACATATGTATGAATTTAAAAAATCACGTAAATCGGATAAATGGTTCTCAAGGGATAAGCGCACTAACGGACAGACAGACAGAGAGACGTTGCATTTTATATATATTATAGATATCGATTACTATTATTATTATATAACCTGGCTGAAAAATATATGTATGACTTTAAAAAAAAAGACACGTAAATCGGATAAGTGGTTCTCTCGCGTGATAAACGCACTAATGGACAGACAGACAGGCAGAGAGACATTGTATTTTTATATATATTATAGATTATGGATATTCTCTGCTACATAATATTGTTCCATACTTAATGGTTTAGGCTGTGTATTGCAAGGGAAAGCGCTAATGGCAAATTTTTTTCCGACTTCATTCACTATTATCGTCACTGCTCATTCCTTATGCTACCTATCGTAATAAAATATAGCCTATAACCTGGCCAGAGGACATATGTATGTTTAAAAAAAAAAGCACGTAAATCGGATAAGTGGTTCTCCAGTGATAAGCGCACTAACGGACAGACAGACAGAGAGACGTTGCATTTTATATATATTATAGATGGAATAAAAAATAACTGATAGTTAAATAATATCACTTTAGAGGAAGAGGAAAATAGGTCAAGTCCATAAATTTTGTAAGTTTCAAACGAGATATGAGAAATTTTTCATTGTATTTACTTTAGAGAATGAATAAATTTTGAGTACAAATATCTATGAATGATCTAAAAAAATCAGTTGCAATTTTTACTTGTCTTTCTTTGGAGAAAACATGCTGGTGTTATAAGTAGTCCTTTTCAATTATAACGATAAGCAATACAAAGGTTTTGAAACTTGTGAGTATTGTTCAATAAGGTCTCACTAGAAGGTCTCATTTTCTTTTTGAAATTATCTGTTAGTAATAATTATATATTAGTGAGAATTTCAAATTCCGTATCGGAATTTACATTTGCAATGGAAGCACAGGGTAAATAACTTTACCATTTTTAGTGTTCTGTACGGAACAGTTATGGGATTACTTCGGTGTCTGTCTGTCACAGATTTTCTCCAAAACTATTTGCATAATCATGGTAATTGATAGCCAATCAGAGCCGTGTAGTTTTGACAGTTAAATTTTGACTTAAAGGGTTAGTTTCGGGGCAGTAAAATCGGAAGTGAAAAAAATACAAGGTCATCGAGTAGGGTGTCAAATGAAAGCTTGTGAAAACACACGTTCAAAAATATATATAATGTAATACTTGCGCACACTTTTCTTCGTAATATTTTTAAAAAATGGCCAAAAATCGCTGGCTTCCCATCCTGTCTCTAAGAATACTGATCAAAAAATTTCGAAAACATTCTGAAATATTCTGTATAAAGTCTAAATTGAGCGAAAATTATCACAAGTGCATTACGTTTGGTAATTTATCTAGTATAACAAAACAACTATTTGAATTGGCAATATGGTGGAGATTTTTTTCGTGGGAAGTTGTGAATTTAACCGGGACTAAGAGCTATGAAATGTCAATACATATTCGGTGGAATCAGTAATATACTCATATACTTTCAGTACATTACTGTTTTATGCATTTGGCCAATCACAGATAAAATAAATTTCCATGATGACGGATAAGTATCGAGACAAAATAATTTTATTTTATTTGTTTATAATTAAACAAATATTTAGGTAGTAAACTTTTACGGCCAGGATGTCTCGCTTTTTATATCTTCTTGGTAATTCTTATGTTGAAGATGAATATGTTACTAAATTTCATAGAATACTTCAGCACGAGACACTAATTGTGCAAGTCCGACTTGCACATGCCGGTTTTTATTTTATAAATAGTTAGTTATTACTTCACAATCTACTGCTGAGCTCTAGAAGTTTTATAAAAAATTTTACTTGTTTCATGGTAAGATTTAACGCTCTGTATTGTAAGATATTTGTCGCTTACTTACGCTTAACTTCTGCAATACCTTTAAAAAACAGTTTATTAAAAACCACATACTTATTCGTCTAGTATACAGTAATATAAATCCTAGTTTAACAAAAAGCCATAATTTATAAAACTTTGTTTTTATATCGCAATTCATTTTCTCGGTTTGAACGATATCCTTTTAACGTAACCATATTAGAAAATACGATATCAAAATAAACAGATAAGTTAATAATTTTATAACAAAATCCTATTTTAAGCAATTAATATGCACACCAATACACTCAATTTGTAATTATTAAAGAACATAATAGGCTAACTAACAAGCATTGTGTTTACTACAAAAGAATGCAACGTGACCTGGATAATTCTGTGCAAACAATATTAACTTTATCATGGACTAATTAAAACACATAATTGTGATTTATATTCGCATTCAAATGCCCCAGGCTTTTTGTGAAATTAAAATAAATGTTTAAAATGCATAATGCAGTTAACAGAGGTAAATTTTAGTAATTACTAGATCGGAAAATAGTAATTTAAACCTATACCGATTTAAAAAATTAAAAATATAATTTGTTAATTGTTCGTAATATTGCATTTTTAATTCTTTGATACGGTCAGACTTATTGGGTTTAGCTGCGAATAATGTCTGACAAAAAGTGATCCTAACATAAAAAAAAAAAACCGGCCAAGTGCGAGTCGGACCTACGCAAGTAGTGGTTTTAAAATAAAATAAAATCCTTACCCAGGCTAAGTTAATTAGGTCCCTGACACGTATATATCCTAAGATCCAATATTTATTTTCACGTTTTTTTTAGTCACTAATATATAACAATTATAGCATCTTAGCTACAAAATAGCCAATAAATCAATCTAGCTTAATCTAGAATCTAGTAGTAAAAGTGTAAAACAAATATTTATTACCTAAATATTTGTTTTATTATCTTTCTTTCTCTTATATCGTTTTACCCTGCCAGATGTCGGATATAAATTTGTCTATGTATCTGCAGTTGTAGGTTCCATCCTTTTTATTCAGGCCTTCCACTTTTCCCTGTCCATCAGTATTCTGTTCATATTTTTTATCGTTTTCCCTTTTCCTATCTCTTCAGTCATCCAAGTTAGTCTTGGTCTTCCTCTTTTTCGCTTCTTTAGTTCATTTTCAGTATTCTTTTTGGTATTTTGTCGATGATCAGTCTAAGTACATGCCCATACCATTGCAATTGCTTTTTCTTCATTTTTTGTATTATTGACTCCTGCACTAGTTGATCCCTAATTTCTTCATTTCTGAGAGTGGTCCATCTTAATCTTTCCTGCTAACTTCCGCAGATATTTCATTTCTGCTGCGATCAGTTTAGGCCTAGGTTTTTTTTGTATTGTCCAAGTTTCACTTTCATATAATGTGGTTCACTATTAAATTATATATTCCTAATTTTATTCTTTCACTTATTTCCTTTTTCCCAAAAATTGTCGTGTTTAGCGAATAATAGATATTGTTCGCTTTTTTAATTTTATTGGCTATTCCAAGTTCTATTCTTCCATCATTTGCTACTATACTTCCTAGATATTCCATGGTGGTCACTTTCTCCAGGGCTTGGTTCTTTTATGTAATATTATTTTATTTTTGCACTTCCCTTTTATTTATATACATTATTTTGATTTTATCCACATTTACCTACATGCTTTTCTATTTCTTCTATCCATACATCTATCAATTTTTGCATTTACGTGTCTCCGTCCGCTATAAGCACTAGGTCATCAGCATATAATAAGTTATCCATTCTGATTGGCATCATATTTCTTTATCCCACAGTAGTCTGTAGTTTGGATGTTCTTTGTCTTGTATTTTTGAGTAGTCTATCCATTACTATTATAAAAATATACAGACTCAATCTGTCTTCTTGCTTTATTCCCTTTTTGATTTTAAATGTTTCTGATCTATTTCCATTTATTTACACTTTTGCTCGTGTGATTTCTTTTGTTGACTTTATGATTTGCATTAGTTTCTTAGGCGTATCTATTAATTTTAAACAGTTTTCCCGTTTGTCTTTGTACTCAGTCAAAAGCCGCCCTTAGGTCTATAAATGCGAGTATGAGTTCTTCTCCCGTCTCTATTTTCCTTCTATAAGTTGTCTTATATATAAATATATTATCTGAGGTTTGCCTCTTCTCCCTGAGAGCTGTTTGCTCATCTTCTAGTTTGTTTTCTATGTTATTTTTTAATTTGTTTTTTATTATTTTTGTGTAGAGTTTGTATACTACCAGTGATGGGATTATAAACAAATAAAGTAAAATTCTTTTGTTTCGGTACAGAAGAGACGCGCATGCAGTAATGTACTAAAACGTATATTAACAAAACCTCCACTATATTGTCAATCCAAATACTTTTCATTTTTTAAATACCAGATACATTATCAAACGTAATGTACTCGTAATAGTTTTTCGCACAATCTACCCTTTATGAAGTATATTCCAGAACTTTTTCAAAATTTTTTGACCAGTACTTTTCGAGATAGGTGGGGACAGTGATTTTTGGCCATTTTTTAAAAAATAATACAAGGGAAAGTGTGTACAAGTATTTGTATCATATACGAGGCTGGTTTGAAAAGTCCGTGCAAAGTCCGAGAGATGGCACCACCGGCGCGTATCGAGGTCATGTTTAGTGAGTAGCATCTCTTGAATGAACGCACACCAAGTTTCAGCCATATTGGTCTATTTCTTTGTGTTTGGCATTCGTGTGAACCAAGGAAGTCGAGTGATTTTCAAGAAATGGACGAAAAAGAATTTCGTGTGGTGATTAAACATTATTTTATGAAAGGCAAAACGCCTCAGGAGACTAAAGAGAAGCTTGATAAACATTATGGTGACCCTGCACCTTCGATTAGAACAGTTTATAAGTGGTTTCAAAATTTTCGGACTGGCCATATGGGCACAAGTGACGCTGAACGTTCTGGACGGCCTGTGGAGGTTACGACTCCAGAAATCATTGATCAAATCCATGATATGGTGATGGATGACGGAAGAGTTAAGGTACGTGAGATTGCTAGTGCTGTGGGCATCTCGACTGAACGGGTACATAATATTTTGCATAAACATTTGGACATGAGAAAGCTATCCGCAAGATGGGTGCCGCGATTGCTCACGCTTGACCAAAAACGGAATCGTGTGAAGTGTTGCAAGGGTGGTTTGCAGCTGTTCCAGAAGAATCCGGAGGACTTTAAGCGTCGTTTCGTCACTGTGGATGAAACATGGATACATTACTATACTCCTGAGACCAAACAACAATCTAAACAATGGGTTACCAAGGGGGAATCTGCACCAAAAAAGGCGAAGACCGTTCCTTCGGTCGGAAAGGTTATGGCGACTGACTTTTGGGATTCGCAAGGGATATTCCTCATCGACTATCTGGAAAAGGGTAAAACTATTACAGGTGAATATTATTCATCGTTATTGGACCGTTTGAAAACCGAGCTGCAAGAAAAACGCCCGCGATTGGCCTACAAGAAAGTCCTTTTCCATCACGACAACGCACCAGCACACACCTCAGCAGTTGTGGTCGCAAAATTAATGGAAATAGGATTCCAACTCGTTTCACATCCCCCCTATTCTCCAGACTTGGCTCTCTCGGACTACTAGTTGTTCCCCAATTTGAAGAAATGACTGGCGGGACAAAGATGTTATTCAAACGAGGAGGTGATTGCAGACACTAATGGATATTTTGCAGACTTGGACAAATCCTATTATTCGGAAGGGATCAACAAACTAGAACATCGTTGGACGAAGTGTATAAGCCTAAAAGGAGACTATGTCGAAAAATAAAAAAGGTTTACCCCAAACACATAAGTAGTTTTTTATTTTTGCACGGACTTTTCAAACCAGCTTCGTATATTTTTGAACTCGTGTTTTCCTAAGCTTTCATTTGACACCCCACCTGATGACCCGATAAAAAAAAAGTTCACTTCCGATTTCAGTCAAAATTTAGCTTTTAAAACTACACGGCTCTGATTAGGCCATCAGTTCCTATGTTTGTGCGAAATTTCAACTTTATATGTCGGGTAGTTTCGAATAAAATCGGGTATGACAGACAGGTTGATACCGAGTTGCGGTAAGGGTCGGTGAAAGGCAATCAAAAGTTCCGAGTTGCGGTACCGTGTACCGTCCATCATCACAATTTTCGCCGCGCACAAGAATTGGAAATTACTTTTACAGGAAAATATCACACCAACCTGGACATCATTAAACATCAGGAAATCTTCATGCCTGGCGGTTTCGACCGAGATTCGATTGAGATATTCATGAACTTCCTCTCGGGACTTTGACAACTTTGGATAGCACTGCAGTCTGGCTCGGTTCAAATTCTTCCCTATTTTTGTCATATCGGAGTCGGTGAATGTGTTCAGCAAATTCGGCTCTGCAGCCACCTCCCGCCGAATCATCTTTCTTGGTTTTTCATTGTAATGTTCCTCCTTGGCTCTCTCCTTCACTGCGTTGTTAATTTTTTGGCGATTCAGTATTTGTTCATTATCGTGTTGATGTTGATGATTGCCGTGAAATATGTCGTCTGGTCCAATGGTATAAACTTTGGCAGTGCAGTTCTTGTTTGTGCAGACCCAACACATCTCTTCTGTCGATTTTAACCGGCGATATTGTCGAAATTTGTAATTTTCCAATAGGATCAAAGTTTTACCTTTCTCGCTCAACATCCCCTGTAATAAGACCATGTTGACTTGAAAAAGTTTAAACGTAAACTAGTAAGTTTCAAAAATGCCCTTACGTTTTATACTTTTATCTAATTTAGGTTAACCCTAATTTAATGTAATAATATTTAAGAATTAATAATATTTGATAATTCTTAATCCCATTAGTGTTCCGTACGGAACACCAAAAAAGGCATGGAAAAAAATAGAACAATTTTATTTTTCGATGTGATTTTCATCTATCTCAATGCGTTTTTCATTTAATTTTTCGATTGCTTCAAAAAGTAAATTGGTGATTTGCCGACGGGATACGCTTGCGTAACTAACATCATATCTTCTTCATCCCTGTATCTGTAATCCCTCAATTATTTTTTTTAGTTCCTAAAGAGATAATAAATACTTTCGCGTAATGCAAGAAACTAACGATCACATTCCAGGCAAGTTGAAGTCAAGTGGTGTCAGCCTTTTTTATATCCAGCGTATACTCTATTCATATATAAATGATTATCTAAAATTTCATCAATATGTTTTTTAATTTTTACTTCGTGTTCTATCTGCTTTATATGAATACTGTTGTCTTGAGTCATTAATTGCTTTTTTATAATATTTCTTTCCGGTACTACTGCGTAATATGGATCATGATGTTTATCATTTTCAGTTGGTTTTCATCTTTGCTGAAAGCGACGAGTCCATTATTTAACAGTAACGTACGATGTTGCAGAGCTCTTGTAAGTAGTCTGTCTCTAAGTCTTCTTCAATTTCCATAATACATTTTCCCTTCTTGGTAAGGCATTTTATTACTGCATTATATATAAATTGCAATAAACTTTTTTTATTTTCAAGCTAGATCATGTTACTTTGCCGACAGCTACTTCCAAACCATACATTTAATCTAGAATATTTCATTGGCAGTTAAAGAAGTTAAACCTGTAACTATTATACATTGAGGTGAACTAATTATGATTATACATTTGTGTCTTAAGATATTTACATGGCAGTAGCCTAAATAACTTAGCGTAGGTAATGAGTTTTTTTATAAATGTAGTGAGAGAGAACTTAAGATATTTCATAAATATAAACTTAAAATTAATTTAAAATTAACTTAAAGCTAATCTGGTCTTAGGGAGTGAATATATTTAATCGCGCCTGCACTCCTTATTCAGATTCAGGCGCGTAGCTTTCGGTGGCCCATTGGGTTTCTAGAAAAAGCGGGAATAACCGATTCTCACTTTCTATTCATCGTCCGCTACATAAAGTGTTTTTTAATTTAAACGTTAAATAAACGGAGTTGAACTTTCCCAACTACAAAAATACCTAATCCATAAATTGCAAATTAATATTTTCGATGATAAATGCTTTAAGGTATATATAGATATTAACACACTAAACCTTCTTAATCTCTACATGCTATTTGTTCTAAAACTACATATATCGAAAAAAAAAATAACACAAATTTATCTCCTAAATTTCTAAAGACACTAACTATACTACTCAGTATATGTCACCACTACACCAAACACTTTATTTTTGCACTCGACGCGCGTTTCGCTAACCATGTTAGCTTCTTCAGGAGCGATGATTGACTAGTAGTAGCTCCTGATGAAGCTAACATGGTTAGCGACACGCGCGTCAAGTAGTGTCATTGTGTCAAAGATTCCACATTCCCAACTTAGTTGTTCAATTATAAATAATTATACTAAAAACCATAAAAAATATTTGAAATACTATTGAAACTATACAATATTTAACGACCCTCACACCCTTGTCAAAAAGCAACATCATTATGGGTGGTGCCATTCCTAGTTCAAGTATCACGTGACGTCATTATGTTACAATGTTTTCACGTAAGTACTGTCAACAGTGTCTACCTGTGTATATACTGTCAAAATTATTGAAGTTTAGTGCAACAAAATTATTGTTGGTTACAAATTTAAATTAATTTAATCTAATTTAATTCAGTAATCTGTGACAATTTACGCTGTCCATTTGGTCCAGTGTATAACCTGGCTGGATATATAAATTTTGAAACACTAAATAAAACAAAAATCATTCGATAACTTTTTTCTAATATGAATTATTATTAAATACATTATTATATTAAAATAATTATTGTGAAGTGATCTTCACAACAGAAAAAATTTGATGCTGTTTTAGGATTAATACGTCGTGCTGCTTGGAATCAATGATTTCGACGTTTATCATCTTGTGGCACATTTAAAAACATTTTTTCGGTAGTTGTTTTTCTAGTAATCGTGCAAAATGGTACGAAACAGACACGATAACTTTTTAGATTAGATATTTTCAATAAATTACTCAATACACTGATGATAATAACATAAATAAATTGATTGACAACTAAAACACTCGTATCAGCTCTGTGTGATGTTGAGGAGACTGATATCGAAACCGATATCAGGCTGACAGGGAATAGAAAACTCTATTTTTCGTGGTTTTACGTCTGTAAAGCGTAAAAAAATGCAAAAATCTACAATACCTTTTAAAAGGAAGAAAAAAATATAATTTGACTTAATTTCTAACGCTACGCTCTCGTGGAAATTTTTAATTGAATCAGACTTATCCGAGGCAGTTATATCCACTTGAAACTTCCGTTATATATGTTTATTTTCTAATTTCAAAAAAGGTAAAAGCAGGTAAGCAAAAGAAAATATTAAATTTGAAAAGTAGCTAATAAAAATGCTTACATTTTATAACTTGAAACTGCTATGAATAAAAAGTTTTAACGTGTGCACTGATACGAAGTGTTAGGATCAGTTTTAATAGAAATATAATAGAAAAATTTTGTTGTATGTGAACCACCTTTCCTTCTACTTACATGACTAAAATAATAAGACAAAAATACATTTTCGAACATCGCCTGTAATATTAATTTCTAGTTAGCCGAGTTTCAGCGTATGATCGAAACTGTTATCAGCTTCATTATCGTTAATATAATACTGTGGATGATCTATTACTAATTGATTCTGCGTCGTAGAGATATTTTAGTGATATCTGGTTTAATAGCTAGCATTAACCTATATCAGGTTAATGCTAGCATGTTATGTTGCTGAGAGCATATTCTTGGTGATAATAAAATATAAATTTAATTTCGTTTCTTATGTTCCATGTCACATTTTTCTAATATTAGTAATAGCACATTTAAACTTTTAATTTTTTTGAGTCTAATTGTTGTCTAATTAAAAACACTACAGAAGATACTGAGACGTTAAATAAAGATAAACAAAAATCATTAGAAAGGCTCTTAAAAATGTGTTGTGAATGCTATAATTTACGTTTATAATTCTCTTTTTGCAATAAATGTTTTACGTATTCTACATTTTTACTTACAGAAAATGTTTAATTTGCATCAAGGATAAACTTTGATTCTGAAAGGCTTCTTACTTCACAAAACGCTCTCTATATAGTATTTTTGAATAAGAGGGATAATCTACTTATTTTTGCAATATCTTCGATTTTTTGTTTAATTTAAGCTATTTTAACGCTGTTTTTAGTGTTCCGTACACTTATGGAATCACTTCGGTGTCATTCTGTCTCTCTGTCGGTCACACCCGATTTTTTTCCAAAACTAGTTAACATATAAAGTTGAAATTTGGCACAAATATAGGATTGATAGCAGAGAGAAGTGTAGTTTTAAAAGTTAAATTTTGGCTTAAGGGATTGGTTTTGGGGGGTAAAATCGGAAGTGAAAAAAAAATTTGCCAGGTTATCGAATGGGGTATCAAATAAAAGCTTGTGAAAAAACAGGAGTTCAAAATTATATATGATGTAATGCTTTCGCCCACTTTTCTTCGTATTATTTTTTAAAAAATGGCCAAGAATCGCTGTCTCCTCGCCTTATCTCGAAAAGTTGAGAAAAATCTAGAATATTCTCCATTAAGTGTAGATTGAGCGAAAATTATCGCGAGTACATTACGTTTCACAATTTATCTGGTATAAAAGAATCTGGGTGCCCTGTCAACCCACCGACCCATTTCTTTACTCCCGACGCTGGCGAAAGTGGTGGAGAGGTTGGTCGGGAAGAGAATGGTTGATTTTTTGAACAAACATGACCTTCTTAGTGCGCAACAATTCGGATTCCGAGCCTCGAGGAGCACGAACGATGCAATTTTTAATCTGCTCGAACGACTTTATCTCGAATTGAATTCTGGTGAACATGCTGCGGCGGTGTTTTGTGATTTGACGAAAGCTTTCGATTGTGTTGATCATGGGATCTTGCTGTCAAAGCTGGACATTTATGGGTTCAGGGGGTTAGCTTGGGATTGGTTTCGGTCGTATTTGTCGGGCCGAGTCCAGGCAGTGACTTTTAAGGGTCAGTGCTCGGAAGGGGTTGGGATCAGTGTGGGTATCCCTCAAGGCTCTGTACTTGGACCACTATTGTTTTTGATCTATGTTAATGACCTGCCCCGTTTGACAGTGGCTGGCAGATTTACCATCTTTGCTGATGACACCACAATTTTGTGGCACAATAAGGATGTGGGGAGACTTCGGGCCGATGTTCAGGCAGATTTATCTGAGATGAAGGCTTGGTGTGATGATAACAAACTGTCCTTCAATATAGCCAAGACAAGGATTCTGAGCTTTAGATGCAATATAGAGAATGTTAATATTGAGAATGAGATCATCTCTTCAGCTGATAAGAATTCATTTCTCGGTCTAATAATTGACTCATCGCTGCGGTTTGAGGATCACATTGGCAACATCTGCAGCAAAATTTCTTCAGGCTGCTATGCCCTTAGGGTTATTGCAAGTAGCCTGGGGCTGAATATAGCTAGAACCTCTTATTTTTCACTGGTTGAGGCTCATTTGAGGTATGGGATCTGTTTCTGGGCTTGCTGCTCCCGAGTTCACTTTAGTTCTGTTTTTGTATTGCAAAAGAGAGCTATCAGATATATTTCGGGAGCTGGGTTGCGAGAGTCATGTCGACCATTGTTTCCGAGGTTAGGGATTCTTACTCTTTGTGCCCTATTTATCCTGGAAACTGCTATCATCATCTTTAAAAAACATCGTCTTGAGGCAATGCCAGTCAGCCGGCACGGCACTAGGCGAGCGTTCGTCCTGCCATTGCCGGCCCCGAAAACGAAGCTGATCAAATCTGCAATTGTTTATAATGGCAAAAAAATATATAATCATCTGCCTCTCAAATTGAGAGGATTGAATTGCGAGAGAGTCTTTAGACGAAAGACTAGGGCCCTACTTATAAAAAAGGCGTACTATGTACTTGAGGAATTTTACAATGATAAGCTGGAATAAGCATATAACAGTAGTTGAGTGGTTGGCATTTGGGTTGACATATGTGTAATTTTTATTTCTTTTATTTTGTATTTACTGCATTGACTACTAATCTTGTTCTGTTTCCTTATTTTTTCTTTCTTTGAATTTGTGTTTATTAATATAATAATAATTTAAGTTAAGCTTGCTTTGTCAACAGATACGTTGTATTTTAGGACAATAAAGCATATTTCTATTCTATTCTATTCTATTCTAATATGATGGAGGTTTTTTTAATATACTTTGCAGTACATTACTGCTACCGAGACGCGCGTCGCTCCTGTACTGAGACAAAATAATTTTATATTATTTGTTTATAATAATAATTAATATTTAGGTAGTAAATATTTGTTTTACGCTTTTATTACTAGATTATGGATTAAGCTAGATTGCTTTATTGGCTATTAAGTAGCTAAGATTCTATAACATTATTGACTAAGGAAAAACGTGAAAATACCTCTTGGATCTTAAGATGTCAGGGACCTAATTAACTGAGGCTATGTAAGGATTTTATTTTATTTTAAAAGCAATCACCGTACGGAACACTTATTGCGCAAGTCTGACTTCCACTTGGCCGATTTTTTTTTATTGCTATGTTGTTTTAGACAGAATTATATTTAATGATTGTATCAAACATTAAGAGGCTAGGAATCTGCTGAATCTTGTTTTACGTTTACGTTAGATTTGACCCGTTGCAAGTGATACTCGGTGGGAAAGAACGACACGTGGGGTATGTTTATTTGAAAGGGATGAAGTATTCCAGCTAAAAGGATACTAAAAAAAGGTAGTCAGAAGAATCGAGCTAAACTTCATATGAATATAATGTATTAGCATGCACTACTCTGGAAGGAATCAAGCGGGCCGCACCACTGAAGACTTCCCATTAATGTATTTATAGAATAAGCTTAAGTCTTTCACTAAAACCTTGATTTAAAATCTAAAAAAATTGACTCAAATTACCAAGAAACAAGAGAGCGTGTCCTTTTTCAAGATGTAATAAAACCTCATTTCCCTTCGTATTTAGCTGTTTAGCGCGACATTTTTATTATGTTGTGACAAAGTATTTATGAATTGTAACTTTTACTTTTTCTTGGCTTTAGTAAATAACAGTATACAGCCCTATAATTGATCAAATTAATTATTTTAATGAAATTAATTTTATACTTTTATTACTTTTTATATCGATTCGAATACTGTAAAGGATCATGGTCACTGTTGCATAAATATTTTCATTCGTGTTGTGTCGCTTCCCTTTCATGGGGAAATGATGTGGGGAACACGTAAACTAAAAACTTGCTGGTTTAGCTATTTAAAACACGTTTTTCTTTTTGCAAAATTCGACTTTGTTCATCAATATAGTCTCCTTCAAGAGCGATTCAATCAGTTTAACGCTTTTCTAACATTTCTATATCTTTCTTGTAGAAGGATTTGTCTTTGCCTTCAAAATGAGCCTCATTTGCAGCGATAACTTCTCGATTGGAGCCAAATCTCTTTCCCGCGAGCATTTTTTTGAGGTCTGCGAATAGATAATAGTCGCTGGGGGCCAAACCACTAAAATACGGTGGATCAGGAAGCAATTCGAACTTCAATTCATGCAATTTTGCCATCGTAATCATTGACTTGTGGCACGGTGCATTGTCTTAATGAAAGAGCACCTTTTTCTTGGTTATTTGGGGTCGTTTCTTTGCGATTTCTGCCTTCAAACCCACCAATAGCTTTATATAATATTCGTTATTGATGGTTTTTCCCTTCTCAGCATAGTCGATGAAAATTATTCCATGCGCATCCCAAAATATAGAGGCCAAAACTTTCCCAGCCGACTGTTGTGTCTTTGGTCGCTTCGGGCGGCTTTCACCGGCTGCTGTCCACTCAGCTGACTGCCGATTTGATTCCGGTGTGTAGGAGTGGATTCATGTTTCATCCATTGTCACATACTGCATGAAAAAATCCTTTTTTTTTGCGCTTAAACAGGTTACAGAATCATCAACATGTTGTTTTTGGTCCACTGTGAGCAAACGCGGTACCTATTTCAAATAGAGCTTTCTTATGCCCAAATGTTCATGCAAAATATGACCAACTTTTGATATCTTTAGGGTGTAAACTGTAACACGCAATTTCACTTTACGGTTATCCAAAACAATTATGTGGATTTTTTAAAAGTTTTCAGGTGCAACCACCTCATTAGGGCGTCCAGACCATTTAGCATCATATGTATCTAGACGACCGCGTTTAAATTTAGCATACCAATAAATGATGAGTGATTTTCCAGTCCCCGTAACACTTATCAAGTCATTGCTTTACTTGAACTTTATTTTTTCCCATCAAAAACAGTGTTTAATCAACACACGAAATTCGATTTTTTCCATTGTTTTGAAAATATCAAAAGTAGCATCACTAAAACCACTGTGACTTGTAAATTAATCGTCAAAATGTCATGAAATTTTGACACGTATCGATTGAAGGTTGATACTTCCTAAAAATCATATGGATTTTTTAAAAAGGGCAACCTCTATGTGTCAGACCAAAAACTTTTCAGCTTATGTTTATATATATATATATATATATATATATATATATATATATACATAATAAGCAGTGGCAATAATAGTAAATCAAATCTGAAAAATTTTGCCGCCAGCGCGCTCTCTCCATTAAAAAAACCTAACTAATAATTCTATAGTCCACGCGAGCGGAGCCGCGGGCACAGCTAATATAATATAAAATTAAAATTCGAAATTATGCAAAAGCTTCCAAAATAATGATAATAAACAACTCTTTTCTTTAAATATAAAGTACGTCTAAAACTATGAAGATAAAGCGTACCCCTAGTCTAGTTTTTTTTATAATATGGAGAAATAAAAATTCAATCGTTACCAAAGTTACGAAATAAATTGCAAATTTCATTGATAGATGCCGTTAATTAAATTTTTAGGTACGTTTACATATTGAAAATGGCAGTCGTATTGTTGTGCGATAGTTGGTAGTAAAAAAAGTTGTATCAATCGCTTGTTTGGCATCGGTTGAAAAATAGAAAAACAAAACGGTCATTTTCAGTATATTTTTACCTCTTTAAAAGAAAAAATGCATGGCAAACTTACAAAAAGTTATGTGCTATATGTAGTCACAAAGTAACTTATGTATATACATTCTAACTAACTGCTCAAAATAAACAACGCAATTCAAGAAAAGCTACCATAACTGGAAAATCAAAAAGATATTTTGTTGTTGGAACATGACAATGCCAGACCATGGACATTTTTAGTCAATCGGCAAAAATTATTGGAGGTTTGTCGGGATGTGTTGCCACATCCATCATATAATCTTGACATTGCACCGTCAGATTACTATTTAATTCCTTTGCAAAATTTCTTCAGTGGTAAAATTTTCAATAATAATGATAATGTTAAATAGTACTCCAGTTTTTTACCAATAAAAACAAGATGTTTTATGAACGTAGAATTATGATGGTGTCTAAAAGATCGTCGTTAATTGAAATGGATAATAAATTTATTCCATGATAAAAATTTCTTTTGTTTTCCACGATTACTTAGTTGTCAACCTCCATAATAAGCTAAATTAAATAAAATGTTAAATATATTTGACTATCACAGAAATCTTCCAATTAATTCATTTTACAAGCTACAGTTTTTGAGCCAGCTCAACCTACGACCTCTCCATAGAAAATATTAGTTTTGTTCCAAATCAAACAATATTCATAAGGGCAAAAATAAATAGACACTTTAGAGGTCCTGAATGCATAATGTAAAGAGAAAAAATAAATAATTAATAGAATACAGAAGTAAGTAGCTAAGCTTTGACAGAAATTTCCCCTGTTCTGCGCCTTCTAACAGCCACAAATTTAATTAGCTGACTAATGTTTTTAGGGCCTGAGAGAAAATTATTCTTTTCGATTATGTTCCACTTGTGAATACTCAACGTGGTTACAAAAGGTTTTAGGTAATTTTCAAGGGTTTAAATGTAGCTTTTAAACAACTTGATTAATAAAACTAAATGAGGTTTTATGATAATTTGAATATTTCACGTTTGAGATCACCGAAATGGCCTTAATAAATTTGGATAATAAAGTTGAAATTGACACGTAGGAGAATTACCAAAATAAATACAAAGTATAAAAATTCTGAGGCTATATCTAGCGGTTTGACTAAATACATTCTGTGCTGAACTAAATACCGTACTGTATCAATTTTACTACATATGAAATGTGTAGATTACTTGAGACTTATTTTCTGTATGATCAATAAATGACCTACTTTTGGTAATTCAATTATTTTGATTCGTTATGCCCTTTCATGGGTAATTGTAATTTTTTTTCAAAACAACTAAGAACAGTATGTGGTAATAGAATTATTTTCGCAATAATTGGATTATTTTTATAGTAATTAAATTAGTAGAACGGCAATTCAATTACTTTCATAGCAATTGAATTACAAAAGTACTAATGCTTTCATCCTAGGTATATGATTTAGGGACTGCAAACCAAACGATTGGATCAGGAAAAAACAGGGGTCCAGGACATAATTGAAAGGATATCTTCCGTCAAGTAGAACTAGGCTGGCCATATGGCCAGAAATAGTGATAACTGGAGCGAAAAAGTGTGTGAGAGAGAGAGCGAGGGAGAGATGGAGATCATAAGGGGAAAAAGAAGTACTGGCAGACCTCAACAACGTTGGTATAACGATATTAAAAATTTCAGCGGGACTGATTTGGTATCAAATTGCTCAAAACAGGGATATATGGAAGCACATGAGAGAGGTCTATATCCAAAGACTGAAATTGAAAAGACAAATTCCCTATATATCAATCAGCTAAATACAACTTGTGTTTTGTTTAGTACCCGAACCGCTTTAGTTGTGTGTCATAAAAATGCAAGCCTGTTTTCTAAATTGGTGTTTCTCTAAAAATTTGTTCAAGATATACATCTTTATTCTGACGAAGATGCTGTATTGCCAAAACGTGAATCAGCTATGACTACATAAATGTATTTTATATCTACTGACTGTAAACCCAAGAATCGAGTACCATATAATATATATATATATATATATATATATATATATATATATATATATATATATATATATATATATATATATATATATACAGTAATACCCCGCTTTACGCGAGGGATACGTTCCGAAAAAAATCGCGTTAACTGAAATTCGCGTATATCGAGGTTTATGATTAAACATAGTCAAAATTTAATACAAAAAAATACAAATCATTTTAATCAATCACTTTAATTCTAAGAACACTTTATGCAATACATACTCTTATTTTTACGGAAAAATACATCTATTGTCTTTTGGGTAACGTTTTGTTTACGTTCTTGTAAAATACGTTCATAACACCCAACACTGTTTTTAATTGTTTGACACACGGTCAAGACACGGTCATCATTATTGTCTATACTCTGCAATATGTCCAAACCTGAATAAATTTTGAAAGTGCATTTTGTATTTCCCCTGAAGATAAAACTTTCTCTTCTACTTGTTCTTCCTCATCGTAGATAGGATTATTCTGTAACTCGATCAGATCTTCATTGCTAATAGGATCGTCGTGCGTTGCTACAAGTTCTACGAGATCTTCTACCGTGACATCTTCAAGTTCAGACCCCTCAATCATTGCAGCAATGTCTTCAAGCACTTGTCTCTGCATCTGGACAATTCTTCTAGGTGCTTCCACTACATCTGGCCAAAGATTACGCCACACCCCATTCATACAACTCATTTTAACTTCCTTCCAAGCCTCTTCTATGTTGTGAATAGACTTCATAATGTTGTATGACTTCCACCACTCTCGCATAGACTGTCTTCCTTCCCCGTCAGTTTCATGAATTAGTTGGCTAAAAGTGCGGCGATGGTAATAAGCTTTGAAGTTTGCTATTGCTCCCTGGTCCATAGGTTGTAATATTGACGTAGTGTTTGGTGGAAGGAACTTTACGTACACTTTTAAGTCTCTGGGCGTATCAAGTGAGGTTAGATGTCCTGGGGCATTATCTAAGAGTAATATAACTTTAGGTTCAAGCCCATTTCTGTCACAGTATGATTTGACTGATGGGCAAAAACTATTAGAATACCATTCTTGAAAAATTTCCCGTGTAACCCACGCCTTTCTGTTTGATCGCCACACAACTGGTAGACTTGTCTTGTCTGTGCCTCGCATTGCACGGGGTGTTTCTGAATGGTACACTAGTAAAGGTTTCAGTTTGAAATCACCAGTGGCATTACCACCCAGCAGAAGTGTTAGTCGATCTTTCGCAGCTTTGAAACCACTGGCTTGACGTTCTTCCTTAGAAATGAATGTTCGAGATGGCATTTTTTTCCAGTAAAGTGCGGTCTCATCAACATTGAAGATGAGACAAGCAGGAATTTTCTCTCGTCTAACGAAGTCTTGAAACTTGTCTGGAAACTCAGCTGCAGCTTGAATGTCCGCGCTGGCCGCCTCGCCTGTTATGTGGATATTGTGAAGATTAGAACGCTGCTTGAACCGATGGAACCAGCCTCTGCTGGCAGCAAAAGTCGGAGTGGCACTCCCTTCTCCTTCTTTTGTTTTCAGCATCTCATACAAAGATTTTGCTTTTGTGCATATGAGATCTTGACTTAGTGGTGTGTTCTTCTTATTCAAATCTTCGATCCAGACTGACAGTAATTTCTCCATTCTTTCTAAGATAGATGATCTCGAACGAGAAAGTTTTGTTGCACTTATAGGTGTTGAACCTTCGCTGGAGATTTTAATTTTTTCCCGATTTTTATAAATCGTTCTCACAGTCGATTCTGAGAGTCCAAAATCTCTCCCAACAATTGTTGCTTTGCCTCCATTTTCCGTTCTTCTTAACACTTTCATCTTCAATTCCAAAGTGACGCTTTTACGCTCTTTTTTCTTTACAGGCGGCATTTTTAACGTAGGGTTAAATTATGTATGTATGTATCTCCAATAAATATTAAAACAAAACTGCCAGCCGACCGAACTAACATTACGGAACAAATGAACACACGAAACGAACGAGGAAATCCCCATAGAACAAAGTCGAAGGACAGGGAATTCCCAATTCTTCAAAGAGAATATTCAGAGAAAGCGGGGATCCCCCCGCGACCATAGAGAAGTTAATGACTACATGAGCGCGAAATTTGAAATTCGCGTTATAGTGAAACCGCGCGTAACGGGGTCGCGCTAAGCGGGGTATTACTGTATATATATATATATATATATATATATATATATATATATATATATATATATATATATATATATATATATATATATGTATGCAATTACGTGCAAAAGTTTTGGGCCAAAAAATATTTTTGTGATTATTTGATTTATAAAGGGAGAAGAGAAAAAACCAAATACACCATCATAAACTACTTTAATTGTACTAAAAACATATACTACTCAAAAATCTTCTACTATAGATAACAATCATTTATGACAAAAATAACATTTTTCGGCTGTTCATAAGTATTCAGCTAACTTCAAATTTCTCAATAAAAAAGTATAAACATAACAAGAATCACTACAACTCATAAAAAAGTGGCAGTAAAAAATACATTCTTATCAATACTTTGTAGCCATACCCTTGGAAGCTAATACGGCGACACATCGTTGAGGTATCGATTCCATTAATTTGAGAATTTTGCCTCTGGTGATATTGGCCCACTCTTGAACTTTTTTCCAGAGAGCACCTTTATTGAAACAATTCTGAGTTCCCACTTTCATTTTCAACTTTTCTCACAATTGTTCTATGGGGTTCAAGTCCGGTGATTGACTTACCCATTCTAAAAACTAAAAGATCTTTCTTTCTGAAAAATTCTTGCAATAGCTTAGATCGATGTTTTGAATCATTATCTTGTTGAAAAATCCGTCCTCGTGGCATATTTCGACGTCCATAAGGAAGCATCTGTTCTGATAAAATATCTCCGTATATTACAGAGTACATAGTACCTACAACTTTAACTACTGGACCGACGCCTTGCCACGAAAATGCCCTCAAACCTTCGCTGGAGATTTTAATTTTTTCCCGATTTTTATAAATCGTTCTCACAGTCGATTCTGAGAGTCCAAAATCTCTCCCAACAATTGTTGCTTTGCCTCCATTTTCCATTCTCCTTAACACTTTCATCTTCAATTCCAAAGTGACGCTTTTACGCTCTTTTTTCTTTACAGGCATCATTTTTAAAGTAGGGTTAAATTATGTATGTATGTATCTCCAATAAATATTACAAAACTGCCAGCCGACCGAACTAACATTACGGAACAAATGAAACACACGAAACGAACGAGGAAATCCCCATAGAACAAAGTCGAAGGACAGGGAATTCCCAATTCTTCAAAGAGAATATTCAGAGAAAGCGGGGATCCCCCCGCGACCATAGAGAAGTTAATGACTACATGAGCGCGAAATTTGAAATTCGCGTTATAGTGAAACCGCGCATAACGGGGTCGCGCTAAGCGGGGTATTACTGTATATATATATATATATATATATATATATATATATATATATATATATATATATATATATATATACGAGGCTGGTTTGAAAAGTCCGTGCAAAACTAAAAACTACTTATGTGTTTGGGGTAAACCTTTTTTATTTTTCAACATAGTCTCCTTTTAGGCTTATACACGTCGTCCAACAATGTTCTAGTTTGTTGATCCCTTCCGAATAATAGGATTTGTCCAAGTCTGCAAAATATCCATTAGTGTCTGCAATCACCTCCTCGTTTGAATAAAATCTTTGTCCCGCCAGCCATTTCTTCAAATTAGGGAACAAATAGTAGTCCGAGGGAGCCAAGTCTGGAGAATAGGGGGGATGTGAAACGAGTGGGAATCCTATTTCCATTAATTTTGCGACCACAACTGCTGAGGTATGTGCTGGTGCGTTGTCGTGATGGAAAAGGACTTTCTTGTGGGCCAATCGCGGGCGTTTTTCTTGCAGCTCGGTTTTCAAACGGTCCAATAACGATGAATAATATTCACCTGTAATAGTTTTTTACCCTTTTCCAGATAGTCGATGAGGATTATCCCTTGCGAATCCCAAAAGACAGTCGCCATAACCTTTCCGGCCGAAGGAACGGTCTTCGCCTTTTTTGGTGCAGATTCCCCCTTGGTAACCCATTGTTTAGATTGTTGTTTGGTCTCAGGAGTATAGTAATGTATCCATGTTTCATCCACAGTGACGAAACGACGCTTAAAGTCCTCCGGATTCTTCTGGAACAGCTGTAAACCATCCTTGCAACACTTCACACAATTCCGTTTTTGGTCAAGCGTGAGCAATCGCGGCACCCATCTTGCGGATAGCTTTCTCATGTCCAAATGTTTATGCAAAATATTATGTACCCATTCAGTCGAGATGCCCACAGCACTAGCAATCTCACGCACCTTAACTCTTCTGTCATCCATCACCATATCATGGATTTGATCAATGATTTCTAGAGTCGTAACCTCCACAGGCCGTCCAGAACGTTCAGCGTCACTTGTGCCCATATGGCCAGTCCGAAAATTTTGAAACCACTTATAAACTGTTCTAATCGAAGGTGCAGAGTCACCATAATGTTTATCAAGTTTCTCTTTAGTCTCCTGAGGCATTTTGCCTTTCATAAAGTAATGTTTAATCACCATACGAAATTCTTTTTCGTCCATTTCTTAAAAATCACTCGACTTCCTTGATTCACACGAATGCCAAACACAAAGAAATAGACCAATATGGCTGAAACTTGGTGTGCGTTCATTCAAGAGATGCTACTAACTAAACATGACCTCGATACGCGCCGGTGGTGCCATCTCTCGGGCTTTGCACGGACTTTTCAAACTAGCCTTGTATTTGTAGATGTATATGTATATATTAGTATATTAGGTTTACCGTCCGTAGATAACAAAATACATGTATGTGGACATAGTCCGGTTACGTTTCGGCACTACGTTGCCGTCGTCAGAATAAAAATCTTGAACATATTTGTAGGGAATGACCAGTTTAAAACAGAAAGTTGCATTCTTGTAATGCACATCTGAAGCTTGTTGTCCACATATTTTGTAATCTATAGACTACGACAAAACGGCTGAGAGGTTTTTGGTCGAGCTGGCTGAGAAAGGAAAAACCATCAATAACGAATATTTTATAACGTTATTGGTGGGTTTGAAGGCAAAAATCGCAAAACACACGGCCCCAAATGAACAAGAAAAAAGTTCTCTTTCGTCAAGACAATGCACCGTGTCACAAGTCAGTGGTTACAATGGCAAAATTGCATGAATCGAAGTTCGAATTTCTTCCTCATCCACCATATTCTCTAGATTTGCCTCCCAGCGACTATTATCTATTCGCAGACCTCAAAAAGACTGCCCTTAACACCTTTGTTCTAAACACATGATATATGCATACATTATTAACTGAAGATGAGGTTACATTATCGAGTAATTTCAAAACTTATTTTTACTAAACAGTTTTCGACAATAACGATATTTCATTTTTTATGGTTATCCCAAAAGAAAAGCCGGTGTGATATCTCTTCTGGCCCCGACCCACAAGGCTTCTACGTAACATGACCAGTCAATGGTGATCATGTCTCATGGCCGTTACAAGTGGCGAGATTAATCGCCGGCCACTGTCCCTTAAGGAAACATTTACAGAAAATGTTATCCACAATGATTCTTCAACATGAAGAGTATGTGTTGAAGAGGAAGAATTCTCTATCCACATCCTATATGAATATGCGACTTTAACTCGCAATAGACATAATCTCGTCAGAGAATTACATCGTGGCGATAAATTACCACACCAAACTTTAAACGGACGACGCGCCGATAATCAAGAGAGGGAAGCACAATGTTCCTGTAATTCATAAACAAGCACCATCGCCGACCCTACCACTATCCAATCCACAAACCTCACGGCCGTTTGGTTGACTAAATTCATCTTTTTAAGCAATCCAAGATTACCAAAGATAACGGCTCTTTGCTCCTTTATTATCAGTAAATCAATTGATATACAGCAAGCTAGTGTCTTTAGATGGATATTTAATAATAATGGATACTCACTGTTGAGTGTGCAGTTCATATTTTATACCCTTGTACTCAACGTTTGTTTTCCCTTTAATTTCTTCCAACGATAATTTCTATTTTCGTCTTTATTGCCAGTAAGTGAGCTTCGTTCATTAAGCTGGTATTTTTGGATTCATTCCATAACAGTCAACTCCCATTGTTTGAAAGATATTTATTTTTCGCAAAATTAAATTGAAGAAAAACTGCATCTGCAGGCTAAAATAATACAATAAAAAAAAGACAGTAAATACCACAAGGCTGAAACAAAATATACTCCTAAATTGAAATTTCGAATATTTCTTCAGTTATTATTTACCGTAACAGGTTTCTCTGCATTATATTTTAACTTTACTGCTAAACCTATAAAACCATAAGACTGCCAAACTTTCGCCAGGTATTTTAACTGTAATACGTATTTACACAGCACTAAAATAATTACCAGGTAAAGTTATAAACACCAAAGTTTGCGTTAGGTAATAAATATTTTAGAGTTTATTATTTGAGTGTAAATAAGATGCCTCAAATTCTTAAAATCTCTGAAAAATAAAATGTGCATCTGAAAGCCTAAAATACAGTCTTGTCAAGTAAGAACGTGTCCGCGATAATTCATTTTTGGTAGATGTGATTCTAGCTATTCAACAAAAAATCGCTAGGGGGAACCTTTGTCTACGACGCATTTTAGTAAAAGTATCAATCGATTCCGAACTTTCGTCGAAATCATGTAAAATCCAAAATGAGTCACTTGTTTGCGCGTCGGTTCGAGACAATCTTTCTTTATTCCCATCCTAAATGACATATTACGCAGCCGTTAAATATATTAAAAAGTTGGTATCGTTTGTGAAGAAGTGTGTGAATCGTTTTAGCGAGACGAAAAATGTCGACAACTTGCCAAAACGTGGCTCGGTAAGCAAAGTCACTCCGAAAGTCGAAAAACGAATCGTGTCTTTGTTTTCACGGGACCCGAAATTGACGCTGCGTCTAGGAGCGGCAAAGTTAAGAAAATCGGGTTTGAATGTGTCCCATGCTATAACTATTATATATTATTAACTTAGAAAAAACGTGAAAATACATATTGGATCTTAAAATCTCAGAGTCTAATTAAGTTAGCCTAGATAAGGATTTTATTTTATTTTAAAAGCAATCACGCACGGTACGGTACACTAACTGCGCAAGTCCAACTTGCACTTGACGGGACACAGGTGCTCGTTTTGGTAGAAATCGTAATAGCAAATTTTCTACAACAAAAAACTAGTTATTTAAACACAAAATTTCCACAATATTTGATTTTTCAGTACTGAAAAATAAAATATTGTAGAAATTTTGTGTTTAAATAACCAGTTTTTGGTTGTATTTAATATAAGTTTCCATCAAGTAAAAGCCACAACAGTTCAAAGTACCAAATTTTCTTATATTACAAGTTTTGTTAAATTTTGAATTTATACCTTATAAAATACCATATTTTCCTTTAGAAAGCAAAGTAAAACACTTAATACCCCTCTTCTTAAACTACATATACTTTATAATAATTTTAAGTCATTAATTTAGGGTTATTTAACCGAAATTCATACAACGCAGTTATAAATTAAGAGTATTTTTAATATATTTACTACGTATCCACCGAACACTGAAATCAAGCTCCAATGCTTTTTTCTAGTTTCATGGATGGATTTCAAAATGAATCGAAATTGATTAGAAATTTTGACTTTTGCCAGTATCAACTGTAAACTGTCACAGATATTTGCTTCTTGTTTATTTGTTTTCAGTTTTAATCGTTGATTTTTTTGTACTTGCACTTTTGATGTTTAAAAACATCTCTTCAAGTTTAACTTGTTAGTATTACATTTGACAGCATTATACGTACCTCAATTCCTATACGATTTCAGAAATTGTCGATTTGAAACTCAAAGCGAGTTCAATATCCGCTTTTATGCCGAATTTATTTCTCACGACGTATTCAAATCGACTTAAATACTACATAAAAACGTATCGATAATTGAAGCCATTTTTCGGTTTTTTCGTCTCTTGAATAATTTGGACGTATTTTAACACTTAGAATATCAACTTTATACGAGGCTGGTTTGAAAAGTCCGTGCAAAAAAAAACTACTTATGTGTTTGGGGTAAACCTTTTTTATTTTTCGACATAGTCTCCTTTTAGGCTTATACACTTCGTCCAACGATGTTCTAGTTTGTTGATCCCTTCCGAATAATAGGATTTGTCCAAGTCTGCAAAATATCCAGTGTCTGCAATCATCTCCTCGTTTGAATAAAATCTTTGTCCCGCCAGCCATTTCTTCAAATTGGGGAACAAATAGTAGTTCGAGGGAGCCAAGTCTGGAGAATAGGGGGGGATGTGAAACGAGTTGGAATCCTATTTCCATTAATTTTGCGACCACAACTGCTGAGGTGTGTGCTGGTGTGTTGTCGTGATGGAAAAGGACTTTCTTGTGGGCCAATCGCGGGCGTTTTTCTTGCAGCTCGGTTTTCAAACGGTCCAGTAACGATGAATAATATTCACCTGTAATAGTTTTACCCTTTTCCAGATAGTCGATGAGGATTATCCCTTGCGAATCCCAAAAGACAGTCACCATAACCTCTCCGGCCGAAGGAACGGTCTTCGCCTTTTTTGGTACAGATTCCCCCTTGGTAACCCATTGTTTAGATTGTTGTTTGGTATCAGGAGTATAGTAATGTATCCATGTTTCATCCACAGTGACGAAACGACGCTTAAAGTCCTCCGGATTCTTCTGGAACAGCTGCAAACCATCCTTGCAACACTTCACACGATTCCGTTTTTGGTCAAGCGTGAGCAATCGCGGCACCCATCTTGCGGATAGCTTTCTCATGTCCAAATGTTTATGCAAAATATTATGTACCCGTTCAGTCGAGATGCCCACAGCACTAGCAATCTCACGCACCTTAACTCTTCTGTCATCCACCACCATATCATGGATTTGATCAATGATTTCTGGAGTCGTAACCTCCACAGGCCGTCCAGAACTTGTGCCCATATGGCCAGTCCGAAAATTTTGAAACCACTTATAAACTGTTCTAATCGAAGGTGCAGAGTCACCATAACGTTTATCAAGCTTCTCTTTAGTCTCCTGAGGCGTTTTGCCTTTCATAAAGTAATGTTTAATCACCACACGAAATTCTTTTTCGTCCATTTCTTGAAAATCACTCGACTTCCTTGATTCACACGAATGCCAAACACAAAGAAATAGACCAATATGGCTGAAACTTGGTGTGCGTTCATTCAAGAGATGCTACTAACTAAACATGACCTTGATACGCGCCGGTGGTGCCATCTCTCGGACTTTGCACGGACTTTTCAAACCAGCCTCGTATAAAACAATTTAATCTAAGCCTCTTAAAATGCTTTTAACACATTACCCTTTACTAGTGTTCCATACGGAACACTTATGAGATCACTTCGGTGTCCGTCTGTCTGTCACACCCGATTTTCTCTGAAACTATGTGACATAACAAGTTGAATATTAGCTTGTATTTGTGAAAACACGAGTTCAAAAATATATACAGTGGCGTGCAAAAGTTTCTGGCCAGTGACATTTCGTACTACAATTTATTTATAAAAAAAAACTAATGATTTTTAATCATTATGAGATGTCAATATGAGATATAGGAAACAAAATAATATAGTAAAAGAATATTATTTATGTTTGTGAATATATTTATTATTATTATTCTTATATTTATATGTGCAAAAGTTTCCGGCCATATAATATACATTGACGCAGTAGGACGTTCAAAGACGTATTTACGAATAATAGCGCGTTGAATGTTCACATTTAGTTCATAAAAGGTCGTGGGAAACATAAACATGGCTCGGTATATGCAAATCCAAATTCGTGAGAGATTAGTAAAATTTTCAAAAGAAAGAAAGTCTTCTCGTGAGATTGCTTCATTATTATCGATAGGTAAATCAACCGTGAACGATATTATTGTAAAATACCGTGTGGATATGGTTTAAAAGATCGTCCGCGTAGTGGAAGCCTAAGAAAAACGTCTAAAAAAGTAGATCGTATCATTAAATGCAAATCAACTGCGGATGTCAAAAAAACTGCTGCCGAAATTGCACGCGAGCTAAAGGATGAAAACCTAGCTAATGTTAGTTGTAGTACTGTGACATGAAGACTACATGATGTGGGACTTTTTGGCCGTATAGGTATTAAAAAACCATTAATCAGTAAAAAGAATAAGAAGGCCCGATTACAATTTGCCAAAGATCACCTAAATTGGACAATCAAAGATTGGAAAAAAGTAGCTTTCTCAGACGAATCTAAATTTATTCTTTTTGAAGCGATGGTACACAACATGTACGACGTCCTATTGGTACGAGAAATGATGTTCGGTACCAAATTCCTACTGTAAAACACGGTGGAGGAAGTGTGATGGTTTGGGGAATTTTCTCTGCACAAGGAGTCGGTCCATTGATCGAGATCAACGGAAATATGAACGCCGATATTTACAAGGACATTTTAGAAAACAACTTGTTATCATATGCTGAAGAAACATTGCCGCAGAATTGGATATTTCAGCAGGATAATGACGCCAAATATACATCCAAGTTGTTAAAACAGTAGTTTTCTGCTTCAAATGTGAGAGTTTTAAGCTGGCCATCTCAATCACCGGACTTGTACCCAATAGAACACTTATGGGAAACGCTAGATCGTCAAGTTCGAAAGCATACATATTCAAATAAAGCCGCATTATTCAAATCATTGAAGGAGAATGGGATAAAATTTCACATGCTTGTATTAATCGATAATTGAGTCAATGCCACATCGTTGTGCGGCTGTTATCGCTGCAAGGGGTATGGCTACAAAATATTAACATAAAAATATAACTTAAGTCTATTATAGAGCATATGGACTAATAATTTCTCTCGTAGTACAAAGTGGCCGGAATAATAATAATAAATATATTCACAAACATAAATAGTATTATTTTACTATATTATTTTATTTCCTCTTTCTCACATCTCATAATGATTAAAAATCATTAGTTTGTTTGTTAATAAATTAGAGTACGAAATGTCACTGGCCGGAAACTTTTGCGCGCCACTGTATATGATGTAATACTGGCGCACACTTTTCTTTGTATAATTTTAGAAAAATGGCCAAAGATCTCTGTCTCTCCACTCTATCTCGGAAAGTACTGAACATTTTTTAAAAATATTCTAGAATAGTTTAAATAAAGTGTAGCTTGTTCGAAAATTATGTGTACGTTACGTTTGATAATTTATCTGGTATAAAAAAAGCTATGAAAACTATGTTTCGTGGCAATATGGTGATATTAATATATTATTATTGGTGATATTAATATATTAATATACGTACTTTCCAGTACACACACGGATGGGTATCGAGAGAAAAAAAAAAATTCTATCTGGTTATAATAAAACAAATATTTGTTTTACACTTTTATTATTAGATTCGATATTGAGCCAGATTGATTTATTGGCTATTACGTACTTAAGATGCTATAACTATTATACATTATTGACTAAAAAACGTGAAAATACATATTGGATCTTAAGGTATATACATGTCAAAGATCTAATTAACTTAGGCTAGGTAAGGATTTTATTTTATTTTAAAAACAATCACGGTTCGCAACACTAATTCCGCAAGTCCAACTTGCACTTAGCTGGTTTTTTATTATTAATCTAAGGTTGTTATTTTAAAATAGCGATTTTGCATTTATAACATTTTTTCCATAAGATAAAAGGGTATCTTTTATAAGCTATTTTGATTAAAAATACTATTAATTTTGCAAAATATTAATAAATATTGTCGATTTAATTAATTGTGTTCATTAACTATGTCAACATTGTTATGAATGACTACTGAAGTGTTTATTTATATTGAACATTTGGCCTGCTTTTACGACAAGCTCATTATTTTACGTTCTTATTGGTTTATGCAGATCTTTTCTTTCATTCATTATATCTGTAAGCAAGTTAATTAATTAATTCCTGGCAAGATAACAACTGTAAATCATATATTACCAATTAAAACTTTTATGTGTTGATACAACTTTACCTGTTAATTAGTCTGTAGTAACTTTTGAAACTTTACAGGTATATCTAAAACTATATTGATTAAAATTTGAAAATTCATGGTTTTGACATATTTCATAATAAATTTCACTAATTGACCGACGAACTAATATATCTAAAATCTCAAAGTTTTTGTGAGATATAAGGATAAGTGACTGTGTTCTATATCTCTTATATCAGTTCTAAATTTCTTTAATGTAGAAATTTTCGATATTTAAGGTATTTCTTACGAGTAGCTGTTAAAAGTAGTTTTGCTTGAAATTTTGAGAAATAGATTTAGCACTATGTCATCAATATAAAGATGATTTGCCTCGCAGTCTTGCCATAATTAATTGTAAAAGTTTCCGATATTTAACACGTAAAAGATAATAATCCATACCTTTTCTTCGACCAAAAGCAACGTTGTTTACAATTTTTGTTGTCGCATGTGCATTAAAAAGTATAAAAGTCACAAAAAATTATATACACATAAAAAAGTTAATATATGAAGGCAGTTTACCTCCTAGTTGTTGCAAAATATTATATAAATTTTACTATTTTATAAAGTGAATTTTCGCTGTGGCAACGTAGCTTAAAGGCTGCTAGCGAAAACGCTGGCGTTCTTTCAAATTTTGAATGAAATATAGTCCGGGTGCTCATAACCAAGGTTTTGGACTTGTGACAAACTGAATCAAAAAATACAACTTATAGATCCAAATTCCGGTTCCTGCCGTGATTATGGAAGGCAAAAGTTGAAAAAAATTGAGAGCAGGTGATCCCATCGCAGAGTGGCAGTTTTATATCTATAGCCTTAGTATCTCCTACGGAGATCGATTTCTGTGGGAGTAAACCTTTTTCTTAAAAAAAATCGGCTCAAAAAATGAACTCATCGATCAGTGGCAGATATTCGAGATATAGTTAGTTTGGGACCTAAAAAAAGTGTTAGTTGAAAAAATTTTTGAATCTGTTTCGAGAGCGGCAGATAAATCCAGTGTTCGAATACTATAATACGAGTCTAATTCCTGCTTTTATCAGCAGAATTTTCGTATTTTTAATGCAAAGCTTAAGTTATAAACAAATTGATTTTTCCTATTCGCATTATTTCGCATAATTTTTTTCCTATAATAATTTGATATAATATTATTTAACTCGCTAAATTTAAATTCTCCGTTCATTTTTTCAAAAATTTTAATCATTTTATTATTACTGACAATTTATTAGAATTGTATTAATTTTTCTTTCGGAATTTAACATAAATATTTTTATTTAATTGCATATAAGTAAACTGATCAGCTCTTAATTGTAATAAATTGGAAAAAATGTATTAAAAATTCAGGCAGCAGGTCAAAATTCATCTAAAAAAATTGGGTAGAGCTCGTAAAAAGCTTAGATTTTACTGTTATGGAGATAACTTATATGAAATTATGTTTATTAGCATAATTGTTTATAATAAATTGTTTATAAGAATAAAAAAAAGTTAAGTGTTTGCAAAAATAGACTTTGAAATTCAGTGGGTCAAAATACGTCTAAAAATAATTCTGGTGGAGCGCTTAATACCTTAGATTTCGCTAGTATAAAAATAAATTATATCAAATTTCTTTTTCAGATAATTGCTTAAAAAACTGTTAGTAACAATTAATAAGTCATTTTTTCAAAAAACTAATTGCAGATCGGATTCTGCGATCCAGAAAAACAAGGTACACTAGAGTGGAGCCGCAACGCTGAAAGTTTGAAAAGAACACCGTGAAGCCCGAGGTGGCTGATGAAGTATTCGGTCATTGTTGTATTGGCATTAACCGAATGCGGCAAAAATCATTGTATGTTTTAAATGATTAAAATTTTGATTTTTGAGGTTTTTTGAATCACTCTTATTTTCTGTCATGTCAAAAATCCAAAATTTCAAATGTACTATCCAATATAGCTACTAATTTTTTTTTTTTTAATTTTCGTAATTACATATTAAAAGAGGTTTTGGGGCTTTGAATAAAATTTTGATTTTAAGGTTTTTTGAATCACTCTTATTTTCTGTCATAAATTTCAAATGTGCTATCCAATATATAAATTTTTTTTTTTTTTTTAATTTTCGTAATTACATATTAAAAGAGGTTTTGGGGCTTTTGAATATAAACTTTAAAAATAAATATAAACATAAATTTAAAAGTTAAATATTGGAGCGAAATTGCACTGCAAATTAAATAAATATATTAATCTGCTAGTAACTCTTTCAATGGTGATTTGAGCGTCTCTCGAAACTTACTGGATGGACACGCGCGTTAGGACAGGCGCGCGCGTTTTAATAAAGAACCAGACTCCACGGCAGATAATATTATTGTAATAATCTTTATTATTTATTATCTAAATAATATCTACAAATCTCAACAAATGTATTAAAACAATTTCATTCGCTACTCTATGGGTTCAGGTGGGTCAATTTTTCTGCAACTTTGGACCGTTATAACTTTGGATTGACCCAATATCCATGGCAGCTATTAATTTTTCAGTCATATTTCACAGAAATAAAACTAGACTCAGAATATGTGCCACTCAGTGATGGGTTCGTCCACCGAACTTTTTCTTGCAGCTTTAAAGCTCATTTTCAGGCAGGAACCAGAACCACTACTGGTTGGGGCATAATTCAATTACTGGCACCTTCGATGAGGTCGCATTTTAAGTCGTGGGGGCATAGGAATCGGACTTTCTTTTAAAAGATACTAGAATAAATGGATGGTCGCACTATATACAGTTGTTTAAAAAGGCGTTAACCGTAAAATTTGAAAACTATTTTGTATAGATTTATTTCGATAGATTAATTAGTTTAGAAATTTTTTTATGAAATAATTTTAAGGTCTTTGGGAAACTTATTTAAGTAAAAATCGAAATTAACAATGCAAATAGTTTTATGGAGAATACGTCAATTTGATATAAAAATGACACATTTTTTGTTATAACAAATGAAAAAAAAAGCCATCAATAAGAAATTTAACTATGTTATGACATTGAAATTTCGCGATTATTTTAAAAAATTTTCAAAATTAATTGGACAGCTTTAACTTTATGAAAAATAACAATTATTGGAGGTACTTGTGAATGATTTACCTTTTATCTCGGAAATAGCGGCAACGTTGCATTTAGTAGTAATGGCGGGAAATTTAAATATTTCAAACTGTATATATATTAAACATATGGTACAAGTAAATAATATTAAGTTTAACTAATAATAAATTTGCAATGGATATTAGGTTTTATAAATAAAATAAAATAATAATTTAAATAATTTGTTTTAATTATTTAATTAATTTACTTGTTTAACTTATAATTACCTAGTGCAGCTTCAGTGTTAACATTATAATGTTCCTTATTGTCCTTCGATACATGTGTACTCTCTGTTGATACTGTGTTGTACGTTAGACATTTATCAGACTTTATGGGTAGTAGTGATGCTAGACCACAGCGTTTTTAATTAGTAATATAACATAATGAAAGTGTTGCTTAATCTTTGATTGTATACAGACTCAGTAACTCGTTTTCGCTTCCACATAAAAAATTTTATACCATTTTTTATCAATTTGTTGTTTTTTTTTTTTATTATATATATATAAAATGTTTACCATATTATTATATATATATATTTGTTGATATATTTTATATATATATATATTATATATTTTTATATTGTTTATCCAACAGTAACAGATCACAAGAAACACAAAATTCAATATATCTGTATACAAGCATATCAGTTGAGCCAACAGTAAATTACTTTACAGCGTTGCCGCTTGAGACACCGGAATTTTAAGATTTTTAATTATCATTTTTTTATTAATTACCCATTTTTGTAACTATTAATTTTTTTTTTATTCTTTTATTTTTTTTTCATATTATTTGCTTTGATAATTTTTTAAAAATTATAAAATATAATTAATTTTTATTTTCCATATATTTTTTTTTTTTCTATAAGTTTATACAAAACATCCAAAAGTTAATCCATTCATGTTAAATTATTTAATAAAATTAAATAAACAATATATAAGACATAAAATCTTTCGATAATGAATTTATTAATCATAATAATAACCGTTACAAACAATTTTTAATTATTTAATACAAAGCATTTCTAAATGATAAGATTCAAAACTTTTGGTTAGGACTATCCCACCTCAACCTCCTTTATAATTGATATATTTTTAAGAAATAATCCAAAGTATCGTTTTAATTAATTATACATGATTTTTATTGTATATCGTATAAAAGTATCAATGTTATTATAAATAACACACATGTTGCAGGCAAGCAACAAGGAGAGCTTCTCAAAAGTTGTGAATATTATTTCGAACCAAAAGCTTTACACTCCACATCAATTGTTAATTCTTTACAAAGCTCAAATTCGATCAACTATGGAATACTGCTCCCATATTTGGAGCTCCGCTCCCAAACATACACTGCATTTGTCGGATTCTATTCAGAGAAGAGCTGTTCGTCTGATTGGAGACCCGGAACTGACCGACGGCCTTGATTCGCTGGAACATCGAGGAACGCTTGCGACTTGAGCCTATTCTACAAGTATTTTCATGGAAAGTGTTCGAAGGATGTGGCCCACTTAATTCCTCCCAGAGCGGTGCATGTTAGAAGTACACGTCGCGCTAATACTTCACATCCGTATAGGTTCAGCACGTTACTTTTCAAAGCAGTCTTTTATATGGAGAAACATCATACCTTTGGAATAATTTGCCCAGGACTGTGTTTCCCACCGAGTACAATTTTTCAAGAACAACGATCGCTTTCTCCGCACACGTGTCGCTCCTGTAGCGCTTTAGGGACTTCCCTGTAGCACGTGTGCTAGGACCATAAAAAAAAACGTGATTGCGTACGGTGGGATGCAAGCGAGAAGCTACATTGCCACATTCATTATACCTTGCAAACCAAATTATTTCGCGTCTTTCTCTAACATAATGCTCTCTCTGTAAGAAATACCTTAATTGTACACAAAAGCATGTCAAATAGAAAGAATTATTATTAAACTTAAATAATTATTTATCTAAACTACTGAATGGATTTTATCGTGTAACAGCTTGAAAAATTGATTATGCTTCTATAAACGTACTACGAAAGAATCAATATACTAATATAGGAACTATATTGCCCAATATAAAAAGAATATAACTAATCAATTTAATAGCTTTTTTATGAGGATGTCGACAATCTATTATAATTTTATAAGACATATATACGGGGAATACAAAAAAAAATACGCAAAGATACATACGTATTGGATTCGCTATAATGTTAACTTACTTCACAAATTTTGTGACTGCTTTGATAATTTCTGATGATGCCGCTAGTAGTACTTTCTATATATATAAACCAAAAATGACGGACATTAGCCGCCATTTTGTCCAACAACAAAAATACGCAATGTTTATAACCTTCGTCCTAAAGTAATATGATTATATTTAGAATAGTATGCGTGTCGATTTTAGCTTACGGATAGCAAAATCTCATCAAGCCAAAGTAAAAAAAAATAAAATTGTATTAACACTGTTGATCAGGTGCCGTGCTTATAAAACTACGAGACAGCACCTTTAGCAGTCGATTCTCCGATCTCTAGTAAGCCCGACTTGACCGAAGATCAAACCATGGACCATGGTGATGACAAGGTTAGAGAGCAGACTATAAAGGGAGCCGCTCCAGCCAAAGTTTTCACCCGATACTAAGCTACCTGCCCCGTGCGTCTGTCGTACTCGTCGCAGATTTTTTAGCGCGTAAAATTAACATTGATTTGAAACTGGAACTAAATTCCAACTGCTAAAGCTCTAGCCTTAGAGCCAAATTGTTATCGTTAGGCATTTTTAGTTCTACTATAGCCAATTATGTTTCTGTTTACCATCAGAAGTGAAGATGACCATCTGCTGTCGTCAGCTCGCGTTACTGTTATTCATCGTCAGCGTTACTATTCTTATTGTTACTTACTGTTGCTATTTACCGTCTTTCGTTAATATCACCGTCTACCGTCGTCAATCGCGTTACAGGTTCCTGTAATTAAACGGTATGGTTTACTTCACCTCATTTATTTGATTTATTTCCGATTTTAACGGTCCAAATGCAATAATGAACTTATTTAGTTACCATCATTCAGTTTTGATAAATATCCGAACTTTTCTCTTCGCGCCCTTCATTAATTTTGGCACACTTTTCTTCTACCTGCTATCCAGTTTAATGAAAATTCTCTAAGAGATTTAGTAGCTTTTCGATTCTTCTTAAACATATTTTTACTAAAACCCTCTTCTCAATTAAGCGGAGTTCTGGTACATTAGGCAAATTGAAGTTGTTGGAGACGTAGGGTATATTACGGTTTTCTAGCCAATGTATTGTGGTTTTGACATAATGTGCTGTAGCTAAATCGGGCCAAAACACAACTTGAGTATGCTTTCTAACAAATGGAAGTAATCGTTTCTGGAAATATTGAATGGTGTAAATTTTGCGTTTAATTATTTCTATAGCAAAGAATGGTTTACTGCGAAGACTACACTGGCGGATAGCCAGCCAGGCTAGCTGCCAATGTGGATCGAAATTTTCTACAACAGTTTATTTAACACGATTTGGAACTTTCTTTTTATTCATTATAATGTAGAACTGTGACCCTGGTAGACTGCTAAAATCGTATTTAAAGTACGTTTCATCATCCATTATTAAGCACTTGTCAGATATGTTCACCAAAAGGGCCTTCAGTTTATACTAATATTTTCTTGTTTGGCATTATATTTTGGGACTTTTTATTATCTAAATGATTTATATCCTTTTTCCACCATCTGGTTTTAATTTTCAATGTAATATTTCGTACCTTCATTATTCTGTTTTTTCTTTCGTAATTTTAATTTTAAAATTTTCCATGGTACGTTATATTAGATTTTTACATCTTTAGTAATAATAACCGGTCAAGTGCAAGTTGAACTTGCACAATTAGTGTTCCGTACGTTGATTGCTTTTAAAATAAATAAATATATATATATATATATATATATATATATATATATATATATATATATTTTACTCGTGTTTTCACAAGCTTTCATTTGACACCACACTCGATGACCTAGTAAAAAAAATTTTTTTTCACTTCCGATTTCACCCCTCAAAACGAACCTCTTAAGTCAAAATTTATGTTACGGTGGTATAAAATGATCAGTGACTTCACAAAACACACCCCAAATGAGTTTTCAACAAAGTTTGTGTCCAATCTTTACTGAAATCTGATGACCTAAATGTTTTTTTTTATACCATATAAATTATTAAAGGTAATGCGCTCGTGATAATTTTCGTTCAATCACACCCCGTGGAGAATTTCTAGAATTTTTTTCGAAATTTTTTGATAAGTACTTTTCGAGATAAGGCCCGGGACAGCGATTTTTCGCGAATTTTTAAAAATAATACAAAGAAAAGTGCGCGCAAGTATAATATTATATATATATTTTTTACTCGTGTTTTCACAAGCTTTCATTTGACACCACACTCGATGACCTAGTAAAAAAATTTTTTTTTCACTTCCGACTTCACCCCCCCAAAACTAACCCCTTAAGTCAAAATTTAATTCTCAAAACTACATGGCTCTGATGAGGCCATCAATTCCTATATTATTACCAAATTTCACCTTTCTATGTCAAACAGTTTCTTGTGACAGACAGACAGACAGACAGACAGACAGACAGACAGACAGACAGACAGACAGACAGACAGACAGACAGACAGACAGACAGACAGACAGACACCGAAGTGATCTTATAAGTGTTCCGTACGGAACACTAAAAAACGATTTTGAATAATTTGAGAATAATCGCGCAAGATTTCCCATCGCACTTCTTCACGTCTTGAAGTCATATTTGTCGTCACTGACCAAATCAATTATCGCAAACTTATTTTAACTTGCAATGTGTACGTCACTTATTGAAGTCTTAATCTCAGAATAAATGTGCATTTATTTTACTCACCAATTCATGTATGCAAATACGATGCAAAGCTTTAGGAGAAAATCCTTACTTATCTTAGTTAGAGTTAGATATATGAGCATTTCCGTAGATTGTTCATATGTTAGCAGTTCAAAAAAGAAATTATTTTTGAAAGTGTTACATATTAGACTCAATTTAAATCGATCCTTAGACCTCCAGAAACAATTATTCACGGCTGATCACGACTTTTTAAAGAAATTTTTTTTACAGCTCAATATGTAAATTTTTGCGGAAAAAATGGAAAAGCTTGCTAAATTGCCGTAAAAAGCGTCAAAAATCAATATATAATTAGCATATTATAAGTTTATCCATGCAATTTATTGGAATTATTCATTGTGAATCCTGTTAACGTTTTCATCTTTTATATAATGGTCATTGTTGCCTATTTTTTTCCCATTTTATATATTTTAGTGAAATTAACATCCAGGTAAACTTTTCTTATGTTCTTTGACCTGCTGACTTCGAATTTTTATGTACCTTGTTGATATTAGGATATCATTTCCAAGTTATGGTCAGATTTTAACACTTTTTGGTCAGAAATGGCCGTGAATCAAAATGGTATATTTAAAGATATTAATCTTACAGCCAATGTGTATATACATATACGATTGTCGTTGTTCATTTGTGGTACCTTTATAAAGCATTCTAAGTAAATAAGCAACGGAATGGTCTAAAATTGGCAATTAAGTATACGGAAATGGTGAATGTATGCTTTCAGTGGAAAGTGTAAACTAACATTTACGATTTACCTATTTATCTTAGCTGAGTTAAATTGGTAGGAAAGAGCAAAGAGCATAATAAATTTGGTGGATCGTACTGAGATAGAAACTACGCAACTATGAAAACGGAGAAATCGTAAACATCTAATGTTTATCGTTTTAAAAGTTAACAAATTCAGGAGATTAAGTATTCAACTGATTTTATTTTTAACGTTTACTTTTATTTTCAGGTAATTCCGAAGTTCCATTATCCTTACTGCCAGTCAAGGTAAAAATTTAACTTAATTAAGATAATCAGCGTCAAAGAATGTTCCATATTTGCCCAAATAGCAGTGCAATTTTAATCAGTACAGAAAAATAAAATAAGAAATCCATTTTATTAAAATAACCGATCGTATTTATTGATCATAAATGAGAACTGACAATCTGAATTCTAGTTTTAACACATGTAGGGTCGTGGCTAGAAGAAAGGAGATTATATTGTATCGAGAATTTGCACTTGCATCCTATTTAGAGTACAAAGGGGTGCTATATCAACCAGAAGGGCGACTATTTGAAATTTCAAAGAGAAATGGAATTGTTCTAAAATATTGTGTAGGACCGGAATATATAATATTGCTTCGTTGGTTTCGTTTGTTCTTCGCGGCCAGTGCATCATATTTATCTTTCCAAGTCCTCGGACAATAATGCAATGTAAACGCGGTCTCAAATAAACATCGGGAATTCAGTTTTCAAAATTATAGCTAGAAGTGCATGTGTTCCATGGGATCCTTTAAATACGTACTTGTTTTTTATTATACACACATAACTAGGTTGTAGTATAAATTTTTTATTTCCAACAAAGAATCATTTTATTGTCATTAAGCTAATAGAATCCAAACAAGATATCTACGAGAGTTGTATCATAAATACCTGGCCTCGGCTAGAGATGGCACTACTACTATTTAAAAAATTATATTTTTCGTAAAGATAACTCACAAGAATCCTGTCAAATCTTCTAGTCACTGTGTGATTTAGTTTGTAAGTGGCAGCCATTTAAATAGAACAATTTTTGTGATTTTACAACAATGAAAAAAATTGAATATCGAGCAGTGATAAAATATTTGTTTTTGAAAAAGAAAACAAATGATGAGATAAAAGTGAAACTCGGCGAAGTTTATGGGGACTCTGCACCTTCGTTATCGCCCATAAAATATTGGAGAGCTAAATTCAAACGCGGCCGTACAAGCATTTTTGTTGAAGATTGTCCAGGTCGTCCAAATGAGGCAACCATATCAGAAATGATTGAAAAAATCCAGGATATTGAATGAGTACAGCACATTTCAACGACTCATTTGAATATGAGGAAGCTTTCTACAAGATGGGTCCGCGATTGCTCACAATTTACAATAAACTTGCACGTGTGTCAACTTCAAAAGAATGTTTGGCGATGTTAAAGCACAATCGGAACGATTTTTGGCGTCGATTCATAACTGTTGACGAAACATAGATTCATCATAATACACCAAGGACCAAGAAACAGGCCAAACAGTAAGTTTTCCGTGGCGAACAGGCGCCAAAGAAGGCCAAGGCGACTTTATTGGCCAACAAAGTCATGGCCAAAGTATTGTGGGATACACGCGGCATAATCCACGTCGATTATCTTGAAAAAAACAAAACGATTAATGGAGAGTATTGTGTCAACTTATTGGATCGTTTCAACTATGCTGTGAAAGAAAAACGTCCGCATTCGGGGAAGAAAAAAAATTCTTTTTTATCAAGATAATGCACGCATGCCCACTTGTGTCATCGCAATGGGAAAATTCCATGAGTTAAGATAACGAATTGCTTTCGCATCCACCATATTCGCCAGATTTAGTCCCCAGCAATTATTTCTTTTTTCCAAATATAAAAAAAAAATGGCTAGGCGGAAAAGAATTTGGCTCAAATGTTGAGGTGATTGCTGAAACAAGCACCTATTTTGAAAAGTTGGAGAAACCGTTTTTTTTTTAGGTGGGATACAAAGATACAGAGGCGTTGGACTAAGTGTATCGAGCTAAAAGGAGACTATGTTGAAAAGTAAAATAAATTTTACACATAAAAATGTTTTTTTGTCAAGGCCAAGTACTTACTTAAGTATACAACCCTCGTACACTACACTACACATGAGCTAACAGTTTAAATTTTATTCTTGTGGGTTTTCTAAGATTATACTGTGCGTAGACTAGAAGAAAGTAGTATAGCCTGAATAAATATATATAAAATCATTCACTTTTTTCGAAACTTGTTTGCGGTAAAAGATACATATTCTATTTACGTTTGGGGCTTTAAAGAATTGTTTTTTTTTTTTATTATACTTTTCTATACTCCGGTACGGAGTAAAATGTACTTTTTTGCGCTTTTATAATATTCTGATTTTTAAAACATTACATCGATTCCAAAGTTTATGCAGAAATATAAAATTTGGCCGTTGACCATTTGACTACCTGCTCATAATCTTCCACACTTGTTTGTTATTATGACCGGGAGAAGAAGAACGGAGTTTCTGTTGATACTATTTTAATTTGGAGTTCGTTAGTAGCTCTCTCCTGAAATAGCCAATGAAAATTCCACAAACTGAGTTTTCAGTTAGCTGCATATTTTCTGCTAATAAATAAATTCATAAATTCAGTGCGTTAACACTTTATAAAACGTGTGTCCTAAACATTCCGTTTTTATTCAGGAGTTATCAAAATACCGCTCTTTACCTGTCAGGTAAAAAGGTTGAATAACGGAGCCATTCCATTTTCTTTACTGGTTTTTAAGTAAGGCATAGCCTCTTACTTCTATTATTATTGACTGTTGTTATAACATATTTATGATTCATTGCTTATTCTAACTTAACCTAAGCATTAACGATAGTGATCCTATTTTAACTTAACTTAGGAAATGGGTTTATTCAACATGATTTTGTCCTAGCGTAACTTAACCTAGGACTTATGCTAACTTAACCTTTACAGTCTCTTGTCATGGTGGGTGGGGACGGCCATCGTCTTCATCCGAGAGAGGGTTTGAGGGTCTCGGGAATCGGTGGCGGGCATGCGGGAGGATTTAGAAGGCATCCCTGATGATGGGGTTGAGGTGCTGGGACGCCTTGTCCATGAACTTCACCTTGTGTGCCTTTACGGTTGGCATACCGAGGTCTCTCTGTATTTGATTGTTCCTCATGAACCATGGTGCTCCCGTGATCATCCTCAGAGCCTTGTTCTGCATTCCCTGGAGTTGACCTCTCCTAGTCTTGGAGAGCTGGCGCCATGTTGGGCGGGCGTACGTAAGACCTACCTTTACAGTGGTATTGTAGATCATGAGTTTTGTTTTAGTTTGCAACGTGCTGGAGCGATTAATAATGGGATATAATTTGCCCAGCAGTGGCTTAGCTTTCTTGGTGGCAGTGCATACCTGGTCCTTCCAGACGACCTGTTTGTCATACTGGATACCCAGGTGTGAACAGCGGAGCTCTGTCTAAGCTAACATTTAAATGCGGTTCTAAGCTAATGAGACTGGACCCTTTTAAATGAACTCCCACATGCGCCACAAAATTTTTAGATACTGAATGCAAATTCTACAACAAATTGACGAACTACTCCTTATATATCTAGTGTTCTCTAAGTTGGATCAGGGTTTTTAGCCGGCTATAGAACTCACTGAAATAAATCACTGCACCAAATAAGAGTTGAATAATAAAGTAGATTTGGGCTTTTTAAATTATTTATTAACTAACTAATTTGTTGATTAATTTAAACACAAAAATATCTGAACCCTAACACGTAGGCTGAAAAGTTTTTGGTCTGACACATACGTGTCACCCTCTTCAAAAATGATTTTTGGGAAGTACCAACGTTGAAACGATACGTCAAAATTTTATGACATTTCGACGATTAGTTTATAAATTATAGTGATTTTAGTGACGCTACTTTTGATATTTTCAAGACAATGGAAAAAATTGAATTTCGTGTGTTGATGAAACACTGTTTTTGATGGGAAAAAAATACCGTCGTAGCAGAGCAATGGCTTGATAAGTGTTACGGGGACTCTGTCCCTGGAAAATCACTGATCATTTACTGGTATGCTGAATTTAAACGCGGTCGTACAGATACAAATGATGTTGAACGCACTGGACGCCCGAATGAGGTAGTTACACCGAAAAACAAAAAAAAAATCCGCATGCATGAACTTTTGGACATGAAAAAGCTCTATTCGAAATGGGTACCGCGTTTGCTCAACAATGTGTTGATGATTCCGAGCGCTGTTTGGACCTGTTTAAGTGCAATAAAAAGGATTTTTTCGTCAACCACTATACACCGGAATCAAATTGATAGTCAGCTGAGTGGACAGCAGCCGGTGAAAGCCGCCTGAAGCGACCAAAGACCTAACAGTCGGCTGGGAAGGTTTTGGCTTCAATATTTTGGGATGCGTATGGAATAATTTTCATTGGCGGAGAAGGGACAAATCATGAATAACGAACATTATATAAAGTTACTGGTGCGTTTTAAGGCAGAAATCGCAAAAAAACGACCCCAAACGAATAAGAAAAAAGTGCTCTTTCATCTAGACAATGCACCTGGTCAAAAGTCAATGGTTACGATAGCAAAATTGCATGAATTGGGGTTCGAATTAATTCCTCACCCACCGTATTTTTCAGATTTGATTCTCAGCCACTATTACCTATTCGCAGACCTCCAAAAAAATGCTGGCAGGAAAAAAGATTTGGCTCCAGTGAAGAAATTATCGCCGAAACTGAGGCCTATTTTGAAGGCAAAGATAAATTCTTCTACAAGAAAGATATAGAAATGTTAGAAAAGCGTTGGACTGATTGTAACACTATAGGACACTATATTGTTGAATGAATTTTGCAAAAAAAAAGTTTTAAGTAGCTAAACCAAAAACTTTTCAGCCTAGGCGTTATTTACTCTAAAAGTCTGCATACTATGTCAAATATTTAGTTTCGGGAAATCCCTAAAACGCTACAGGAGCGACGCGTGTGCGGAAAAAGGTATTCACGTTGGTCTCAAATTGCTGTAAATTGTACTTGGTGGGAAACACAGTCCTGAGCAAATTATTCCAGAGGGATGAGATTCTCCATATATTGCTGGCTTTGTTGGTTTGAAATAATATTCTCCGCTTTTGAGAAGCTCTCTTTGCTATGCATGCAACATGTTCATGCCAAGACATATTTGCTCCCAAATTAACGCCCAGCAAAATTAATAACGATGCTACAGGAATGGAGTGTCCCAACATAACTGTATCGTTTTCAACAACGTTAACTTTTTTAGAAAAAGCTGCCGCCTGGATTTTTGTAGCGTTAAATTCTACTTGATTACTGGCACCCCAAGATGGGATTTCTTCCAGGTCTTTGTTTATTGAGCGACTTCCTACTGTCTGCCGATTTTTGCATGAGTAGCCGATGTTCGAGCTTTTAAAGTGAATGAAGAGATAATCGTGTTGTCATCTGCAAAGCTCTAGATTGGATTGTTGGTTCTTTCGATCGCATCATTAATGTAAATGAGAAAGAGAGTAAGAGACATTATGGAGTCTTGGAGCACACCGACATTGGTAGTGAAGGTATTAGAAAAAAATTCGTCGACTCCCACTCCTAAAGAACGCTCATGGAGTAAACACAGGAGCCATAAACAGAACTTTTCAGCCATACCATAAGAGTGTAGCTTAGCCAACAATCCCTCGTGCCAGATTGTTCAATTGCGTTACATTACCTCTTTTTGGATATCGGCTGCACTGTAGCGCATTTCCAGTAGGAAGGAAATATTCCCTTTTTAGTAGGACAGGTTAAAAAGTCTACAGAGAATAAGTGTTAATTCGCTGGCGCATTGTACTTTATTAGGTAGTCGGTGAGCACCAGACGCCTTTTTGGTGTATCATTAAAATACTTAATGATTTTGGTGTATCATTAAAATACATTTAATGATACGCTGTCCGAAGGTAGCCTTGACAGCCTTGGTGGTGTTTTTCCTTGGAAATCGACAGTAGAATGTGAATCAAAGGGTTCAGCTTTCTCAACTGCTGTTGTTGCAAAAGTATTATCTGGCCGTTTAAAAATTATCAATTTATTAGAGCTAACAGTTGTCTAGAGAGGGCAATGTACCCACTAGCCAACCGTGGCTACGGTCCTGTCATCTATGTACTGGAAAAGTTCACGCTAAAATTTCTTATAGTTCTTCCCCATTCACATATTGAATTTTGGAAAAAACACTGTTTAAACCCCTTTTATTCGAGGAAGCTAAAAGTTGTAGTAAATATCGTTTCAGAATACTAACAGAGACTGTTTAAATAATATACTAAAGCAGGGTGCTCAAACTTGAACTGCTGGCGATCTACCTCAATATTGTTAGACTACGATCGATCGACTCTGAGAGGCTGCAAGTAAGTGTGATGCAGGATTGTCGTCTAGGTAGGGTGTATCATGGCATAGATATTAGTTTTCCGCACAATATGCATTTTTTTAGTTAAGGTAAGTGTAAGTCTGCTCTAAAATGTCAATGAAAAAAACTCATAATTATTCAAAATTGCGAGTTTATTGGTTCTTACAAAACAAACGAGTTCTAGTGTCTAAACTTAACTAAAGAGTGACATTGGATGTTGAAGCGTGGCACTGCATGTCCTCAGCTTACTTTTCATAAGATGGTACGTAATTACCGAGTGCTAATCGCAAGCATGATGACATATGTTCGTCAGTTAGTCGTTTGCGATGTTTTGACTTAATTATCTTCATTTCAGAAAATGCAGACTCGCACAAGTAAGTTGACCAAACATTTTTGAAGGGCGATTTGCTTGATTCGGATATTTATCTCAGATATAAAACACCAGAATTTTGTATCAGATGCTGTGGCTGTATATGATATAATCTGCACTAACTCATTTTCAACAGAACATGAGTCCATGTTAAACTGACTAACTAATTCCTCAATGTTTTTACACGAAAAAGGATAACTCATAAATGATGCGATATTTGTCAATTTACTGAAATCATAAAAACGTATTTCGAATTGGCCCAAAATATTTGATAATTCTGCCTCATAAATATCATAATTCAACTGAGGAATCGTTGTTTTCAAAGACGGAAAATTTTTCAGATCCTTTCTTTTCAGTTGATCTATCATAAGTTGCAATTTACTTTTGAATGCGTTTATTGCGCCAACCATCTCAATCAATAGTTTTTCCTTTACCTTGAAGTTCCAAATTAATGGTGTTTAAATGAATTGTGATGTCTTTCAAAAATGCCAAATCAGTCAGCCATTTTCCGTTTTTTCAGCATCTGAGTGTCATCACCTCTTTCGTCCAGAAAAGCTGTTATTTCGGGCAATAATTCTTGAAACCTTTCTAGGAATTTTCCGCGACTCAACCACCTGACGTCCGTGTGAAGAACTAAATCAGTGTGTTCAGCTGACTCACTATCTTCCACTGCAATTTAAAGAGCCGTCGTTGCAAGCTACGTGCACGGATAGAATTCACAATTTTTATTGCAATGCCCATAATCTCCTCCATGTTTAGAACTTTTGAACACAAAACTTGTTGATGTATAATGCAATGGAAGGAGAAAAATGAAGAGAAATCATCATTAGCTCGACACAATGCCATAAAACCGTTTTTGTTTCCAGTCATTGCTGGTGCTCCATCGGTTGTAATGCACACTAGTTTATATATTGGTAGCTTGTAGTTTGTTACAAAATTGAAGAAAACGTCATATATATCTTCGCCACGGGTCTTTCCTTTCAGAGGAATCATTGTTAAAAACTCTTCCTTAGCCGACTTGTCATTGAATACTACTACCAAAAAAAAATACACAGCTAGGCAGTGTCTGTCATATCGGTGGATCCGTCGAACTGTAAAGAAAAGTATGTACATTCCATGAAATCATGTTTTAGTTTATCTGCCATGTCCTGACTAATGACTTCAACACGCCTTGTGACAGTCGGACGAGATAACTGAAGTTCTCTAATAGCAGACATAATGTCTGTTTTATTTTTAAAATCTCCAAATAAAGTCTCACCCGCTTCAATAAATGCTTCCTTCACAACCATTATCAAATGGTTTCTTGTGTTTCGCCTATATATGAGATATTTTAAATGACGCGATCGTTGCAGCTTTTCATTGTTTGGCTGGTCTTGTGAACATGGTTTGTTCTTTTTTCAAACAAGTTATCAAATCACGTAATTTTCTTCGCCGCACTCATTTTGGACTATTTATTAATAAACTTTGTATCGATGTATCGCCTTCAAGTTACAACTCAGACTGACTCCTATTCCTGCAGGCGCAACATTTATATCGGCGCGAACAAAGTCTCGAATGTTCCCGTCAAACACGCCGCCCGAAGTTTCTAGAAAAATCGGCGGGAATCAAAGACGCGGCTTTTCTTCGACAAGTAGCGCGCGTTCCTTTGATAAAACCGCCTTTTGCCGCTAGCAGGGGGTTATTACGATAAAAGAAAGTGATGAGGGGGTTATTCTGGCCTAATTGTGGATCGAATAAATTTAAGTAGTTTATTCATTACATTTTGTTTTAGTTACCTAAAACAAAATCTGTGAATAGTTCTATATCGGAATTTTTTTCTCGAGATCGACTCAAAAAGCACTCGCAATCGACTTGTCGATCGCGATCGACCGTTTGAGCACCCCTGTCCTAAAGGATCAGATTATTAAGAAGAAAACTATTTTATTTCCCTCGAATTTTATGCCTTAAACCGCAAAAACCTATAATACATCGATTACACTGGTCAACACTAGTCATGCCACACGAACTTTGATAGCTAATACTGTTTTAGCTAACTACCCTCATTATTAACTGCACTTGTTTTGTTTCAATTAGCCTCAGTTTTCTTGTGATACGGTAATACTTATAACTAGTACTACGCCAATAAAAGCAAAGGAACGTTCGCGAAGAAATAGTCATAAAACTATTTGTCTGTGATTTCATCAAAATATTGTGATTTATTAACTGCGTTAACATGTCGAGAAAGTGTAGTAACGATCCTAACTCTTTTTGTTTTGTTTGTGGTGAACTGACTTTCAAAAAACAACAAAAAAACAATAAGCACAGAGAAAGGTTTCATCGGGACATTTCTAAGATGGAAAAACGTTACCAGGGCAAATGGAACCCAAATATGTTGGCAGATTACTGCTGGATAATCAAAAGAGACCAACCAGGATCTAAATTTGCTAGAAAATCTTAGATCGTAACTTCATAATAAAACTTTTTTACATTTTTGGTTTAGGACGTCATTGTTTTTTGAAATATTACTTAAAGAGAATAAAGTTCTTGGCTAACAGACTTTTTTTATTGTTTGTTTTTACTGCCAACCACCTATTAAAGTAAAAAATATCATAAAAGTCCATGTGACACAACAAAGTTACAATTTTGTTTACCAGTGTTATTTTTGTTTAAAATAGACTATTCAAATACAATACATATTATTATTTGTATGTTTTTGAATACACACAGTTGTCATTTTTTGTTGCTGACGTCCATCCATTAATATTTCATGGAATTTTTTTATGCTACGTTTATTATTATCATTTCTATCCATTATTTTAATGCACAGTGTATATATAGTTTCAGTTCTATTTTTATCGAAAGGTCAAGGCACTACTCGTCACCAATTTGTCTGCGATAGCAAAATATTTTGTTGACATTCTCAAATTTCAACGTCTGCATTGCAATAAATTTTAATAGATGCTTATTTTTACATAACTTTTCTATAAAATTTATAGATATTTTATATAGCAATCACCTCTATTTAAAATCAGTTTTGGATTATTGAAGCTCCTTGAGCTTATTAGAAACTATTAGTGATTAGATTATCCATCTTTGCCGATATCTCCATTTTAACTTTATACGGCTATTGGTTATAGCTGGTTTTCATTGCCATTCGAAACCTAAGAAATATTTCAACCTGTCAATTAAAATGGCCTTTTAAGTGTAGCTAGATATTTTATTAGAGAACTTAACAGGTTTGATCTTGTTCCAATCATAACTATGTAAGTCGCATGTATTTCAGTCTACTAAGATATGTTATTTGACCAACATGGACTAAAAGCAATTTCGTGCCGTAATCAAACACTATTTTTTAAAAAAGAACACGCTTTAGGAAACTAAACCAAAACTTGAGAGACACTGTGAAGAATCTGTACGTTTGATTATGATGGTTTACAATTCATTTGGGTACTTCCAACCTGGCCACATGAGTACAGGAGACGGATAAAGTTCTGGTAGGCTATTTAAGACATTACCAAAATTCATGATATGATGTTGAATGGCAGAAACTTCAATATGGGTAAAATCACTAAGGCCTTAGGTATCTCTAATGACCGGGTCGACAACATCTTGCATGAACACCTACTCATGAGAAAACTTGCGGCCAGGTGGGTGCTACAATTACTCTATCGACCAGGCATGTACCAGGTGTACAAGTATGAAATGTGGATTTCAGACAACAGATGGTGCACCAATGCAGTTTGTGCTATAAAGATTTGACACTGCGCCATTTTATTGTGCCATCAACAAGTGTCAGACGCGCATGAGTGATAAATTGGAAAAGTGTGTGCATAGTGTTGTGTTGTTGTATTCAATATTTCGAATTATAGCGAACAAAGAGCATTCGCGGACAGCATTAATTTTTTGTTGAATCATACCGATTACTATGTGTGAACGATGGTTTCGGCGTTTCAAAAGTGGTGATTTTGATGTTGCAGACAAGGAACGTGAAAAACTGCCAAAAAATACGAAGATGTGGAATTGCAAACATTGTTGGACGAAGATGATTCGCAAACACAAGAACAACTCGCCGGGCGTTAGTCAACAAGCTATTTCCAATCGGCTACGAGAGATGGGAAAGATTTAGAAGCAGGCAAATGGAAAAGCGCAAAAACACGTGTGACATTTTGCTCGCTCGGTACAAAAGGAAGTCGTTTTTGCATCGTATAGTTGCAGGCGATGAAAAGTGGATTTATTTTGAGAATCCTAAGTGCAAAAAATCATTAGTAAACCCAGGCACACCATCCACATCGACCGCAAGACCGAATCGCTTTGGCAGAAAGACGATGCTCTGTGTTTGGTGGGACCAGAGGGGCGTGGTCTATTATGAGCTGTTAAAACCTGGGGAACGGTTAATAGTAAACGTTACCAACAACAATTGACCGATTTGAACCGTTCGCTACTTGAAAAAAGGCCAGAATACCGAAAGAGGCAACACAAAGTCATTTTTCTTCATGACAATGCTTCATCACATACGGCAAAACCAGTTAGCGATACGTTGGAAGCACTCAGCTGGGAAGTTTTACCCCATGCGGCTTACTCACCAGACTTGGCTCCTTCCGATTACCACTTGTTTGCATCGATGGGTCACGCACTCGATGAATGGTTCGCAGCAAAATGGGAAGATTTTTATTGGCGTAGTATTCACAAATTGCCCGAAAGATGGGAAAAATGTATAACAAGCGATGAGCATACTTTGAATAAAACACTTTTTATCATTCTTCCGAATTTAACATGTTTTTTTAGAAAAAAAATCCGCATTTCACCTGGTATACGTGTCAGGATATGTTTGATCACTCAACTCTTTGTCTCGTTGCTACAATTTATTACTGTGGATAAAATTTGGATTCACCATTAGCAACCAGAAACCAAGGAACAGTCGAAACAGAATTTGCCCCAAAGGAGGTGCAAACAGACACGAAAGATCATGACGCCTGTTTTCTGGGATATAAGAAGCATTATCTTCATAAATTATGTTGAGAAGGGGAAAACAATCACAGGGGCCTACTACGCATCTCTGAAGGAGACGCGCCGTTATCTTACCCAGAACAATATGCTTTTCCATCAGGACAACGCGCCAGCACTCTCGTCTACATTGGCAATTACAAAATTGGTGAAATTGAGGTATGAACTTCTTCCTTACCCCGCATATTCGCCAGATCTAGCACTATCCGACTATCAAATGTTTCCAAACATGTCGAAATGACTGGGAGGCAAGAAATTTTCATTAAACGGAAGATCATAGTAGAGACGGATCCCTTTTTTGCATTTTCCAACAAAGAGTAGTGCCGGGACTGGAGAAGCGATGGACCACGTGTATAGCCCAGTGAGGAGAATATCTTGAAAAGTGAATAAAAAGGTTTTGATAAAATGTTGTATTTTTTATTTTTGCACGAAGTTATTACATGGTGAAAAAGGTATAAATCACAAATATCTATAGAGTTCAAACTAATGGGAGATGGGAGAAAATCCATTTTACATTTTAAAAACGTTTATATGTCCTGTAAACAACACTCAAACGCGCCCTTGCATATCCACTGTTTCCGTTTGTAATATTTTAGTTGCCCCATCTATGACGCGGCATCCCCGAAATTTATGTGAGAGAGTACTATAAATGCAATATGTCTCTAACGATAAGACAGAACGAATTATACCATGTACGCACACTTAATCGTAGGCTAACATAGCAGCCACAAACCGACTTCAACACTTTAACGCAGGCTGTGCGGTTTTCGAGGAATCCCCCTCAGGAATATGTGGGTTAATATAAAACTACTGAGTCCATATTTCAGCAGTCTACATTATCTCTTATTTGTCAGTCCATCCCGAGACGCCTTTCATCGTATTACGGCTCATCAGTCGGGCTAGAATCGACAAACAAGAGAACAGAACTTACTAGTCCTTATCCAGGTACTTATAGAAAGTAATGGTAAGATACAATGAATTGTACCAAGTACTATAAAATTACTGAAAACAGACAAAGTTCATATTACAGCATTCTACCACTGTTCTCTTATTATAGATATATTTTTTTACTTTTTTCCTGTCTTATTATACAATGTGTCCCATGAAAAAAAAGTTTACTTTTAAAATATCTACAGTAAAAAAGGAAATTGACGAAGGAAAAATCTTTATTGTATATCTAACTGCTCTTAAAAAATTATTTATTACTAGTAATCTCATCTAAATGTAACTCGTCACGTTCCCGACGCTCCGCTAAGTGAGCGGTTAAATTAGTAATCACTGCTGAACATTCTGCTGCTGACATATGTAAATCTTCGATAACAGTGAATGCAAAAATTTTCATGGCAACTATAATTTCAAGGCCCGGGGTTGCGCTCTATGCCCTAAATTTGTCCGCACCCCCCGACCGTTGCATCCACCCAATAAGCCAAAAAATTTGAATTTATTAATCCTGGTAAACACCTACCTATTTGTTTCTTTGACCACTTTAAAAATTTTTGGAAAAATAAAACATTCTGTGATACAGGTGAGTCTAGCTGTAACGATACAAAATTGGCAGCATACCGGATTCGCACTAAGCTGCTCACTCCCGTTGTATCATAAACACTTATATAATAATAATAATGATAAATGGTTTTTTATTTCTGAACAAGAAAAACAATTTGCACGGTTTACAATTATTTCTATAATTTATATTAAATAAAAGGCTTACAAGTTCAACTTCTGCATCGAGATGCAGATTCTGTTCTTAAACCAAAATTTTTTGAAAAAATATATTGCCTATTAAATTAACAAATTGTTAAAAAACTAAATATTAATTAAGATATTTATTCTTCTTTTCAGCCTACTCTCATCCACTCCTGGATGCAGGCCTCTTCCAAATATTTCCATCTTTCCCTGTCCAGAGTCGTCCTGTTCCAATTTTTTCCTGCGATATTCTGGATGTCGTCTCGCCATATTGTTTGAGGTCTTCCCACATTCCTCTTACTCTCCCTTGGGCGCCATACTGTAAGCTTGTAGGCATATCTGTCCTTGTCCTCTCTCGCTACCTGGCCAGCCTATCTCCAATTTAGTTGAACCGCTCTTTCCAGAGCATGCGTCAGCCGTGTTCTTCTCCAGATTTCCTCATTTGGGATTCTATCTCTCAAACTCTCTCCAAGCATAGCTCTCTCCATTGCACGCTGCGCCCTCGAAGTCTGTTCATCGACTTACGTGTTAGTGACATCATTTCAAGACCGTACGTGAAAACTGGCAGTACACACGACTCGTGCTTTCTTTTTGAGGTTTACAGGGATATCGCGTGATCTGAAAAAAAAACCCGAGTTTACCAAAGGCTGCCCAAGCCCCCCCCCTCCAAGAATTTTCTCCTGTTTGGTTCTGCTTTCCTAGTAGTATTTATATTCGGATATGTTCTCTAATGGCCGATTTTCGATTGTAATCATTATTTGCTCTGAACTCATTATTTTGTCTTGATCAGGTTCATTTCCTGTCCGACTCGTGACGATGCATAATGCAATTCTTCCAAATTTAATTCATTGGATGTCGTATCGATGAGAACATTATCGTCCGCAAATCGTAGATGATTAAGTCGTGTTCCGTCTATGTTAATCCCCTTATTTTCCCAATCTAAGGTCTTAAAAACGTCCTCCAGTGCGAGTGTGAACAGTTTTGTCGAGATCGTATCTGCTTGTCTTCATTTACTAGTATTTGAATGTACGCATTGTCATAGATATATTTAATAAGAGTCGAGTATCTGGTGTCTATCCTAGCGTTATCTAGGACTCTTAAAACTGCCCACATTTCTATAGAGGATATTTATTACTAATTCTAATTAAAAAAACAAACTAATAGAATGACACGAAAAGGAGAAAAGGGAGTGTAGGCAAAATAGGAAATAGAGAAGAAGTGATTAAAACAGTCAGGCGAAAAAAGAGAAAGATGGAAAACTGCTCATTTATACAAACTTACGATCATTGATCTAACAATTCTTGAAGGTACCTCCTATTAAACGTATGACGAGAAATATTTTGAAGACTCAAATTCAAGGAATTTAAAGATATAGCAATATTGTAAGAAAATGATGTTTAGAAAAATTCCTTTTTATGTTTAGGAACACCTAATGTTTTTCGAGGCCAATTTAAATGATGAGCGTCAATACTGAAAGTTATTTTATTATGTAAATACCAAGAAGAACGTTATTTTAGTAATTTATAATAAAGGGATATTAAACGTAATTTCCATCTGTTAAACCTATTTAGCTATGTCAGCATCTTCTAAAATATCTTGAAGGATTCAACATTATTAGCGATCACCAATATGGCTTTCGTAAAAATAGATCAACGGGAGATCTTCTGACTTATGTAACATAGGTTTGGAACAACGCAATTGAACACTTTGGAGAATCTCGAGCGGTTGCTCTTGCCCTATCCAAGGCATTCGACCGTGTTTGGCACGATGGGCTGTTGGCTAAGCTACAGTCTTATGGTATGTCTGAAAAGTTCTGTTTGTGGCTCTCATGTTTCCTCAGTGAGCATTCTTTACGAGTGGCAGCCGACGGATTTCTTTCTAACATCTTTACTATCAACGCCGGTGTGCCCCAAGTTTCCATACTGTCTCCTACTCTCTTCCTCATTTATATTAACGATCTGCTGGAAAAGATCGAGAATCCAATCTCAGCTTTGCAGATGACAGTACACTTATCTCTTCAATCACTTTGAACGCTCGGACATCGGCTACTCAGACGAATATCCGCAGACAGCAGAAAGTCATTCAACTTAACAAAGAACTTTAAGAGATTCTATCTTGGGGTGACAGTAACCAAGTGGAATTTAACGCTACAAAAACCCAGGCGGCAGTTTTCTCTAAAAAGGTTAACGTTGCTGAACCCCGACATAGTTATGTCGGAGCACTCCATTCCTCTAACATCGTCAGTCAATTTGTTGGGCGTTAATTTGGGAGAAAATATGTCCTGGCATGAACATGTTGCAGGCATAGCAAGGAGAGCTTCTCAAAAGTTGGGAATATTATTTCGAACCAGAAAGCTTTACACTTCCACAACAACTGTTAATTCTTTGCAAAGCTCAAATTCGACCAACTATGGAATACTGTTCCCATGTTTGGAGCTCGCTCCCAAACATACACTGCATTTGTTGGATTCTATTCAGAGTAGAGCTGTTCGTCTGATTGGAGACCCGGAACTGACCTGCGGCCTTGATTCGCTGGAACATCGAAGAACGGTTGGCGACTTGGGCCTATTCTACAAGTATTTTCATGTGGCCCCTCTTAATTCCTCCCAGAGCGGTGTATGTTAGAAGTACACGTCGCGCTAATACTTCACATCCGTATGAGGTTCAGCTTGTTACTCCTCGTACAACGCTTTTCAAGCAGTCTTTTATATGGAGAACATCATCCCTTTGGAATAATTTGCCCAGGACTGTGTTTCCCACCGAGTACAATTTACAGCGATTCAAGAACAACGTGAATCGCTTTCTCCGCACACGTGTCGCTCCTGTACCGCTTTCGGGACTTCCCTGTAGCACGTGTGCTAGACCCATAAAAAAAAAATTCGTCTTATATGGCATCCTATTACTTCTTCGTATACCATATATTAGTAAAATTTTTATTCCTAAGACTTAGACCCTTCTGCTTTGTTATTTCGCCTTTATTACATTTGAATGTCAAATACAACATTTTTACTTGCAATATGTATGTAAAAAAGAAAGAAACAAAGAAAGTGAAGTACATGGCACTACAGAAGGCGTTTCGACTTTAAATAACAATTTTACTGTAACTTCCAACCGCTTCCAAGTATAAAATATGAAGGCTGGTCTAAGTAGACCCGTAATTCAAAAAGTTTCTACGAAAATCCAAAGCCAGTGTATAATTGAATATAAGTTCGCCATTATACCCTTTACATTATTACTAAGACCCTTTTAGTAATGCATTTCAAGTATGCAAAGTTGTTTAGACAATTCCAGGTTTTTCCGGTTCCGGTTAAATATTACAAGGGTGAAACCATAGACATATAAAGCTTCATAAAAATTACGTTATTTAGTCGTACGAGAAGAACACAATTTTAATTAGCCCAGCCATTTTTCATTAGCTCGAAGGTAGTTAGATATACCTTAATATTTTTTTTATGGGAGTAGCACACGTACTGCAGGGGGAAATCCCTAAAGCGCTACAAGAGCGACGCGTGTGCGGAAAAAGCAATTTACGTTAGTCTTGAATCGCTGTAAGTTGTACTCTGTGGGAAACACACAGTCCTGGGCAAATTATTCTAAAGGGATGATGTTCTCCAGATAAAAGACTGCATGAAAGGTGTTATCCGAGGAGTAGTAAGATAAGCCTCATGAAGAAATAATCGTACCGTCATCTGCAAAGCTGTAGATTAAATTTATGATCTTTTCCAGCACATCGTTAATGTAAATGAGAAAGATAGTAGGAGACAGTATGAAGCCTTGAGGCACACCGACGCACAGTGTGAGAAAAGTGCCATTTTTTGGACAAAAATTTGTTAACAGTCGGCGTTTTATCCGATTTGAATAAATCAAACGAGAAAATAGTCGTAAAACTTTAAGATAGTACTGCGGCGAAGGAGCTTAAAATTAACATCATATACAATACCTATAAAAAATTTTCTAGAACATATTCATGATTATAAAAAAAGAAAACAACTAAAACAACTATTTCCTCTTAAGACTTTTATTGACATGGATTAGATGTACAGTACTGTCAAATAAAAAAATTAATTCATAACGTTATTATTTCCTGCATTAGATTAGGACAGGATTGAAAATATTTATATTTATGGGTTAGGTTTTGTTAGGTAAAAATTCTTAGTTTGTAGTTCTGTGTATTTATCATATAATATATATATAGTCATATAATTATATATATATATATATATGTATATATATATATATATATATATATTATATATATATATATATATATATATATATATATATATATATATATATATATATATATATATATATATATATATATATATATATATATATATATATATATATATATATATATATATATATATATATATATATATATATATATATTATATGTATATATATATATATATATATATATATATATATATATATATATATATATATAATAATAATAATATGCGACTATTGAAAAATTATTCATAACAATTTTGCGTTAAGTTAGTTAATTTTAACCTTCTTCGCCGCAGTATAATCTTAAAGTACAATATTTTACAAGTATTTTCCAGTTCGATTTATTCAAATCGGATAAAATGCCAACTGTCAATGGATTTTTGTCCAAAAAATGGCACTTTTCTTACACTGTGCGGCGTTGATAGTGAATGTATGAGAAAAAAATCCATCGACCACCACTCATAAAGGACATATACATGACATGAGGACAACAGAGAGCCCTAAAAGTAATGTAGTATTTTTCGTCTATTCTATAACATCGTCAGCTTAGCGCGTTTTTACGCAATATCAACACTTGAGTGCAGAATTGGCATCTAGCATAGAACTAAAAAGACTTGAATCTCAAATGACGGGTCCACAACGGAAAATAAAAATTCATGGAATGCGTAAAAATTTCAAACAACATCTATTATTAGAATCATATTATAATAAATTCTATATGCTATTACAATACGGGATCTCCTGTTTGCAAAGTCTGTGTTACTGCAAAGAGTGTACCTCTCAGTCGTGACAGTATAAAATTTACAGGAAGTTGCATAATCTAATAATTTATTTCATCGATATTTCTACTAAGTTTCGATGTTTGAAGTGCCAATGGAAATACAATAAGGTCTTCACATATTTAAAGACACAGGCTTCAGACTTCGTCATAAAGAGGACGTTGTAAAATCTCAAGTGACTCCACAAATCCAGCAGTTACATTTTGAGAATTTCTACTGATACTTTTAAACATCATAACAAATCTAACGTGATTATAATTTTTGTCGGATCTTGTCTTATTAAATTATTTAACTTATTTATTTATATTTTTGTTTCACTTATATTATGGTTTATTTATTGCAGAGAAAATTAAATCAAAGGTTCTTTATCATAACGTTAATAAACGGTCTCATCACCTCATCTTTAAATTGGCCGACGATTTTAATTTAGAAATTCGGCGTTGATTTAAAAATGAAGCCAAGTCAATAAATATTTTTTAACATTTTTTTTTGTGTATAGCGATGGTCGCAACTGTCATTATTAATTTTTTTTCATAAAATTAATCGCTTAGTTAGATGTCATTTTTATTGCATGGATAGACAAGACACCACGTGGTATAGCAATATGATTATTGTCAAATAATAGTGTGGCGTCTTCTCTATCCATGTAATAAAAAAGACATATAGCTTACTATTACTATTTACTTTTTATAATATTTTGACCTCTATTGGTTCCTTTCAGCAGCACAGTCAAATGACTAAACAGATCTTCTATAACTTAAAAGGTGAATTAGACCTAGCGATTAATTCTTATGGAATGCGATTAATTTTACTTGCTCGACAAAAAGGAGATATGATAAACCTCGAAATAAGGCTAGATAGATTTCCAGACAACTTAGTTAGAATATAAAATAGAATCCGCATAAATGCAACCCAATAACAAACCTTATTCTCCAATTCATGCAAACAAGGGACTAGTTTTCCAATAAATCCCTCTTTTAACTTTCTTGTATGATATAGTCATATTAACAAAAAGATTAAATGGATACTAATTTCGTCTTTTTTTAATAGAAATAATTAAGTAGTTCGTTATATATGCCTCAAAGTAAGTAAAATGGATATATTTTAGGTTTCACAACTAAGCAAATTAAATTCCTTAAGAATATTTTATGGTCGAAAAGTTTTGTCGAGTTTTATAAAAAAAACCTTTATTATATATATATATATATATATATATATATATATATATATATATATATATATATATATATATATATATATATATATATATATATATATATATATATATATATATATATATATATATATATATACATATATATACATATATCCATATATATATATATATATATATATATATATATATATATATATATATATATATATATATATATATATATATATATATATATATATATATATATATATATATATATATATATATATATATATATATATATATATATATATATATATATATATATATATATATATATATATATATATATATATATATATAATCAGTTCAAAAAGTCTCCATACACCACCTGCTTCCCATACTTTTTTCTGTTATGTTTAACTAATTAATTGGAACTATGAGAAAACATGTTTAAATTAATATTTGAAACAACCAACGAGGATAAAAATGTAAACAAAATTAATGTCAAAAATGTCTACATACACTCAAGAACTGCATGGAAAAAAACACGTTATAATCAGCTGCATTTTATCAAGCTATCTATTGCTCTCTAAACTGCAAACAAATGAATAATTTTCGGCCATACTTTATAATCTGTCACTTGTTGCTACTAATTTTACAGTGAGTTTTCAAAGTAGTATTAAAAATGAGCGAGACATATTGTGAAATTACATTTCAAGTTCGAAAGATCATAATTGATTTGTGGAAAGATGGAAAATCGTACAAAAATATAGGAAAAATTGTTAAAAAGTCGCATGCTACTATTCAGTACATTGTAAACCAGTATAAGTCAACGGGTTCCTATAAAATTCGACCACGCTCCGGTCGTCCCAAGAAACTGACTCCACGTGAAAAGGCCAGTATTGTTCGACAAATAATTGTAGATCTCAAGAAAAGTGCACCAAAATTAAAAGAAGAAGTACGGAAACTATTTTCGAAAAATTTTTGTTTTCAAACAGTGAGAAATTGTTTTCACATGGCAGGCTATAAGGGGTGTGCAGCCAGGAAGAAGCCGTTAATTTCGGAAGCTAATCGCAAAAAGCGGTTAGCTTTTGCTAGGGAATACGTTACTAAACCCCCTGAATTTAGGGAATCCGTAATCTTTAGTGGTGAAACTAAAATTAACCTTTTTGGGTCTGATGGCAGAACTAAAGTTTGGAGAAAGAAGAATATGGTACCACATTCGATATTAAAAACATTTGTTCCACGGTGAGACAAGAGGGTGGCAGTGTTCTGCTTTGGAGATGGATGTCCGCTGGAGCGGTTGGAAATTTACATTTTATTAGTGATACTATGGATCAGCATGTTTATCTGAAATTTTGAGAGACAATTTAAGAGAAAGTGTTCAAAAATTGGCACTCGGAAAAGATATATTTTCCTACAAGACAATGATCCGAAACATACCGCAACTTTGGTGCGAGAATGGATGATCCATAATGTGTAACAGCAGCTTCATACAGCTCCGCAATCACCCGATAGTAACCCCATCGAGCTTTATGGGAGGAACTTAAACGGCGCGTTCGCAAACATAATGTTTGAAATAGAGAAGAATTAAAAAACAGAATATTGAACGAAAGGGAGAACATGCCAGCAGAAGTTACTAGAAAGCTGGTTACAAGTATGACAAAAAGATTACAGGAGATTATCAAGACCAACGGCGATCTCACTAAATATTAGTTTAAACGAAGTTGTTATTTTCCGTTAAACTCCGTCAAACTATTATTGGTAATGGTTAAGTGTATAGAGACTTTTTTAACATTAATTTTGTTTACATTTTTATAACAATGATGTAGCTTCTAAATAAAATGTTCCGTAGTTGTTTTTAATACTAATCCTCTTTGGTTATGTTTCAAATATTAATTTAAACATGTTTTCTCATAGTTCCAATTAATTATTTAAACATAACAGAATAATAGTATAGAAAGCAGGTAGTGTATGGAGACTTTCTGGACTGGCTGTATATATAAAGTCCATTTTATTTAGGTCAGGTTCAGTTGCAAATCAAGAGAGTCTGGTATAAAATTCCATGATTGGGTTAAACCTGCATTGCGACACGAATAATATATTAATTACATATACATACGTAGTTTTCTCCTTATGATAACAGCTTAAAATTAATGAATAAGTTGGATTATATAGTTCATTACTCAAAATGTCAAGTTGTTCAAAATATATTACGAGTAGGAGTGAGAAATTGCTCAAGGTGTCGCTCTATAATTGAAATTACTCTGTTACTGAAAATAATCGTTTTTCGAGTGTTTTTCCGAACACTGCATTATCGGGTCCTTTGAAAGACTTACTTAGATATCCAGTCACGTATATACGTCATGCTGGGCCTCGCAGCCACTAATTTAGTTGTTCTTTTTAGATTAAAATGTCCTTCTTTACTTTAAATAAATATTTCCTTATCCTAGCATGATGTTATACCAAATTTAATGAACAAAAAGGTCCTTTCTCCTTCGTTCTCTGTTTCTGTCGTGGCACTGGCTCGTTCATTTATTGCTCGAATTAGACTCCGTACGTGATCTTAAGAACCAGGGTAGAACTGTTGGAACTCGCCATGCGGAGTTGCTTTAATATTAACGAATGGCAGAAATTTTTATAAAGATGAATTTTATTTATTTTTTATTTATTATCAATAAACGGGAAACCCCATTATAAAAGTTATAATATTCAATATATAAAGTAATAACAACAGTACATTAATGAGTATTTAGATAGAACAAAAAAAAATTATATAACATCACAGTTCAAAACACCCAACCTAATAAACAGGAAACATATCAGTGGTCACACACCACTTTAATGACTTGCCCTTTAAAGCCAGACAGCGAGCCTCCGAATGGATTGATGGAAGGATTATTATTTCGGAAGAGCAAGGATCTAGGCAATGGAGAGCGGACTCCATAGTTAGTACCGTGATGACCGATGACAAATATCTCATTTCTTCTTAAGGAGCGTTCTAGAACCTTCAACTGTATCTGCCCTAAGAGGGGTGGACAATCAATAACACCATTTAGCAATTTAAATATCGAGGAAAGATCTGACACCCTTCTCCTATCCTCTAATATCCGCAGACCAAGCATACTAGCCAGGGCTCCTCTGTCACCAACCAACCCCAATCTATGAGAGCAATATCCAATAAATTTATTCTGGACACGTTCCATCCGTGCATTGTGAACATTGTAGTAAGGTGACCATACCTTTGATGCATATTCATGATAAGATCTTACCAGAGAACAGTATAACTTCTTTATTGAGTCAATAGATAGATCTCTTCCGATTCTAAAAAGAAGTCTCAACTTTTGGAATGCCTTTCTTGTCATGCAAGAGTAGTGTTCCCTAAACGACAACTGAGCGTCCATTATGACTCCTAAATCCTTCAAAGAACTGACCGGTAACAAGTCCTCATCACCAACCTTGCACTGAAAGGTTATTTTATTCTTTTTCCTACAAAAACTAATCGTACTACACTTACTAGGGTTTAAAGACAATCCATTATGATTGCACCAATGCACAAACAGATTCAAGCTCTCTTGCAACTTCATGCAATCCGCCTCAGTCACAATTTCACGGTACAATTTCAAGTCATCGGCAAACAAAAGAAAGCTACAGTCAGGAACAGCCTGACGAATGTCATTAATAAAGATGTTAAATAGTAATGGAGCACAGTGCCCCCCTTGAGGAACTCCTGAAGTCACCTCGATACTATTGGATATAATACCTCCCATCTTCACTCTCTGCGAGCGTCCCACCAACATACTCTCGAGCCACTTTACAGAGCGCTCATGAAACCCCATCACTCTAAGTTTTGCTAACAGTTTTTGATGGCTAACCCTGTCAAATGCCTTGGAGAAGTCAGTGTAGATCTAGTCCACTTGGCATCCCCTCTCCAATGCATCCACCAGAGCATTCTCTTAGGTGATCAAGTTGGTGACAGTGTTTCTATAAAAAATAAATATTCATTACTAATGGACGGTGAACGATTAAATCACTTAAGATTCGCAGATGATATCACTCTGATCGCCAACACAAAAAAAGAATTACAAGAAATGCTGATGGAATTAAATAACAAGTCTCGAAAAATAGATCTAAAAATTAACTTTACCAAAACCAAATATTTGAACAACGAAAGTGAAGATAACAGCCAAGAACTATTAATAGAAGGTGAAAGAATATGAAAGATACAAACATTCATATATTTAGGACAAAAAATCGAAATATCAAAAGATAATTTAAAGGCTAACTTGGATAGAAGCGTCTTGTTAGCTTGTTCTGCCTTCGGTAGATCACAATCTACAATCCCAAATACAATAAAGAAAAGAAATCAATATGTACTACCGGTATTAACATATGGCACTGAAACGTGAGCTTTAAATAAAAGTATAATAAATAAACTCCAGGTAACCCAAAAAGCAATGGAGAGCTAAATATTAGACTCCAAGATGGTATTGCTAACATCGAGATACGAAGAAGATCAAAAGTGATACATGTAATACAACGAATATGTATATTAAATTGGAACAGGACATGGACACGCAGAATAGTTGAATAGAGGCCTAGAGAACACAAAAGATGCACAGGTAGACCGCAGATAAGATGAACAGACGACATAAAAAGATTAATAGGACATGATGGGATGCAAAAAGCAAATAACAAAACTCATTGGAGACAACTTGAGGAGGTTTACATCCGACTATTGATGGAATAAGCTAATGATGATGACTCATTACTAACCAGTATATTTAACACATATTTTAACAAAAAAAACTTTTCGGATCGTATAATTTATAAAAGTTAATTACCAATTAATTACTAATTACCCAAATAATTAAATATAAACAAACAAAACAAGTTTATCTTATCTGAATATTTTTACTTATTGGAATTGCTGTTGGTAACAAGCATTTACGTATTTATCCAATCACGGTCACGTTGCGCAACGAAGAAATATTTCGAGTGGTTGAAATAATAAAAATAAATAAACACTTTGGCACTGGCTTCGATTTTTAGTTTTTTACCAATCTAATGAAAAATGTGTGAAATGTATTCTATATAAATAAGGTGGCTGAAGCTGACGGTTGAGAATTTAAAGCTGGTTTGGTGATCTAAATTATAAAAATTCTGTCTATAATTTAAAATCAGAAAGAATAAGCTGTCTTAGCTTGTCTACAATATTGTCAATATACAATTACGAAACCTTAGAGTGTGTCGTCATATTATGTGTTTTACATATCCATGGATGAAACTTGACCCGTATTTGCATTACTTTGAATTTGAATGATGTTAGAATTTAAAAATCGAAAACTATGTGTTATTCGAAACTTTGTAATCATTATTATAATTATATTGGTCTTTCCGTCTTTCTATTGTATTTTCAGTTTGTTTTATGGTAACAAGAGGGGCAAGCCACATGTCAATACATCATGATAGATTGTATGGGACTTTTAGGTCATGTATGCAGCAATGCGTTTAAAACGTAATATGTTCAGAATTTACATGAAATACAAAACCTATTTTATTATAACAAATACTTTCTTAGAAAAATTAAAAAGAATGTTTCAGGAGAACAATAAAAATATGAAAGATAACATATATATATATATATATATATATATATATATATATATATATATATATATATATATATATATATATATATATATATATATATATATATATATATATATATATATATATATGTATATATGTATATAATAAAATATCTATTCCACGTCATTTTTAGTGTTCCGTACGGAACACTTATAAGATCACTTCGGTGTCTGTCTGTCACACCCGATTTTCTCCGAAACTATTTGTCATAGAAACTTGAAATTTGGTAATAATATAGGCATTGATGGCCTCATCAGAGCCATGTATTTTTGAAAGTTAAATTTTGATTTAAGGGGTTAATTCTGGGGGTGAAATCGAAAGCGAAAAAAAAAATTTTTTTACTAGGTCATCGAGTGTGGTGTCAAATGAAAGGTTGTGAAAACACGAGTAAAAAAATATATATAATGTAATACTTGCGCGCACTTTTCTCTGTATTATTTTCAAAAAAAATCGCAAAAATCGCTGTCCCGCGCCCTATCTCGAAAAGTACTTAACAAAATATTTTGAAAAAATCCTGGAATATTCTCCACGGGGGGTAGATTGAACGAAAATTATCACGAGTGCATTACCTTTAATAATTTATCTGGTATATAAAAAAAAACAAAAATTTCAAGGTTATCAGATTTCAGTAAAGATTGGAAACAAACTTTGTTGAAAACTCATTTGGGGTGTGTTTTGTGAAGTCACTGATCATTTTATACCACCGTAACATAAATTTTGACTTAAGGGGTTCGTTTTGAGGGGTGAAATCGGAAGTGAAAAAAAAAATTTTTTACTAGGTCATCGAGTGTGGTGTCAAATGAAAGCTTGTGAAAACACGTGTAAAATATATATATATATATATATATATATATATATATATATATATATATATATATATATATATATACGAGGCTGGTTTGAAAAGTCCGTGCAAAAATAAAAACTACTTATGTGTTTGGGGTAAACCTTTTTTATTTTTCGACATAATCTCCTTTTAGGCTCGTACACTTCGTCCAACGATGTTCTAGTTTGTTGATCCCTTCCGAATAATAGGATTTGTCCAAGTCTGCAAAATATCCATTAGTGTCTGCAATCACCTCCTCGTTTGAATAAAATCTTTGTCCCGCCAACCATTTCTTCAAATTGGGGAACAAATAGTAGTCCGAGGAAGCCATGTCTGGAGAATAGGGGGGATGTGAAACGAGTTGGAATCCTATTTCCATTAATTTTGCGACCACAACTGCTGAGGTGTGTGCTGCTGCGTTTTTGTCGTGATGTATCCATGTCGCCATTTCATCCCCCACCCAGTGACGAAACAGTGACGAAACGACGCTTAAAGTCCTCCGGATTGTTCTGGAACAGCTGCAAACCATCCTTGCAACACTTCACACGATTCCGTTTTTGGTCAAGCGTGAGCAATCGCTGCACCCATCTTGCGGATAGCTTTCTCATGTCCAAATGTTTATGCAAAATATTATGTACCCGTTCAGTCGAGATCCCCACAGCACTAGCAATCTCACGCACCTTAACTCTTCTGTCATCCATCACCATATCATGGATTTGATCAATGATTTCTGGAGTCGTAACCTCCACAGGCCGTCCAGAATGTTCAGCGTCACTTGTGCCCATATGGCCAGTCCGAAAATTTTGAAACCACTTATAAACTGTTCTAATCGAAGGTGCAGAGTCACCATAATGTTTATCAAGCTTCTCTTTAGTCTCCTGAGACGTTTTGCCTTTCATAAAGTAATGTTTAATCACCACACGAAATTCTTTTTCGTCCATTTCTTGAAAAAAATCACTCGACTTCCTTGATTCACACGAATGCCAAACACAAAGAAATAGACCAATATGGCTGAAACTTGGTGTGCGTTCATTCAAGAGATGCTACTAGCTAAACATGACCTCGATACGCGCCGGTGGTGCCATCTCTCGGACTTTGCACGGACTTTTCAAACCAACCTCGTATATATATATATATATATATATATATATATATATATATATATATATATATATATATATATATATATATATATATATATAATATATATATATACTTGTTATACTTGCGCACACTTTTCTTCGTATTACTTTTAATAGCGAAAAATCGCTGTCCCCTACCTTATCTCGAAAAGCACTGTTCAAAAAATTTTGAAAGAATTCTGGAATATTCTCCACGGGGTATAGATTTAACGAAAATTATCACGAGTGCATTACCTTTAATAATTTATTTGGTATATAAAAAAAAAAAAAAAATTTCAAGGTCACCAGTTTTCAGTAAAGATTGGAAACAAACTTTGTTAAAAACTCATTTGGGGTGTGTTTTGTGAAGTCACTGATCATTTTATACCATCCTAACAAAAATTTTTATTCTAAAAACAATCAACGTACGGAACACTAATTGTGCAACTTCAACTTGCACTTGACCGGTTTTTAATAATTCAGCACTTCTTATGTGGCAAGTTTGGAACAAAAGTTTTCATTTGCATACATACAAAATTCAATTGACACAAGAATTAAAAGAGAAAGGTGATTTGAAACGCAAAATTTCACCAAAGTGCTTGCTGCGATCTTAAATTAAAAAAAAAAAAGTTAGGAAAGCAATCGAAACTTATCAGCACCCTAATAAAACACGTTACACGTTCAGACATCATGAAAATCAACAATTAGACTCGATCACTGCCTGGTAGACTCAAATTTTATTGAACATATATCAGAAAATTGACAGTATATATATATATATATATATATATATATATATATATATATATATATATATATATATATATATATATACAAGAGTTATATAAAGGAGCAGGATCTCAAGTAAAGTTGGGTAAAACCCTCAGTCATACCTTTAAAATTACAAAGAGTTTAAGGATGCTGTTTGTCTCCCTTACAATATATATTTAGATACCGTACTTAAGCACTGGTAAAAGAGTTGTAAATTCATTGGAATACCCCATAACATTGAGATGTTATTCACACTTCACTGCGCAGATGACCAGGTCATAATAGCATAAGATTATGAAGACATGGATATGAAAAAAAGGTATAGCAAGAATATTAGAAGTGGGGACTAGAAATTAATGTGCAAAAAACAGAAGATCTGTGTGTAGCTAGTAGAGGCAGGCAGCGCGATAAAATCATGCGATGAGTATATATACCTGGGCGTTAAGGTAGCACCTAGCACAGGACGATAGGCATGGTAAAACAATTCAAAGCAGAGTAACTAGCACAAAAAAGATAGTCGGAATGCTTAAATCAATTCTACGGCAAAATAATATATCAAAAAAAAAACAAAATTAAGAATATATATTACCATTGTGAAAAATAATTTAGCTTACGGAAGTGAAGTTTGGCAAATCAACAACAGTATAGATAGAAAACTTTTGTCTACATAAATGAATCTTCGAAGAGTAGCTAGAGTTTCTAGACGGGAAAAGATACAGAATGAGGAAATAAGAAGGCGGATGAACAGAGATAATACCATTCTAGAACACATACAACAAAAACAATTAATATAAAATAGAATGGATGAGAGTAAAATGCCAAAGAAAGTTATGCGTTGACAACAGCAGAGAGAAAATGTAGAAGCAGACCCCGTAATTCTTGGATGATGGGAGTGAAGAGTGCTATGTCAGAAAGAAACCTTAATGAGCGAGGCTCCAAATCCAAAGGCTTGGATATTGGGTACCGGAAGGCGACCTTACTCGTTGTGAAACCGTTATATATATATATATATATATATATATATATATATATATATATATATATATATATATAATTCCAGATATTCAATCCGTTCGTCTAAGAATGAATTTGCACGACGTTTCGCCAAAATCTCATTTGGCCTTTTCAAGTGCTCTTGCTGCTGCTGCTCCAAGCTGAGTTAGGAATTTTAATATATTATATATATATATATATATATATATATATATATATATATATATATATATATATATATATATATAGTTCTATCGATTATACGATGTAGGTTCATTAAGATTCTTTATTCTGGTGTTTACTAGAGAATAATCCAGTCTAATTATCGGTTTTCATAATGTCTGAACTAACCTGTTTAATTTTTATTAAGGTGTCTTGATGGCTTTCCTAACTTTTTTTTAAATTTCAGATTGTAGCAATCACTTTGGTGCTCTCTTACCTTGGTGATATCTTCTACAGTTACGTTAGTTACAGCTGATTGTATTTGTTTCTTGTGTACATAGTTTAAATATCCCTCCATTCTAGTTGATATTGATCGTCCGGTTTCTAATACATTCACTATAGCACAAGAACAGGGAATTATATGAATCTTCAGTTTGTAAAAGAATTAATTATATTAATTAATTTTTTCTACAGGAGGTAAAAATCACGAATGTTGAATCTGTTATGTAGTTTGAATATTTTGTCTGTACTCCCGTATATAAGATGCAATTACAGCCTGTCAAGTAGGAACGTGACCGCTCGTACTCTTGAAAAAATGTGTTTTGAGAAAAATTTTTGCCATCAATGTTTTCTTTAGTGTGCTGACAACGGCACAATTACCTTAGTAAGTGGTCCAATCACCACCTGCATCAATAATCGCCTGGCATCTTTGAGGCATGCTGTCGACGAGATTTTCTGCATACTCGGGCAATGATCTCCAAATTTTTCAAATATCGCGAGACAATTGAATCAAAGTCCTCAGAGTCTTTCCTCTGAGCTTTCTCTTTACAAGGGGCCAAACGTTTTCAATAGGGTTGGCATCCGGCGATTGTGAGGGCCACTCTAGCATCTTATCGTGGGCCCAAGCGAGCCGCTTCGCGACGTAATTTTCACCAACAAAGGTTTCTTCAACTAGCTTCGGAATTTGACATCATGATCACGAATGGTCTCATGGCACACATTCAAACCCGATTTTCTTAATTTTGCCGCTCCTTGACGCAGCGTCAATTTGGGTCCCGTAAAAACAAAGACATGATTCTTTTTTCGACTTTCGGAGTGACTTTGCCTACCAAGCCACGTTTTGGCAAGTCGTCGACATTTTTCGTCTCGTTAAAGCGATTTACCTATTTTGTCATAAACGATACCGACTTTTTAATATATTTAGCGGCCCCGGAATGTGTCATTTTGGGCCCCTTTGGATGGGAACAAAGAAAGACTGCCTGGAACAGTCGCGCAGACAAGTGACTGATTTAAGCTCAGCTGATACCTAAAAAAGGCAAACAAACTATGGTAAAAAAAACTAAGGCTACTTCTTAAAGTACCTGGAAGCATCTAATATGATTAGTGGCTACATCTGGCTTAAATCACCAAAAATCGACGAGATATCTTCTAACCTAGGCCACACATATTTGGAATAACGCAACTGAACAATATGAAAAGTTTCTCTATAGCATTTGACCGTGTTTATCATGGCGAATTATTAACTAAGTAAGAGTTAGCTTATAATATGTCGACGGGTTTTGTTTATGGCTCACGAATTTCCTCAGAGATCGTTCCTTCCAAGTGAAATTTTTTTCTGGCAAATTTACCAACTATACCGGTGTACCCTAGGCCCCATACTATCTCCTACCCTTTTTCTTCGTTAGATTAATAATCTGCTAAAAAAGACGAAAAGTCTAATCTTTGGCTTTGCTAATGACAGTAAACTTGTTTCTTTACAAATATTCACAGATAGCAGGAGGATTATACAACTTAATAACGACTTGGAAGAAATCTAACTTAAAATGACAGTAGCCAAATAGAATTCCACGCTGTAAGAATCCAGGCATCCGTTTTTTATTACTTTGTATCTAAATACTCCCCAAAATCTTTTAATCCCATACAAATTCTAAATTCGACCATCAATAGAGTACTGCTTTCATGTTTGAGGCTCTACTCCCAAACATATTCAACATTTGTTAGACTTTATCCAGAAGGGAGCTATTTCCCTGTTTGTAGACCCTAAACTCATCAGAAACCTTTATTCTTTGAAACGTCGAAGAAAAGTTGGGAATTTCATTCTATCCTATAAAAACTTCCACGAGGAATGCATATTAGAATTGCATGTTGCACTAATACATCACATTTTATTGAAATTCAACTTGTTACTCCTCGTACCACCCTCTTCTGGAACCGTTTTATATGGAAACATTCCTTTCAAATGAACTTCCCAGTCACATGTTGTCCTCGATTACAATGCAACGATTTATGACTAACATGATTCATCTCTGCACTTTTTTAACTATAATATGTCATAATAATTTACTGTCAGATTTATACATATTTCTAAAATATCCTTCCGTTCCATTCTTTCCACATACATGTTTTTACAATAAAATTTCCCATTTAAAACAAAACCGAACTCTTACATTTATATTGTCAACACAATTAAAATACGAACCTTGACATTTTTAAAATCCCATTTACTTTTTATTTCCCTTTAAATTAAAACGGTATTAACCTTATCCATCAACTTGAAAACTTTCCAATATTTTCCGATTAAACTTCCATATAGCGGAAGTTCAGCATAATATTCCTGGAATAATCACAATATACTTTATCTATAGTGTAGTTAAGTTTGCTAACAATACTTATTTTATTACATAGAACGTGGCTGGGATAAGATCATATTAGTTTTTAATTTGTTAACTTCTTCAGAATAATAAATATTTGGATAAAACAATAGTTTGTAATTTGAGATCTGCTGGGGGATAAGCAACTTCGTTTTATCAAAGTTTTTAACTTTTAGTTCCCTTGAGGCTGAATTTCTCGTTAAATATTTAGTTAGACACTTTAACGCTGTAGAACTTGAGAATAATTTCTAAACTGTTTTTGTATAATATTACATTAAAGAAATCGACACCACAGTTATGTCTATAAAGAAAATTAGACGAAGAAAATTAGACGCTATGTGGTTACAGTTCTCAGTGAAGCTGTATATTTTGTAATAGGTATATTCCGCAGCTTTGCCCGTCTGCTGTTAACCATTACCAATTATAAATCAAAAAATAGCCGAAACAGTGGATGGCCAGCGTAAAATCTGCCCTCTACTGTAAAGAAGGCGAAAGCTGTCTCGTCAGAAAATTGTTCTCTGGACTGCAATGGGCATTATTTTAAAAGGTTACCTAGACGGGGACAACAATCATAAGAACCTAGTAAGTTCAAATACAGAAATAAAGAAGAAACGTTCCAATCTTGCAAAAAAAAAGTACACGCCAGCTACGAACTTCTTGCTGACCCGCCCTCCAATATTTTCCAGACCTACATCATCCAGTTTAAGAGGAGGAACACCATTTACAAAACTATAGACAAAAGCGTCCAGAGAAGATGTTTTGTAACAACCATAATTTGACGAGAGTAATTTTCTTTATTGTTAACCCCGCCAAGGTTTAATTTTAAAATATTTATAGTAAAAAATAACAAATTAATAAATGAAAAACAACCATTATTGCTTTTTTTAAGCTTTCTTAAAAATAATGTCATATAAATGTAAACCGTTACGCTCCCGGCAGTCTTCTAAGCGAGAAATGAAATTATCGATTTCTATTCGGCATGTCGTTTCAATGATTATTTTTTTCCAGTATTTTCTTGCTCTTTCAACATTAGTTTTGAGATATTCCCACAAGACAAATTCTGTTGATCTTAGTTCAGGGCTACGCAGACTAGAACTTATTTGGACATTAATTTCAACTTTTGATTAATAAAGATGGACCTCTGAGCAGTTTTGTGTCAATTTAATTATTACATAAAATGTTCCTTTTAAGAGCACAACACAAATCTTTATAAATAACTGTTGAAATGAACTGCATAGGTAATTTACAACACTTGATTGTTAGCATATTAAAAGATCGGAATTCATGCAAATTCACATTCTGACAGAATGTTCGAATGCAGAGCTTCTTGATATCCTTGACTGCCCTGCCAGAGGTTAATTAAAATCTAACCAATTTCTTCACTTCTGCCTCCATTTATTAATCATTTGAGACGTTATTAACGCTGTACAAATAATATTGAACACGAAATTTTGACGCACGGGTCACAGAATACCGCTGTATCCTATGGGAGGGTCTCGTCGCGGACCGCAACAGGTGTAGTATGCGCGGGCGTTACGTCCGATGCGAGCGATGGGACTTCAGTGTCACAGTAAACATAAAACACAGAGTGGCAGTATGACCGACACCTTTAATCTCAAGGGGTTCGAGTTTGTAATGGTCACATGGCCTGTCGCCATATTGCCGGTATAATGCTCGCGAATTTTCGAAATATTCAAATTTCTTATTTTAAGAAAAATCCTATTCTGTAGAATAAAAATTAATTTCGCTGATTGAAAGGAAGAAAAAAAACAAGAAAAGTTCTTTTTTAGAAACATTTTTTTATCAATTTAAATTAAAACAAATATACAAAAAACAGGAAAAAAGGCAAAAAATACAAGGAAAAATACATTTGGCTTCAACGCTTTTTGCACGTTATTCATTTAAATATTTGATCGTTGAATTTATGTTTCTCAACTATAGAAAATATATCTCTGCACACCTTCAGCTTCGTGCGTATAATGTCAACCGTTATATTTCAGCGAATCCCAGTAATCTGGAGAGATTGAAAATAATTATAATTATCATTTTAAGATGAGGTCGTCTTTCTTCTGAACTTAAAAATGAACTGTACACAGTTTTTTCTTCATTTTATCTTGAATTAAATCTAATATAATAATTTTCGTACAACTAATGACTTTTCGTGCCTAACATATATACTACTTATATAAAAAAATTAAATCCATTCACTAATTTCTTCGAACTCATTCGTGCTGGAGAATTACTACTTTTGCATTCCTAGATTGAGTTTTGAAAATTTGTTTAGTGAATTTTAGCAGATAATATAGCTTAACTCCAGCAAACGTTCTGCCCTGTATTCAGGAAAAAAAGTACAAGTGGAATAACATAAGCCAATACTTAACAGTAATAAAACATGAACTGTTTTACAAATAAAATGTATTTCTACTGTGAAAACAGAATTATCATAATGTTTATATAATATATTACCTAATAGAATTAAAGAATTATAAATAAATTACCTTTTAGGATCTTTGGGTAATCTAAAACAACTAACACCTTTGGAGATACCACATATATTTTCACAAGCACTAATCCGTTCCGTACGGAACACTTATAAGATCACTTCGGCGTCCGTCTGTCTGGTACACCCGATTTTCTCCGAAACTATTTGGCATGGAAAGTTGAAAAAACAAAAATTTCAAGGTCATCAATTTTCAGTAAAGTTCGGAAAAAACTCTGTTGAAAACTTATTTGGAATGTGTTTTGTGAAATCACTGATCATTTTATACTTCTGTAACAAAAATTTTTATTTTAAAGCAATCAACGTACGGAACACTAATTGCACAAGTCCAACTTGCACTTGATCTGTTATTTTTTATAATTAACGTCAAACGAATCATTTACTTGTCGGAAAATTATTAATAATTAATTTCGCAGCACGTTATCAAAAGATTCTCCTTGAAATCCAGATGTAAACATAACCCACGACCGCGCTGGCAGCCATGTTGTTAATATGATAGGGGACGCATGCGTAATAAAAAACAGGACAGGCATTAAAGTTTAAATACGCATAAATAAAATAAATGTATTTTCAAATTTGTTGATCATGAACAAGTGAGTGTATAATAGTCTGAAATCTTACCTGTCTCTCCGAAATCCGTCGCATTCTCTATGGGATAAGGGATTATTATAGTTTCTATAGCTCATATTGTACAAAATACTACAATTTTCATTGCGCTAATTAATGGTGGTTATTAGTCGTTCACCTTCCCGCCCGGATATTGATTACCCTTTTCGGATGGATATCGGCAAAAATGTAATATCTGTCAACGTTGCCCAAGTGCCGAAACATACATCTTGTATTCCACGGCATCTTTTAGATAACGCGGTGGTGATGTCACGGGCGCTATTGCATTTCTGCAAACAGCTACTATCTACGTTTGTGGCTAAGCCAGATATACTTACATAAACCAACCCACTGACCTACCGGGATTGAACCTGGAACCCTGGGTACCATATGCAGAAACAATGCCACGGAGCTGGAGTAGCCACATACGTGTCGGTATAATTGTATTCCATTTTTTTGGGACATGTTAAAACGTTCGGTAAATCCAACTAGCAGCTCATGTGAATCTCGCGATAATATAAAAAAAATTTGATCGCTGTAGACGCTCCAAAATTCGTTCTGAGCTGTATATATGTCACTTTTACATATATGCCTTCATATAGAAATCTGTTGTTTTGGTTTTGGCGTTCGCGTCATACCGGCCACGTAGGATTTTTGTAAAGCGTCGCCTATGAAAGAAATATTTTGCTTCAGCGACAGGTTCTAGAGCAACTAAATTTTCAAAATCCAGGATTACTCGTTGAATTTACTCAATAATGAGAACTTATTTATGAGCTACCCAATGAATCTATTTCAAATTTAGTTAAAATCCTTTCAAGTACGTTTGATTGAAACGGAATACACATACATACAGTCGCTCAGACATAAATTTTATATTTTGTTTTGAATTTAGTGCGTAACCAAGGAACCCTCCAAATTAAAATTTTTAAAATATTTTTTATTTTACCTTCGCTAACATTTTATTGTATGCATATACAAGGTATAAGAGCAGGTAAACAACAATAAATGAAATAACAGAAACACTAGAAAGATAGTATAAGACCCTTTATGAATCAAGAAAAACACATCCTCCGGGCAAGGAGGAAGAGTATCGAAAAACAGTTAGAAACGTGGGGTATCCCTGCCATCACCGCTGCAGAAATAAAGAATTTCCCAGTGAGCATGTCTAATAAAAAGGCACCAGGAGAGGGCGAAATCATTGTAGAAATGATAAAATCCGGATGTGAATAATATATGTAACAAGTGTTTAATCGAGTAGAAAATCCCAACTGCCTGGCTAAATTCCATAACAGTACTTATTTTCAAGAAAGGTAACTATAAACTAGAAAATTACCGACCTATAAGCTTGCTATCAGTATTAAACAAATTGTTTACAAGAATTATTACACGTAGAATAACAAACAAACTAGATAGTTAACAGCTTCGAGAACAGGCTGGTTTGAGACGAGGTTATCGAAGTATGGATCATTTACAAACAATGAAAACACTGGCAAAAAAGGTAAGCGAATATAACATAACACTTTTGGTCGCAATGGTGGACTATGAAAAGGCTTTTGACTCGATAGAAATATGAATAATTCTAAACGCTTTAAGTAACTCCAGAATGGATGACGAATATACAAATATTATTATTATATATATATATATATATATATATATATATATATATATATATATATATATATATAGAGGAATAACGATAGATGGCGAAAAACTAACACATCTGAGATTTGCCGACGATATGACCTTGATAGTCAGAGACAAACAGGAACTACAAATAATGCTAAAAGAATTGAATGAAAAATCCAAAAAGATAAATCTGAAAATAAATACTGGGTACTGGTATCAACTAAACCAAATACTTAACTAAGGACATAGAACAAAACCAAAATATAATAATAGTAGAAAATACATAAATAGAGAAAGTTGATAGTTACATAACCCGGGACCAAAAAAATCTGCAAAGAAGAATATCCATGTCCTGGTCGGCGTTTGGAAGACTACAAGGAATATTTAAATCCCATTTGCCTAACACGCTTAAAGCACAGGTTTAGGACCAGTGTGTGCTCCCAGTCCTTACCTATGGAACAGAAACATGGACCATGAATAAAAGTATAATCCGCAGGCTGCAAGTGGCCCAATGAGCCATAAAGAGAATTCTAAACATTGAACTTAATAATCGGATACCAAAGAGGAAGATCCATGGTAACAGATGAAATAGAAAGGGTATATACATTAAAGTGGAACTGGGCAGGGCATATTGAAAAGATGAAGGAAAAGGGAAAGACCACATACAATAAGCTGAAGAAGAAGAAGAATAAGAAGATACAGGGTGTTATCTAATTTATGCATTTTTTTAGTAAGTTTGCAGACTTACTATGTTACGTAAAAATTTTTAAATAAATAGGTCCTTTGGAAATTGGTCTAAATATTAAAATTTCAATTCGCAGGCTGTTCTAATAAGTTATTGAACTGTGAAAGTCTATATCGTTAACATTTTTCCTTGCAGTTTTGTTTACATTTCTTTTACTTGAATTGATAGACTCCAAATCACTTTGCGGTAGAGGCAATAGAAAAATACCTGAACTAATACTCTAAAGTCATAAACTGATCAGAATCGATTCGACTTTTGTTAATCGAATGCGACCTGCTAACTGTATTTAATATGTTTTTATACAGTGGTCGGACTAGACAGATCAGTTCAGGTTAATTCAGGTTAGCAGATAATCATCTGCGTTATGCTGATAATCTAGTGCTAATATCAGATATTTTTGATGACATACAGGAAATGATTACTGAACTGCAAAATAAATCAGATAGGGTCAGGACTACTGCTGAATAGAAATAAGACAAAGGCTATGACAAACGAAGACAGTCCGCGAGGCTTGAATACGTGGAGGAATACATCTACTTAGGGCAAATAATAAAGTGTGAAAAAACAAACAAAGGAAAATTGCAATCAACAACTGAAACTAAGAAAGATGATATTCGATCAATGCATTCTACCGATTCTTACCTACGCGGCCCAGACATGGACATTGACTAAAAGGATGATGGACCAACTGAGTAAAACACAGAGAGCAATGGAACGCCAGATGCTGAATATAAAATTACAAGTCAGAATCAGAAAGGAAAGTATAAGACAAATGACCAAACTGGTAGACGTAAGAAAACAGGTAGCAGGTTTAAAATGGAGATGGGCAGGTTACACAGTGAGATAACAAGATAAGAGATGGAATAAAATAATACAAGAATGGAGGCCATGGTTGGGACAAAGATCCAATGGAAGGCTTCAAACAAGATGGAAGGATGATCTGAAAAGAACGACTGGTTTAGGATGGATCAGAAAGACCCTTAATCGAAAGGGATGGGAAAAGGAAAGGGAGGCCTACGCCCGACTTTGGATGGAAGAAGATTTATTAGAAAGATAGACAGGTTAGGTTGTATTTTCCAACACATTTTTGATAACTTTTTATAGGTATGGGCTATATTTGGCAAATATTCTGTATTCTGTGCATACAAAAAAACACCTGTATAGATAATATTTTAAGACACATAGTATTACATAAAAATTTAGAATCAAGCCGAACTTGACATTTATAATGTCACTTGAATGAAAATACGAACCTTGATATTTTAAAAGTATCGTCTTTTAAAATATCAAATTAAATATCTTTTATTAGGGAGCTTATGCTAAGTAGTTCCATAAATTTACAAACGTAAAAATTTCAATATATACTTAAATTATTTGATCCTCTTTGTAGAACAGTTATAAATCCTTAAGATGCTTTAGGAGTATTAGTAATATTAATTTATGTTGTGAAAATTTTTAGTAACATAATTAGCAGTAGTATGTTTTACTATATAAGCTACCTGTTTCCTTTTAAATTAAAACGGTAATAACCTTATCCGTTTCCAAAGTCTTTTCCAATTAAACTTTGATATAGCGGAAGTTTACTTTAGTATTGACAGAATCATGTATTTAACCTGTAGTGGTAAACTTTATAAAGGATATTTATTTTATGACGAGGTAAGTTTTGCAGTAAATTTGTAATTTATTAACTTTTTCCCTATGAATAAAATGTAAGCAACCTCTCTCTCTACCTCGGCTTTAAAATCATCATCTGAGGAAAATGTTCAACCCCAAAGAATTAAGGACTAGAAGTCATTCGATGGGTGGCTTACGGTAAAATGAAGCAAGTCTTTCAGCCCAAACTGCCTTTAAAACTTAAAAGTAAACTATATAACGAATGCATTTTTACCAGTAACAACATATGGTACGGAAACGGAAACTTTATAAGAAATATTTATTTTATGACGAGGTAAGTTTTGCAATAAATTTGTAATTTATTAACTGTTTCCCTATAAATAAAATATAAGCAACCTCTCTCTCTACCTCGGCTTTAAAATCATTATCTTAGGAAAATCTGAGGAAAATGTTCAACCCCAGAGAAAGTGAGTCAAGAACTGGAAGTCATTCGATGGACGGCTTACGGTAAAATGAAGCAAGTCTTTCAGCCCAAACTGCCTTTAAAACTTAAAAGTAAACTATATAACGAATGCATTCTACCAGTAACAATATATAGTACGGAAACATGGGTTCTGAGAAGGAAAGTTATTAGAAAATTACAAGTTCACCAGAGAGCAATTGAAAGGAAAATCGTAGGGCCACAAACCAAACGGTCGGATAAGGAAAAAAACAGGAATCCACGAAATAATTGAAAGGATATCTTCCCTCAAGTGGAACTGGGCTGACCATGTGGCCAGAAATACTGATGACTGGAACAGAAAAGTGACTATATGGAGACCATGGAGGGGGGGGGGGAAGAAGTACTGGTACACCTCAACAACATTGGTATGATATTAAAAATTCAGCGGATCTCAATTGTTATTAAATTGTTCAAAACAGGGACATATGAAATTACATATGAGCACCAGATATCCAAAGAATAGAGAATGGCTAGAAGAAGAAGAAGTAAGAAGAGAGCTTTCTTCAGATGTTTGAAGAAGCGTCATATAGTTAGCTGAATATTGTAACTTGGTGAGTCGACAACTTTTAGTTGCAGTTGTCGTGCAACAGCAAAATTTTTGATTGTCCATAAATTCAGACGTTTCTCTCTAATAACCAGCTTTTGTATCGACCTTCTATAAAAAATCTCCTTAAATTGTAGGCCTTTTTTCATATATTCAAGTAGCAAAATTTCTTTGTAGTTCCAAAAATTGTTCTTCTTCAACTTTCTAGACAACATTTATAACGTTAACTCATTGAACACATAAACCCTATTATTTTTGAAGTCTCGTCGATCTCTCATTTTTCTTTATTTCAAGACGGTAACGTTATCCATCGACTTGAAAACCTTCAAGTAATTCCCGATTGAATTTCGATTCAGCGGAAGTCGAATTTAGTATTAGAAGAGGTATTAAACTATAGTTTCTCTGTATTGGCAAAGTTTAATATAAGCATGTATCTTATTACGAGGTAAGTTTATATTACCTATATATATATATATATATATATATATATATATATATATATATATATATATATATATATATATATATATATATATATATGAAAGATTCGTAACACACAGATATATTCCTAACGATTCATTTCATTATCAACAACATTAACTGGCATCATTAATTTTTTTAGTTCATCGTATCGTTTAGTTACTTTCTCTTTGAAGTAAGAATAAAAAAACCGGTCAAGTGGAAGTTGGACTTGCGCAATTAATGTTCCGTACCGTAATTGCCTTTAAAACAAATTTTTTTTTTTACGAAGGTGATCAGTGACACACAAAACACACCCTTTACCCTACAAGGTAACCCCTTAAGTCAAAATTTCACTTTCAAAACTACACGGCTCTGATTGGACCATCAATTCCTATATTTGTGCCAAATTTCAACTTTCTATTTCAAATAGTTTCAGAGAAAATCGAAGGAATAGTATTAAGAATGTAACTATCACGACGTAAGCTTAATAAACAAGTTAATAAATAGTATAAGACAGACAGTATAAGGCATTATACTACCTTTTTTACACGAGAGCAAAATAAAATTAAATATGTTTCAATACCATACAATTTAAAGTATAGCAGGGGACCCCAGAAGGTATTTAATAAGGTAGTCTTCACATCTATAAGTCATCAGACAACTTGAAAAATATCTTAGCATGTTCGAAAGACAAAATCTAGGAACATGATATAAGTACAATATTTCAGGTAAATTGGAATGATTACGACCAGAAGAATGTGGGACAAATTAGAAGGTTGATTTAAATGAGATTTGAAGAACATTTAGGCCATTTGAGGTACAGTTAGATAATTTAAGGCTTATTAAAGATATATGACAGAGAATTGTTAGAGGCGTACGTACAAATATTCAAGTTATAAAATGTAAAATTTTAACGACTGGCTCTAGGGCAAGACTGCCCAAGCCAAAATAAAATTTAAAATTTGTCTGAATAATGACAGAGTTCTTCCTTACAGTCCTCTGTACTGGTAACTTACGCGGAACCAAGGCGCCGTCGGTGATTGGTCAGTTCTACTGGAGTAATCAAAACCCTTAGTATAATTACTTGAGTTTTTATATGTATTAGGTTTAGTCAATCATCGCTCCTAATGATACTAACATAGTTGGCAAAACGCGCGTCGAGTGCAAAAATACAGTGTTGGAGGTAATGGTAATAACTATTGTGTAATAATATTGTGCCAAACAGTCCATGATCCCAGCGTAGCGTAGGTATGTGAGAATGGCTTATTGCAAGGAGGGCAATTTTATTTTGTCACACCTTTTAAATTTTAACTGTTTATTTAGTAATTAAAAAATCATATTCATGCTTTTTGGTCAACAGTAAGGCTATACGAAAATCCCATGTTATATTTGTGAGTAGGATAGTAGGGTAAAGAATTTACATGGGGAAAAATCGGATTAGACGATTAGAAAAAAATTAGGAGTAAAAAATGTCTTTAATCCAACCAATTTAACCAAAAGATGGAAATACTTTCAAGTATCTCTGTTCATGTTTTCCTAGTTTATCTGATGCAAAGTTAAAGGAGGGCATATTCATAGGACCTGACATCAGGAAACTAATCAATGATGCAGACTTTGAGAAGGTCATGACAAATTCAAAAAAAATACCTAGAATTCTTTTAAAAATGTCATTTCCAAATTTTTAGGCAACACAAAAGATCCTGATTATAAGAAACCGGTCAAGTACAAGTTGGACTTGCGCAATTAGTATTCCGTACGTTGATTGCTTTTAAAATAAAAATTCGTTACGGAAGTATAAAATGGTCAGTGACTTCACAAAACAAATTTTGTGAAGTCAAATGTTATGCCTTTCAACAAAGTTTTTTTCCGATCTTCAGTGAAAACTGATGAACTTGAAATTCTTGTTTTTTATATACCAGATAAATTATTAAAAGTAATGCACTCGTGATAATTTTCGTTCAATCTACACCCTATAGAGAATATTCCAGAATTTTTTCAGAATTTTTTGATCTGTACTTTTCGAGATAAGGAGGGGGACAGCGATTTTTCGCACTTCTTTAAAAATAATTGTACGCAAGTATTACATTATATATATTTTTGAACTCGTCTTTTTACAGGCTTTCATTTGACACCCCACTCGATTACCTAGTAAAAAAAAATTTTCACTTCCGATTTCACCCCCCCAAAACTAACCCCTTAAGTCAAAATTTAACTTTCAAAACTACACGACGCTGATGGGCCATCAATTCCTATATTATTGCCAAATTTCAACTTTCTATGTCAAATAGTTTCGGAGAAAATCGGGTGTTACACACAGACAGACAGACGGACACCGAAGTGATCTTATAAGTGTTCCGTACGGAACACTAAAAAGAACTTGTCTTGAAAATGTTCTCACATGCCTTTACACAAAGTTTAATTTCAAATTATTTATAGTCAGAAAATAAAAACAGTTATTGTATATCAAATTACAGTTCTTAAAAAAAATATTCCAAATATATTTTAAGCCAAATATAAGACGTTGCCTTCCCACCACTTTTTTAAGCGAGGATTGTTACTGTAAATTGTACTTTAAGACATCTCCACAAGAATAAAATTCATTGGCGTCAAATCAGGGCTAGGCGGAGGCCTATTTAAATCATTTAAAATTGAATAAAAATATTCGAAAAAATTTCTCGAACTGGCAAACATGTAGTTGGAGTCTCTCATCTCAACGGTACATCGTGTTGAAGTGAAATTTTCCGATTATAATCGCTAACATTTGAAGCGATTGTGAAAAAATTCTCAATCATTTCCATATATCGCTCTGAATTAATAGTTATGCGGCCTCCGTCATTCTCAAGGAATTACTGACCGATAGCGATATTACGTCCTAAACTGTCCGAGCAATATAAAGGCTTTTGATGCTTTAGTTTTGGATATATTGGTCTCCAATCAGGGCAAAGCGTTCAAACATTCGAGTAATGCCGTTGAACCTCTGAGCAGTTTACTTTTCTTGCAGACGTAATTTTTTCCATTTAATGCGTAATATTAGATTTCATGGACACTAGAAACAACTGTACTTTTGCATCCCTTCTTGAGGTCGTTAGTCACTGTGCTAAAGGTTATTTTATCTAATCTAACTAGTTTTGTCAAACGTCTTCGCCCATTTTTTAACCACTTGAATACTTAAGATTAAATTTACGTTATATTAATAATGTCGAAAGTGAAATTTTCGCCTCGCGATGGACTGCGATGTTTTGTAAAACCCTCGCTCATGAACAGAACGCTTTGCTCAGGTGAAACGCTCCATCACAACATAATTTCTAAGGAATGCACTTATGTAAGATTCCCCCACTTTGATTTTTTTTGCCTCTTGCATCGGCGCAGGAAATTAAATACATTTTAACATATTTATGAGAGACTTCTATTTTGAGAAAACAAGTTGAGGTGATTGAAAACTAGGAAATTGGTTGGAAGGGTAAATTTATTTTATCAAACCTCCATATTCCTCAATTTGCATGAAACAATAGTGAGGACTATAGCATCAGTAATGCAAACCCATTTTGACTATCGAAGGGACGTTTTTGGATTTCGAAGGATAACATGGAACGTTTCAAGCATATTGAATATTAATGCAACTAATCGAACCCGTCCGGATTGCAAAAAGTTCTAAGGAATGGACTTACGTAAGATTTCTCCACTTTGCTTTTCTTGCCTTTTGCATCGGCGCAGTAAATTAAAAACATTTTAACATATTTATGGGAGGCCTCTATTTTGAGAAAAAAGTTGAAGTGTACAATAGTGAGGACAGGGATGCAAGCCAATTTTGATTATCGAAGGGGCTTAACTGTGTCAGAATACTCCTGCTGAAAGTTCAGTGTTTTAGATTTCGAAACATAACATGAAACGTTTCAAACATATTGAATATTAATGCAGCTAATCGAACCCGCAACTTTTTAGGTCCGAATTGTCACATCTAAACACCAATCATTGAATGACTGAATGTTAAACTGATGTGCAAAAATTATACGTTTGCTTTTACCAACTTTCTTTTTTTTTTACCTTTGTATACCAATCATTAAATGTCGAACTGGATCTTAAGCTTGTTTTTTTTATGGGTCTAGCACACGTACTGCGGGGAAGTCCCTAAAGCGTTATAGGAGCGACACGTGTGCGGAGAAAGCGATTCACGTTGTTCTTGAATCGCAGTAAACTGTACTCGGTGGGAAATACTATTAGCGCGACGTGTACTTCTAACATACACCGCTTTGGGAGGAATTAAGCGGACTACATCCTTCGAACACTGTCCATGAAAATACTTGTAAAATAAGCTCAAGTCGCCAACCGTTCTTCGAGGTTCCAGCGATTCAAGGCCGCCGGTCAGTTCCGGGTCTCCAATCAGACGAACAGCTCTTCTCTGCATAGAATCCAACAAATGCAGTGTATGTTTGGGAGCGGAGCCCCAAACATGGGAGCAGTAATCCATAGTTGGTCGAATTTGAGCTTTGTAAAGAACTAACAGTTGTTGTGGAGTGTAAAGCTTTCTGGTTCGAAATAATATTCCCAACTTTTGAGAAGCTCTCCTTGCTATGCCTGCAACATGTTCATGCCAGGACAAATTTGCTCCCAAATTAAGGCCCAATAAATTGAGTGACGATGTTAGAGGAATGGAGTCCTCGACATGACTATGTCGGGTTCAGCAACGTTAACTTTTTTAGGAAAAACTGCCGCCTGGGTTTTTGTAGCGTTAAAATCCACTTGGTTACTGTCACCCCAAGATAGAATTTCTTCCAGGTCTTTGTTAAGTTGAATGACTTCCTGCTATCTGCGGATATTCGTACAATAATATATGTACAATAATTATGTGTTTGCTTTAGGTATTTTTTTATATATAATGGGTATGCGTAGATAAGACTTATAACTAATCGTACGAGCAAATTTTTAAGTATACGGCCTCTGTTTTTCTTTTCTGTGGTATAATCCTGATACCTTACAAATAAGATTGTTATCTGTGATTTTGTGTTATCTGTGTTACCTGTGTAGTCTACACTATCTTTGACTCTTAAGTCGACTTTAATATGGTTGTTCTTACTTTCTAAAAACAAATCTTTTATCAAATCCATATTTTTATTACAATAATAGTGTAAACCGCATGCCATGGACAACCAACAACACCTGGCAACATTGCGGTTGTTTGTTGTAATTGTACTTAAAATAATTTAAAAATTTTAACAGCATAAATATGTTTGTGTGTGTGTGTGTGTGTATGCGTGGACGAGTGCGTGTGCGTGTGCCTATGCGTATGGGGGCGCGCGTGCGTGCGTGCGTGCGTACGTGCGTGCGTGCATACGTGTGTTTGTGTGTGTGTGTGTGTATGAGAAAGAGAAAGAGAGGGAGACTAGTTTTAAAACACTGTAAATATCACCTGGGAATAATGTACCCTTACTGTGTCAATAATATTTCGATGAAGCTTCATTTTGGGATTATGTTATCACCCCATGAGGCTTGTCAATTTCCGATTGGTTCAGCGCACCGTTAAACACCCTGTGAAGATCCATGTCTGAGGTCGTCTCTCAGAAAAAGATTTTGGAAGACTCTTCATCTTTACCTACAATTTGAACGCTGTAAAAATGGTTCAAATTTATAAGAAGGCATTAGTAGCAACTGCCAAACGGTGATTTGTCGATAAATAAGGAGTGTATTCTTTAAGAGGATAACGACTCCAAACATCAGTCATTGAATGCTAAACTGGATGTTGATTTGATGTGCAGTGATTTTACATGTACTGTTGTTATAACAAAATATCATTTTTTCGTAGTTTTCAATGTTTGTATAGGTAAAAACATACAACTAAAAAATTGGGCGCTCTATTACTTGCGCCAGTTTGCATTAATATGTAAAGACTTATGAATCACACATAATTCATCAATCATGCAAAATATAAGTGAGCTTAGTAGTCTCCTTCATTCTGATTTGAGAACCATCTGCGCCATATCTTCTTTTTTCACTAAGAGAAGCTACATAATATGCAGCCGAAATGTGGGCATTGCTGTGCTTTGATTCTACTGAATAACTTGCTATTTATATAAAAACTATTTAGATAAGTAACAATAGTCACGTCTCCACATGATTCTCCTTTTCTTACTTAACACCCTTAATAATATCGGCAGCATATCTCTATTCCTAAGCCTTATTCAATTTGGTTTTTAAGCCTTTTTTATTATTAGCCACCCAGCCTACACCCTACCGCTTTATGTTTTATTCCGACGTTGGATAAAAGACATATTGGTTTAGATGGATCCATTATTTGGTGGGTGTTGAGGCAATAAAGTTTTTTGCTCTTTTTGGACCAAATAGACTGACGTTAGATAAATATGGTATATAATAGAATCTATTGTTTTATTGGAAAATCCATCGACTCTTACAACTTTCGATTACATAAAAAAAAGTCTCAGACATCGAGAAAAATTAGGTTTTTTATGAATTATTAGTTATACGAGGCCTTTTAAGTTTTTACAAACCACCACTATTGAGATGTGACATTACCATTGTTGTAAAATTTGACATTTGTTATTGTTAAAACAGTGGCATCTCAAAAATTTGCCTAGAAGTTTGTTTACAGTGAACGTTTAAAAAATACTGTTTTGTGAACAAATGGTTTCACGTGAAGGTTTTCGTTGGATGATTTTTTTCGATTTTAGTAAAGGCCTAACTCAACAACAGTGCTTCAAATCGCTTCATTTAACTAACGGTAATGAATCACCTTCAGAACAGACTGTTTACAATTGGTTTGCAGAATTTTATCATGGTCGTGCTTCCAGTCAGCGATGAATTTCGTGAAGGTTGACCAAAATCGGTTGTTGTTCCAAAAAACATCGATGCTATGCGTAACATGAATGAAGAGGATCGGCATGTGACTTACTGTAAGGTAGAGGTATCCTTAGGCATATCGCAGACTGCAGTACATTCGATTTTGCATAAACATTTAGCTGTGAAAAGGATCTCCACCCGATGGATTCCGCATATTTTGACCGAAACTCAAAAACTGTCTCGTGTCAATTAGTGTAAGGAAATGCTCAAAAAATTTCACCGAGAACATGCAAAATCGTAACAGAAAACGAAACTTGGATATATTTGTACAAGCCGAAAACTTTTTTTTTATAGGTCTAGCACACGTGCTACAGTGAAGTCCGTAAAGCGCTTTACTAACTAAGCTCTAGCTCTAACTAACTAAGCACTAAGTCTAAAACTAAGCAACAATCCACCGTTTGGGTGTTCCAAGATAAAGAACAAAAGTGGTTCGTTCGCGAAATACTTCCAAGAAAATTATCGCTTGTTTCTTTGGTTATACTAGACATGCTGCAACCATTGCTTTAGAGAATCTAGAAGTCATCGATGAAATCAAGAAAAACAACCGAAAACGTCGCATCATTCTTTATTATGACAATGCCAGCTCTCACCCAGTACGTCAAACAATTGATTATTTGACGGAAAAAACATCAAATTAATGTCTCATTGCCCGTATTCATCTGATTTATGACCTAACGACTTTTTTTTTATTCCCGAATGTCAAAAAAAAAAAATGCGTGGACAGCGATTTTAATCACCTAAAGAAGCTGTTGAATCCTTCTAAAACCATGTTTCAGAGTGGAAAAACTGTTTCAAGAATTGGTTCGAACTTATGCAAAAGTGTATAAATCTTAAAGGTGAATATTTTTAGAAACAATATTTGTACCAATTTTTTTTTCTTTCATTATTTTTGTAAAAACTTAAAAGGTAGCCCTCGTACATGTGTATTAATTATATGCCCAAAGTTAAATCTATATCTCCAAATTAACTCTCAGTTATAAAGCCACAAGATTATTTTATAATCTCACAAAAACAATAATTATAAATTTTATTCAGTATGTTAATAAAATAAAGTAATTAGATCCAGTGGAGTTAAAGGTTTGTTACATTTAATACTTATTACCAAGTTCTTAAGTCATAGAAATTCCACAGTTAGTTAAAATAAGCACATTGTAAACAAATTTAAAAAAAAAGAGGTTTTTTTTGCTACTCATGACAAGTACATATTGATGTTTTTAATATATCTAATCTGTAAAATTACTTGTCGCAATATTAGATTAAAAAAATGGTCATATCTTTTTAAGGCCGCTCTGTAATAACTACTATTTACATAATATATCTGTCAAGATTGAAAATAAAAAAAAATAACATTTTTAGATTCGTCTCCAAGAACCCCTGAAGGACATAAAACACAATATATTGAAAGCTACCCTACCTACCTACCCTACCAATTTAACCCCTTGTATGTTTGACTATAAATAATTTTACCTTTTGGTCATTATCTCAACGGCAAAACAGAAAAAAATTCATAACATTTGAACTTCACAAAAATTAATATTATCAAGAAAATATCCATACCTAGAACTCATACTTCCATTTATTGTAAATTGTGGTTTAATGCTCTCGATAATAAATAACATTCCGTTCTTGACCAATTAAAGTACATAATATAAGTTAGTTTTAAGAGAGTCAATCCCTTTAAAAATCCTGCGAAAACATCTGATAAACCAACCAAAATCTTATTGATCTATGATCGCGATTAACATCGACATAAACTTAAATTTGAAGCTTTAATGCAATTAAAATTACGTTTTAACCATGTTTCCAAACTACTTGGCAAATATTTTAGCTTATAAAAAAATACACACACAAAAGAAGAGGCGTCATGTTTCAGCAGTTGAACATTCAAGGTATCTGATAAATCTATGTTATACAAAATAATGTAAAAAATATGTCAAATATTTCTTTTTTTTATTCTTACTCCGATTAACATATTTACGGTGATTTTATATATATATATATATATATATATATATATATATATATATATATATATATATATATATATATATACATATATACATATATATACATATATATACATATATATATATATATATATATATATATATATATATATATATATATATATATATATATATATATACATATATACATATATACATATATATACATATATATATATATATATATATATATATATATATATATATATATATATATATATATATATATATATATATATGTATACATATATATATATATATATATATATATATATATATATATATATATATATATATATATATATATATATATATATATATGTAATATATATATATATATATATATATATATATATATATATATATATATATATATATATATATATATATATATATATATATATATATATATATATATATATATATATATATATATATATATATATATATATATATATATATATATATATATATATATATATATATTTATATATATATATATATATATATATATATATATATATATATATATAACACCCTATACATAGGGTGTTATGAAATTCACTGCCTATTTTGAAACGGGTGACTTGTGGTGTCATATAAAAGCACATTCAGTACTTTTTTTTTCAAATTCGAAAATTTTGGAAAAATTGAAAAGGGAACAACTGGATTTTACCAGCCAAATCTATCCGCTTCTGAAAAGTCGTCCTTGTACGAACTAGCTCAAGCGTAGGCTTGTGTTGCCAAACATACAATTTTCTTCAACAATAACAGATTTTCAGAATTTCAGGTAAAATGATTCTAATACCAAATAAAAATGATAATAGAAAATATGTAGTAAAAATAATATTTAACCATAATTAAGAAAATTTATTATCTATTACTTGAAAAGAAAAAAATTCTTGGTAACGCTCGACAACAAATGGATCATTGCCCCTTCACAGCTGATTTTGACTAGGTGACTCCTGAAGCCAATTGGAAACACAACTAATACTTATTTTTAATAAATACGAAAAATTTTTGGTCTGACACAAAGATGTCGCCCTTTTCAAAAAATCTCTCCCTGGAAAATCACTCATCATTTACTAGCATACTAAATTTAAACGGCGGATACTGAACGCTCTGGACGCCCAAATGAGGTGGTTACACCGGAAAACATCAAAAAAATCCACAAAATTGTTTTGGATGACCGTAAACTAAAATTGCGTGAGCTGATACTCTATATTTGGGCATGAGAAAGCTCTGTTCGAAATGGGTACCGCGTTTGCTCACAGTGGACCAAAAACCACAACGCGTTGATGATTCTGAGCGCTGTTTGGACCTGTTCAAGTGCAATAAAAAGGATTATTTCATGCGATAGGTGACAATGGATGGAACATGGATCTACCACTACACACCGAAATCAAATCGGCAGTCAACTGAGTGGACAGCAGCCGGTGAAAGCCGCCCGAAGCGACCAAAGAGACAACAGTCGGCTGGGAAGGTTTTGGCCTCTGTATTTTAGGATGCGCATGGAATAATTTTCATCGACTATGCTGAAAAGGGTAAAACCATCAATAGCCAATATTATATAAAGTTATTAGTGCGTTTGACGGCAGAAATCGCAAAGAAACGGCCTAAAATGAACAAGAAAAAAGTGCTCTTTCATCAAGACAATACGCCGTCTCACAAGTCAATGGTTACGATGGCAAAATTGCATGAATAGAAGTTCGAATTGCTTCCTCATCCACCGTATTCTCCAGATTTGGCCCCCAGCGACTATTATCTATTTGCAGATCTTAAAAAATGCTCGCGGGAAAGAGGTTTGGCTCCATTGAAGAAGTTATCGCCGAAACTAAGGCCTGTTTTGAAGGCAAAGACAAATCATTCTACAGGAAAGGTATAGAAATGTGCGAAAAGCGTTGGACTGATTGTATCGCTCTCGAACGAGACTATGTTGATAAATAAAGTCGACTTTTTCAAAAAAAGTGTTTTAAGTAACTAGACTAAAAACTTCTCAGCCTACGTGTTAATTGAAAATTTAAAAAATCACTGGTTAACGTAAATAAAAAAAATCATTGCGCCTTGTCACAACTAAGATTATCATGGCTGAGAAAGAGCGTAAATTTGTAATACGAGTTGAAGGGAAATAGCACACCCCTGTCAGCGACAATCTAACCTTCAAACGTATTTGACAATAATACGATTTATTTACGTCGTGGAAAAGCAATGTTTTTTTTGTGAAATATTGCAAACTGATAATGCAAAAGTGTTTTAATAGTTTTATTGATATATATATATATATATATATATATATATATATATATATATATATATATATATATATATATATATATATATATATATATATATATATATATATATATATATATATATATATATATATATATATATATATATATATATATATATATATATATATATATATATATATATATATATATATGGGTTATTTTTCGTCAACCGAACTCCCCATAAGTCCATAATTGACATTGAGGACACAATCTGGTCCAAATAAAAGCGTATGGTATGTAGTTTTGAATTTTGAGTGGCATATTAAGAAATTGTGCTGATTTGGGCTCAATACTGACCCAAATCTGAAAATGGATTTCAAAAAGTTTCAAAAAAAACTAAAGTAAAAATGTAATTTCCTAATATAACCAACAATTTCGTCTAATAATCTTATTCTGCCGCAAAAAAACCTCTAACTTTGGTAGGAAAAGTTTTTTTTATAGCCTCAGTTTTCAGTATTTATCACAGCGTATTTAGATTTTTTGGGTATTCAACATTTTTTACTCGAAAACTAAAACTTTTAGAGAAATTATGTAAGAAATAAAAATACTTGCTTTTATTCATAAAATTACCATGAATTTTTTAAAAATTTTTGAAGCACTTTTTAACAATTTGTTATTTTTTTACGATTTTTTTCATTCTAAAACAACGCTGTAGGTCAAAATAACAAATTGTTAAAAAGTGCGTCAAAAATTCTATTGCTTCTACGAGTAAAAATATGGCAAGGGTTTTTTGTCTCTTACATAATTCCTCTAAAGCTTTAGTTTTCGAGTAAAAAAACTGTTGAATATCCAAAATATGGCAAATACCTTGTGATTAATAAATAAATATCTCCGAAAATTGAGGCCATAAAAAAACTTAAGCATTTGGCATTTTCAGGTGCTCTTGCTGTTGCTGCTACTCGATACTTGCTACTGCTGCCAAACCACAAAACTGCAGTGGCACTCCAGCTCTAATCTCTTTTAAACTAGAATACTCTTCCTCCTGCTTGACATATTTCTTCCGGGAGCATTTTATTTAGTTTGTATACTAGGCCTTCATGCCATGCCTTGTTAAAGGCTTAAGCAACGTCCAAGAATACTGCAGGACAAACCTGTTTTCCTTCACGGGCTCGCTCAATAGTGTCCGTGATTCTGTATACTTGGTCAATAGTAGAGTGCTTCTGCTGAAAACCAATTTGAAAATCTGTGATCATTTTGTTATTTTCAATCAAAGGTTTAGTCTCTTTAATAGTAGCTTTTCGAATAATTTTGATACTATTGGTAAAAATAATATAGGTCTATAGAACTTGACATTGTTCGATAGTTTATCTGGTTTTGGTTATTTTTTCCCCATGTCGTAATCTATAGGTTGCATTAAACAGGAATATAAGCATGACTATACTTTTCCTGAGCAAGAGAATTTCGCTAGGAATTAAGTCGAACCCTAACGTGAAAGAAAGATATATATATATATATATATATATATATATATATATATATATATATATATATATATATATATATATATATATATATATATATATATATATATATATATATATATATATATATATATATATATATATATATATATATATATATATATATATATATATATATATATATATATATATATATATATATATATATATATATATATATATATATATATATATACATATATATATATATATATATATATATATATATATATATATATATATATATATATATATATATATATATATATATATATAATGACTTATCGGACAAAGACCGTCAGGTAAGTGTCCTTGTATTAAAAGAACAGGAGTCCAAGAATAATGGACAATCTGCACAAAAGTACCAGTAGCCCACAAGCCTCAGTGCCTTTCAGCAAAGCCACCAAAACTTTAAATAAAGGCTAAAGCATAGGAATATGCTTGTCGTTCTATGCGAATAGGGTCTAATACCGTTATTAAATATTCAGAAGTAAGTACAAATATAGAGTACCAATACCACTATTGGATGTCTAGTTGTAACTCTAAAAATAAAAAACGATTTTAACATCACATTGCCTTCTAGCGCCAACAAACTTTTTTTTTCACAAATCTCTCGAATGTTCGCATTCAGTTGATTTTTTTCATAATCAGTAACAACAGTCACGTTTCGATGAACCTCACGTTTTCTCACTTAACACCCTTGAAAATATCAACGGTATATATATTTATTACACAATCTATTTCAATTTGTTTTGAAAACATTTCTATTGTTATGGAGCCACTCCATATTTTATCCATTTTTTTTCTATTCTTATATTGGATAAACGACGTGTATTGGGTTGAAAGGGTAGATTGGTCTGTGTTGAGGCAATAAAATTATTTTTCGCTGTCTTTAAGCCAAATACGTTTACTCAAGATAAATACAGGATATAAGGGAGCATATTGTTTTGCTAGCGTCTGGGAAGAATCAATCACATGAAATTAATAAAGTCTTCTAAGTAGGAACAATTTATGAGGGAGTTTTTTATTGATCGCGGGATCCACAAAAGGTAGACCTCTCAAATATTTTATTTTATTTACTGACATTTGAAATTATGTATTATACAAGGCGTATGTACCATAAAAAATTTTAATTTTAATGCATTTATTCTATTCTATTGTATTTGAAATCAAACTACGGTCTTATGAAAATTATTTCTTAAAATATGGTAATCTAAATGTGAACCGTTACCTTCCGGCACTCTTCTAAGCCAGTGGCGAAATTATTGATCACCGTTCGCACTTCTATAATTGCTACCATATAGGATTGCATTCACTAGCTGCTGAATATATATTTAATTAATTCTTCCAAGAAGCAAGGATTATTGCTTTTAACTTTATTTTTGAGATATCCTGACAAGAAGAAATCCGGCGGCGCGCGGCGTGAAAGCAGGGCTACATAGAAGCCAACTTATGTTATTGCCTCATTTGGGAAAAATTCTCGCATGGCTAGTAGAGAGGCATTTGAAGTGCGAGGTGTCATCCCCTGCTGCTAAAACCAAGCCCTCTGTTAGCTTTAAATAAGTACAGATCGACTATTCCACAGCTTGTGATGCTTATTAGCATTACCGTTAACGATAGTAAGATGTTTTTAAATCTCTAGAAGCATTCAAGCATTTGAATAACAAAGATAAACATATGGCGGTATCAAATAAACTTAATTCCTGCACCAGCTACACCAGGTAGGGGTGTAGACAACTCTTTACGAAGAAAGAAACCCATAGACTGCTGAAATATGGACTTTGTGGCTTTATATATAACGTATGCTTTTTAAAATTAGGTACAATTGAGGCCTTTATTTTAAAAACAACATATGTCCAAAATTTAAGAAAATGCGATTTTGGCGTCATCCTGTAGCAGGTACTAAACTCTATCGCTCCAAGAAATCGTTTCTCCCAAAAATATTACATGTGCCCAGATATTTACGACTAAAATATCAGTATTTCTATCAAATATATATATATATATATATATATATATATATATATATATATATATATATATATATATATGTATATATACGAGGCTGGTTTGAAAAGTCCGTGCAAAAATAAAAAACTACTTATGTGTTTGGGGTAAACCTTTTTTATTTTTCGACATAGTCTCCTTTTAGGCTTATACACTTCGTCCAACGATGTTCTAGTTTGTTGATCCCTTCCGAATAATAGGATTTGTCCAAGTCTGCAAAAATATCCATTAGTGTCTGCAATCACCTCCTCGTTTGAATAAAATCTTTGTCCCGCCAGCCATTTCTTCAAATTGGGGAACAAATAGTAGTCCGAGGGAGCCAAGTCTGGAGAATCGGGGGGATGTGAAACGAGTTGGAATCCTATTTCCATTAATTTTGCGACCACAACTGCTGAGGTGTGTGCTGGTGCGTTGTCGTGATGGAAAAGGACTTTCTTGTGGGCCAATCGCGGGCGTTTTTCTTGCAGCTCGGTTTTCAAACGGTCCAATAACGATGAATAATATTCACCTGTAATAGTTTTACCCTTTTCCAGATAGTCGATGAGGATTATCCCTTGCGAATCCCAAAAAACAGTCGCCATAAACCTTTCCGGCCGAAGGAACGGTCTTCGCCTTTTTTGGTGCAGATTCCCCCTTGGTAACCCATTGTTTAGATTGTTGTTTGGTCTCAGGAGTATAGTAATGTATCCATGTTTCATACAGAGTGACGAAACGACGCTTAAAGTCCTCCGGATTCTTCTGGAACAGCTGCAAACCATCCTTGCAACACTTCACACGATTCCGTTTTTGGTCAAGCGTGAGCAATCGCGGCACCCATCTTGCGGATAGCTTTCTCATGTCCAAATATTTATGCAAAATATTATGTACCCGTTCAGTCGAGATGCCCACAGCACTAGCAATCTCACGCACCTTAACTCGTCTGTCATTCATCACCATATTATGGATTTGATCAATGATTTCTGGAGTCGTAACCTCCACAGGCCGTCCAGAACGTTCAGCGTCACTTGTGCCCATATGGCCAGTCCGAAAATTTTGAAACCACTTATAAACTGTTCTAATCGAAGGTGCAGAGTCACCATAATGTTTATCAAGCTTCTCTTTAGTCTCCTGAGGCGATTTGCCTTTCATAAAGTAATGTTTAATCACCACACGAAATTCTTTTTCGTCCATTTCTTGAAAATCACTCGACTTCCTTGATTCACACGAATGCCAAACACAAAGAAATAGACCAATATTGCTGAAACTTGGTGTGCGTTCATTCAAGAGATGCTACTAACTAAACATGACCTCGATACGCGCCGGTGATGCCATCTCTCGGACTTTGCACGGACTTTTCAAACCAGCCTCGTATATTATATACATATGTTTTGTTTGTTTCACCAGTCCATGGACTAATGTTGTTTTTAAAGGAAACTAGGCAAGCAAAGACTTGTCAAATTTAGTAGCGTTGTTTATTTATTACGGAGAGGCTTTGTTTTTAGCCTCGTGTTATTTGTTAGTAGTTTGCATGGTTTTGCACTTTCAAGAGGTTCTATTTATTACCCGTAACTATGAAGAATGCAGTAGCAAGTAGTAATGGAACACAGACTCACTGTGCGCCAGAGCGCAAATTAAAGAAAACACCTAAAGCCAGTGTAATAAAAGTGGCCAAAGTAAAAAGCGAAGAACATATTAATCATAAAGGAAAATTTATAGAAAAACGCTGTGTTGGAAGGAACTGCAGTTAAATAACAGCTTTTAGATAAATATTAAATTTTTTGCTTTCAAAAATTTTTATTGTTTTTGTAGATGTAAACGGCTCAAGTGTGACGAAAATATTAGTAGGGAAGCAAAAGTATTTTTATTCGAACAGTTTTATAATATGAGCAATAAAAACGAGCAAGACTCTCACTTGTCTGGCCTAATAACTACGAAAGAAGTAAAGAGACGCCGTCCGAGAAATAGAAATGTCGAGACTGAAAAACCACATTCTGCATGATATGGATTTAAAATAAGATTTAAAGGCAAGGAAATAGAAGTGTGTAAAGATTTTTGAGCATTCATGTCATAACTGTGAGAAGACTTAGGCGCATCCAAAATCACTCAGTCACACGAGGTATGTCGCCAAGAGATTTAAGAGGAAAAAACAAGCAAAGGTCAACTGATTATCCAGACCCCTTAATTAATTTAATTAAGGATCACATTAGGTCTTTTAAACCAAGGCAATCTCATTACTCACAGCGCAAAAATCCTCTTCGTTTTTACCTGCCGGAAGGTTTAACCATAAAAGAAATGCATTCCATATTTCAATCTGATTACCTGATCAATATACCTTATAAAATCTACTGGAAAATATTTAAAACCAACTTTAATATAAAATTTGGCTTTCCACGATCTGACACGTGTGCTCAGTGTGACTCGTTTCAACAAAAAGTTACTTCCCAAGAAATCGCCGACGCAGAGAAAATCCAAATAACGATGGAAAAGGAAATTCATTTGAGAAAGGCTGAAGCATTTTTTTACAATGAAGAAACGGTACCAAATACAGGCTAAGGCTGGAGAAATCGATTGCATAAGCTCTGATTTCATGCACATTCCGTCTAATCCAGTTTTTTATTCGCGTCAGTTATGGTACCACATATTTGGTATTCACAATCTTAGTACAGATGAGGCATTTATTTACACCTACACTGAAGGGCAAGCGAAAAAAGGTGCTAACGATGTGTGTTCCATGTTGCTACATTTTTTCAACAATAACAACTTTACGACAAGGGATCTTGTAATGATTAGTGATGGATGTCCTGGGCGAAACAAGAATTATGTGATGTTTCACTTTATATTTAGTCTTGTCCATGTACTTAAAATTTTCGACAAGATTACTTACCTTTTTCCTGTTTGAGGCCATTCGTATCTCCCGACGGAGCTAAATCAGGCGAATAGGGCGATTGCGGAATGATATGAGTTGAATTTTTGATGAAAAAGTCGCGAAGAACCAATGCTGTGTGTGAAGGCGCATTATCGTGATGAAAAAACCAAGAGTTATCGGCCCATAATTCCCGCCTCTTGAGACAAATTCGAACGTTTGGGAAGCGGAAAAACCATTTTTAAAACAAAATGTAATGCAATTTCTTTGCTGAATATTTTCACTCATGTTACAAATCGAAAAAGGCACTTTTGTTGTTGAACGAATGCAAGCGAATCTTATTAAATTTGACACAGATGGCAGTTAAGGTCCTACTAACCTAACGAAAAAAAATTAATCCGATTTGGAAATGCTCGTGCAATTTAAATTTAAAAGTCTTACTATTTTTTGATCACAGTAGTAAATGTAGTCGTTAGTTTTGTTTATCCTTAAGCTTGATATCAACGACTAGAACTTTTAAGAGATTTTTTTTTCCGCATGCCAAGACAATTTACAAATTCAGTTTCATATAATTAAATCGTTATTAAATATTTGTGTCTATGTAGACACTTATTAAATTAGAAGTTTCAAGATGACTTTTTTATTTCTTATGGAAAAATTTTGGTTAGAGCATTGAAATATCGATCATGTCGTGAGCTGGTACATTTAGATTTCTTTTTGTGTTATAGTTTTATTCTTTTTGTTAATTGAACGTTGAAATGCCGATTATTATTTTACTGGAATTTAATTTGCTGAATCAAATATATATATATATATATATATATATATATATATATATATATATATATATATATATATATACTCGTATATATATATATATATATATATATATATATATATATATATATATATATATATATATATATATATATATATATATATACATACATACGATCGACTTATTATTACTAAACTCGCTTTAAGTAAGTTAAAAAGTTTTTTTTTTCAAACTTCTCGTATTTCAAGAGTTATCAGCTTCTGTAAGTAATAACTTTAAAAGCTACCGATCAATCATAAAAGCCAAATGGGTGTTATCTAGAAGACAGACATACAAATCATTCGGAAACACATTATGTGATATCATAGATGGTCGTTAAATTTCAATTATTGTTTATACAAATCCAACACGTGTTTGTGATTTGCGTAATAAGTGTATTATTTATTAATAGAAACGCAAGTAAAGCAAATCTACTTGGCGTTTAGTATCTTCTATGTCAGAGATAAGCCGGTAATAATTTTGTAGTACTATGGCACTAAAAAGACTAATTATTTACATTTTAAATTTAAAAAGTAGTATTTTGGGGAACAAGTTTCAGAACGACGTCGGTGATTAGATCCTAAAAGTTGATAGTCTTGCTACAACAGTATCACCTTAGGACGCAGTGAAAAAATGATTATATTGGTGCAAAGTCCAAAATTGTGACAATAGTATTTTTCGAACTAGCTATCTGTTGGTCTTATTAGTTCCTCTGCCTCCCTATTTTTTGCCATACTAATTCATGAACGAGATGAGATATTATTTTGAAAATATGGAACATGTAATATTTAAAGTAAAAAAGAAACCTGCAGTAAAAACGATATTCTTGAAGAGGAAGGAAGTGCAAGGGTTGAGGATTAACAAATTTTGTATTTTTTTTTTTTTTTTTATTGGTCTAGCACACGTGCTGCAGGGAAGTCCCTAAAGCGCTCCAGGAGCGGCACGAGTGCGGAAAAAGCGATTCACGTTGTTCTTGAATCGCTGTAAATTGTACTCGGTGGGAAACACAGCGCTGGGCAAATTATTCCAAAGGGATGACGTTTTCCATATAAAAGATTGCTTGAAAAGCGTCGTACGCCGTATAGTTTAATAATGTTATATTTTTTAAAACATAATTATGAGTAGAAAAAACATATAAAGGCTTAAATAATAATAATAAAAATTTGTATTATTTTTCCAGTATTTTTAGTTTTCACAGAAATAATCTGTAGAGGAAAGTGTTAGATTTCATTTGTAAACATCTGATATCTTTCTCCGCTTACTCTAAGTTATTCTTTAGTAATGAATGGTCAGTATTTATTGTAGTACTGAATGTTATATCTATATCTATCTATCTATCACGTTTAGATTTGTGGTCTTTCTAGTTAAAAATTCAAAAAAAACTCCACTAAACACGTCAGTAATTGTCGGATTATTTATTGAATAAAGGAAAACGAAATTGATTAAAAGCTAGTGCACTGATTTTGATTGTATCACATTTTTGTTAAAGATTTGATAACCTTCTTATCTGCTTTGCAACAATTACTTCCATAATAAATTTGTGCTAATATCATTTTATTTTGAAAATTATAAACCATTATTTTTTATTTTCACTGTATACCATCAAATATTTTAAACTTTTGATGATTGATTATGGATTGCCATGTTTTGACGAATGTTCTCACGGGTGTGAAATGTAGTAGTGGTTTTTCGGGTATCCCGTGTTAGCTTGAAGTCCCTTGATGGACGGTTTCGCTGACGTTTCGATGGAATCTCATCCATCTTTTTCAAAGCGTTGATCACTGGTCGGTGTCTTGGCGTTGAATGTCGAGACTGGCTCCGAGTGCGCCGGTTTTATGTGCTCGGGGGTGGCTCTATTGGTCGGACGGATCTGGCCAATAGAGGCTCGGTTTTGGCTGCGCGTTGTCGGTCCTGTGGTTCTTTGTAATGTTTGTGTTGGTGAAGTAACATATGGTTGAATTATTGTTTCTCTGTATATATATATATATATATATATATATATATATATATATATATATATATATATATATATATATATATATATATTATAAGATGTAATGGAAATCACTGCATATTAAAAAGGGTGAGTCCTGGGGTCATGTAGAAGCATATGCACTACTTACTTTTTTCAAATTCGAAAATTTTTGAAAATTAAAAGAGCAAAACTAGATTTTACCACTAAACCAACCAGCATCTGAAGGCCGCCATTGTACGAACTAGCCCAGGAGCAAACGCATTGTTGCTGTTCGTACAATATGCCTGTGCTGAGTTAAATGTCACCAACACTCTAAATGTCACGTTCTTATTAACAATCGGCCATATTATTTAGTTGTTGCCAGTGGCGGAACGAAAACAATATTTTTATTTCATTATTTTTTAGGGTCGATTTTTTACTTTATTAGTCAAATCCGCTATTTAAGGTGAATTTTCTCCAATCGATCTTGCTACAAGGAGGTGCCAGTTCCAATATATGCAGTGATTTCTATAACACCCTATCTATATATATATATATATATATATATATATATATATATATATATATATATATATATATATATATATGTATATATATATATATATATATATATATATATATATATATATATATATATATACATACATATATAATGTATATATATATATATATATATATATATATATATATATATATATATATATATATATATATATATATATATATATATATATATATATATATATACACACACCCAGACACATATATATATAATATATATATATATATATATATATATATATATATATATACGTATATATGTATATATTCGACCTGCGTATATTTGGATTTTTAGTATCTTTCACCCTTACTATGATATACAACAATTGATTTCTTGAACCTTTATGCATATATATCTAATTATTTTAATCTTGGGCATGATGTTCCTTTGAGTATATATATATATATATATATATATATTTATATATATATATATATATATATATATATATATATATATATATATATATATATATATATATATATATATATATATATATATATATATATATATATATATACATATATATGTATATATATATATATATATATATATATATATATATATATATATATATATATATATATATATATATATATATATATATATATATATATATATATATATATATATATATATATATATATATATATATATATATATATATATATATATATATGTATATATATATATATATATATATATATATATATATATATATATATATATATATATATATATATATATATATATATATATATATATATATATATATATATATATATATATATATATATATATATATATATATATATATATATATATATATATACTATAAATCATTTTACCGATTTTTTTTAATACCTTATGATTTTTAATCAGTAACTTCTTCAGTCCAGTTAACTTTTCGTTTTTGACAAAGTATTATTTTGTATTATTATATGTAAATATCGCTCATCAAAACGCTAATATTCCTAATTGCTACATACACAGCCCAAACCATTAAAAAAAATGACGAGAAACTAATGTGAACGCATTTGAGATGCAGGTATGCAGAAGGGAACTCCGAATACCCTGAACAACGCACCGCATAAATGCCTCCATCCTAGATGAGCTCAACATCAAGACAAGAATACTATAGTCAATAGAAGCCCCTGCTGAGATACTTTGGTCACGTAGCAAAAGTGAAGAACACAGTAGACGATTTGAGTGTGGAAGGCAATGTCGAGAGCAAAAGACCGAAAGGACGGTCTCCCACACTGTGGTCGGACCATATTAAAACAACTGGCCTCACGTTCCTGGAAGTATCACATCAAGCCCAAGACAGAGAAACATGGGCTAAAATAGTGGCATGAATACCATGATATCACCACGTCCTTACGTAGGACGACGGATAGAAGAGGATGTAAATTTCATCAAATAAATATTATACAAATATAAAGAGTTAAAAAGGTCGAATAGCTAGAAAATATAACATCCGTAATAATTTGAACACACACACATATAAAGAGACAAAGCGTCTAAAGAGCCTCCCTATAAACATTTACAAAAATTTTGAATTCCTGATCCCCTCTTCTGTTTGATATTTAGTTGTTAAATTTTAATAACCGGTCAAGTGCAAATTGAACTTTCGCAATTAGTGTTCCGTGCGTTGATTGCTTTTAAAATCAAAATGTTTGTTACGGAGGTATAAAATGAACAATGACTTCGCAAAACACACCCCAAATGAGTTTTCAACAAAGTTTGTTTCCAATCTTTACTGAAATCTGATGACCTTGAAATTTTTGTTTTTTTTAAATACCAGAAAAATTATTAATAGTAATGCACTCGCAGTAATTTTCGTTCAATCTACACCCCGTGGAGAATATTCCGGAATTTTTTTCAAAATTTTTTGATAAGTACTTTTCGAGATAAGGCGGGGGACAACGATTTTTTCGCGATTTTTTAAAAATAATACAAAAAAAGTGCGCGGAAGTATTACATTATATATACATTTTTTACTCGTGTTTTCACAAGCTTTCATTTGACACCACACTCGATGACCTAGTAAAAATTTTTTTTTTCACTTCCGATTTCAACCCCCAAAACTAACCCCTTAAGTCAAAATTTAACTCTCAAAAGTGCATGGCTCTGATGAGGCCATCAATTCCTATATTATTACCAAATTTCAACTTTCTGTCAAATAGTTTCGGAGAAAATCGGGTGTGACAGACAGACAGACAGACGCCGAAGTGATCTTATAAGTGTTCCGTACGGAACACTAAAAATGAATTGTGTTTTTGGGTAAAACAGTGTAAATAAAAATTCTATTTCGCATATTTTCTGTTCACCCATTTTGACCGAAAGATTTATTAAGACTGAAACCACTTTCAGCAACTTGTTGAAATTACATTACTGTTCACTTTAAGGTGTTATCTTTAAGGAAATCGGTCTCAAGCCTCAACTCTTTTAAAAACAAGGCCAACAAGAAGAAAATGCCGTCACATAATTTTTAAAACGAAATTTTATAAAGCTTTTCTGCTTAGCTTTTTTATTAAATTTAATGAAAAAGTGGGCTCCTAAAGATATACATTTTGATTAAATTTTTGAATTTAGCTGTATATAGTGGTTAATAATTTTTAAATATCTAATTATTAAAAAGAAACGGCTATGTTGCTTGGTTAAGTAAACAGAATGAAACTATATCGTAGCCGGGTAGATTGCTATAACAATAGTGTACTGGTTAGTTCAGGTTAGGTTCAGGTTATTTTTCCCGGTCAAGCGCAAGTTGGATATTTTGACACAATAGTCTTATTTCTCAACAGTTTTTATTGTTACTAAAAAATGAACATTAGGCAACAATCTTAACAGGCGTTCCAAAAAGGCAGGTAAATTAGACTTTACTTGACCCAAAAAATCACATATTTAAATATGACACCTTGTATATATATATATATATATATATATATATATATATATATATATATATATATATATATATATATATATATACATATACAGTCGACACTGTTTATAGTGAAACTCTATATAGTGAAAAACTCTATATAGTGCAATTTTTTCAAGGCCTAGAATATTTTACATACATAGCAATATATACGAATTTTTTGTTTATATAGTGAAAAACTCTCTATAGTGAAATTTCGGTCAACATTTTGGTCTTTCACTATATAGAGTGTCGACTGTGTATATATATATATATATATATATATATATATATATATATATATATATATATATATATATATATATATATACATATATATATATATATATATATATATATATATATATATATATATATATATATATATATATATATATATATATATATATATATATATATATATATATATATATATATATATGCAATTACGTGCAAAAGTTTTGGGCCAAAAAATATTTTTGTGATTATTTGATTTATAAAGGGAGAAGAGAAAAAACCAAATACACCATCATAAACTACTTTAATTGTACTAAAAACATATACTACTCAAAAATCTTCTACTATAGATAACAATCATTTATGACAAAAATAACATTTTTCGGCTGTTCATAAGTATTCAGCTAACTTCAAATTTCACAATAAAAAAGTATAAACATAACAAGAATCACTACAACAAAAAAGTGGCAGTAAAAAATACATTCTTATCAATACTTTGTAGCCATACCCTTGGAAGCTAATACGGCGACACATCGTTGAGGTATCGATTCCATTAATTTGAGAATTTTGCCTCTGGTGATATTGGCCCACTCTTGAACTTTTTTCCAGAGAGCACCTTTATTGAAACAATTCTGAGTTCCCACTTTCATTTTCAACTTTTCTCATAATTGTTCTATGGGGTTCAAGTCCGGTGATTGACTTAGCCATTCTAAAACTAAAAGATCTTTCTTTCTGAAAAATTCTTGCAATAGCTTAGATCGATGTTTCGAATCATTATCTTGTTGAAAAATCCGTCCTCGTGGCATATTTCAACGTCCATAAGGAAGCATCTGTTCTGATAAAATATCTCCGTATATTACAGAGTACATAGTACCTACAACTTTAACTACTGGACCGACGCCTTGCCACGAAAATGCCCCCAAAGCATAATACCACTACCACTACCACCACCATGCTTAACAGTCGGTATTTGATACCGAGAATCATGTCTAGTACCTTGTAGTTGTCGAATATATATTCTTCCATCATTTTCAAATAAATTAACTCTAGTTTCATCCGAAAACAGCACGTTTTTCCAGTCTTCTATTGTCCAATTTTGGTGTATTTTTGCAAATTCTAATCTGGCCTTTTTATTTTTTTTACTGATGAACGGTTTTTTTTCTCCAACACGTCCAACTTATGTTAGTCTACAAGAAAAACAATACTGATGTTAGCTAAATTTTCTTCACGTAATTCACATGCAGTAATTGTAACATTCTTTTTTACGTCTACTATTGCTTTTTTCCTTTAATTATTTTGTCGATACGAATAGTTATTTTCCTTGGTTTTCCAGAACATGGTTTATCATTCACAGTATTTGTAGTTTCCCATTTTTTAATTATTTGTATATTGTTAACCGTTGTTTTTCCTATGAATAAAAGTTCAACTATTTCACTTGAAAATTTTCCTTTATCTATATATATTATATATATATATATATATATATATATATATATATATATATATATATATATATATATATATATATATATATATATATATATATATATATATATATATATATATATATATATATATATATATATATATATATATATATATATATATATATATATATATATATAGAAGGTGTTCTGAAATTCACTGAATATATTGAAGCGAGTGACAGGTGGGGTCATGGAAAAGCACCTTCAATACTTCTTTTTCAAATTCGAAAATTTTTGAAAAATTAAATAAAGGGGCAAAACTGCATTTTACCAAATTATTAATAAAATCAACCCGCCCTTGAAAGCGTATCATCACGTAGAAGCTATATGGGCAACATTTCAAGACGTGTCTTTCACTAAATCTGGGAAGTTTTTGAAACCCATAAGTATATTTAAAATCGTTGTTGAAAGATTGATCTACGAAAGGCATGGTACTGATCCACTGCTACTGTTTACTGTGTTCCTTGTAACATGGTTACACTATAAAATTGAAATTTTTACTCCACACATAGCCATTTTATGCGACCAAAAGTATTTTTTTGTTTTTAAATATTTTAAATCGGGTTTTATTTCTAAATATGGCAGTGAAAGCTTTTTGGAGTGCATATTTTGATGAAAAATACATTTTACATATATAGATGTTTTTTTGGGTTTTAGCCTTATACTAGATACTAAGGGATCTGACCTGAGCAATAATCTGTTGAGGACATCTTAATTACATTTTTCTCTTGAGAATTTTCTAGCTAAAATTTTGCCGGTACAGGCAAAATTGGTTGTTTCGCGCGTCTGCTGCTTCTTCGGACAGTAACCCAATGGGCGAAAGTGCCTTTTACATTACTTTTGCACCGTGAATTAATATTTCGTGCATCGCAGGAGTCATGGGATGCCAGGAATACAACTCCACATATATTTTGGCGGTTGACCCGTGGTAGGTAAACAATTTCAAAGCAACAGTTCCTTCACTCCTTCCATCGAACCAAGGTTTGGCGTTGTATAGATATTTCAATTTTAATGTTAGTCAAATGAACCCCCTTGTCGCAAACAGATGGTTCTTCATTCAACAAAAGGTTCTAGTTGTGCGAAATTTGATGTCGTTTAGGCCCTTTTTACTGTTCCGTATGGAACACTTATAAGATCATTTCGGTGTCTGCCTGTTCGTCTGTTTGTCCGTTTGTTTGTCTGTCACACCCGATTTTCTCCAAAACTATTTGATATAGAAAGCTGAAATTTGGTATTAATATAGGAACTGATGGCCTCATCAGAGCCGTGTATTGAAAGTTAAATTTCAACTTAAGGGGTTAGTTTTGGGGGGTGAAATCGATAGTAAAAAAAATTTTTTTTACCAGGTCATCGAGTGGAGTGTCAAATGAAAGCTTGTAAAAACAGGAGTTCAAAAATATATATAATGTAATACTTCCGCACACTTTTCTTTATATTATTTTTAAAAAAAAAATCGCTGTTCCTCCCTCCCTTATCTCGAGAAGTACTGATCAAAATATTTTGAAAAAATTGTGAAATATTCTCCACAGAGTGTAGATTGAATGAAAATTAATTAATAATTTATCTGATATAAAGGGTGTTTTTTATAGAGGTATAGAACTTTGAAATGGAATAAAACAAAGATGAATTTTTTAAATTGACATGAAATTTACTTTATTCGAAAGATAATCTTCTGGCATTATAATTTAAATATGACTTCTGGCATATGACCGCCACGGCTGACTCGGACGTAGTCTAATCTGGAGGTCCAATTTTCGATGACTTTTTCCAACATTTGTGGCCGTATATCGGCAATAACGCGGCTAATGTTGTCCTCCAAGTGGTCAATCGTTTCGGGCTTATCGGCGTAGACTAGCGACTTCACATATCCCCACAGAAAACAGTCTAGCGGCGTTAAATCGCACGATCTTGGAGGCCAATTCACGGGTCCGAAACGTGAAACTATGCGGTTACCAAACGTTTCCTTCAATAAATCAATTGTGGCACGAGCTGTGTGACATGTTGCGCCGTCTTGTTGAAACTACAGCTCCTGCACATCATGGTTGTTCAATTGATGAACGAAAAAGTCAGTAATCATGGCTCTATAGCGGTCACCATTGACTGTAACGTTCTGACCAGCATCGTTTTTAAAGAAGTACGGACCAATGATTCCACTAGCCCATAAAGCACACCAAACAGTCAGTTTTTCTGGATGTAACGGTGTCTCAACATACACTTGAGGATTATCATCACTCCAAATACGGCAGTTTTGTTTACTGACGTATCCATTCAAACAAAAGTGAGCTTCATCGCTAAACAAAATTCGCTTATGAAAATCGGGATCAACGGCAATCTTGTTTTGGGCCCATTCACCGAATCTACGCCTTGCTAGGTGATCGTGTGGCTTCAATTGTTGCACGAGTTGGATTTTGTAAGCACGCAAACCAAGATCTTTCCGCAAAATCTTCCATAAAGTGGATGTACACATATCCAATTCCTGTGCACGATGGCGGATAGACTGATTCGGGTCTTCCTCTACGCTACGCTCTACAGCAGCAATGACTTCTTCTGTACGCACTGTACGACGTCTCTGTGGATGTGTATTATCATTTAGAGTAAACGTGGTGCGAAAACGTTCCATAGTTAATCGAATTAATTGCTCTGATGGACGATTATGTTGACCGTAAAATGGACGTAGTGCGCGATACGTATTTCGAACAGAACCATGATTTTCAAAATAAATTTGCACAATTTGGAAGCGTTGTTCAGGCGTCAGTCACATAAATCACTTGACAGCTGACAAAATGGCCGCCAGTTAAAAAAGTGTTGCCAACTTAAAGTTTTATACCTCTATAAAAAAACACCCTTTATAAAAAAAAAAAAAAAAAATTTCAAGGTCATCATTTTTCAGTAGAGATCGGAAAAAAAACTTTGTTGAAAACTCATTTGAGGTGTGTTTTGTGAAGTTATTGGTCATTTTAGACCTCCGTAACAAAAATTTTTATTTTAAAAGCAATCAACGTACGGAACACTAATTGCGAAAGTCCGACTTACACTACCGGTTTTTTCTAACTCGACATCGAAATGTGTCTATGGTCAAAAGAACCCAATGGCGGATTTATGACAAATTCTAAATCACAAGATTGTTTGTCTAAAAGATCAAAACCGTTAGCAAAGCCTCCCAGTTATTCTTAGAGTTCGAACCATACGTCTTTTTCTTAACATAAGCTACCTAAGTAGCACCGATTTTTTCACCGTTACAAAATACCCTCGAAATGTAATAACGATAAAACAAAAACACAAGAAATCCCAAAAACAGCATCTTAACTTCAAATGGTATTTTTATGTTGAATATTTTTTGCCTCATATTGAAACCGATAAGCAAGCCTACACAGCAAACACGATAAAAACAAATTTATAAAAGGTTTTCTGTTTGCCTTTTTATGTACGCCACCCAAAACCTAGTTATTTGAGATGCGAAAGGTAAGTGTAAAAAACTGGAGTAAATTGCTTTCCAAATAATTTCACGGTATCTTAGAAATAAATAACTTGGAATGGAGAAGTCTCGGTAACTAACGAGTAGCAAACATTTTCTGTTTGAATTTTCAATATTAAAGACATGAGAAATAGATCTTAAGTGAGTTTCTTGTTTATACGAAAAAGAATATATCTGTACCTCAGAGGTAAAGTGTCGTAATTTCAAATTTTGTGATTTCGGGTTATCGTGCATCTATCATAAAAGTGTTACATACAGTGGCGAACAAAAGTATGGAAACATTTAAATTCTCATCTCTGGTCTTAACATTTAAACGGTTTATAATTACAGTATTTATTTATTAATCATGTACATGCTAACAAACATTTTGAAGACTAAAACAGTGTTATCAGAAATGTGCTTAGTTTTTAACGTAACAAAATTATGCACAAACAAAAGTATGGAAACATTTTTGTTTTAAAATAAAAATTCCACTAAGACGACTAAGATGTCGAAAATATTTGATATTTAGTGGGATATCCTTTTGCGTCAATCACTGCTTGACATTCCCATTTGTTGTTTTAATGCGATCCAAAGTTCGTCCTGGTTTTTTATATTTCTCTTCCTAATTTGTTTATCCAGATAGTGCCGAAGATTCTCTATCGGGTTCAAATCAGGTGATTATGAAGGCGAGCGCATCACCCGAATCCTTTGTTCAGAAAACCTTTTTGGCCAAGTGAGATATGTGTTTTAGGGCATTGTCTTGTTGAAAAATCCATGACAGTGGCAAATCTTCTTCATAAGGAATCAAATTATTTTTCAGTATCTTAAAATACATTTGAGCATCCATTCTGCCATTTATCTTTGCCAACAGCCCCGTACCAAACCGTAGAAAACAACCCCATACCATGATATTTCCACCGCCATGTTTGACAGTAGGTACAAGGTACTTTGTCATGTCTGACACCAATACACCCTGATATAGTTCTTTATTAATATCAACAAATTGTTTTTCGAGGTCTACCACTTTTAAATGCCGGATCAACAGTGCCCCTTCTCGAGAACACTTTTGCTGACAGTGCCCCTATGCATGTTTAAAGATTTTGCTATTTCAGTTTGCTTCTTTCCACTTTAATACAGAGAAATAATTTTATTTTTCAGATCTGAATTGTAAAATTTGCACTTTGGCATTTTGGCAAAAAAACCCACTCTTAAACAATGCTACAAAATTATTTCATATCAACAATAACGTACTCTTAAAGCAGAATGATAAAATTATTTCAATGCTTTCGATAAGGACAAATCGAGTTTCTTAAAAACCTTATCTACCAGAAAAGGTAAACAAAGTTTTTATAGTCAATAATAAAATTCTATAAAGAAAATGTCAACAAAACAAGACTAGTTTTTTGATTCCTAAAGGATAGTATTTTATATTTTTGATTAAGAAAATGTTTCCATACTTTTGTTCACCACTGTATATATATATATATATATATATATATATATATATATATATATATATATATATATATATATATTCATTCATTCGACAATCTATATAGTGAAAGACCAAAATGTTGACCGAAATTTCACTATAGAAAGTTTTTCACTATATAAAGAAAAAATCCGTATATATTGCTATGTATGTATTTTATATTGGTAATTGAAAAAATTGCACTATAAAGAGTTTTTCACTATATAGAGTTTCACTATAAACAGTGTCGACTGTATATATATATATATATATATATATATATATATATATATATATATATATATATATATATATATATAACTTACGTCTAAATTGAACTGCTTTGGAATTATTGATATTTGAAAGTAAGGAGACCAAATTTAAAAAAAAAAAAAATAAACTGGCTTGTGTCAAACATTTACTGTCAAGTAACGACTTAACGCATCAAAAATGATTTATTGACGAAAATTTGAGCCTAATATCATAATGGTACGTTTAACAGAAACTGAAAGAATCACTTTGTTAATGATGGTTGGTTATGGAGATCGTAGGAAGACACAACAGGAGGTGTGTGATCTTTTTAACGCAGAATATCCGAATCGAGAACCTATTACCCAATCCGTAGTTAGCAAAACATAAAAATGATTTAGACAATTAGGTCATGTTAAGGATCGTTCTAAACCTGGGCCTCCAAAAGTTAAAACAAGCGATGATAAAAAGTTAGATGTTTTATTCGAAATTACAGAAAATCCCCATACAGCCACTCGTCAGCTTTGCCGAGATCACAACATAAGTAAAGGCACCTTAAGTCGTATACTGAATGAAAAAAAATTGCATCTATACAAACCCATTCTATTGCAAGAATTCATAATATTGTTTTTTCTGACGACGCCACATTTTGTCCTAACGGAAGAGTTAACAGGCATAACTGCCGGTACTGGTCTACTAATAATCCCCACTGAATAATCGATAGTCATTCTCAAAGACCACAAAAGATAAACGTGTAAGCAGGGATTTGTAGACGACATATAATTAGTCCCTTTTTTATCGATGGAAATCTTAAAGGACAGCGGTATTTACAGTTACTCCAAGAGCAAGTTATTCCAACTTGGGCAGGTCTTTTTCCTGATAAAAATAATTTTGATACCCCTAACAGGAATCTGTGGTATCAACAGGATAGTGCACCTCCTTACTATGAAGTCGATGTTCGTAGATATTTGGATGCAATTTTTCCTAAGCGATGGATGGGCAGAAGAGGTGCTGCAGAATGGCCTGCAAGAAGTCCCGACCTTACGCCACTTGATTTTTTTTATGGGGTCATTTGAAAACCAAAATTTACCGAAGTCGACCTAAAACTCTAGAAGATTAACAAGAAAGAATTCAATATGAAGTAGCACATATCACCGCGGATTCTCTGCAAAACTCTGTACAGGCTGTTTATGACAGATTGGGTCATGGCCTCGCTGTTAACGGTAGACATTTTGAGCATTTGTTACCTTAAAAATAAACCTAGAGTACTTATTACTAATTTTTTTGTCTTTTTTTAGTTTTAAATTTCAAATAATAATAATTCCAAAACAATTCAGTTTAGACATATGGTATAGTAGACAAATTTTCCTTTTAAAACAAATCAAGATGGCGTAATTTCTTCGAATTGACAGTTCAAAACATTTTATTGTCAACGTCAGCATGTGCGCCGTGTAACGCCCTATAACTTTTATTTAAACATTTTTTTGATACACTGATTAATAAATGCTGTGGAATCATTATTCCATACATATATATATATATATATATATATATATATATATATATATATATATATATATATATATATATATATATGGATACATATATATATATATATATATATATATATATATATATATATATATATATATATATATATATATATATTATTTGTTCGTTAAACAGTTCATCTACACCAGAAGATTTTCCATTTCTTATACAATTTATTGCGATGTTGAAGTCTTTCCAAGTGAAGTAAAATAATATTGAAACTAGACAATCTTTAACGCCCTCCACTCCTTACACCCCCTTCTTCAGTTAAAATTGAAAGTATTGAAAAAATAATCTAATTATGGAATTCCTCTAAAACTCTCCAAAATCTTGTAAATGACATATACGCTGTATACGAGAAAACCCTCTAATCTCTTCCCTGGCCCCTTGCGCCTGTTTTATATTTTACTGTAAATATCTTGGAAAATTATTTATTTGTTATCTGAACAAGAAAATGGTTATTTTAATACGTTATGTATTATAAATATAGTAAGATATTAAAAGCTACCTTACTTAAATAAGCCAAAAAAGTATTTAATAATTAAAAAACTACAATTCTGTCTTTTACAATCGCAACGAACAAAATAATAAAATAAAAAGAATAAAATTCAAATGTGAAGGATTCATTTTCGCAAACTTAACATTTTGTTTTTCAAAATCTTGTTCTATACTCAACACAACATCTTTTTAGCTTACTCGGTAATCAAATCTCAATTCATTCTATTTAGTGTTTCTATTTAACTGAGAAATAATGGAAAAACAAGAACAGTGCAATAACGACATACCGCAACTCTTTCACCCTCTAAATATTTTACTATAAAAAATTATTATATCTAATATCTCAGTCAAAAACCAGAAAAAATTATCGCACTATTAAAAGATACAATGACTTCCACCCCTTGAACCCTCTTCCCATATTAACAATGAAAATTATGAGAAAGGAGTAATATTTCGATTTCTCTCAAGAATGGCCACTGAAAAAGACCTATGAAAAGACGAATACGAAGCTACTCTTCTACCTCCCTTCTGTATACCTGTAGCACTTTACATGTTTTATTATAAATGATTATTTGAAAGTTTGCCCATTCTCTTATCCAAAAAAAGCTGGAAAAATTCTCATACACTATTAAAAATAAATTAATTTTCGTATCCATCGTCCAAGAATCCTGAAAAAGACATATAGCAAAATATATATGCATCAACCCTTTTAACCCCACACCCAACCTCATTAACCCCTTATATATTTTGTTATTTATAGTAAATACTTTTTTATTCTATATTATAATTACATTAACCAAAAAAACTAAAACATTTCTAAAAATACTATTAAAATTATATTATTTATAACGACCCCACTCTTTTCACCCCCGTTTTGGGTTAAAACTTAAAAAATTAAAAAATAACCTGATTGTATAATTCCTCGACTCCAAAAACCTTGCAAAAGTAAGTCCATGTATATGAAACAACCCCTCTAATTTTCTCCTGCATCCTTTTTATGTTTTACCACAGATACATTCCCAAAATGTTTGTTTCTTATCTCAACAAAACATCAGGACATATAAATAAATAAATAAATATGGTCTTTATTTCCAATTATGAAAGAAAAAAGAAACATCATAAACTAAATAAAAAAAATGCTACATTAAATTGGAAAATGCTGGGAATGTAAGACCACGAAGGTACAAACATTCCCCCTGTTCTTTACCTTGAGCATCCTAATACTAAAGTTTATAGAATACTATATTTATCTATTAAACTGTGCTAGTATCTTAATAAAACTGTGTAATGTTGTAAGTGTTAGGAAAAAGAAAAAAAGACAAAAAAAAGAATGGCTTATGACACAACTAGAGCAAACAAAAAAAACCCTTGATATAAATTAAATTGTTAAACAGACAAGCGAGTCACCCAAATATATCCGAGACAAATAATAGTGGAATTTATACAGAGCACAGATACACTCAAGAGCTAGTGATATTCTTTTTTGAAGAAAAATTTACATAAATAAGCACTATATCTTTATATATTTAACAAAATCCTCCTATACGCCGCCTTGAATGACCTAGGATCTAATAGTTTTATATTTTCTGGAATTGAGTTATAAATCTTAGCTACTTGAAAAGAGAAGGACGATGTAAATTTTTCTACTATTATACTATTACTATCAAAACCATACAAAACTCCCACACCCCCTTCGTCTTAAGTGATTTCACTCAAAAACTATAGGCTTTCTCCTTTAATCAGATATTATATATATTTCAAGTTTAAAATTGATATCTCATTTCGTTCGAGAGTTATCGTGCCAACAGACGGACAGGTGATCGAAATGAGTGACTATGTTTTTCGTGTTCTACGACCCCTAAAAGCAAAAATCTCGAAGTGCGATTTTTTCACTTCCCCTTTAGCAAGGAAGATAAAAACTGTTTACAACTTTGTGTGGTTACGTCTGGAAGTTAAGTGATTATCAATTTTTATTTTGGTTGAATTAATTATAAAACAACAGTAATTTTTAATATCTACCAAGCGATATACAATAAGTAACTAAATGGCATTAGTTAATCAAATATCCATTTTAATTAATTTTAAAAACTAGTACTTTTGAAAGCCGCATTTATCACTTTAATTCCTTTTCCTTAATTTATCGATTTCAATATACAGAACCTTTTTAATATTACCCTGTATACACTTACATAGTTTATGTAGCTTTCCTTGTTTTTTAATTACATAGTTTATGAAATCGTAAAGACACCAAAGTATTTTTATATCTGCCTGTCACTTTTTTCGTACTGAAATTAAATTTAAAGTCCCACAGTAAGTTCAGTTTGTAATTAAACGGATATAGGTATCGCCCGTCCAAAACTCCTCCATAAAAAGAAAATTCTCGCTTTAACGAAAAGCCGTAGAACGTTCGTAAAAGTAAAGACATTTATACCCCGTTTAAGACCCTTTCTCAATTGACAACGATGTAAGTTACTTTTGGATGTTTTAAATTTAATGAAGAGTATGAAGTTTTTTCAAAATATTACAAAAACGGAAAAATTTTACGACTATTAACAAGTATTTAAAAACATATTACTTATTATGCTTCTGTCAGTAAGATTAAACAACCAAATATACAAGATATATTAAATCAGACATTTTCATATATGTTGGACAGAATCGTAGAAAAATATATTACATACTTAAAGAGCACTGTTTACACGAGTGTTTTTATTTGGTAATATACTCGTAAGAAACAAGCGAGTGTTGGATCTAGGATTTTGTGAATAGGAAGCGAGAACGAACGGAAATATTAAAAACTCCATTCATTAAAAAAAAAAAATTAGAAGGAAAGTGTACTATGTAGTTGAGAATAAAGATAAATTAATTTGCATTACAAGATATTCGGGAAATGGAGCATAACTGACAATTAACAATAATTACTTATTATATTTATTTGTTATATTTGTTTCTATTAAACAAAACTAGAATAAAAACATCTTATGTTAGTCCAGGTTCATAACATAACAAAAGTAGAAACAATTCTTGCTAAAGGAGATGAACAAGACCGATCAATGGTCAATGTATAAAACTATTATTTGGCAACCATACATACTTTTGATAGCTTATAGGTATACCTCTGAATTTCTCCTGTCTTGATTGAATAAGTGATGCTGACGTTTCGCCGACCATCCTGCCAGTTTGTTCAGTTCAGCTTGTTCCGAGAATTGACTTCTCAGGAATGAGTTTCTTGTTAGATTTTGAAGAAGCCAGTTCTCAAAACAAGCTCTGAAAGAACCGGCAGAATGATCGGCGAAACATCAGCACCACTTCATTAACTCTGTAGAAATTCAGAAAAATTATATTTCTCATTTTTTTTCATTTTTGTTATTTCTTAATGGATTTTCAACATTCGCTGAACATTTTCTATAATTATTTCCACAACCTTTCTTGGCCGACAGTATGCTGTAGTTTTAATAACTGAATTGATATGCAACGTTTTATTTGTAGTTAATTTATTTGACTGATTTTCTTCATATTAAACATACTTACTTAACGTATAAACTACTTACTACAATTGTGTCTATACAAAGAAAATGATCAAGAATTTTCCAGAATTAAAAATTATAAATTTATTTTTATTAAAGTAGTATTTACGTGCATTATGGCTTGAGCTCTAACTTTTTTTTACCATGATGTTTCATGTTATGAGGGCTACCTTTTAAGTTTTCACAAAAACAATGCAGCAAAAAAAAATTTTTGGTACAATCGTTTTATTGTGTCTCAAAATATTCGTCTTTAAGATTAATACACCTTTTCATGCGTTCGAAGCAATTCTCGAAACATTTTTTCCACTCTAAAGTTGGTACCTCAAAAACACGGTTTTGGAATAATTCAACAGCTTCTTGAAGTAATGAAAATCTCTGTCCACTCTTTTTTTGACATTCGGAAACAAAAAAAATTCGGTAGGCGATAAATCAGGTGAATACAGGCAATGAGACATTAATTCGATATTTTTCTCCTTCAGATAATCAATTGTTTGACGTGCTGTGTGAGAGCTGGCGTTGTCATGATGAAGAATGATGTGACGTTTTGGTTATTTTTCCTAATTTGATCGATGACTTCTGGCAAACAAATTGTTGTATATCATTCAGCATTAACTGTTCTTCGATTCTCTAAAGCAATGGTTGCCACATGTTCAGTATAATTAAAGAAACAAGCGATTATTTTCTTGGAAGTGCTTCGCAAACGAGCCACTTTTGTTGGATTCGGTTCAACTTGGAAAACCTAAACAGTTGATTGTTGCTTAGTTTCCGGCTTGTACGACTATATCCAAGTTTCATCTTCTGTTACGATGTTGTATATGGTCGAGTTTTTTGAACACCAATTAACACGAGTCTGTTTTTAAGTTTCAGTCAACTTATGCAAAATCCATCGGGAACAGATCTTTTCGCAGCTAAATGTTCGTGCAAAATTGAAATATACTGCAGTCTTCGTTATACTTAAGGATGCCTCTACCTTACGGTAAGTCACATGTCGATCCTCTTCAATCATGTTGCGCACAGCATCGATGTTTTTTGGAACAACAACCGATTTTGGCCGACTTTCACGAAATTCGTCGCTGACGAAAGCACGACCATGAGGAAATTCTGCAAATCAATTGTAAACAGTCTTTTCTGATGGTGATTCATTACCAGAAGTTGAACGAAGCGATTCGAGATTTTGTTGTTGAGTTAGGCCTTTCCTAAAATCGTAAGAACAACATCCAGTGAAAATATTCTCGTGAAATTTGCATTTGTTCACAAAACTATTTTTTTTTTTAAAATGCTCACTGTAAACAGACTACTCGGCCAATTCCTGAGGTGCCACTGTGTTAACAATAACAAATGTGAAATTTTACAATACAACGATGGTAATGTCATATCTCAATAAAGGCGGCCCTCGTAATAAGTTGATATTAACAATATGCAAATCATTATGGTTACTTTTTATAGAAAATTGTATTTAGTTTACTAAAGAAAACTATACGTCAAACACCAGTTATAGGTATAGAACTTAAATAAGCAACAAATAGACGATTAATAATATACATATAGGCAATTGGAAGTTTGGTATAGGGAAACGAAAGGCTGAATATTTTAAGTTTTAGAAAAATAAAAATTAAAACTTATCGCAATATATCAATACCACCACCCTCATCTAAATTAAATTGTTACCGGGAGGGAGGACGATAGTCTCTCCCTCCTTAAATCCACCACTATGTCATACATTATTATCGGTGGCGAGCTAGGTTTAAACGGCGAAAATGAGGGTCATATGGATGCAAGAGACCTTCCTTTAAGGAAAAAAGAAAATACTAAAGGCTTATAAATGCCTTTCTATAAAAGAGGGAACTTCAAATGACAAACAGGGGCGTCAAGCTCCTGGATAAAAAGACCCTCTCGTATTGAAATTCTAAAAGCTCCTTAGACACTTAAAAACGATGCTTGGGAGGGAGGGGAAGATTTTCACTTAAGAGAACCTCTGTTTACAGTGGAACTCTAAAAACTTATTCTCAATTTAAAATCGATGACCGGAAGGGGAAGGGGGGGTTACAAAAAAAGAAACCCTATCTACAATGGAACTCTAAAAACTTACACTTTTCTTAAAACTCGATGACGTAAGGGATGAACATTTTTCCAAAAGAAAATCGCAAATTAAAAAAAAAAACGGTCTATTGCAAGTTGGACTTACATAATTAGTATTCTGTACCGTGATTACCTTTAAAATACAAATGTTTGTTACAGAGGTATAAAATGATCAGTGATTCCACAAAACATACCCCGAATAAGTTTTTAATAAATTAATTAAAAACTCGTATTACAAACATGTCTGGTCAGATACTGACATACTAGCCTTATCGGACCAACTAGAATAAGACAAAAAGTTCCTGACATGACTGTATATGTCTTAAGATCCAATATGTATTTTCACGTTTTTTCTTAGTCGATAATGTATAAAAGTTACAGCATCTTAGTTACCTAGTACCTAATAAATCAGTCTAGCTCAATCCAGAATCTAGTAATAAAAGTATAAAATACATATAACACGTAGGCTGAAAAGTTTTTGGTCTAGCTACTTAAAACACATTTTTTTTTACAACATTCGAATTTACTCATCAACATAGTCTCCTTCAAGAGCGATACAATCAGTCCAATGCTTTTCTAACATTTCTATATCTCTTTTCCTCGAGCATTTTTTTGAAGTCTGCGAATAGATAATAGTCGCTGGGGGCCAAATCTGGAGAATACGGTGGATGAGGAAGCAATTCGAACTTCAATTCATTCAATTTTGCAATGGTAACCATTCACTTGTGACGCGGTGCATTGTCTTGATGAAAGAGCACTTTTTCTTGTTTATTTGGGACAGTTTCTTTGCGATTTCTGCCTTTAAATGCACCAATAACTTTATATAATATTTGCTTTTATTGGTATTCCCTTCTCAGCCTAGTCGATGAAGATTATTTCATGCGCATCCCAAACAGAGGCCAAAATCTTCCCAGCCTACTATTGGATCTTTGGTCGCTTCGGACGGCTTTCACCGGCTGCTGTCCACTCAGCTGACTGCCGATTTGATTCCAGCGTATAATAGTGGATCCATGTTTCATCCATTGTCACATATCGCATGAAAAAATTCTTTTTATTGCGCTTAAACAGGTCCAAACAGCACTCAGAATCATCAATACGTTGTTGTTTTTGATCCACTGTAAGCAAACGTGGTACCCATTTCGAACGGAGCTTTCTCATGCCCAAATGTTCATGCAAAATATGACCAACACGTTCTTTTGATACCTTTAGGGTGTCAGCTATCTCACACAATTTCACTTTACGGTCATCCAAAACAATTTTGTGGGTTTTTTCTATGTTTTCCGGTATAACCACCTCATTTGAGCGTCCAGAGCGTTGAGCTTTATCTGTAGGACCGAGTTTAAATACAGCATACCAGTAAATGACTAGTGATATTTCAGGGGCAGACTCCCCATATCACTTGCTGTGTATTTAATCTACACACGAAATTCGATTTTTCCATTGTGTTGAAAATATTGAAAGTAGCGTCACTAAAACCACTGTAACCTGTAAACTAATCGTCAAAATGTCATGAAATTTTGGCACGTATCGTTTGAAGGTTGGTACTTCCTAAAAATCATATGGACTTTTTAAAAAGGGTGACATCTATGTGTCAGACCAAAAACATTTCAGCCTACGTGTTTAATTATAAACAAATAAAATAAAATTATTTTGTCCCAGTACCTTACCGTTGACCACCAGTGAGTGTACTGCAAAGCATATTAGAAAAACCTCCATAATGTCAAGCCAATTAGTTTTTTTTATACCAGATGAGTTATCAAACGTAATGCACTCGTGATGGTTTTTGCTCAATCTACACTTCACGGAAAATATTCTAGAATTTTTTAAAAATTTTTTAATCGATCCTTTTTGAGATGGGGGAAGGGACAGTGATTTTTGGCCATTTTTTTCTAAATAATACAAAGAAAAGTGTACTCAAAAATCATATACATTTTTGAACTTGTAAATTTTTTTTCACTTCCAATTTCACCCCCCAAGACTAACCCCTTAAGTCAAAATTTAACTATCAAAACTACACGGCTCTGTTTATCCACTAATTCTTATATTTGTGCCAAATTTCAACTTTCTACATCAAATAGTTTCGGAGAAAATCGGGTGTAACATACAGACAGACAGACACCCAAGTGATCCATAAGTGTTCCGTACAGAACACTTCTAAGGGGCATATGCCATAAAGATTATTATCTATTTGCATTGTTACACAATATATAGGATGACTCAAAGTGCTATATTTGTGTCGTTATAAATTTGACTTATTTTAACGAGATGATGCCTTTGTTTGTGTCAAATATTACAAAAACAGTCATCCACGTATTTTTGTTATATAAAACGTTAAGAGTTAAGAAATCTCATCATTATGTAAGGAAACACTGTCAATGGAGATGATTTTGGACTGATAAATTTTGTCAACAATGAAAAATACTCCTTTAATTAGTTTTTAATTAGAAATATTTTTTATATTATGTACAAAATCTATGTTCATCGAGGATTTTATAATATAAGCCTAATGATGATTTTAATCACACCTAGTCACCATTCAATAAATAACAACTTTGTTGTGGAGTCGACTTTGCGGGTTTTATTTCATATAGGAAATAAATGTTTGCCTTCCATACAAAAGATTTACGATATTCTAAAAGTTGTCCAGAGCCTGTGAATGTCCAATAAACCCTGAAATTTTGTCTTTCATTTCCTTTCTATTTTTCTATTTTGTATGTTGTAAAACACTGATAAAATTGATTCTGGGTCAGATTTTCTACGGAAATAGATTTCCTATATTTTACAAGGCCGAAAATACGACAGTAAACTGATATTTTGAGATATTGTTGAATTTAATTATCTTTGTTAACTTAGGTACCTTTTACTACCTATAACGTTCTTTTAAAATGGCTATTACAGTGTACTTAGGCCTATTGCTTTTGCTCAGTATCTAGTAAATGTCTCGGAAAATCAATTCTCCAGTGTAAATATTGTATCTTGTTGTAAGATGCCCAGCTTCTAAAATTGGATATAAGCTGTTCCCTAGAGATGTTCATGAGCAAACTAGGCATTTTTAAACCATTACAACCTACTAGTATTTTCAAAAGTTTATTTTACAACATTTATGATCATTAAAAATACAGTACTTTAGTAAAAGTTGTAAACCCAATAAATATGTTGAAGTTTAAAAATTATCTAAATAGTGTTTTTGAGGTCGAAATACCCTACTTCAAAAAAGTTGTTTTTTATTATTTTAACTTGTTCTTTGGGTAAAAAAGAATTTTTGACATTTTTTTAGCCTCCCCTCTCTCTTAAAAAACATTTTCACATTTATTTAATTTTCTCCGGTTTTTCTTAACAAATCATCGCAAAAATAAATCGTTACAGTAGGGGAGCATCTGGGCAACAACTAATAACATTTTTTGTGTCACATGACCTCACCAGCCTTCTAAAAAAAATAAAGAAAATTTCAAAAATTGACGAACTGTTGATTGGTGACTAAATTTGGGTTTTTTAAAAAAAATCACATTTTTTCCCAATCTAACCCTCCAGAAATTTTTTTTCTCGGGGTGCTCCACCCCTTAAAAATTTAATTTTCCTGATTTTTTGCCATTTTTTGCTATTTTCTGTATGTATCAATGTTTTTTTTTTGCTCTAAATTGGCTATTTATCGCTTTTTTTGACAATTTTAACGTTCTATTCATTTCAAAATAATACACTTGGCCTCAGATTTGGATTCTAGGAGAAATGTAGAACTTAAAAGCGGTTTTAGAACCAAAAGAAAGGCGGCAAAATTCAAATGAAAAAAGGATGGCAGGGTAGTAAAATAATTGTAAAACCTGTTTTAAAAAATTAAAAGAAATCAAAAGTAAAAGTCACAATTAATAAATACTTAATAAATACGTTTGTAAAATTTCCTCTAAAATCCAAATCTGTAGCCGAAATATTAATTTGAAAGGAATTGTAGGTTAAAATGGCAAAAAAAGCGATAAATAGTCAATTTAGAGCTAAAAATGACCTGCAGTTTGTAACTTAATTTTCCGTTATGTCCACAAAAAAACCCGATACATACAGAAATCAGTTTCTTGAGTAAAATTTTCCGTACAATCCGAATCTGAGGTTAAGTATATTTTCTAAAAGCAATGGTACGTTAAAATGGCCAAAAGAAGGGAAAAATAGTCAATTTAGTGCTAAAAATGTGCTTAAATAATTCGAATTAATTTTCCTTTCACTAGAAAAAAAAAGGGTGCATGCAGATATGAGTTTCTTTTGTAAAATTTTCCGTAGAACCCGAATTTTATGCCAAAAAAATTTTTGTATACAGTGGTACGTTAAAATGGCAAAAAATCAGGAAAATTAAATTTTTAAGGGTAGCTCGAGAAAAAAAATTGTCTGGGGAGGGTTGGATTGCGAAAAAAAATGTGATTTTTTTAAAAAACCCAAATTTAGCCACCTGTCAACAGTTTGTCAATTTTAAAATTTTCGACTTCTTTATTTTTTTTTAGAACGCTGGTGAGGTCACGTGACACCAAAAATGTTAGTTTTTGCGCTGATGCTCCCCTACTATCACAATTTCTTTTGCGATGATTTGTTAAGAAAAACCGGAGAAAACTAAATAAATGTTAAAATGTGGTTTTTGGGTGTTTTAAGTGGGAGGGGAGTGGACGGGGGGCTAAAAAAATGCGAAAAATTCTTTTTTTACCCGAAGAACAAATTAAAATAATAAAAAAAAACTGAAGTAGGGCATTTTGAGCCCAAAAACTCAGGATAGCCTTTAAAAGCTCTAAAGAAAGTTCAAAACACAATTAATTTAGTCTAAACGCTTGTCGTGTCGCCTGTTACAATTTTCGGATTTTGTTTTTGTGCAGTCAAGTTGCTGTTTTCTTGGACCATCTAGCAATACTCTAGTGTTATTACTTCTACTGCCTCACGCGGAAAGACCAAATAAGCAGGCTAATTAAACTTTTTTCTGGTCTATTCATAATTAAATCACATATACATTCGACCAACTTACTAGTTCTAAAGGGTAGCTACTGTTCTTCACAAACTGCATAGAGAGAGTAATAGCTTAGATCGCTCGCCTGAGCATCTCTTATAAAGTCACTAGAACGCTGGTATCCGCCATTTTCATTTTTTGACTTGAGGGCCTTTTGAATCATTGCATTACTATGATGGCCTTCTCCCAGAAATGCTGACGTATTCTGCTATTGAATTGTAATGCGTTGTGGATATCCTTATCCCGGGACATTGATCATCATTCTCAGAGCTATATTCTATATCGCTTGCACGTTATTTCTCCGTGTTTTAAACACGGCAATTCATGTATGGCAGCCATACAGAAGCCCTGATATTCGAGCAACGTATTTGTCACGTTAAAAAAATACAGAGTGATATTAAAACCAACCCAGGCTTATTGCCAAAGCTGACGAAGACGAGTGAATAAATTCGCGCTTAGCACAATAGTTAACGTAGTGTACACCGAGGGAAATAATGATTGTTTAAAAGATATAAAAATGAATATCAGTTGCACTAGGTATAGTTATTAAGAAGCACCAGAACGTCCATATTTGTGATGGTCACTCGTTAAAAATATCCTGTTTTACCTGACAACGCTGAAAATGGATTGTACCCTGGTGAATGGATACTGCGGCAGAGTATACCAACTACATAATGGTATACATTTCGATTTCCCGTAGGCTATTACACTTAAGATTACGGTATACATATTGCTTCTTGTCAAAACACCGTATTAAATCAGCATCTTATGAATTCTTGCTCAGAAGTTGCAAACTAATAAACTTCGCGATATCAGTAAGACTATTTTTTTTTCTGTTTAGATAGTAAAAATAAAAGATTTAATTATACTACTAAAAACTACAAAATGATTTTCGCATTTTTACTTTTATCTTCTCATCTTTGACACAGTTTCCTCAGAAGCTTGCTTAAACTCCAGAAATTTATAACGGATGTCCTCTGGAGATTATTATTGCAAAAGTATCTATAATATTCTTCAATATATAAAAAGATTCGACTTATCCCAAGGTGTTATCACAAGAGAGATAAAATTGCGGCAACTTTAACGATATAAATATGTTGAACATCGTATGACAACACTCAGCAAATGCCATTTATTGGTTGCTGGGAAACTATTTCCGCAAAGTGGTAATTCATCGTACCACCACAAATTTTGGCTGGTAAGATTAATGAAGACAATATATTACCATTTGTGAAAACTTTTGTTGGGTGTATGTAGGTAACACCCGCGATATAGAAAAATATGAACGAACAAATACCTCACGTTGATTAATATTGTTTCATTAATTGTCCAACTCTTTACTACGGTTGTTTGCAACCAATGGGTCAAAAGTTAAAAAGTTTAGACGTCGGTAATTTAATATCATCACGAACTGTTGGGATCTTATCTATTTAATACGACATCTCGCTGCTTTTTCAGGAATTAAACTTGAGGTGCATTTTTAAATCTGTCGTAAGCGCATGTGTAAATTAATATTACAAGTTTTCTGAAAAATGAATACCGAAAATTTTGCTTTGTGTAAAAAATCAAAAAAAAGACTTTTATGCTGTGTTTCCAATTGTGCAAAAGTATTTAAACGTTTTAAAACATTATTAATGCATTTGAGCAAGTGGCAATAGTTGACAGACTAAAAGTGTGGAAAAAAGTTCTCCAAATTGAACGAAAAATCCTAATTGATTCTAAAGTTTATTCTAAACATTTTAAAAAAGAAGATTACATTCTTCCAAGTAAGTAAAAATATTTATTCTTGAACAGTCATTTGTTTTTTTTTTTGTAATTTGTATACATATCAACCAAAAATTCCTTATTAGATAACATTTTTTCAGATTTTATTTTGATAAAATATTGTCTCAATTATTTTGTATTCATTCAAAGCCATAAATAGTTAATAAATATTAACCTCCAAAATAAATTGACATTTAATTTGAAACTAGTTAAATTTTTCTCATCATCATTGATTGTAACGTATCATTTCACTAAAACTTGTATAAATATTTTGGAACTAAATATATTCTTTGCGTTTCAAATACTACATCTTTAAGAAGGTGGTTGAATTGTAAAAAATTCAATTTCATACAAAAATTGAAATGTTAGACATTTATAGGTTAGAATCTTACCGGTAACAATGCAAAAGAGTTGCGAGGATATGTTTGCATTTTTCACCTTCACCCGCTTTACAAGAGCATTTCATACATAAAATTTCTCCTGTTCTACTGTTGAATGTGCCATTTATCTCAAACACTACTGTTCCGCCGTGGATGTACATGATGCTTGAATCTTCGTTATGTTGGGCGCGACAGTTTTGTTATCGATTATTCCCCACCCAAGGGAAAGATTTAATTTTAAATGTTTTTCACCGAGTGTGAAATTCCTTTTGCAGGATTTGTGCCGGCCCATTTGCAGATGTTGCCAATTCTTAATAATATTTTTGAAAAATACTGAAACATGCTTCACACGTTACAATTTTAAATCTGCACCCATATTTCAGCCATCTTAATATAGTAGGTTCTTCCCACAGGTAAGATCCCAATTGATTAAATAATTTTTATCTGTGAGGTATATCAAAGTGATTCTCTAATTTTAGTTCTGGGCCAGGAAATGGATTCCTCAGGCCCTAAACTACTAACTGTTCTTCGAGTTTCCAAAGTATCAAAATTTCTAGTCAATTAATTTTCCAATTAAGCTAATAGTCTCGTTTGAATAGTATTTAACAATAGCAGGGATTATTGCAACTAAAGATGCAATGAAATAGTAAATCACTAATCACTTCAATTCTCTCATGACACTTATAGATAATCATTGCATACATACATAAAAATAAAATGCATAAGCCTATTTTCGTGCTATGATATAACTGTTTTAAGTTTTTAAACAACATTTTTCGTTCTATTTCCTTTGTGTTAATGATTCTGGTTAGATTTTGTCGATAACCAATAATAGTGTTTAATAAAGGAGTATAGAAACTTTTTACTTAATCACTAAATAGAGAATGAAGTTTTTCTTTATTTAACTTTGCTCTATACCAGTCATGTCTTTTGTGGCCAACTCAGTGCTTCTGTTAGTGTAATTGTACTGCAGTTATTCTTCTTGCTCGTGCTTGGGTGTACTTATATTAATGAAATAACATGACATACACTTTTTAGGAGTAGTTTTCATATTAAACATTCAAATATATTTAATATAATTATACAATTACCTATTCTACCTTTAGCACCACGTCACCATCAACTGTCGATGTAAAAGTACATACTAAAATTAAAAATTACAAAGTGATTTTGGCATTTTACTTTACTCCTCCTGTCCATTTCTACTTCTTCCCGTTACTATTCTCTCGGACTTGCCTTTATCCGTGCCGCCTCAATACTTTTGTCTACTGTAATTAACATATTATAATTATATTATATTATATTATAATAAAGTGAAGAAGAGCATCTAATAACCAAGTCATTGACCTCCACACCTAATAATATGGTCCAACTCCAACCTCAACACCAACATTTTCATATGGTTTCCAAATCCCACGCCTCAGAAATCGACAAACTCATTATTTCGTACACCGTAAATGCGCTAATTTCCTGTCAGATGTATACACTTTCTAATACGGAACCTTTGTGTCTGACTGGAGAACAACACTGAAATCGTTCACGATAAACAGCACAAATATTCATTTGAACCCAGAAAATTGATATGAGTTTACGAATATATCCCGTTTTATTTAATGTTTATACTAATTTTTTACATTCCGTGGATTTAGTTGTAAATGCTAATTCATTTTTGGTCTTGGAACAGCTAGTAAAATTTCTAAAACTTAAGAATGACACAAATTGAACCTTGTATGCACATCTGCAAAAAGTCCGAGTTATCTATTAGGTATCGGGCCTGAAAACATGTATTTTTATTTGTTCCAAATACTATTAAAAAATACCTTTGTAGTCGTAAAAAACAGGCATGCTTTAATGCAACAATGAAAATATTTACAATGGTTAGAACTGGTAGTACACGCCGGTTCAAAATTTTTTTAAGCTCACCATAAGAGCCAATTGAAAGATATTGCTTAGTTTGCCATAAGCCACCCAGGCTATTTTTATGCGGCGGTAAGGTTCAGTAGTTTGGTTATCCTGACATATACAAAACTAGAGTTCTAGATACCCGTACGGCGTGATCGGGCCAGTGGTTGCTTCTATAATACAAGGGTTTTTGTTGAGTACGAAATTCGTCATTATTTGTATCTTTGACATATTTATCTTTAACCCAACTTCTAAGGAGGAAAGGTAAAGCTTATTTAGTAGCTGTTTTGCTATATGATCAGAACAACATCGTCTACAAATCTCACATGGCCAAGAATTTCTCCACTTATATTTATACCATTTTTATTGAAAGTCGCCTTTTTGCATGTATACTATAGTGTCTCCCTGACGCACTCCACGCCACAAGAACAATTTTTTTTTATTTGTTTAGCTCCTGTCTCAGTGCTTGCTGTAGCGTTTTAATATATATGCTTAATTATATTTGTGTAACGCTAATCTATTTAACTGATCCTTGAAGGTATATGTTAACACGTAGGCTGAAAAGTTTTTGGTCTAGCTACTTAAAACACATTTTTTCGCAAAATCCGACTTTACTCGTCAACAGAGTCTCCTTCAAGAGCGGTACAATCAGTCCAACGCTTTTCTAACATTTCTATACCTTTCTTGTAGAAAAATTTGTCTTTGCCTTCAAGATAGGCCTCAATTTCGGCGATAACTTCTTCATTGGAGCCAAATCTCTTTCTCGCGAGCATTTTTTTGAGGTCTGCGAATAGATAATAGTCGTTGGGGGTCAAATCTGGACAATACGGTGGATGAGGAAGCAATTCGAACTTCAATTCATGCAATTTTGCCATCGTAACCATTGACTTGTGACACCGTGCATTGTCTTGATAAAAGAGCACTTTTTTCTTGTTCATTTGGGGCCGTATCTTTGCGATTTCTGCCTTCAAACGCACCAATAAGTTACATAATATTCGCTATTGATGGTTTTTCCCTTCTCAGCATAGTCGATGAATATTATTTCATGCGCATCCCAAAATACAGAGGCCAAAACCTTGCCCGCCGACTGTTTGTCGCTTCGGGCGGCTTTCACCGGCTGCTGTCCACTCAGCTGACTGTCGATTTGATTCCGGTGTGTAGTGGTGGATCCATGTTTCATTCATTGTCACATATTGCATGAAAAAATTATTTTCCTTGCGCTTAAACAGGTCCAAACAGCGCTCAGAATCATCAACACGCTGTTGTTTTTGATCCACTGTAAGCAATCGCGGTACCCATTTCGAACAGAACTTTCTCCTGCCCAAATGTTCATGCAAAATATGACTAGCACATTATTTTGATATCTTTAGGGTGTCAGCTTTCTCATGCAGTTTCACTTTACGATTATCCAAAACAATTTTATGGATTTTTTTAATGTTTTCCAGTGTAACCACCTCAATTGGGCGTCCAGAGCGTTCAGCATCATTTGTATCTGTACCACCGCTTTTAAATTCAGCATACCAGTAAATGATGAATGATTTTCCAGGGGCAGACCCCGTAACACTTATCAAGCTATTGCTTTTCTTGAACGATATTTTTCGCCATGAAAAAATAATGTTTAATGAACACGAAATTCGATTTTTTCCATTGTTTTGAAAATATCAAAAGTAGCGTGACTAAAACCACTGTAACTTGTAAACTACTCGTCGAAATGTCATGAAATTTTGACACGTATCATTTGAAGGTTAGTACTTCCTAAAAATCATATGGATTTTTGAAAAGGGCGACATCTATATGTCAGACCAAAAACTTTTCAGCATACGTGTTATATTCCAAATAATTCAATTTGAAATCAATTAAAAAAAGTCGTGTCTTTTTAGGAACTATGCAACTTTCAGTAAAAACATCTGCTCTATCTTTTACCACCAATCAGTACTAAACACCACTAGGCAGTTAAAAATATACCTACTCAGTTCATCGCCTAACCACTTACTATCCCACATGCGACCTTTGGCTTATCACAGCCACAATTACTTCTACTACTCTTAAGGTTCTTTCCCCTAATCTCATATATTCCTACCTTCTTCCAGCCCCATCTCCCTAAAACCTCTATTAAAATGCCTCATGAATATTTTGGCACAAGAACAGTTTTATTGCTCTCTTTACTATTCCATATAGCATATTGTAATAAAAGTTTAAGAGCCCCAATCTACAACATAGAGTACCCTAACACCTCCCATGTAAGACTACCAGTTGAGATCATAAGGTCCCAAAAACATCATCACGAGATCTCAAGATAATGTCTCATTATTCTGAACTTTATTGAAAGATTTCTACTCAGAGCAATGACTCTCATTAAATTTCGTTCAATGTACTACGAGATTCCATCAACGAGAGGAACCAACAGGCGTCTGCCAGCGATTTTATTTTTATAAAACGTACGTACAGTGAAGATATATAGAGATATACTTCCAAGGAAGTATATATTGGTAACTCCCGAGAAAATGGGTCACAAGGCGCCATTGCTGGATTTTCTGAAGTCATAAAAGAATGTTTCATGGTTCTACATAAATCCCATTTAAATCTCTTGACTAGTTCACGAAATTAGCCGCAAGAGATCGACAAACAAACAGACTAGCAGTGACATGGAACTTTATTTTCTATAGGTTTAAAAAAATATTACCATGAATCTTAAATCGGATGTTACACAAAAGCAATATAAAAAATAAAAGGCGTACAGATGATTTCACTTATATATTACTACTATTTTTCCTTGAGGTTATAAAATTGATTTGTGCTATTCTTCAGCCATATACGTGATTGAATTTTCCGTCTATTTCATTTGTCATAATAGTGTAGAAGAGCGGCGCGGCGATGTGTGAACACGATTTTTCAAAAGTTCAAGTTCTAATGAAATCCTTATTAAACATTCTTATACGTATTAGTGCACTCCAGTAAATACGTACTGTACTATACACTATAGCCTGAACTAATGATTTTCTTTGATCTGTTAACATTCTTTACATTTTTAAAGGCAAGTCTTTATTGTATTCTTTATATTCGCACTCTTTTGAATGTGAAACTTTAGAAATGTCAGCTACATATATTTGTTATCTATAATACATATATATATATATATATATATATATATATATATATATATATATATATATATATATATATATATATAATGCAACGTCTCTCTGTCTGTCTGTCTGTCTGTCTGTCCGGTCGTGCGCTTATCACTCGAGAACCACTTATCCGATTAACGTGTTTGTTTTTTTTTAAACATACATATGTTCTCTGGCCAGATTATAGGCTATATTTTATTACGATAGGTAACATAAGGACTAAGCAGTCACGATAATAGTAAATCAAGTCGGAAAAAAGTTTGCCATTAGCACGTTCTCTTGCAATCCACTGCTTAAACCATTAAATGGAACAATATCATGTAGCAAAGAATATAATATATATAAAATACAACGTCTCTCTGTCTGTCCGTTAGTCCGCTTGTCACTTATCCGATTAACATGTTTTTTTTTAATTTATACATTTGTTCTCTGGCGAGGTTCTCTATAATCTTCTATAATATATATCTATAATATATATAAAATGCAACGTCTCTCTGTCTGTCTATCTATCTGTATGTCTATCTGTCCGATTTACATACTTTTTTTAAATACACACATATGTTCTCTGGCCAGGTTATAGGCTATTTTTTATTACGTTAGGTAACATAAGGAATAAGCAGTGACGATAATAGTGAATCAAGTCGGAAAAACACTTGCGGCTAGCGCATTCTCTTGCAGTACGCTACCTAAACCGTTAAATATGGAACAATATCATGTAAAAAAAATACAATATATATATAAAATGGAACGTGTTTCTGTCTGTCTGTCTGTTAGTGCGCTTATCACTCGAGAACCACTTTTCCGATTTACGTGCTTTTTTTAAAAAAACATATATATGTTTCCTAGCCAGGTTATAGGATATATTTTATTACGTTGGGTAACATAGGATATATTTTGTTACGTTAGGTAACATAATAAGCAGTGACGATAATAGTGAATCAAGTCGGAGAAAAGCCTCTAGCGCGTTCTCTTGCAATACACTGCCTAAACCATTAAATATGGAACAATATCATGCAGCAATGAATATAATATATATAAAATGCAACGTCTCTCTCTCTGTCCGTCTGTTCGTTAGTGCGCTTATCACTCGAAAACGACTTATCCGATTTACATATTTTTTTTATCTATACATATATTTTCTTTCCAGGGTATATAATAATAATAATAATAATAGTCTATAATCTATAATATATATAAAAGGCAACGTCTCTCTGTCTGTCTGTCTGTCCGTTAGTGCGTTTATCATTCGAGAAACACTTATCCGATTTACGTGTTTTTTTTTTTAATCTTAACATTTATCAAAAAAACTATAATTTATATAAAACGCAACGTCTCTCTGTCTGTCTGTCCGTTAGTGCGCTTAGCACTCCAGAACCTCTTATCCGATTTTCGTGTTTTTTTTTTTTATAAAATACATACGTTCTATGTTACGTTAAGTAACAAAAGGAATAAGCAGTGACGATAATAGTGAATCAAGTCTACGCGAGCGGAGCCGCGGGCACGGCTAGTATATATATATATATATATATATATATATATATATATATATATATATATATATATATATATATATATATATATATATATATATATATTTATATATATATATATTTATATATATATATATATATTTATATATATATATATATATATATATATATATATATATATATATATATATATATATACCAATGGAATAAAATAATCAGCAGCCTTTCATATACATACATGTCACCCAAACTTAAGACATTTGGAGCATATTGCACACAGGAAATTAATACATGTAAATAAATATCTGAAAGAAAAATCCCACCTCACCACCCCTAATCCAAAATTAATCCAAGAGCACGTTCAAATCTAAATCAGAATGGATACAAATAGCAAAAAATAAATAAAAGAACGGAAAAACTCAGGCAGAAAGTTACTACATGCAACATCGAATTGAAAAGCTAGAATATTTACAGCGATATTAAATTGGGTATCAAAGGTAAGCAAATGAAATCTGTCATTTCCAATACCAACCAAAGTAGATTCTAATGAATGCGAACAGAATCTAATATAGAAAACTATAAGGCAAGAACAATCGATGCTATCGATACACACTTGAGCAATAAGAACAATTTCCTAACTTGCTCAACACGTGAAATTAAAAAATAAATCCATTAACATACACACAGAAGACAAATGACAAGAGCGGAAGCCACAAACGATGGTCAAGAGAACGGAGCTAACTTCTACCAATCAGGACCGCTTAACCTCCGGCGCAGATATAAGACACCCGGCAACAATTTAAGCCCCCCCTGTGCTCCATTTGTAAAATTCCACTCGGAACGTAATACAATTTTTATGCCTAAGGAAAACCAATGTATGTAGATTAAAGAACTTTGTATCTTTAAATGCGTGTTGTAAAGCTTTGTCACCTTCTAGTACAGTTTATTGTTAAGGACACTTGTAGTTTACAACACCGAAGATTACACAGGTATACAAAAAAAATGCTCCGACTTTCAAGTGTTTCCTTAAGTATTTTTTTATGCTGAATCCAAAAAAAAATCATAAAAACAGACATCCACCTTGAGGTTTTTTCCGAAAACACACTTAGAGTTGCCAGAAAACTATTAAGTTGAAAAAAAACACATTTTAATAAATAAAATGACTGATTAATCATTAAAATTATGGAATAAAACTATTATTTTGGACATCTTTAAAGGTTCTGAATCTACAATTTTAGTAGTTTTAGTGTTCATGTTTAACGAAAAACACGCATACACTACCTTTAACTAAGTTACGTAGAAAAATGATGTTTAAAATAAATGCAACCGCTAAATTAAAAAATTGTTTTTAATTTTTATTAATATTGAACAAAATTATTATTTCCAGTGAATCCTCGGATGAGAGTCCATTTATTAATCGACTGGTCATCTTATTTAACAAGATCTATGAAATTGGACAAATCCCTCTTGACTGGTTAAAGTCGATTTTCATACCAATTCCTAAAAAGTCAAAATCAATGAAATGTGCCGATTATCGCTTAATAAGTTTAATGTATCACGTTCTCAAAATATTCCTGAGAATCATCCATACCAGAATATATAGAAAATGTGAAGCCAAAGTAGATAACACACAATTTGGATTCCGAAAAGGCATGGGTACACGGGAAGCTTTATTCTCATTCCAGTGTTGTAAAGATATGAATGCAGATATATATGCATGTTTTATAGATTACAATAAAGCTCTCGACTGTGTGATGCACGAGAAATTAATAAAAATTCTAAAAAAACAAACATAGACAAAAGAGATCTAAAAAATTATTAAAAATCTACACTGGAATCAATCAGTGGACGTTAAAACTGGGCGGGAAAAATCCAAAAGCATAAAAATAACCCAAGGTGTGAGACATGAATGTATTCTCTCATCACTTTTGTTCAATCTTTGTAATGTAATGTGTGTTATTCTGATACTGTGTTTAGTGATGTCATCTATGAATCCACTGAAGGAATAACAGTTAATGGGAGTACACTCATTAATATTCGGTATGCTGATGATACTGTTTTATTAACAAATAATATTCGAGACCTCCAACAACAGCCAGCGAATGATTTGGATTAACTATGAATGTAAGAAAAACCAAGTGGATGGTAATAACCAAGAAAAATCTACCACCAGAATCCCTCGAAATCAGGGACAACACCGCAAAACAGGTCTTCACATTTAAATATTTGGGAACCAATATATATGACAAGTGGGACCCAAGAGAGGAAACATATTCCCGAATTGAACAAGCCCGAGTAACATACATGAATATGAATAAATTTTTCCATCGCACAAGTCTCAGTCTCGAACTCTGAATGAGAATGGTGAGATTGTATGGATGTGAGTGCTGAACTCTTAATCCTGGCTCAGAGAAACGACTGGAATCTTTTGAAATGTACATTTGTAGACGCCTTCTTCACATTTCTTGGGTACAGAAAATAAAAAACACAGAAGTACTGGAAAGAATGAACAAAATGAAGAAGTTACTAATAGCCATAAAATTAAGAAAAACTCAATACTTCGGACATATGAGAGTCTCTATATGTTTCTGCTAACGTCTGTCTTGTGCTTTCAACTGCCAGTTTTTACCAGTTGTCTTTATTAAATCAACCACTGATCTTTTTGGTGGACGTCCAGGTGGGTGTTTAAAGTTCTAGGGTGCCATTCCAGGATCTTTTTCCTCATGTTATGAGTAGTTCTTGCCACGTGCCCCGCCCAGTTCCATGTTAACCCTGCTATGATCTGAACTACATCAGCGACCTTCATTCTTCGTCTTATTTTGCTGTTTCTAATTCGGTCAAGAAGTGAGATAACCAGCATACGTGTCTCCATGGCGCGTTGGAGAACTCGGAGCTCCGGATAAAGCGACCAACCGCTTAAAGCGACGTAATTACGCTCTGATTTGTCCGGTTATAATGACACGTCAGAAATTTGTTTACAAACAATAGTTCTTTTCTCACGAATTCTGAGCGGTACTTCCGCTGCTCCGTGCACTTGTTAATCGCTTACGACTCGATCATTCATTTTTTTGAAATCTTCTCGCGCTAGATGTGATAATTCTGACAGTTTACTCGCGCAAAAATAGGAACTCCTAAACGTTGAAAGTGTTTCTCTATTGAAGAAAAGGGTGCAGTAATTCAAGGTTTAAAAGCAGTTAAAACAAATGTAACACTTGCGAAGAAGTTTGATGTATCTCATTCCACCATTTCGACAAGAAAGAAAAACAAAAGCACTATTGAAGACTTATTTAATACTGATGTTTTGAATTCTAAACGGATTAAGAAACCTACTCAGAAAAAAGGGGAACAAGCATTGGTACAGTAGTTTAAAGTGTAACGAAGTCCAGGAATGAATACCCGTAAATGGTCCTATTTTATAGAAAAAAGCCCGTTTCTTTGGTTCACAGTTTAATGTTCCGAATTTCACAAGTACACCAAATTAGATCCACCAATTTAAAATTATGTATATATATATATATATATATATATATATATATATATATATGTATGTATATATATATATATATATATATATATATATATATATATATATATATATTGTCGTCGGTAAGATAAGCAAAAAATCATTATCGGTGATACCAAAATGAGGTCAGTGATTGGTGCAAGTTTTACAGATGATCAGATTTTTAAGGCTGATGAGACAGGGTGGATTTATAGACTAACGCCAGTAAAACTTTAAGTAACATATTAAAGGAGAAATGTGTGCTGGTGGAAAGAGAGCATAACTGTTATGGTTGCGGCAAACATGAGTGGCACGATTAAAAAAAAATGTTGGTGATCGGTAAATCTCAACGCTTAAGATGTTTCAGATGTGGGCAGTCATTACCAGTAGATTACGAAAATAATTGGCAAGCTTGGACGACATCTGATAATTTCACAAAATTAGAATATTCCTAGGATCGTGAGTTGATAGCGAGAATCTTGAAGCAAATACGAATGCCAGTAATAATGTACTAAGATTACTTTACTCGACTCTCTTGATGATTTATAACTAAACTTACACAAAGTATAATAAAGACTTATTTTAGACAAGCCAGATTTATAGCAGGAACCGATCAAAGTTTCAACAACTCTTCTGTAGACTTCGACGACATACCGCTTTCCGTTTGGGCATCTGCCAGTAACAAGCCAGGAGCTTGAACAATATTCGGATATCGATAATAAGGTTGTCACATGTGAGGATCCCTCCATTGTGCAGAATATTATCGCCGAAGGACACGAAAGTGGGGACTACGTGGATGGTGAGATCGAGAAATACAATTGACTAAGAGCATCTTCGAGGCCCTGAAAGCTGCAGAAATTCTAAACGTCTTCATACATTCTAATTACGAAGATGACAATATAAAAACTGCAATGTCTAGTCTTTATAATTTAATACTTTATTTCTATTATAAGTTGAAAGTAAACCAGGAACAAATCAAAATTACGGATTTTTTAAGCCGATAAATGTGCACTACATATGAAGTTTAAGAATTTTTCTCTATCTACCTTTAGCTATAAACGTGTTTTTATAATTTTTTTTGTTTTGAATAGACTTGCGTATATACCTAACACATATGTACACAACACATCTTTCAATAAATATCTGTTTAATTTGATGTCGCTTATAACGTCGTCCGGTTAGTACGATGGAATATAGTTGTCCCTTGGCCGTCGTTATAAGCGGACTCCGCTGTAATTACTACTTGTTCATATTAATAATACTGTTTCGTATATCTTTTTGTTCATGATATATTCAAAAATCTACAAATTAAAATTTATTAACAAAAAAAAATTTTTTTAACTAGTATTTGTCAAGAAAAGCCTAAATATTTTTTCATGATTGTGGCGTCTAGCCAGAACAGTTTTGGAAAGCATGTTAGAAAAAAAATATTAGATTTCTCTTCAAAATCAATTTCAGTGTATCCATTTTCATTTATTCTTTTAAAAGCCGTTGGATTATATATGGAGCTTATGGATTTACTTCATGTAGGTAAAAATGTAAAAAAAATTCTTTGTTTCTATTCTATAATGTTAGCATTTATATTTAGCTTTAAGTAAAATAGTTATTTGGCATTGCTAATTGAATTAGAATGGGATGATATATATATATATATATATATATATATATATATATATATATATATATATATATATATATATATATATATATATATATATATATATATATATATATATATATATATATATATATATATATATATATATATATGTATATATATATATATATATATATATATATATATATATATATATATATATGTATATATATATATATATATATATATATATATATATATTTAAACAATAAAAATGACGTTTGTTCTATCAAATCACCTCCTCGCTTCATTTGTTTGGTATTTCACGATACCTTTTATTCAAAACGGTAGGTCTGCCACAAACTCTATTGCATTTCTGCAACAACTACTACCTATGTACAATCCTGTACCTCCTGTGCATTAACTGTTTATATGTGCAATCCATCAGTAAAACATATCGAGATGTCTATACATAACTAGGGACATAATAGCTCATTTTAAAATCAGGCCGCATTGGCAGGTGGCATTTATCTTATATAACATGACCAAAAATATAGGAATAGTTCTTAGAACGAGATTGAAAGGAAAACCTTTCATGTTGCCATGGTACAAACAATACAATATTCTTTTAACACTTTACACTTCTATGTATATATATATATATATATATATATATATATATATATATATATATATATATATATATATATATATATATATATATATATATATATATATATATATATATATATATATATATATATATAGAAGAGGAGGCCATCGCGTAGTGCGTAGTGGTTAACATGTCGGTCGTCTCTCTTGGGAAGGCAAGGGCAAACCACCCATAGTATCATGCCAAGTAAAGTTTTGGCCGTTCAGAACTGGCATTAAACTGTAGGTCCCCTTTGTCTGTGAAACAATAAAAAAAGGCACGAACCACAGGCATTAGTTTACAAGTTACAATGGTTTTAGTGACACTGCTTTTGATATTTTCAATGGAAAAAATCGAATTTCGTATGTTGATTAAACACTGTTTTTTGATCGGAAAAAATACCGTTCAAGCAAAGCAATGGCTTGATAAGTGTTACGGGGACTCTGCCCCTGAAAAATCACTAATCTTTTACTGATATGCTGAATTTAAACGCGATTGTACAGATACAAGCGATGTTGAAAGCTCTAGACGCCCAAATGAGGTGGTTACAGCGGAAGACATCAAAACATCAAAAAAATCCACAAAATTGTTTTGGATGACCGTAAAGTGAAATTGCGTGAGATAGCTGAGAGCCTAAAGATATCAAAAGAACGTGTTGGTCATATTTTGCATGAACATTTGGGCATGAGAAAGCTCTGTTCAACATGGGTACCGCGTTTGCTCACAGTAGACCAAAAACAACAACGTGTTGATGATTCTGAGCGCTGTTTGGACCTGTTAAGAGCAATAAACAGTCGGCTAGGAAGGTTTTGGGAGGCACATGGAGTAATTGTCATCGACTATGCTGAGAAGGGGAAAACCATCAATAGCGAATATTATATAAAGTTATTGGTGCAAAAAAAGTGCTCTTTCATCAAGACAATGCACCATGTCACAAGTCAACGGTTACGATAGCAAAATTGCATGAACTGAGGTTCGAATTGCTTCCTCAGCCACCGTATTCTCCAGATTTGGCCCCCAGCGACTATTATCTACTCGGAGACCTCAAAAAAATGCTCGCGAGGATGAGATTTTGCTCCAATGAAGAAGTTATCGCCGAAACTAAGGCCTGTGTTGAAGGCAAAGACAAATCCTTCTAGAGGAAAGGTATAAAAATGTTAGAAAAGCATTGGACTGGTTGTATCGCTCTTGAAAGAGACTATATTGATGAATAAATTCGACTTTTGCAAAAAAAAAATACGTTTTAAACAGCAAAACCAAAAACTTTTCAGTCTATATATATATATATATATATATATATATATATATATATATATATATATATATATATATATATATATATATATATATATATATTATATATAGTTTACTCAAAATTTTGTAACAAAATCAAAAAGTAATACATTTTACGGGACTCCCATTAGTTGTTACATATTTATTGTAGAAAACTTCATTTCACAATCTTGGCCGAAATATCTTGTCGAAATGATTTCAAAGAACGGATTTGAACGAGAATATTAGATTTGTCTCCAAATCTTCAAGTTCACATCGAATTTTTCTGCTATTTTCCCCTCTGTTTTATTTTTAGATAAGTTCATTTCAAAAAAAATTTAGACGTGTTGTACGCGGATTTCTGTAAAGAAAAATACTTGATATAGGATCCGGATCCCACAATATCTTGAATATATATTATTGTAAATAAGCAGTACACTAAGTAGATTTGCCTGAAATTTTTTAACACCGATAATACACCATCAGGTGATAATATTATTATAAGACATACATAGATGTATAAGAATTAGTAAACTGAATTATCTAATAATTTTCTCGCAAATACGCACACGTATTGCAACTCCATATTTAAAATGATATGTACTTTAGGGTTAAATATTGATGACAAAGAGAATTTGTACAAAAGAACAGTATAATTTTCAGATTTCTCGGCTTGAAACAACACGAAAAGGGCGTATAACCCGAGATATATAGTAGTAGACAACCCATCTAACCGCCTCTCCCATACCTTTAACTTCTTATAAGTTTAACTCTAAATCATTATGCTTAAGGTTTGTGCATTATGTGAACCAAGAAAAAATCTCATGATGCTGTTGACACTATACAATATTTAACCAATTTCGCTTCTTTCGCCTAAATCGATATCGCTCAGGTGCTTTTTTTTAAGTCTTATATGTGTCCATATTCGAAATCCATATCTCATTTGGTTCGAGATTGATGGTTTCAACAGACCGACAGACAGACATACAAACAGATCGACGGAAATAGGAAACTGTATTTTTCGTGATCTAAGGTGCCTGAAACGAAAAACAAAATGCAAAAATCTCGGGAAACGATTTTTTCACGAATACAATATTTCAACAAAAAAAGCAACAAGAAAAATATTTTTGATCAAATTCAAGGGCTGTACATATCTAGAAAATATGGCCGCTTCAAGCGCATTTTTAAAATAAATTAAAAAAAATTAAACAAAATACTAAAATCTTTTCAACGAATAACTGATGTCGAATATATTTCACGAACTGTAAAACTTCATTTTTACGTGTTTTTTAGTGAGCTAAATTTTCTTTATAATTTTTTTTTTTCGTACTCGCATGACTTATCTTGCAAAAAGCGCTAGAAAAATTTTGATATTTTACTTTATTTTTATTTTTTTTAATTCACTAAAGAATGCAAAGAGTGAGATTTAGAAATCAATATAAAGAAGGCAATATCTATGTATTGGAGGGCAACAAAAAGATCTTATACTGAACGATTGAGACACTACACCGACCACAACTATCTGGGTATAAAAATTTGGTAAGATGGAAAACTGGACAGGGCAATAAAAGAGAAATACTGCTAAACACCATTCTATGGGATAAATCTATAAATAAAACCAACAAAGAGAGGTTATATGATACCATGGTGAAAAGTATCACGTTATATACCTGTGAAGTATGACCTCTGAAGGAAAGAGCATTAGCTACGCTGAGAACAACGGAAATGGACTTCCGAAGAAGAGCAGCACGAATATCTAGAAGAGAAAGAGTCACCAACGAACGTATTAAAGAAATCAGGGAAATCAAATACAGTATTACAAACGAAAACGACATTCTAACCACACAACTTATCTAGTTTGGACACATTCAGATAATGGACGAAGATCGAATCCCAGATAGCAAGAAAAAGCGAAGTTAACCGAGAACAAGTTGGAGAGAGGGGATAGACAGGGAAACTGAGGAAGGAGACCTAGAAGATCTATGGAACAACCGAAAAAGATGGAGACTGAAAATCAGAAAACTTCGGAGAATGTTGTAAATATATATATATATATATATATATATATATATATATATATATATATATATATATATATATATATATATATATATATATAATATATATATTATATATATTTATATATATATATATATATATATATATATAATAATAGAGGTTTTCACGAATGGTGAAATGTAATACATTAAAATTCCGGGTTTCAATCCGTTCGTCTAACAATAAATTTGCCCGACGTTTCGCCAAAATCTCATTTGGCATTTTCAAGTGCTCTTACTGCTGCTGCGGCTGCTACTCGATACGAGCGGCAGCACAAGCAAGATCACAGTATCGAGTAGCAGCAGCAACAAGAACACTTGAAAATGCCAAATGAGATTTCGACGAGACGTCGTGCAAATTCATTGTTAGACGAACGGATTGAAACCCGAAATTTTAATATATGTATATACATATATATATATATATATATATATATATATATATATATATATATATATATATATATATATATGTATATATATATATATATATATATATATATATATATATATAAAGAAAGATGAAAATGATAGATAGAAACACCGTAGAGTAGAATCTGCGAAAGAAGTAGCTTTCACGAGAAATATCAATGACGAAAAACTCTCCAAAGAAACTGTCAGACTAATAGAAAAACAAAAATCATGAAACAAGTTACGGTGGCATGTGAAAATAAGTTAAATGCTTTGAATAACGGTAAGAAAATGTATTAGAATAGATGTAAGAAACTGTAACAATGAGAAAATTGAAGAAACTCTGGAGAACAAGAAGGATATAAAACTTTTACAAACATCGTTAAATGAAGGACAACTACAAATAACAAAATTAGTAGATGAGCACAACCAAATAATAACTCAAACGAATAAACTATGAATGAATATAGAGTGATTTTACAAGGACCTTTATAAGAGTAAAGTTGAACCACCACCAGACAAAAGCGAGTCAGTTCGAATACGAGTAATGAATGCAGAATCTGAAGATATTCCCAACATCACCAAATATGAAATACAAGATTCTTTAAATAAAATGGCTAAGAGGAAGAGTAGCAAGTGAAGACGGCATACTTGTTGAAATGTTGCAACAGGGCGGAGAGCCCATATTACGAATGCTAACTATATTGTTTAATAAGTGTCTCGAAATGTGCGATGTACCTCGAGACTGGGATAATGCTGTGGTGGTCTTGCTCTTCAAAAAAAGAGATAAGTCTAAAATAACCAACTGTAGACCAATCAGCCTACTATCCGTAATGTACAAATTATTTATGAAAATAATGACTGCGAGACTTACAAAGAAATTAGACCCTTACCAACCTAGAGAACAAGTCGGATTTAGAAAAGGCTTTAGTACACTGAACCACCTTCAAGTATTAAGAACCTAAATAGAAGTCAAACGAGTATAATTTTAAGATTTGGGTGACCTTTGTGGATTACGAGAAAGCGTTCGACTCTCCTGAAATCTGGGCAACATTAAATAGTGTAAGTAACTGTAGAATTGACAGCAAATATTCGCAGATTATTCAGAATATATATATATATATATATATATATATATATATATATATATATATATATATATATATATATATATAATGTAACATTTAAGATAGTATTGAAAACACCAATAAGATAGAAATGGGAAGAGGACACCATCTCGCCAAAATTGTTTACGTTGGCGCTAGAAGATTTTCCATGGACAAGCAAGGGGATAAATATAGGAGAAGAGCAACTCAATCATTTGCGATTCGCGGCTGTTATTGTGCTTATATCTAACAACAAAGAAGAATTGGAAGAAATGCTGAACGAACTTAACAACAAGTCCAGAGAGATTGGTCTGAAGATAAACATCGCCAAAACCATGTTCATGACAAATGATAAAGAAGCAGAACTGAACATGAAAATCACAAGAACGGATTTATACTATATCTTCGACAAAAAATAGTAATATCTAAGGAAAACTTGAAAGCGGATCTATCAAGGAGAATATCATTGGCTTGGTCGCCATTTGGCAGATTGCTGAACATCTTCCTTTCCAGTGTCCCAAATACGCTAAAAGTGAACACATTTGAACAATGCGAATTGCCAGTATTGACATATGGAACGGAAACGTGGACTTTAAATCAAGACATTATAAATAGCCTACAAGTAGCTCAACGGGCAATGGAAAGAAGGTCGTTGAGGGATAGGCTGACTAATAAAGAAATTCGAGGAAGGTCCAAGATAACTGATATAGCTGAGAGGGTAAGCAGGTTGAAGTCGAGATGGGTGGGTCATATTGCAAGACTCTCTGATAATCGATGGACCCATAAGGTAATCAACTGGAGGCCCTAGAATGAGAAAAGAAATAGAAGATGCCCGCAAACCCGTTGGTCTGACGACATCAAAAAACTAGTGGGATACAACTGGATAAACAAGGCCCAAAAGCGAAGAAGATGAACGTACTTAGGGGAGGCTTATGTCCGACGATGGACTGCATAACTGATGATGAAATATTTGTTGAGTATATATATATACATATATATATATATATATATATATATATATATATATATATATATATATATATATATATATATATATATATATATATATATATATATATATATATATATATATATATATATATATATATATATATATATATATATATATATATATATAAATATATATATATATATATATATATATATATATATATATATATATATACATATATATATATATATATATATATATATATATATATATATATATATATCGCCTGTAAAAATCTAAAATTTGGAAATGGTAACAGCGCATTTTTTTCATTTTATACACTTGATCTAGACAGGATTACATAAAAGTAGCGTAAAAGTCACAGACAGGATAACACTGGTCAACACTAATCATGCCACACTAACTTTGATAGCTAATACTGTTTTAGCTAACTACCCTCATTATTAAACTGTAGCTGTTTTGTTTCAATTAGCCTCAGTTTTCTTGTGATACGGTAATACTTATAACTAGTACTACGGCCATAAAAGCAAAGGAACGTTCGCCAAGAAATAGTCATAAAACTATTTGTCTGTGATTTCATCAAAATATTGTGATTTGTTAACTGCGTTAACATGTCGAGAAAGTGTAGTAACGATCCTAACTCTTTTTGTTATGTTTATGGTGAACTGACTTTCAAAAAAACAAAGACGAAATTTCACAAAACTAGTCTTGGAGAGTTATCACCGGTATTTTGGTTTCGCTGTGGCCCATCAAGACAAATCCTGGGTCCCTCATATTTGTTGCATAACGTGTGTGAAGAATTTAATCGATTGGAAGAAAGGGTCCCTTCATATGCCCTTTGCTGTACCCATGCTTTGGACCGAACCAAGAGATCACATTTCGGACTGCTATTTTTCTCTTACTGACGTAAATAGTATAAATTTTAAGAAAAACACACAGTTATTTACCCTAATTTACCTTCAGCCATGAGACCAGTCCCGCATAGTGAAAATTTGCGCATCTGCGTCCGTTGAGGTTGACGATACACAATCCTCCACTTCGAGCCAATGTGTTGATGAGGACGATGACTCTGAGTTTGAAGAAATTGTAACCAAGCCACACTTGATAACTCAAGGAGACCTAAACGATTTGGTTCGCGATTTAAATTTGTCAAAAAAGCGGTCAGAACTATTAGGATCTCTATTAAAATGATGGAATTTGCTACATCATGAAACTAAAATCAGCTATTTTCCAAATCGTGATCAACACTTCAGATCATACTTTTCTCAAGCCGGGGACCTGGTATATTGTAATGATATAAATGGGGTTATGAAGATTTTAGAAATCGATTTTGATCCCTCTCAGTAGCGTTTTTTCATTGACTCTTCTAAAACAAGTCTAAAAGCAGTGTTGCATAACGGAAATATACTTCCTTCTGTACCTCTAGCCCATGCTGCTAATATGAGAGAAACTTATGAAAACATGAAGTTATTACTTGAAAAAATCAAGTACAGTACATATTCTTTCAAAATCTGTGGCGATTTAAAAGTTGTTGCTCTATTACTCGGACTTCAGCTGGGTTATACTAAAGTCTGCTGCTTTTTATGTGAATGGGACAGTCGAGACAGAACAAACCACTATCATAAAAAATATGGCCTACGCGTGCATCCTTAATTCCTGGACAAAAAAAATGTGAAGTATTTACCCATTGTAGAGCCATCTGAAGTACTTCTTCCACCATTGCATATTAAATTAGGCCTGATCAAAAATTTTGTAAAGGCAATGGATCGCAATGGTAGTGGATTTTTGTATCTAAAAGAAAAATTCCCCAAAATAAGTGATGCAAAGATAAAAGAGGGTATTTTCGTATGATCTCAAATCAGGAAGTTAATAAAAGATCCGGTATTCGAAGAAAAATTGAGAGATTTAGAAAAACCAGCATGGAAATCTTTTAAGAATGTTGTTGCAAATTTTTTGGTTAACCATAAGAGTGAGAGCTACAGAGAGTTGGTTAGCGAGCTATTGTTGGCTTATCAAGCATTGGGTTGCAACATGTCACTCAAGATTCATTTTTTAGACTCACACCTGGAATTTTTTCCTCAGAATTTGGGGGCTGTGAGCTATGAGCACGGAGAAAGGTTCCATCAGGACATTCCTAAGATGGAAAAACGGCAAATGGAACTCAAATATGTTGGCAGATTACTGCTGGACAATCAAAAGGGAGCAACCAGGATCTAAATTTGCTAGAAAATTTTAGATCGTAACTTCATAATAAAACTTTTTTACATTTTTAGTTTAGGAGGTCATTGTTTTTTGAAATATTTTAAATTACTTAAGAGAATAAAATTCTTGGCTAACAGATTTTTTTTAAATGTTTGTTTTTACTGCCAACCACCTATTAAAGTAAAAAATATCATAAAAGTCCTTATGGCACGACAAAGTTACAATTTTGTGTACCAGTGTAACTGTTCTCTTACTTGATACTTGAAGCTCAATAACAGTATAAAAAATTATTAAGTCGCTTAAAAAAAATAGTATAGTAGTACAATAATATAATTAAAAATATATGCCCCATTAATTTTTCGAAAAACCTAAGTTAAATAAATTTATCAAGAAGACATATATGATCGAAGAACTTTTTCTTAAAAGCAGTTTTATGCGGGTCTTTATACGACAAACATTTTACTTATAATATTTGTTCCAAGAGATATCAGGAATTTCAAAGTAATGTCAATTTCTAAAAGTAAATTCTTAAATTCCAAACTTTTCAAGCAAATAAGCACTGATAATGTTTGCATTTATTAAAACCTTATTTACTTTGTATCCAGTGAGTCCTGAAATACAAACGTTTTACAACGAACGAGTTCAAAAAAATTACTTATAAATCCATCCTCCATTCTCTGACTTTTAAATATTTGATTATCCTGTCATTTTACATTTTTGAGCCACACTCATTATTCATTTAGACATTTAAAATAGCATCCTCTTTCGGTGTTTTTGTGAAGATTTATCTCCATTTATTTTCCGTTTTTTTTTTAACAAAAACAGTTGAAAGTTTTGATAAATCCAGCAACACCGAGTATTAATAAAAGGTAATGTTGCACAGGGGACTTTGCTAATAAATATATTTAATTAATTTGCTGTGATAATTCAAGTCTCTGATTATGATAGGGTAGATAAAATAAAAGATGGGGTACAGCACATGAATTAACAGAGCCGTATTTCAACTAATTCCATAGTAAGAAATATCCAAGTAACTGATTTACCGTCGATAGTGCAATTACTAAAGGTATAATTGAACTACTTTATAGTAATCTAATTACTATTAGTAGTGAAGTTTACATAACCATATTTGATATTAATAGAAAATAATTGTACAGGGTGAGTCAACGATAGACTAAACTTCATTATCTCATTTGTTTTGGGAATGACGAAAAAATGTTAAATACAATAATTTTAGGGAATGTTAAGGTGCACAGTTTAAAATTATTTTTGAGTATACAGGGTACTTCAAAAAAGTGTGGCCTATATAACATATCTCTTTTTTTAAATGGAATATCCTATTTTCTAATTTATTTTTAAATTCTAGGTAAAATTTTATAACTTTTTTATTAATAATGTTATATACCTAAACCCTATTTCAATTTTTTTTAAAAAATACTAGTTTTCAGTTTTGTAAAAAAATTACCAGTAGCGCCAGTTTGTTTTTGAAGGTGAAATACTCATAATTGGTACGAGCGTTCTATAGAGATGAAAAAAAAATATATATGTAAAGAAATTTGAGTTAGATGCTACAGGGTGTTCAAAATAAATTTTTGCATTTCAACTATTTTAAGTTGAAAAATCTCAAATTTTTTAAATGGCACACTGTGTATATTATTATTTTTTCTTATAGATTTTACAAAACCCTCCAACTTTTATTAAGTATGTCATATACCTATTTCTAATAGTTTTCGATTTATTTTGAATTTTTCAATTTTTACCCTTGTTTTTAATACACTTACGCTGTTCTGAAAACATAAATTAGAAAAGTTAATAATAATTTTAATATAGTTTAACTTATCTAATAATTAAATATTCTGACGTAATAAATGTTCAAAAATATACTTGAATACACATGTTTAGTCGTTTTACTATATTTTCCTTCACTTTCCTTAGCATAAAGGGCGTTATTGTCCTGCACGCATCCCGTATCCTAGTTTCCATATCTACTGGTGTTGCAGGGGGATTCACATAAACACGATGTTTAATATAGCCCCACAAAAAGAAGTCTAAAGGTGTTAAGTCACATGATCGAGGGGCCACTGAATGAATTCATCCCTAGCGATCCATTTTTGTGGGTAACGATCGTTTAAAAATTCCCGAACTTCCCGGTGGTAATGAGCAGGAGCTCCGTCTTATTGAATCCACATTTGTTCCCCTTTAAAGTTATCAACTTCTTCAAGAAGCTGGGGTAATTCGTTCTGAAAAAAATTTAGATTTCTAGACCCTTTCGAAAATTTAATATTCCACACCATACATTAAGCGACCAATGGTTTTGGTTTTGAACTTCCCGGACCCAAAATGGAGTAACTGTTGAATAATAATACATGTTATGGCTGTTAACTGCTCCATTACTGCGAAAAGTAGTTTCATCAGAAAATATTATTTTGGATAAAAAATTTGGATCGGCCTCCGTTGCTTCATTCATGGTGGTACAAAAGTTTACTCGTCATTCGAAACACGGTCGTGAAGTTATTGGCATAGTTACATATGAAAGGGATGATACCTGTGTTTTCTCGTGGTGCGATTAGCCGTAGATTGAAATGTGTCAGATAAGTCAGCTAGTTGACGGCTGCTAACCTGGGGATTATCTTCAACATGAAGTAAAATCTCCATTTCTTTTTCCTCATTGGTAGCATTCTGGTTTACTACTTTCCGTTTCGTATACTCAACGCTACCACTACCATCAAATCGTTCCACTAAGCACTGAAAAGATTTTCTAGATGGTATACGTCTATTAGGGTACTTCGCTCCGTAAAGCCTTACTGCCAAAAGACAATTTTTTTCCCTCCTCGCCAATATATAAACCATATCAATTAATTCATTTTTAGGAAAATCCACAACCTTTATACATCACTTACTACAACAAATTAAACTATTTTTACTTACTTAATAGATATGTCAAAATCTGACAACGTCTACGTTTTTATTTTGTCTTGGCAACTATAATGTTATAGCGTAAGTATATTAAAAACAAGGGTAAAAATTGAAAAATTCAAAATAAATCGAAAACTATTAGAAATAGGTATATGACATACTTAATAAAAGCTGGAGGGTTCTGTAAAATCTATCAGAAAAAATAATAATATGCAGGGCTTGCCGTTTAAAAAAAATCTGAGATTTTTCAGTTTAAAATAGTCAAAATCCATAAATTTATTTTAAAGACCCTGTAGCATCTAACTCAAATTTCTTTAAATATATCTTTTTTTTCATCTTTATAGAACGTCGTACCAATTATGAGTATTCCACCTTCAGAAACAATGGCGCTACTGGCAATTTTTTACAAAACTGAAAACTAGTATTTTTTAAAAAAAAAATGGAAATATTAGAAAAACTACTAGGTTTAGGTATATAACATTATAAATAAAAAAGTTATAAAATTTTACCCAGAATTTAAAAATAAATTAGTAAATAGGATGTTCCAGTTAAAATAGAAAAACATATTTTATATCAGCCACACTTCTTTGAAGTACCCTGTATATTCAAAAATAATTTTAGACCGTGCACCTTAACATTCCCTAAAACTATTATATTTAACATTTTTTCGTCATTCCCGAAACAAATGAGATAATGAACTTTACTCTATCGTTGACTCATCCTGTACATTTAATACATTTCATATTAGTTATCTTATTTAGAAGAATTATAAATACCAAGTTACTAAAAGCTTTTCCCTTTTTCTTGCGAAAATGCTTGCAACCCGATACAACACATGATATAAAATGTACACAAATAATGATAAATTTTTTTATTATAAGTAGTTACATTTGCCGAAACCTCCCACTCCATGTGGCTGGTTGAGGGTAGCGTTACCACCGCCTACGTCTCTCTTATTATTTTTCAGTACTTGATAATAAGAAAGAATAATTTCCAGTTTTTACTGTTCCAAAATTTAACCTGTTTTTCTTTTTCAAAAACAATTTTCGTGAGAAAATTATTAAAGAACGTAAAAAGAAATTTTTTCTTACAAATTTAAAAAAGATTTTTAATTTATTTGTCATCTGAATGAAAGCCGTTATTCCCCACATGCATCCCTATTATTTATATCATCTCTTGAGAGTGGCAGACGCACCTAAGGGTATTTAAGTTAAAAATTAGCAGTCCTTATCCTCATCTGATGACCAGTGAGAAGCTTCATCAGAATCTTTTTATGTCGCTTTTGTCATGTTCCGGCTATTCTACTTTGTTAGTAAAATAAATTCCAGAGATTCTTGAGAGAACGGTATTCTGTTTGTCTTAAATGATGAACGTAAACATGGCAGTAGTGGGTCTAAGTTAAGCTTCCTAGAAATTAAAGTGATTTTTTTTTTTTCATTTGAGTAGCAAACATCAATTCTAAGTTAAATATCCTTTCCATTAATTACTGTTTTTTTGCCGTTTACTCCGATAGATCAGTATTGTAGAATAAATATTTCTTAGTGCTGCTTCTGGATTATTACTTCTCACTACCTGAACTACCATAAAATAATCTAAACAGTGCAGAGTAAGTAGATAAATACAACAAAAAACTGGTTATTTAAACACAAAATTTTCACAATATTTTTATTTTTCAGTGCAGTAGTAGGTAAGTATTGTGGAAATTTTGTGTTTAAGTCACCAGTTTTTTGTTGTATTTAATTATGAGTTCCCATGAAGTAAAACCCACAACAGTTCATAGTAAGTAGATAAATTTAGCGTAATTGAATTGCCGTAGAATAATTGAATTACAGCCATTAATATCTAACTGACTACACTTTTCAAATTACCGATAACTGAGGATTAATATTTTCAATTACTTTTGGAAATAATTGGTAATTGTAACTGAAGAAGTTTTTTTAGTACCCGTTAGACCTTAACGGATATTTTAAGAATTCGATAAGAATATAGCCTTGTTTGGCTTCGGTTAAGGTTTCAAAGTAAATTTGCGTAGGAAGGTACGTTGTTGGAATCTGAATATTAACATAAATATGCATTACGTTCCAATCATTTGGTGTGTGCCGACCACTACCTGCTTTCCTCTAATTATTTTACTCCCTATTTTTTTTTCTGTTTTATTGGCTTCGCGAACTTAGCGTATTAGCCACAAGCTTGTATATATGTGAAATCTAAAACGTCACACCCAGCCGCTAGCTCCGCATTCGAACTAGCGACCTTTGGCTCACTTGATGGGATCTCAACCCACCGCGCAATTAGGGCCGGATTTATCACCGCCGTATTAAGGCCGGCTTTTATTTATTAAACTATAATTTTTATAAATATTTTTTTTTTTTTTTTATTGGTCTAGCACACGTGCTGCAGGGAAGTTCCTAAAGCGCTCCAGGAGCGGCACGAGTGCGGAAAAAGCGATTCACGTTGTTCTTGAATCGCTGTAAATTGTACTCGGTGGGAAACACAGCGCTGGGCAAATTATTCCAAAGGGATGACGTTCTCCATATAAAAGATTGCTTGAAAAGCGTTGTACGCGGAGTAACAAGCTGAACCTCATACGGATGCGAAGCACCAGCGCGAAGTGTATTTCTAACATGCACCGCTTTGGGAGGAATTAAGCGGGCTACATCCTTCGAACACTTTCCATGAAAATACTTGTAGAACAGACTCAAGTCGCCAACCGTTCTTCGATGTTCCAGCGAATCAAGGCCGCCGGTCAATTCCGGGTCCCCAATCAGACGGACCGCTCTTCTCTGAACAGAATCCAACAAATGCAGTGTATGTTTGGGAGCGGAGCCCCAAACGTGGGAGCAGTATTCCATACTTGGTCGAATTTGGGCTTTGTAAAGAATTAACAGTTGTTGGGGGGTGTAAAGCTTTCTGGTTCTAAATAATATTCCCAACTTTTGAGAAGCTCTCCTTGCTATGCCTGCAACATGTTCATGCCAAGACATATTTGCTCCCAAACTAACGCCCAACAAATTGAGCGACGATGCTAGGGGAATGGAGTGCCCCGACATAACTATGTCGGGTTCAGCAACGTTAACTTTTTTAGAAAAAACTGCCGCTTGGGTTTTTGTAGCGTTAAATTCCACTTGGTTACTGTCACCCCAAGATAGAATTTCTTCCAGGTCTTTGTTAAGTTGAACGACCTCCTGCTGTCTGCGGATATTCGCCTGAGCAGCCGATGTCCGGGCGTTCAAGGTGAATGAAGAGACAAGCGTACTGTCATCTGCAAAGCTATAAATTGGATTCCCGGTCTTTTCCAGCAGATCGTTAATGTAAATGAGAAAGAGAGTAGGAGACAGTATAGAGCCCTGGGGCACACCAGCGTTGATAGTGAGGGTGTTAGAAAGAAATCCGTCGACCGCCACTTGTAAAGAACGCTCTCTGAGGAAACATGAGAGCCACAAACAGAACCTTTCAGACATACCATAAGAGCGCAACTTAGCCAACAGTCCATCGTGCCAAACACGGTCGAATGCCTTGGATATGTCAAGAGCAACCGCTCGAGATTCTCCAAAGTGTTCAATTGCGTTGTTCCAAACATGTGTTACATAAGTCAGAAGATCTCCTGTTGATCTATGTTTACGAAAACCATATTGGTGATCGCCATGCATGCATTGATAACCTTTTCCATGACTTTCGATATTATTGAAAGCAGTGCAACTGGTCGGTAGTTATTTGGCAAGGTCTTCTTACCTTTTTTAGGTATCGGCTGAACTGTGGCACATTTCCAGCAGGACGGAAATATTCCCTTTCTGTAGGATAGGTTAAAAAGTCTACAGAAAACTGGTGTTAGTTCCCTTTATATTCTTTTGTCTTGTAAGGTATATAATTGTTGATAAAATAATTCGATGATCTGTAAAATATCTCTTTTCTTTGTTATTACATTACCATACATGTATTTCTTTCCTATTGTGTTCTTCCTTCTCAAGACTTTTAAGCTTTTATTCTGTTCTACAACGTTTTTAATTTCCTCTGCATTTTTTGTCTTTTGTCTTTTCTAATTTCCCTCGATATCTCTCTATTTATAAAGGGTGTTTTTTATAGAGGTATAGAACTTTGAAATGGAATAAAACAAAGATGAATTTTTTAAATTGACATGAAATTTACTTTATTCGAAAGATAATCTTCTGGCATTATAATTTAAATATGACTTCTGGCATATGACCGCCACGGCTGACTCGGACGTAGTCTAATCTGGAGGTCCAATTTTCGATGACTTTTTCCAACATTTGTGGCCGTATATTGGCAATAACGCGGCGAATGTTGTCCTCCAAGTGGTCAATCGTTTCGGGCTTATCGGCGTAGACTAGCGACTTCACATATCCCCACAGAAAATAGTCTAGCGGCGTTAAATCGCACTATCTTGGAGGCCAATTCACGGGTCCGAAACGTGAAACTATGCGGTTACCAAACGTTTCCTTCAATAAATCAATTGTGGCACGAGCTGTGTGACATGTTGCGCCGTGTTGTTGAAACCACAGCTCCTGCACATCATGGTTGTTCAATTGATGAACGAAAAAGTCAGTAATCATGGCTCTATAGCGGTCACCATTGACTGTAACTTTCTGACCAGCATCGTTTTTAAAGAAGTACGGACCAATGATTCCACCAGCCCATAAAGCACACCAAACAGTCAGTTTTTCTGGATGTAACGGTGTCTCAACATACACTTGAGGATTATCATCACTCCAAATACGGCAGTTTTGTTTATTGACGTATCCATTCAAACAAAAGTGAGCTTCATCGCTAAACAAAATTCGCTTATGAAAATCGGGATCAACGGCAATCTTGTTTTGGGCCCATTCACCGAATCTACGCCTTGCTAGGTGATCGTGTGGCTTCAAATGTTGCACGAGTTGGATTTTGTAAGCACGCAAACCAAGATCTTTCCGCAAAATCTTCCATAAAGTGGATGAACACATTTCCAATTCCTGTGCACGATGGCGGATAGACTGATTCGGGTCTTCCTCTACGCTACGCTCTACAGCAGCAATGACTTCTTCTGTACGCACTGTACGACGTCTCTGTGGATGCGTATTATCATTTAGAGTAAACGTGGTGCGAAAACGTTCCATAGTTAATCGAATTAATTGCTCTGATGAACGATTATGTTGACCGTAAAATGGACGTAGTGCGCGATACGTATTTCGAACAGAACCATGATTTTCAAAATAAATTTGCACAATTTGGAAGCGTTGTTCAGGCGTCAGTCTATTCATGTTGAAATGCCAAACCAAACTAAACATAAATCACTTGACAGCTGACAAAATGACCGCCAGTTAAAAAAGTGTTGCCAACTTAAAGTTTTATACCTCTATAAAAAAAAACACCCTTTAGTTCTGTATTCATCTGTAGTCTTATCCACGATTTCTCACCTTTGCTTTATTAGCTATCTTACTCTTTGATTTAATTTCTGTTCTTTTTGTTGTTTTGAACAAGTTTTGTCAATGGCATTTTCTATATTATTTTTGATGTTTTTAAATATGTCATCCGCTGCTGTATCTTCATTGTGTTCCAAGGAGCTTGCAATCTCTCTTCTAAGATTTACATGAAACAAATTATTTTTTAAATTTATCGTATTTATTTCATATTAATTAAAAAAAACTTTTACTTTTCTAAACGAAGAACCTAATCCACTCTGAAAACTTTTAACGCAAAAAAGGGTCGGTGGTATTTAATTGAAATTAATCTTTGGTTTCTGGGATAAACTTCCATTTTAGTGACTTAAAGCTAAACTAGAAGATTATTTAGCATTCCTTTTGAACCGTATATTTCAGCGTAAATCATTTAAAAGTAAAAGGAGCGGAAAATTTATTGAACGAATGAAAATAAAATATGGAACCTTATTTTCTTTGCTGTAGCATCAAAAAGAAGATTTTATTTATGTTATGTATACGTTACCTGTAAATACATACTCCAGCGCGTGAAATAATAAGGAATAAATGGTCATGACAAATTTGAAGCCAGCTGCAATCTATACTATATGAGAGTGGATTGAAAATTTGAGATCTGACAAACAAGGACCAAGATTTCAGACAAAGTTTACACTTATTCGATAGATGGCTATAGAGAAAACACAAAGTGCCACGTTTGATGACGATCTAGCGATTAAGTTTCCTTGATAAAATTTCTATATTTCAAAGGAAATCAGGGTTAAATTAGGTGTAATGTGTGATAACGCTCTTTCTTTTACAACTGTAATAATCTAGACCGGTTAGCTCAAGCCTAAGAAAATGAACTTTTTTGTTGAATAACCAAGAACCGCAACAATGCTGGCAGTCGCCGGTTAAGTTCACCAAATCCTTATGCCAACCTTCGATTAATTAAAAATTACTTATTTCTTTTGAAATGCAAATATTATAATAATAATAATAATAATAACACGACAAACGACAAGGAAACCCCAACAGGACAAAACCAAAATTCAAATGGCAAATAAGAATAGAAAACAAAATCAACAACATCAGGAGAGATCTAGGACATCTTACCCAGTTTATAAGCGGGAACGCGTCCAAACGTGTCACACAAGGGGCAAACAAGATCAAATCTAAGTCTCCCAACAGAACACTGCCAGAAATCCTCGATACCCTGAAAACAAAAACTATCTGTATATGCCGCAAGACTCCGTAGATACAAAGAATCAAATGAGAGGAAAGACACCAACAACCTCTTCCGAAGAAGCGAAAAACAGTTCTACCGGAAAACTATGTACAACAAACAGATAGCAGTGACTGAACCACCAAACAAGCAAGAACTCACAGATTATTGGAAAAGTATCTGGTCAGAACCCAAACTACACAATAATAACACCCCCTGGATCACAGCCGAAGACGACAAACATAAACATGTGACAGAACAAGAAAATCCCACATTAAATACACAAGAAATTACAGAAACTATCAAACACACACACAACTGGAAATGTCCTGGAATAGACAATATACAAAACTTCTGGTACAAACAGTTTACCACCACACACGAAGCACTCGCACACCAAATCAACAAAGCCATTCTACAACCACACACATTTCCCACTTTCCTTACACAAGGAATAACATACGTTAAACCCAAAAGCTCAGACACCACAAACCCAGCAAACTACCGACCTATCACCTGTCTTCCAACCCTATACAAGATCATCACAGCCACGATTTCGAAGAAAATAGAACAACACCTAATAGACAATAATATTCTCACAGAAGAGCAGAAGGGATGCAGGAAAAATAGTCGAGGATGCAAAGAGCAGCTGATTATAGATAGCGTGATTATGGGACAAACTAGAAAAGAACACAGAAACCTTCACATCGGTTACATAGACTATAAAAAAGCCTTCGACTCCATACCCCACAGCTGGTTAATCAGAGCCCTAGAAATCTATAAAATCAACCAACACCTCAGGCAGTTTCTCGCGCAAATTATGAAAACATGGAAAACCAAAATACGCCTAGAAACACAAACCGAACGCATCCAAACAGAAGAGCTGTACATCAGACGGGGTATATTTCAGGGAGACTCGCTCAGCGCTCTATGGTTTTGCCTCTGTCTCAATCCACTCTCAAATATACTAAACAGAACAGAGCACGGCTTCAATATCAGACACCAAAAAGTGAATCAACATAAAATAAACCACTTCCTATATATGGACGACATAAAACTCTACGCTGCCACACAAACACACCTGAAAGAACTGCTCAAAATCACAGAAAAATTCACCTTAGATGTCAATATGGAATTTGGTATAAGTAAATGCAAAGTGCTTCACATCAACAAAGGCCAATGGAAGTGCCACCATGAGACAGAAACCATCAACAATGAAACACTCGATAACATGTTCGACAAAGAAACATACAAATATCTAGGCTTCCAACAAAGCACCAAACTCAACCACACTCACATCAAAACAGAGCTCAGAACCGAATTCAAAAACAGACTGACGAAACTTTTGCAAACAAAACTCAACTCTAAGAATCTCACTAAAGCCATCAACACGTTCGCTATACCTATACTCACATATTCATTTGGTATCATCAAATGGTCACAAACAGACATAGAAAATATTCACATCCTTATACGATCTCAATTCACCAAATACAGGAAATTACACCCCAACGCATGCAAAGAAAGACTTACCATCGAGAGGAAGGCAGGAGGAAGAGGAATTATAGACATCAGATCATTACACACGAAACAAATACAAGCACTTAGGAAATTCTTTCACAGCAAGCAAACCAGCCTCCACACAGCGACAGTGAAAGCAGATAAAAACTACACACCTCTCGACTTAGCCCGGGCAGACCACTCAGCAGACACACACAGTCACACCCAATTACAACAGGAAAAGATGAAAACGTGGTCAGAGAAAACACTCCACGGAAAACACAGATACCACATAGAACAAGACCACGTAAATAAAAAACAATCATACACCTGGTTACAGGATGGGCAGCTATTCCCTGAAACAGAAGGCTTCTTACTTGCCATCCAGGATAAAGTCATATTAACCAGAAACTACCAAAAGCATATCATCAAAGACCCGACTATTGCAGAGGACAGATGTAGGAAATGCCACCAGCAGACAGAAACGATCGAACACATAACGAGCGGATGTAAAATATTGGCCGGAACGGAGTACACAGCCAGGCATGATTCAGCTGCCAAAGTGGTTCACCAAGCACTAGCCACAACATACAGACTCATAGAAAACACAGATCCCTACTACAAATACACGCCAACATCCATACTTGAAAATGAAGATTACAAGCTCTACTGGGATATCGGTATCCATACAGATAAAACAGTCTCCGCCAATAGACCCGATATTACTTTTCAGTGCAAAAAAGGAAAAGTCACCTATCTGATTGACATAGCTGTCCCCAACGACACAAACGTCCAAACGAAATACACAGAAAAAATTTCCAAATACACAGACCTTGCAACGGAAATAAAAAGGCTATGGAGACAAGAAAAAGTCATCATTGTCCCCCTCATTATATCAGCCACAGGCCTTACACCAATAACATTCACACCACATTTAGTGCAATTGGGACTCAACACGGACATACACAGAAACATTCAGAAGTCAGTGATTTTGAAAACATGTAACATTGTCAGGTCATTCCTTCATACGGAATGGTAATAGCGTTTGTGCTGACTTGGTTTTGGCCCGTCAGCCAAACATGGAACCACATTGATATTGTATACACCAACATTTAGAAACTAGTATTGCATATAAAATACAAAATATAATAATCAATACACAATCTACTACCATGATAGAAGTTAATATTAATACTGTGGGTGGCTAAATGTAAAGCTACTACTATATATGTAACATTAGAGAGGTCGATTGCATATAAAATACAAAATCTCAAGATACAATGTACCACCATGATAGAAGTTAATATTAATACTGTCGAAGGAGTCAACATAAGCTATGAACAATTGTTTTTACTGCTCTTTTAAACTTGTGACCTGACGCATCCCTCAGATCAACAGGCACATTATTGTACAATTTAGCTATTTGGTAGCTGAAAGAACGCTCATACATTGAAGTCAAGTGCATGGGCGGAGTCAAGGTGAATTTATGCCTCAGATCCAGATTATGTGCGTCGGATCTAAATTTTATTTTGCTATATAAGTAGCCAGGACACTTATTACAAATAATCCTATTATATAGGTGTGTATCACCCGTCTTTCATTCATTCTTAACCACTTTATGTCACGCAATTTTGCACTGACACCTCTCTCACGGCCTCGAATACCGCCAATAAAACGCACGCACGAATTTTGCATAAGTTGGATCCTCTTAGCGTCACAGTCTAAAAGGCAGGGCCCGTACACCACATCACAGTAGTTAAAGTGTGACAGAACAATGGAGTCACACAAAATCTTTCTAAGGTTCTCGGTCAGAAGAGCGCGTTGATTGAAAATTAATTTAAGGTTAGCGAATGCTCTTTTAATAGATAAATTTATATGTCCTGTGAATCTCAGATCGGAGTCCATTACTAGGCCCAAGTTTCTGGCATCACTTAGCACTACATTATTCAAGCTAATTTGTCGCAGATTCTGGTGCCGAATCCGAGACTGAGTCCGCCCAAATAACAGAATCCTTTATCCTTTATTTCTAAGCAATCTACACTAGAGACCTTCATAAGGGCATCCAGATCAAGCGTCAGTTTATCATTAACCTCCAATATTTGGTCTGGTTTAAAAGAAATGTATAATTGCGTGTCATCAGCGTAGAAATGCACTGAGGAATATTTTAAGTATGAAATAAGTTGTGACGTATAAATGGTGAAAAAGAGCGGGCCCACGATCGATCCTTGAGGCACACCGCAGGACATTTTCAGAGAGCTCGATAGCGCATTACCAACTCTAACCATCTGCTTCCTACCAGTAAGGTATGCATTAATAAAACGCCGTGCGCTGTCATCAAAGCCGATATAATTCAGAATGCTCAGAAAAAGATCGTGATTTGCTGTCAATTCGTCACGATCCGCAGCCTCCAGGATATTGTCCATTACCCTCAATAGAGCAGTAGTACAGCTGTGATCCTTACGGAAGCCCGATTGTGCAGAGGGCAAAATTTTAAAACTGGCGACATACTGTCTGATTTGTCCGTCCATCACTCTTTCAATTATTTTGGAAAGAGTGGGCAGAATGCTAATAGGTCTTAGGTCCTTTAGTTCACTCGGACAATTGACCTTGGGAAGCGGCAAAACAAATGATGTTTTCCAGATTTCAGGAAAAGTACAGGTCTCAATAGAAAAATTTTCCAAATGGACAATTACTGGAATAATATGAGGACAGCAGCGAATTATCATTGTCAACCCGATCTGATCACAGCCAATGGAAGATAAGGCCTTCTGTACATCCTCAACCGTTGCTAATCTAAATCGAAAATTACCCCCGCCGAGTTTTCTATTATTATTATAAAAATTTAAAATCTCAGGGTTCGGTTCGCAGGATTGTGCCGCACCTGAGAAGAACCTATTAATATCATCAGCACTACCCAAGAACTCAGGAATCACCTTTTTATTTTTTGAGTAGATATCCATTTTCTTCATAAGTTTCCAATTATCTCTTGGTCCATTATTTCGAATACTATTTTCAAGATATGCTCTTTTTTCCCGAGCTAACAAAATTTCTAAGCTGCCTATAAGACTCCCAGCTGTCTGGAGTTTTTCTTTTTTTATATTTGGATAGAGCTTTATCCCGGAGAGACATACAAAATTTTATATTCTGAGTTAACCACGGTGCCTTCAGTTTTGTAATAATTGAAGTTTTTATTGGCGCATGTACATTAAATACCTCCAACAGAAAGAAAATAAAAGTCTCATCCTTCAGGTCAATATTAGGTAAATAATTCAATTCAAACGGTATCGCCTGAAGATCCTGATAGAAAGCCATATGATCAAAATTCCTGTAATCGCGATATGTTGTCAAAAAAAGGCCTAGTTTAAAAATTTCAAGCTTTAATTGACAGTTTATTAGGAGGTGGTCAGAAGCATTGAAAGTAGGGTCGACACCAGACTCCACTATCAGATTCTTTTTGGAGCACATTAAATCAAAAAGCGTCCCACCACCAGTTCCGTACCTGGAGGGTTCATCAATTAGCTGAGATAGACCGTATGCAGACAAAAGCATCAAAAAGCGCTGTGTATAAATACAGTCCATATTCGAAACTTCTATATTGAAATCACCAGTACACACCAAAGCATCACAGCCAAGCAATCGACAAAATTGACAAAAATTTTTCAAAAATCTTAACTTTCCAAACAACTAGAACAGGTAGTTCTAGCCGCTAATGTCGGTCTTCGGTTCGATCATGCCCATATAAATAAATTAAGGAGGTTTTGCTGGCATTTTCTCTTTTTTTTGGCGTAACATCACCATATATTGTCACGGAAACTTCTTATCTGTAGACTGAAAAAATAACTGAAGATTAACCAAAATTTATATTGCCTTTTTTACGCAGGTCTGTAAAATACAATTATATCAAAATTCCTATCTTTTGCAATTTTCACCTCTTATAAATTCAAATTTGCATATTTCTATGGCAATTTGTTTTCATTTCAATTCTATTTAGATGAGTAACTCAATTAAAGTAAGATTTACATTTTCTGGAGTAAAAACACCGAAAATAAAAAAGGGACTTGACTTTTCAAAGAAATTTTTCTGCTTTTATATTTACGGTATTTTGATTTTTACAAATAAATTTTAAATTTAAAAATAAAGTATATTAAAACCGGTCCAACCGAGTTGGTTAATTTACGTCATACTCAGTGACGTAACCAGATTTACGCGTCGGCGTCGGTGGCATATATATATATATATATATATATATATATATATATATATATATATATATATATATATATATATATATATATATATATATATAATAAAGAAAGAGAAAGCGTTTCCAATGGGTACTTTTCCTGTTATACCAACATTCCATTCTAATGACGTAGTACCTAATTTGTACTTAACCGGTTGTTTCCTGGTTATTCAACCTTTTTTTCCCTTTTGTTTTGAGTGATCCTTTACTTCTGTCAGATAGTTGTCCTTTGTCAGCGCCTTGTCAAACTTGTCATTTCTTTTCAGATCACAGGTGGTTAATTAATTTTGATTTTTCAGCATCCAAGGTTTCTAAAGGCATCCTTGCTATAAATGCCATATCTTTAAATTAATATGTTAGTGAATAGTCGCTGGTTTATTTCAGTGTCGGTCTTTGGTGTGACAATTGTTATTTATGGTCATTCTTGTTATATTAATTCGCACACTACTTGTGAGTCACTTGCAACTTTTACTTTGGTACTTCTTCATAATAATAATAATAATCTGTACGCTTTTATAACAATAATAAGAATTTATTGATAATTATAAAATTAAAAATTAATAATTAAAAATTAAACTTAACAATAATAATTTTCTGTGCCCGACTTTCCTTATTGGTTGCTTCGTTATCTCTTTTTCAGTTTGTGCCCTGATGAAGGACCCAACCTAGGACCGAAATATTGGCTAAATGAATATTCTGTGAACATCTGTTGTGCTCCTTTGCCGAGTTCCCCAACTATTTTCATATCTTAGTATATATATATATATATATATATATATATATATATATATATATATATATATATATATATATACTGTGTTACGAAGTTCACCGCATATATTAAAATGGATGACTCGTGGAGCCATGTAAAAGCATATTCATTACTTTTTTTTCAAATTTGAAAATTTTTGAATAATTAAAAAAAGGTTGTAAAATTCCATTTTACCAAATTATTTACAAAATTGACCTTCAGCTAAATGGCCGTTTTTGTACGAGCAGGTCTATGTTGCCAAATCTACGATTTTATCGAATAATTAGGGATTTTCAAATTTTGGGTACAGTTAATATAACAAATCAAAATAATAATAGATAATACACATAGTAAAAATAATATTTAAACATACTTTATTATTTATTATATCAAAACTATTTCCTTAATTACAAGCGAAAGCAAACTCATAATTGACTTGATCATTACGTGATGAAAATATAACTTATTCAATTCTGATAGTGGAAAAAACGAAACATGTCATGTACTTTTCACCAATATAATAATAAACGAAGATTTTTACGAGTGAAAATCTGAAAAAAAAAGTTCGTTGATTCTTGAAGTCACTGCCTCTTAAGAAGTGGAGTTGACCTTTAAGTGAAGTTAGCTGTTTTATTTTGATGTACCTTAAATGAGCAATTGCTCTCCATATAAAATATCCTAGGTTTTCCGTTACATAATCACTAAACCACTTTAAATTCTCTTATATTTCTTTCTAATTATTTTCTTATTAGAATTATATATTATAAAGTCTCGTATGTCAAGTAATTTTGATACTGATATTTGAAGATAAGCCATTTTTTGTGGATTCTGCTTTATAGGCATTTTTAGAATTTCTATTTCTTTTTCTATTTCTATTTCTATTTTCTATATTTATAAAAATAGTAAAAAAAAATTAAGAAACAAATAGCCCAAATTAAAAATTTGAAAAAGGTTATTTGAAGTTTGTTATTCGTATCGCTGTTAGAGTAGGAAAGTATTGGATTTTAAAAATACAAGTAGGTGGAAGTTGAGAAAACTAATGATAGAACGAAGGATGATCTCACGTACCTATTCTCTCTCTCCACACAGTTGCATTTTCTGGAAAAGTACTAGTTTTTATACATCAAGTATATTACACTATTTAAAATAAAATTTGAAGTTTATTGCTATTACAACAAGAAAATTTTGAAGTCTACTGCAGCTAAGCTAGGTGATACATACCTATCTAAAATTTACAAAATTTTATAACAAACCATCTGAAGAAGCTGTCGTACAGCGAAACATGTCATGGTGTTAAAAATAAAAAGTTTAGTGGAAATTTAAGTAGTGTTTTATTTCTTGCAAAACTTCCAGTTATGGATCTCCACCAAGTATCGGCTGAATTAATCCAAGTATACATATATATATATATATATATATATATATATATATATATATATATATATATATATATATATATATATATATATATACGAGGCTGGTTTGAAAAGTCCGTGCAAAGTCCGAGAGATGGCACCACCGGCGCGTATCGAGGTCATGTTTAGTTAGTAGCATCTCTTGAATGAACGCACACCAAGTTTCAGCCATATTGGTCTATTTCTTTGTGTTTGGCATTCGTGTGAATCAAGGAAGTCGAGTGATTTTCAAGAAATGGACGAATAAGAATTTCGTATGGTGATTAAACATTACTTTATGGAAGGTAAAATGCCTCAGGAGACTAAAGAGAAGCTTGATAAATATTATGGTGACTCTGCACCTTCGATTAGAACAGTTTATAAGTGGTTTCAAAATTTTCGGACTGGCCATATGGGCACAAGTGACGCTGAACGTTCTGGACGGCCTGTGGAGGTTACGACTCCAGAAATCATTGATCAAATCCATGATATGGTGATGGATGACAGAAGAGTTAAGGTGCGTGAGATTGCTAGTGCTGTGGGCATCTCGACTGAACGGGTACATAATATTTTGCATAAACATTTGGACATGAGAAAGCTATCCGCAAGATGGGTGCCGCGATTGCTCACGCTTGACCAAAAACGGAATCGTGTGAAGTGTTGCAAGGATGGTTTGCAGCTGTTCCAGAAGAATCCGGAGGACTTTAAGCGTCGTTTCGTCACTGTGGATGAAACATGGATACATTACTATACTCCTGAGGCCAGCAGTTGTGGTCGCAAAATTAATGGAAATAGGATTCCAACTCGTTTCACATCCCCCTATTCTCCAGACTTGGCTCCCTCGGACTACTATTTGTTCCCCAATTTGAAGAAATGGCTGGCGGGACAAAAATTTTATTCAAACAGGGAGGTGATTGCAGACACTAATGGATATTTTGCAGACTTGGACAAATCCTATTATTCGGAAGGGATCAACAAACTAAAACATCGTTGGACGAAGTGTATAAGCCTAAAAGGAGACTATGTCGAAAAATAAAAAAGGTTTACCCCAAACACATAAGTAGTTTTTATTTTTGCACGGACTTTTCAAATCAGCCTCGTATATATATATATATATATATATATATATATATATATATATATATATATATATATATATATATATATATATATATATATATGTGTGTGTATACTTGTGTATGTTTTGACCAATGTTCTCACGGGTGTAAAATGTAGTGGTTTTTCGGGCATCCCGTATTATTTTAAAGTCCCTTGATGATCCAATTTTTTACTCAATCCTTACATTTAAATACATTTAACCAAAATTTAAAATAAAAATATACATATCCGGCTATATATTATCGCCATCTTATATAACAAATTTTCCGAACATAGAAAATAAACTAACATGATATAAAGTTATTCTACTCGTATAGTGTTCGGTCTTACAGACTTTGTTGATATTATTTTAACATTTAAAAGGCCCTTAGGGAAAAAAGTAGATCATTGGAAGCAAAAACCTTTGAATAAATTAGGGCGAATCGATAGGGAAAGCTAAATTTGCTCACCAGGAATAGATTAGAAAAGCCCAGAAGGGCAGGAAAATTGGACATTAGGCAAAAATCATAATAGAAACCTAAAGTGGCATAAAAAAGTGTTTTGGAAAGATAAAAGAGATTTTTGAAGGCTAACATCAGCGCAATATAATAAAAAAGGACATAAATTTATACTATATTAACAAACCTCATTAAGAGTAGAGGAATATATATATATATATATATATATATATATATATATATATATATATATATATATATATATATATACATATTGGATCTTAGGATGCATACATGTCAAAAACCTAATTAACTTAGCCTAGACGAGGATTTTATTTTATTTTAAAGGCAATTACGTACGGAACACTAATTGTGCAAATCCAACTTGCACTTGACCGCTTTTTTTACTTTTAGGAAACTGTGCAGGTGTGGCTGCTATTAAAGATTAAGTAGTATTTAAAGACAACATTATGTCTAAAAGAAAATCACAAATTTCTAGAAATACGTGTGAGGCGAGGGCGGCTAGAATACGTCGAATTGGAGAGTCTAGCGCTGAACACTCACAGCGGATTGGCAGGCAAAATATAAGAACAATAGTGTGTATTCTTCATATTCCTATGGTCCCATGGGATCTACCGATTCATTTAAAGCGGTTGCAGTTTCCGGTGAAGAGATTGTTTGCTCTCACAATAAACAAGTCCCAGGGACAAACTTTCAAACTCATGAGAATCGATTTGAAATAGGAAGGTTTTTCTCATTACTAATTATATATCGAGTTATCAAAAGTCGCCCCACCAGAAAACCAATATATTTTGCTACCAAAAAATAATAAAACATTAAATACAGTATACAGAGAAGCTCTAGCCAATTAAAACAGATGTCTAAATTAAGAAAAAATAAACGTTTGAAAAAAATAATGCTTCCACGCGAACGAAATCGTGGACGGTTACTAGTAATAAATAAAATCATTGTCCTATCCTGATACAGCTTTAGAACTTACTTCTCCGTCTATTACATCAGTTTTTAAGTTATGTGGTTTTCATATGTGTTGTCGTGTCCCCTTTTTTTTATCTTATTAGACTTCACCGGAAAATATATTTTAAACTTGATAAACTGCAAAAAGATATATATACTGTAACTAGTCCAAACTTACGCATTAATTAAGTTTAAATATCTAGGCGAGGGATTTAAAAAAAAATTCTTTCTTGTTTTTTTATTTAATTTCTACTTTAATAAGAACTCAAAAATGTTAATGATTCCATTAAAAACAACTTTAAATGTACATTAATAGTCTCTATCCATTAATATAAAAATATACATGAGGCGTGTGCAACTACAGTAAAATTTGCCCCTTGCAATCCTTTCACTTGTTTTTCAATTTTTCGTAAAAACGAATTATTTTCGAGGTATTTTAGGCCGTTACTTCTAACAAGGAAGCCTTGTATATTTCTAATTTACATTTATTTTTCTTCAAAGTCGTAATCGAATTCGTTTCATTCTTGAGAACATCTGCGAAAGTACATTACAACTTTTCTTATTTTCTTATTTAATCACGTAACCAACCCCTTCAGAATACTAAATGTTACTTTACAGTTTCGTCAAATCTTTACTCTTTAAAATTGTCACACAATTGTATAGCAGTGAAGATTAAAGAAAATGACTTTTACTTGTGAAAATCAAATACTTTGTACAGAAATAGTTCCGAACTTTATTTTATGATGTAACAGGTTGTAAAACTCCGACTTATCGTCATAAATAAATACATTCAGCTTTAAAGACTTCAGACTTTAATACCTGTATAACATCACACAATGTGTAAACTGCGCGCTTTCAATCACTTAAATAATGATGGATATTTAGAAAGTGCTATAACGGCTAGGGCTGTCCCTATATATTACGAATGTCGACAAAAATCATTATTTTTGCGAAATTACAATCCACTGTGGAATAAAATTGCGCATCATCACTTACCTACATACTGAAAATTATTGCGTGAAAACTGAGTCAACCGTTCTCTGGTTATTAACTTAGACACACATATATACACACTAACGTAGATGTTCCCAGTATATTTTTTACCTGCGCTCGCGGTGTAATCTGTGTAAAAATAATGAATTGTTTAAGTTTTCTATATAAACTTCCACACACTGTGAAAAAATGACTACATCTTTAGTCCATTTATAAGCAACAACTTTTTATGTAATTGCACCTAAATTTTGTAACTTTCGAATTGTATGTAAATTTGCATAGATATGCAGAAAATGCTACAGAAATATTTATATAAAATTTGTGTAAAATCTCATTATTCGCAAGAATATCTTACATCTAAAATAGGTTAATTTTTTAACTAACGAATGAGAAAACTAAAATAAACCGTAAATAACGACGAAGTTCTTGACCAATATAAAATTCTACATAAGGTTAAAAAACACACACAAACTTATGCAAAACTAATCTATTTCAATAAGACATCACATAAAATTTTTGAAATGTAAGTTCTAAAATAAATAATAATAAGATAATAGTGTGAACAACTAACCTTAATCTGATAATTAACTTAACATAACTACATGAAATATAGCTAATAATTTAAATTAATTAATAATTAGTAAAAAATAAGAAACTTGCCTTTTTGACGTGTACATGTATGACTATGTGTGTAAATATTTCAAGATCGTGCCATTAAACAAGTAAACAACATCACAGCGAGACTAAACACTTAACATTCTGGTACAAGCACACAAACCAAATACAGATAAATATTTTAATATATTATACATTTAATTTAACATAAATTCCTTATTCACTGTTGGTAATAAAAACTAGTAACTACTGCTACGTATAAAATTACTGTTGGTTCATGGTCAATAGTCGATCTTCTAATTCGAGCTAAATGTTTGTCACCACTGTTACAGTATAAAATCACTATCTATCAGGTTTACTCAACATTTTTAATTTTTAAACCTTTTCTAGTTGCAAGGGAGGAATTTCGTTTTTAATATTGTTATACCATATTTAATATTACAAATATCAGAAAAGAAAATTTAAAATAAAATTTAGAAATAAAACATGGAAGATATATATATATATATATATATATATATATATATATATATATATATATATATATATATATATATATATATATATATATATACCTCCTTGTAGCAAGACCGATTGCAGAAAATTCAGCTTAAATGGCGGGTCTCAATAATGAAGTAAAAATCGCCCTTATTATTGTTTTCGCTCCGACACTGAACCTAACAATATGTCCTATTGTTAACAAGAACACATTTAGAGTGGTGGTAAAATTTAACTCAGCACAGGCGCATTGTACGAACAACAATCCGCCGGAGCTAGTTCGTACAATGGTGGCCTTTGAGTTAGGATTTGGCGGTAAAATCCACTTTTACCGTTTTTTTAATTTTTCAAAAACTTCCAAATTTGACAAAAAATATATTGAATATGCTTCTACAAGAGTCACCCGTTTTAATATATACAGTGATTTCCATGACACACTATATATATATATATATATATATATATATATATATATATATATATATATATATATATATATATATACATATAGACTTGGTTTGATATATAGAGAAGCAGTTTTCTTTTGTTAAATTGTAATACCAGGAACAGTGATCTTAATTTTTTTATGTAGATACCATTTTGCAACAAATCTATCATATCGAACCAAAGCACAATATACATCAGGACTGATTTGAGTATATCTTAGGATCAGAGATACAGATAAGCTACCATAAAAAGAAATTATTGAGCAAAATCTTAAGAAGGTTTTAGTAATATCATTAAGCTAAAGAGCCAGTTATTTTAGTTCATAACAACATTTTATTTTACTTACATTCTAGTTTTGAAATAGATTTCTTACGTCCTTTTAAATTTTTAGTTACCAAAACACATTAACTGATTGATTTTTTTCTTCACCGTTTTAAAATTACTTTTATATTATTTTTGGAATATCTATATTTTTCAAATTTATTTACTTACAAAACAAAGCTTTGTGTACCAAGAATAAATTTTTAGATACATTAACCGGTTAGGAAAGGGTATATTACTAGTGTACAACCGCATTACTCGGATTGTTCAATAAAGGAATGAACGCTAAAATAGAGTTATTAATAAAACGCTGTTTTTATACGTAAGGATTTCGAAATGACACAACGGATATGTACGGCAAAATACATAGTAAGAAATACTTAATAGTTCTTAATACCAACATATTATTTTTAAAAAAATACTCACATGCAGATATTTTTGGTATTAGAAATACCAAAAGTGTCTGCCCTATTTATTTAAAGATCACATCACAAGTGAACAAGGCGAACAATATATATATTTTTTTTAATATCTTGTTCTGTCTGTATATTTCAGAAACGCTTGTTCTCCGAGAGGAAAAATCTAATTCTGTCACTACAGTTAAAGTACAATACAACAAATGTTTAATACAAAACATTTACGTTTACATAAGGTTTTCCAAAAAACTATATCAAAAATAATATCAGTATCCAGTGTTGGCGAAACTGATAATTTTCCGATTTCCGAAAATTAGTTGTTAGCCTTAATACAGAATGTCCAATGAATAAGGTCAGGAGTTTTACAAAAGCACTAATTCTACGACCGTCGCGCGGCTAAAATTTTGTATTCAGTGTACTTTACACACCTCAAATGAAACCTCAGAGTTTAACTGATTAAGAAATGAGTTCAAAGGTTTGAAAAAACCGACAGGAACATAATCAATTATATTTATATGACATTATTTTTAATAATAAATTTGTTTTTTTACTATAAATATGTGAAAATTAAACTTTTTAACGTCTATTTTGTTGTACATAATTCACTTCTTGAATTTTGTTTGTACATACCAGATTTTTTATAACTAATAGACAATAAGAAGGCATTAAAAGTAAAATAGTTGTTCAGATAGTAAACATAAAATCATACACAATAAAAGTCATATCTAAATTAAACCAAAAAAAATGGCAAGAAAAATTGTTTTTAGTGTTCCGTTCGGTCTTTCCGTCTGTCACACCCGATTTTCTCCGAAACTACTTGACATAGAAGGTTGAAATTTGGCACTAATATGGAAATTGATGGCCCCATCAAAGAAAGTTAAATTTGGTCTTAGAGTTAGTTTTGGAGGGTGAAATCGGAAGTGAAAAAAAAAATTTTTTTACCAGATATAGTGAAATGTCAAATGAAAGCTTGTGAAAACACGAGTTCAAAAATATATATTATGTAACACTTACGCACACTTTTTTTGTATTATTTTAAAAAAATTGTCAAAAATCGCAGTCTCCCCCTTTATCTCGAAAAGTACTGATCAAAAAATTTTTTAAATATTCTAAAATAATCTCCACAGGGTGTAGATTGAACGACAATTATCACGAGCGCATTACTTTTAATAATTTATCTGGTATATATATATAAAAAAAAATCAAGGTCATCAGTTTTCAACAAAGATCGGAAACAAACTCATTTTGGGTGTGTTTTGTGAAGTCATTGATCATTTTATACCTCCGTAAAAAAAAAATTTAATTTAAAAAGCAATTAACATACGGAACACTAATTGCGCAAATTCGTGCAAGTCGGATTTGGCCGTTATTTAAAATGTTTACAATTTAAGACGGAAGATTCTTAAGCTAACCTTTTAATGACATCCAATAAATAAAAATAGCTCTCTATTGTATTTTTTTTATATTTAACTAGAGTGATTAAAAAATTTTATGTCACTTTTTGAAGACAAAATATTGACTTAATTATTATATTTTTTATGTAAAAAAGGAAGCAAATCTTACAAATAATTATTTCCAAATAATCGATACAAAATGATATTAAAAATTTATTTTTAATACCGGCGACATATTGTATAACGAAATTATATTTCATTTCGAATATTCAAATCATTATTGCAGATAAATATATCCCAGTCGGTGCATTTTCAATGAGAATTGTATTTGCAAGGGGAGAATTCCCAGTCTCCCCAGCCCTATAACCTGTTTGATTGTGCTATTTTATTATATCGATTGGCACAATACCCCCCGACAAATGACCTATTTTTTTCTGTCTGGATTTATTTGGCGTATTGAAAAATCTAGGAAACTAGTAAAGGAAAATCACTGAAATTAAACTATAAATCCGCTATTGTAACATACGAAGAAACACAAACTGGAATACTAAGTAACGTTAGACTTCACTATAGTAAAATGGAAAGCCTGTAAGCTAAAACCACTGAAAAATATGAACTGTAATTTAAAATCATATAATGATATTTTTATGCAACAAAAAGGATAATGAGGAGTTAAAATAGAAAATTTAGTCTCTGAACCCTTTACCCAAGAACGTATCTCCAAAGCAGCACACACCTATTACCAACCAATTCCGAGTATGCCCGTTGATCACCCATACGCTAGTTCATCCCAGGGTAGAGTTTTTTATTTTTGCTTTTTCAGTTAATTGGTTTAGCATTTCTCGCTATTGAAAATTGTTTGTAAAAACAAGAGGTCACAACCAAACTTATTTTATATTATATTGGCCCTCGGTGCTACGGGTGAGGCAGTGGCCTAGCCACGTTCAAGGTGGACATACAGATGCAAAAGGCATTTCCTTAAGAACAAAAAAAGAACACCAAAGGTGAAGCTGCTCATAGAGGGGGTGCGCAGCGATAATCAGGTGGCGTCAAACGACAACCATGGGGTGAAAATCTTTAATGAAAAAAAAAGGACCAAGTGCAAGTCGAACTTGCGCAATTAGTATTCCGTACGTTGATTGCCTTTAAAATAAAGATTTTTTATTACGAAGGTATAAAATGATCAATGACTTTACAAAACGCACCCTAAATAAGTTTTCAGCAAAGTTTTTTTCCGATCTTTACAGAAATGACCTTGAAATGTTTGGTTTACGTTTATACCAGATAAATTATTAAAGGTAATGCATTCGTGATAATTTTGGCTCCATCTACACCCTGTAGAGAATATTCCAGAACTTTTCGAAAATATTTTGATCAATACTTTTCGAGATAAGGAGAGGCACAACAGTTTTTCGCATTTTTTTAAAAATAATTGAAAGAAAAGTATACGCAAGTATTACATTACATATATTTTTGAACAAGCTTTCATTTATTTTTTTTTCTTTTCACTTCCGATTTTATCCCCAAAACTAACCCCTTAAGTCAAAATTTAACTTTCAAAACTACACGGCTCTGATGAGGCCATCAATTCCTATATTAGTGCCAAATTTCAACTTTCCATATCAAATAGTTTCGGAGAAAATCGGGTGTGACAGACAGACCACGAAGTGATCTTATAAATGTTCCGTACAGAACACTAAAAACGTCTGCTTGCACTGTAAGTCGAAAAGCTTAGGCACCGCCGAACACAGTAAACTAAAAATGATATAGTCGAACCTTAAACACTTGTTACAAAAAAAACCTCTTGCCTACAGTGGAGTTTTAAAAACTTAACACCCTCTTTAATAATCGATGACAGGGATGGGAAGATTTTTCATAAAAAAGAACCACTTCCTACAGTAAAACCTTGAAAACTTACTTCCAATTTAAAAATTAATGACCAGGGTGTGGATATTTATCATAAGAAAATAAAAAAAAATGCCCTATTTCTAAGAAGCATATGTCCCCCAGGGGGACATGGTGGATCCCGCCACCCTGCCTACTAGCCCTTCTCGACTACGCCACAGGGATGAGATATTAAAGTACATGCAATCTCTTTTTGTGACGTTCACTTAAATATTGGAACAATGAACTAAAAAATACGTTACATGTACACCCAGTTAAAGTTCTAAAACTTAAATAATTGAGAAGAACTAAGTAAAACCTAATTTAATATTAAAATTTTTGTTTTATAAAATCTGCTTATAACGTTGGGAAGTTCCTAAAAATTTAAATACTAGAAAGTCTAAAAGAATAGACAACTATATACTGTAAATGGCAATTTTCACTTACAGAAGAGAGTAATTACATAAACCAGGTTTGCCATCAAGTCTATTTAAAAAAAAAAAAAATGGTACAAGAAAAGTCTGAGAAAAATTCCTATATCTAACTTTAAAAAATAATTGAAATATTTGCCATATTTTAAGAAATTAAAGAGATTAATTAATTTAATAACATTTTTACTTATATAGTTTACAATAACGAGCGGACGTTGCTAGAATATTTTGAATATAACGCCAAAATAAAAAGAAAAGGTATTTCGGCACTTTAGACGGCGATTATCTATAAGCACAAATAGATATACGCAGTTAAACTATGAATTTAATATTAAGAATTTATTTCAAACACTGGGAACTAATCTAAATCCCTACACAACATAGAATTAAAAGGAAACCAACAATTTTCCTGTATCAATGCTATTATTATGAAACCTCTTTATGGTTCTCAGTACTCAGTTGCAATCTACTTCAGAAATTTCTTATACCGACAGCATTTACAAGCTGGATACATTAGCGACTTGGTAAATTGCCCACTCCAATATGTCTCCAAATAAGCAACATTTAAAAACACTGAAGGTGATTTTGGGTCCAAAAATTCCAAATAAACCAAATAGTTAGTGATGCCAGGGGGTTAACCATTTCAAAAATTTACAACTGGTACCCATACTACCATCCCAGAAAAAGAAATCTTAAAATTATAGAATCATCCTTATACCAACTTTCAAAAGATATAGGCAATCAGACACTCAGGTTTAATAAAAATCATGCGTAAATATTTACAAAGAGCAGAGATTCATTGCAGAAAAAAAAACTAATTTCGTTGGATACATACCCTAAACCCGACCCGACCCAACAGTGGCTGCGATATATTTAAAAAAAAAAACACTCTTTTAGGCACAAGTTCGAAAACTATCGCCAACAAAGATATTTTGCGGTAAATTTTAACAAAACTTAATCATATTTCTCCTATAACTTCAGATATTGAATCGGCCTTGAATATCCCACTTCTGAAACTCTTACATCGATTTAGAACGTTACTTACTGCATTATTTCCAGCCGAAAGGGAAAGACTATGATGCTGATTGTCCTTTAATAATTTTTTCCCGGAAACGACAAAAAAACCATACACGTCTGTATAACAGACTTATGTTAGTAGAACTGTCCCGAACTACCAAAAAATCCCCAAATAAGACAATATCCACTCGTAGTCAATCTACCTTTTTCATCTTTTTCGTGATTTTGATCCTGTAATGTGACAATTTGAACCAAATGAATCTATGTATTTCCTCCATACTTGTTTCCGTATATTAAATAGATTAAAGAATAAATTAGTAAAACTATCTTAACTACCAAAATCCCCAAATAAAATAATATCTACTTGAAATGGCATTTCTCTAACAACCGATAATATGGTAACAACGATGTAAATATCAATGGTTTTTAAGTCCAAAATCTCTGTTTATTAGGGTCATAGGCTGCACCTTATTCATCTTCGAGATTCTAACCCTGTAATGTGGCAATTTGAACCAGAAAAATCCATGTATTTCCTCTATACTTATATTCGTATATATTAAATAGGACGCAGTGGCCTCGAACGTCAAAATGCGAAATCGGTAGAGTTGCCCACTAATATCGGTATATGGTATTTATACCCAAAATCGGTATATAAAAAAAATACAATATTCAATCAAATTTGTTTATTTTAAACTTCTTTATCTTTGTAAAATATTAGGAACTTACAAAATATACTAAGTATACAATTAAAACTAATAAGAGTAATTATTTTTTTTACAATATATTATATATGAGTAAATAAACACTAGTGAATACTAATAAAACATAATAAAATCGAAATAACAAAAACATAACAGATTAAGTAATTTGTAATTCGTTTGTTACTAAAGATATCTAACATCAAATAGGTATACAAATTTGAATCTAATTAATTTTTATGATTTTTAGGATTATACCAGTATTCTTTGGCCATAGCCGCAGTCATCATTGAACTAATTTCGAAGTCATAACATTAGCGTCATTAAATAGTCGTTTTGTATGTAATATGGTAGACCAGTGATTGACTCAGTTGATAGGTTATTTCGCTGTTTTGTTTTCACAAGATTAATATGCGAGAATATGCGCTCAACATTACCGGTTGAGTGGGGCAGTGATCAAATAATAAAGATGAAAATAGACAACAAAAGAAACATTTCAGTTCATCACTATACTTTAGTAAACTGGCATTATCCCAAAATAGTTCAATGCCATCAGGAAATGTTTTGATTTGTTCACAATTTCTTAAAATCCGCCACTCTTTATCAATTTGTTGGAAATCATTGTTCTGAACAATATTAGAAAAGAGGCTACTAACAGGAATTATCGAAGCAGTTTTGCAACTTCTAACATTCGTTGGTTCAATTATGTCTAAACTTTTTAGTGGATTATTTTTCAATGGAAACCGCGCAGTTTTACTTGCAAGCGTCGATATAAGAATCTAGGGATCTAAATTACAAAGTAATGTATTAGACGTCGCAGCGCCATAGTATACGGCATCGATGTAAAATCGCTAAAAAAATCGGGAGAATTTCCTCATATTCTCAGAAATCGTGGAAAATTCGTTAAATTTCGGTATATCGGTAGGACAGCCCTATATCGGTAGAAATACCGAAAAATCAGTAGGTTCGAGACCACTGATAGAATATGAAGTTTGTTCATTACTATGCAACACCGTAAGTTGGTTTAAAACGATCACGAGTTTCGCAGCAGAGTTCGTCGAGTGAATAGATTCTCGTTTCATCGTGTCCCACAAAACGGAATTGCGACTATTCTCTGGTGAATTGTGTAGCGAAGTTCCGTCATTTAGTTTAAAGTCTCAACGAGAAAAGTAAGCGCAGAATTCCTAGCTGAGATTTTCGTGCTTTTCCTCCAACATTAAGAGCAAACACTTTTGTCTTGTTTTTTCTCTGACAGAAACCGATTATAACCTAGCTTTCGACGAGATTTTTAGGTTGGATAAAATGGAACGCTTCAGACAATTAAATAGGAATACATAAAAAAAGTTTATAGAAATGCATGTTAGAGGTACATATGTACCTAAAGGATACTCACCTGACATGGGTTCATATCCGAAAAGCCAAAGATTGCTCAAAAAAATACATCTAAACTCAAGAACATGTAAAACGTATCCAAAAGTCGCTGGGATTTTGTTTACGTGCAACACAGGTGTCGAATACAACGCCCTGTATAGTGCTGATACCTTAAAAGCATTAAACTAAAAAAAAAAAAAAAAAAAACGTGCCACTGGTAAAAGCTGGATCAGACAATATTAGCAATTTTATGGTGAGTTACCTTTAATTGGTCTTGTATACGAAATTATTAACCTTTATTAATCAGAAACAACAGACAAGCACAAAATCTGTATTTGCTTACTATTTAGTGGCGTCTCCACTCTAGTGAATAGAGAGATTTTCCAACGCTTATTTTGACTGGGTCTTTATCTTCATTTGAAGCAACTACAATAGCAAAAAAATTAAGCATGAGCCCACCGTTTGGAGCTTGCGCAGTATTAAAACAAAATAATAGTTTAAAGTCTCAACGAGAAAAGTAAGCGCAGAATTCCTAGCTGAGATTTTCGGGCTTTTCCTCCAACATTAAGAGCAAACACTTTTGCCTTGTTTTTTTCTCTGCAGAAACCGATTATAACCTAGCTTTCGACGAGGTTTTTAGGTTCGATAAAATGGAACGCCTAACACAATTAAAGAGGAATACATAAAAAAAAAGTTTATAGAAATGCATGTTAAAATTTTCAGAGGACATATGTACCTAAAGGATACTCACCTGACATGGGTTCATATCCGAAAAGACAAAGATTGCTCAAAAAAGAACATCTAAACTCAAGAACATGTAAAACATATCCAAAAGTCGCTGGGATTTTGTTTACGTGTAATACAGGTGTCGAATACAACGCCCTGTATAGTGCTGATACCTTAAAAGCATTAAACTGAAAAAAAAAAAAACGTGCCACTGGTAAAAACTGAATCAGACAATATTAGCAATGTTATGGTGAGTTACCTTTAATTGGCCTTGTATAACAAATTATTAACCTTTATTAATCAGAAACAACAAACACAAAATCTGTATTTGCTTACTATTTAGTGGCGTGTCCACTCTAGTGAATAGAGAGATTTTGCAACGCTTATTTTAGCTGGGTCTTTATCTTCATTTGAAGCAAGTGCAATAGCAAAAAAAATTAAACATGAGCCCACCGTTTGGAGCTTGCGCAGTATTAAAACAAAATAGGAGAAACCTTTATTAAGAATAACGATTTCCCGTATTTAGGTACTTACAAGAGAGGTTATTTGAAGTTCGTTATTCTTCTCGCTATTATATTATGTTTTTTTTCTACAAATTATATTACAAATTACTAAGGAGATACAGTAAAACTTAAATTATACAATTTTATTGCAAATCATACAGTTAATAAGTGTTCAGTTTATGTTGGGATTTTGCAATCTTTAGTACAATGGCATTACAGAATAGTTATCGCCACTAGAACAGACACTTTATTTTTGCACCTGACACGCGTTTCTCTAATCATGTGACCATTATCTCAAGTGATGATTGACTAATCCCTCCTGGTGATGGTTAGTATAACACGTTTCGAGTGAAAAAATAATGTTTGATGCAGTGGTGATAAGTATTGTGTAGTGCTAATCTCAAATGAAATTTTATTTATCACACATTCGTATTAACTTACACTATAAAACAAACAATGGAAAAAAAACTGTCTAAGAATAGAGAAGTTCATTTAGCCTTCATAGACATAAGAAAGGCCTATGACTCAGTACCAAGACAAAGATTATGGAACGAATGAAAGAAATAGGCATTGACAAAGAACTAATATACGTAGTAAAAGCTCTCTACGAAAACAACACAGTGAATATAAAAATAGGACATAAAATGGGGAAGAGACTCCAAACATCAAAAGGCCTATTACAAGGATGCTCTACATCCCCCACACCATTCAAAATATACCTCGAACAAACATTAAAAAAATGGAAGCAAAAATGTAGTGGAATGGGAGGCCCAATACGAGAAGATTACTTATATACTCTAAGTTTCGCAGACGACCAAGTAATCATAGCGCAAGATGAGGAAGACCTCAGTTATATGGTAAGAAAACTGAAAGAAGAATACACTAAAGCAGGATTAGCAATAAACTTTGATAAAACGGAATATTTAACAACAAAGAAGGGAAACGTGGAGAATCTAGAAGTTGATAAAGAAACAATAATCAAAGGAACCGATAGATTTAAATATTTAGGAACCATCATTTCAAGAAACGCAACATCGGAAGAAGAGATTAAAGCTAGATTAGGACAAACGCGAACATGCATAAGACAATTAAATTCGGTCCTGTGGGACAAGCACATTACAAAGAGAAACAAAACACGCATATACAAATCAATAATACAAAGCATAATGACATACGGGTTAGAAACATGGACGATCAACAAAAGAAATAGGTCTAAAATTAACGCGGTAGAGATGGAATATTGGAGAAGATGTAGAGTGACACGTATGGAGAGAATAACAAATGAAGAAATAAGAAGCAGAATGAACATCAAAGAGAACGCAATAAACACCATTGATGAAAAACGATTAAAATGGTATGGACACATAAGACGGAGCGAAGATAATAGGTGGGTAAAGAAAATAACGGAGTGGAGCCCTATAGGGAGAAGAAAAAGAGGAAGACCCAGACGATCGTGGAGGGACGATGTGGACGAGGCTATGGAATCAAAGGCTGAGAGAAGGAAGACAGCGTTAGCTGTAGAAAATCCTTGATATATATATATATATATATATATATATATATATATATATATATATATATATATATATATATATATATATATATATATATATCGTATTAACTTGGAAATATCGACGAAAGTGTTAGAAACATGCTAGACACGACATACTATTAACTAATGTGCTTAACCATGAACTGAATGAAAAAAATCCCCCAAGTTTATAGAAAATGAATACTAACCTAACCTTACTTTTAGTTTATTTTATTGCAATTCTGCCGTAGTGTTCATGTTAATACTGCGCATGCTTGACATTCCGATAACGATAAAGGCATGTGAAAAATCGTTGCAAAATCTCTCTAATAGCTAAGTAAGCTCTTAATGAGTTATTGCTGGCCGATATGGTGAAACATACTTAACATTACATTGGATGCAATTTTTAGACGTAAAAATTCCAGTACTGTCTGATGCAACACTTAAATTAGTTGACCCACTTAATCGAACAGTATTAAGTAACTTCTTAACAGTTTATTGCCAAATCGGCTAATATAAGAGAAAACTGCCAAGATTGTTATTTTAAAACCATCAGCTGCTTTATTTCTTAATTACAGATATCTAAAAGTTTTTCGAGTAGTACGTACCGCCTAAACATTATTTATTTAAAAATCCTAAAGAATTCTGAAAAATGTAAAATTCCTTATAATTTGAATTTCGGTGTTAGAAAAGAGTATTTTAACATATAATACAATACAAATTTTACGATTCCTTTTTTAAGAAATCATCCATTAAACCGTTTTGGACCAGAAAATTGTACTTTTATATAAAATGCTAATATTCTATTATCATGATGAGAAAACTTATTTATAACTGAAATTTTGGCGCAGCACAGTTATTCCCTTCACAGTATTGAAAATGGGATTATTCAAATAGGACCAGCAAGTAATTTGCATAATATTCTCACCTGAAAGGAAAGAATAAATTAAGCTGTAAATTAACAAGTAACTCTCTGATTATCTTTATTAACTAACTAGCTAGTTTCTACGCTATAACTATTATACAATGATTTGGTTAGAACATGATTTATAATTTGGATCTTAAGATATAAACATGACAGGGACCTAACTAACTTAGCCTGGGTAAGGAATTTATGTAAATGTATTGAGATACCTTAAGATATTTCATGAACAGAAAACTTAATATTAATTAAGATTAACTTAAGCTAATCCTGTGGCAGGGGGTCGCTGAGTCTTGGCAGACCGCGGCGGGCATGCCGTGGAGGGGCACGGTAGGCGGCCCTGATTGTGGGGTTGGGATGGTGAGTGGCTTTGTTCAGGAATTTGAGCAGGGTGCTGGTGATGAATTCCCGGATTGGGGGCATGATGTGGAGGGCCTTGTTGAATGATTTGGAGGATGGATCCGCGGGTACGTGACATTTGGCACAATGCTGAGCTGGAGTGGGTTATTCCGGCTCGGATGGTCATCTTGTAAATTGTCAACTTGTTGCGAGTTGACAATTTGCTGGACTTGTCGAGGAGGGAGTATAGCTTGCCGAGAAATTGGTTGGCGGAGGCGCTAACCTGGTCCTTCCTTACTAGGCGCATGTCGTATTGGAGGCCCAGGTACTTGATGCTGTTTAACCATCGGAGTCTGTATAAGTTCCTGAATCTTTTTTTGATGCCTAAATAATATTAGTAAGATAATATGGAAACGATATGCATTTGAGATAAAATTTCTAATAAACAATCTTCACATATGATGGAAATTTGTACACTGTAGACAATTTCTAAAGTGTATTATCAACAACTTGATAATTATAACTTATTTACAAACAAAGCTAGATATATTGCATACCGTTCATATCTTGGTATAATGAGCAATTTGCCTTTGTAATTAAAGAGGGTAAACAAAAAAGTGCCTAGACGATTTTTATCGCAACCAGGATTTGTCGAGAATAACAACACAAAATTAATCTCGCCAAATTATGATTGCTATAGACATCTTTTCTGTGCTCTTTTATTTACAGTGTTGTAAAATGGTATTCCCCTTAATTATAAACGGGAATAATGATAAACGATAAAAGGCTTAAAGTTAATATGGGCCACTGAAAATTACATTAGTTAGACTTACGGTATATATATATATATATATATATATATATATATATATATATATATATATATATATATATATATATATAGGGAGTTATGAAATTCTCTGCATATATTGAAGTAGCAAGACAGATTGCAGAACCTTAAAGAGCGTCTCAATAATAAGGGGAAAAATCGACCCTAAAGACATGATGGCTTAAATATCTTTTTCACGCCGCCACTGAACCATAAAAGTACACAATATTGTGCTTTACTTTATTATAAAATCGACAAAGGATCTATTGTCGGCGTTTGACGCCGGCGCTGTTTTCGACGTCGGCTGGCTTTGACAGTAGCTTTTTATTGGCTCTCTCTCTCTGCTTGGCGGTGGCCAAGTGACAACGCCCTCTACCAAAATGTCAAATTCACGTTCAGTTCGTTTATTTACAACGAACCTTTACAAATTTTGCAATATGTCGTGGGTGAAGTGAGGTAAATATTCGATGTTATTGCAGGTTATTTTAAAGATATCCATAGCCTCATATACTGGTGTTGATTCAGAAATTTGTATAAAGTGTAGAATATAACAGCACGTGTAATAGTACGTCTCGTTCGGTACAGTTGGTTTAATGATAAATATGTCACGCACAACCTAGGATATTTTATATGGAGATCTGCTGCACATTTAAGGTATACAAAAATAATAAATAAATACGTCTTTCACTTTAGCACTAAAAATATCTTACATATCTTGCAAGAAAATCGTTCACCATTTCGATATTAATATTGGAAAACTTTAGAGAAAAACCTATTGAAACTTCTGTTTTTATTTTAACCCAAACAGCAGTCTAGCCACTGTCCTCTCATTTGCCAATCCATCCCGAGACGCGTTTTGTCGTATCACCGCTCATCAACCGGGCTAAGATCGACAAACAAGTGAACAGAATTTCTAGTACTTGTGCCGGCACTTACGCAACATAATGGTAATATACAAGGAATTGTACCAAATTTAAAATGCATACCTAGTACTCCATCGGAGGCTGCTGCAGCCGCAAGCCGATAAAGTGGTCAGCAGATTGCCAATACTCACCGCAAGCAGCGCAATTTTTCAGGCATATGTGGATCAACGTAAAACAACTGAAAAGGGACCAACCCCCTATTTCAGCACTCTACCCACTGTTCTCTCATTTGTCAACTTATCGACTCATTAGTCGGGCTAGGATCAACAGGTAGCGCTACCTGCGGTGAGTATGTATATATATATATATATATATATATATATATATATATATATATATATATATATATATATATATATATATATATATATATATATATATATATATTTATATATATAATACATCTGGTTAAAAACTCTCTTTTCATAAAAGCGCAGGTGTGAAAATGGCTTATCTAGCGGCTTATTGTAAGTATATAAATAAACATGACCAGCTAATTCTTCATATTGAGGAACAAATAGTAGTCTAAATTCAAGAAAATAATTTGTGCGGCCACATTTCTAGTGCCTTGTCTTTTTGTCAGCTAATCGTAACATCTTAAACAGCCCAGTATTGATAAATAATATGCGCCTATTTTTACTCTTTTCCATGTAGTCAATTAGAGTTATTCCTTACGAATGAGAACAGTCCTCGCCTTCTTAGGTACAGACTCCCCCTATTAAGCTATCGTTTAGAATTCTCCGTTGATCTCAGGCGTATAGAAGTGTATCCATGTTTCGTCCACAATGACGCAACGATGCTATTCCGTCGGTAAAACAGCTAGAGATATAATGGGTACCCGGTCTATCCGGCCAAAAGCGGGTATCCGATTGATTTGGCTGGGTACCCGGGTAGGCTGGAGTTATTTTCTGGCCAGGTACCCTGTCAAAGTTTTTGAGCGAAAGAAAACCAAATTAAAAGTGATATTTATTTTAAAATATGCTTAAGAGAAAAATTTTTAACAGAACAACAGTAACAAACCTAAACTATTTATATTACTACAAAACTTACACAGAAAATATATTAATATTTAAAATTGGGCAAAGATAAACTGTGTGTAGCTATGTTATTATTTCAATATTCTCAAACGACAATATGTCCGTTTTTCTTCAAATATACTTCCATCCTCAGAAAATAACCTTTCACTAAATATTGAAAAGATGGTGCATATGGAAGTTTTCGTCACCAGAAAAACATACGAGCAAGTTCTCTCTTCTCTCCCGTTTTTATTCTGTCTCTAGTTTGACTAATATTATCACGAAATTTCGGATCTTTTTTTTACGTTTTTTTTTACTGTTAAGTTTTTTCGAATATTAAGTAAGAAATCGTCCGAGGAGTCTGATTCCGATGCTGATACCACATCTTCATCTGGTTCAATATTTATTTTAAACGGTATTACTTATTTGATGTATTTTAAAACATCTCTGTGTGTTAAATATGCATCTTTAAATCCTAGGTCGAGGAAAGTGGCAATTATATAATTGTTATTGGTTTCAATATTTGCAAATCTCTGGCTCTCAAACCAGAAATCTCGATTTCCAATAAATATTAATTTAATGACTAAATTGTTGGAATCACTTCTGACCTCATATATAGTGAACTGCTGATATGTTTAGTAGTTTGTTCAAATGGTTTTAAAAGCTTCAGTAATATTTTAATTAAGTCCCACTGATTTGGTGTTAAAGTAAAAAGTGAATCATATTCAGCAGCAAACAAGGCTTTGTTCAAGAAGCCTCTTCGATAGATCATATGTGAAATTCCAGAGTGTAACTACATCTTTTTCTTTACTCCAATATTAAAATCTCTGAATTTATTTGAATTTCATTCTGGAAGAAGACGAGTAGTAGTCATGTTCTTTATTCCGACACTTGTATAGTCCTATACAGATCTTTGCACTTTTAGAGAGTCGATACTATCAGTTGTTTGGTATGTACAAAACATTCATTATTTACTCTTAAGTCTCTTGTAACTTTTTTAATGTTAGCTCCACTGTCTCTAATACATAGGTGGACTCTTGTGTTGTTTATACTGTTTTCTTCGAGCATCTGATGTTTTTGCCTCTACCTCTAGGCTTGCGATATTAAGCACAAAATGTTTTGGTTTAAAATCTTTAGTTAACGATGTGCGTCAAATGTCCACATATCTTTTGTAAAGAAAAATAAATTAACATCTGACAGTAAATTAACAATTCGAGTCTTTGTTGGGAACGACGCTTTGGCTAAAAATGGTCGGCTTGGAATATTATATTTTACATGAAGTAGAGCAAGTAGCCTCTTAAACCGCAAAAAAGAAAGTATTAAGAATTTTTGCGTTTTTGTTTTTGAACTAAAAGAATGTTTTACTGGTTTATATTTTCATTAAGAAAGAAGAAGAAAATTATTTTTCAAATAATTTATTGTTACCTTTATCCTCTAAGTTATAGGTGCAACTTTAAGAAAGTAAATAACAACAATAATCTTAACACAATAACATTTCATTTTTACGCCTACCTATATTTTCTACAAACGAAAAAGGCTGGTTGTCGCATCCGTTCGGAGTGCCGGATTGAGCCCAACAACCTAGAAAAAAAAAATATAATTGTATAATCCACATACAGTCTGTCAAGTAAGAACGTGTCCGCGATAATTCGTTTTTTGTAGATGCAATATTAGCGATTCGACAAAAAAATCGATAGGGGGAACCTTTGTCTACGACGCATTTTAATAAAAGTATCAGTAACAGTATGAGGTTTAGCTTGTTACTCCGCGTACAACGCTTTTCAAACAGTCGTTTATATGGAGAACATCATCCCTTTGGAATAATTTGCCCAGGGCTGTGTTTCCCACCTGGTACAATTTACAGTGATTCAAAAACAATGTGAATCGCTTTTTCCGCACACGTGCCGCTCCTGTAGCGCTTTAAGGACTTCTCTTCAGCACGTGTGTTAGACCCATAAAAAAAGGCGATTCCGAACTTTCGCCGACATCACGTGAAATCCAAAATGAGTTACTTGTTTGCGCGTCGATTTGAGGCAGTCTTTCTTTGTTCCCACCCAAAAGGGCCTAGAATACACATTCAGCGGCCGTTAAATAGATTAAAAAGTCGGTATCGTTTGTAAAGAAGTGGGTAAATCATTTTAACGAGGTGAAAAATGTCGACGACTTGCCAAAACGTGGCTTGGTAGGCAAAGTCTCTCGAAAAGTCGAGAAACGAATCGTCTCTTTATTTTCACGGGGCCCGAAATTGACGCTGCGTCAGGGAGTGGCAAAATTAAGAAAATCGGGTTTGAATGTGTCCCATGAGACCATTCGACATCTTCGTGCTCATGATGTCAAATTCCGAAGCACGTTGAAGAAACCCCTTTGCTGCGCGAAAATTACGTCGGAAGCGGCTAGCTTGGGCCCACGATAAGATACTAGAGTGGCCCTCAGAATCGCCGGACGCCAACCTATTGCCGTGTTGCTTTAGGAACATTTATATTCCACTGTTTAGTTGTCCCAAAATATTATGTAATATTAACGTGTTTTAAATTCCTTCAGGCGGTTGATGGTTCCGCTTCGCCCTTATTTTCTTTGACCAAACTAGTGGGATGTTTAAATTTTAAATGTTTCCATAAAGATGAAGGGCCAGCTTTTTTCCTAAACCTCGCGTGATTTTTACGCTATACAACCCAGATACTGCTTTTGATTCATCTTCCTCAGCAAATATAGAATAGTTCCAGACTTTGCTCATTGTTTAAAACCCAATAATCATTAACAAGCCCTTCTACCGTAGAAAATATCGGATTAAAATTTTTATTTCGCTCGGGGTTTCATAATATTACTGCTAAATACGGGAATTCACACATAGCAACCATACGCATAGTTGCGTAAGCGCTAATTTATCGCGTCGTAACCATATTACCAAATCATAAAAAATTACCTAAAGTTGACAATGTCAGCAGAAAATGTTAATAACGAAGAACGAGCTTAATATAATATTGTCGGATCCTACATAGCCGGGTACCCGGATTTGCCGGATCCTAAAAAGTACTACCCGTTACATCTCTCAAAATTGCTGCCTGTTTTCACAAGGTAGTTTATATAGAGATACAAGAACGCCCATAATAGCACTACAGCGCTGTCTTAGTGTCATATCTCTCTATTCGTAGAAGCCATCGTGAGTACACTGAAAAATCATACGGTTCAATACATTTTAAAGTTTTCTAAAACACAAAACTCTTTTTTTATATTTTTTCTTTGTAAATTTCAAAACATTGGGAAACCCCCCTCTTTTTGATTTTACGTACTCCCAAGTTTGTTTTCCTTCTGCAACTTTAGCTTGCAGTTGCCAAGCGCTTATACCTCACACTAATTCTGTTCATTCCTTTGGAATTTGTAGTAATTATTCATGAAAACTATAATATTTTAGAGGATTAAAGACACTCTCCAATAACGCAGGTGTTCAGCTCTTGTCTAATGTATATATTATCTTTTTATTGCGTTTAGTGCTCTGAAAATTTAATTAAAATTAGCAAGTTTCCATATACTCGCCTGCGTTAGCTAGCCCTGTTACTTTCGTAAAAAATGATTTTACAATTATTGTATGTGCTTGTTTTACATTATGACTCATAATATTTTTATATCAGCATTGCTAGCATTTTGCATACTACTCAAAAATATATATAATATATAAAACCCATTTTAAACAAGCATATTTGGTTTACTACTCATTTTCAATCACCGCATATAAACATAATAATAAAATATAAACTATATTTTAAGCCGAATCTATTATCTATTCATAACAAATTTCTTCAGTTCCGTTCAGCGGTGGGAGTGATGTGGGAATATAGGAACATATATCCCAAAAATCTTATTTTTGGTTTTATATGTAATAAAACAACCCCTTAAAAAAATTTGGAAATATTTTACAATTTTATTATTTATATGATTTATAAATCAAACCTTAGCCTGACATTACACCAGTTTTTCTTTAAAACGTAGTTTGAAAAAGAGTTATTGTTTTTGAATATCAGTGCATATAAACGATTCTATTCAGTGATTGCAAAAGTTCGCGCCCAATTAGAAACCAAATCAAATACAACACATTTTCATGAAAAATAGTATTTATTAATAAATAATATACTCTCCATCATTTTCTATAACTGTCTCCCATCGTTTTACAAGTTTTTGAATTCCATCTGGAAACTGCGTGGCTTCTCTTCAAAGAAAGTAGTCAGGTAGTTTTGATTTCTTGCATAGAATCAAATTTTTTGCCATTCAAATTATTTTACAGAGAACGAAACATAAAAATCTGGGGGCAAGATCAGGGGAATACCGCGGGCGCTGGAGGATTTCCCATTTTAACTCCCTAAGTTTTTGCAGGGTCTGTTGAGCGACATGTGATCTAGCGTTGTCATGGTGAAAGATGATGCCTTTTCGATTGACCCAATTTAGACGTTTTATTTGGATTTCAACATTGAATTGGGTGAGTTGCTCACAGTTATTTTCCACAGTTATTGTTTAGCCACGTGGAAGAAGCTCGTAAAAAATGATTCCTCAGCAATCCCACCAGACACATGACAACACTTTTATTGAATTCAATTCAGCCTTTGCCATAGATTCTGCTCTTTCACTTCCAAGCTTCCAGCTTCTTTTTCTTATTATGTTATTATACACAGCCCTTTTTCATCGCCAGTTATGACTTGATCCAAGAAAGGTTTATTTTGTTGACGGAAGAGGAGTGTGACTGTGGAAACACGATTCAGTTTGTTTCGTTCTGTCAAAAGTGCGAAACCCATCTACGAGTTTCGAAAGGTATCCAAGTTGCTTTAAATGACGGGATGAAATCGAATTGTCAACATTTAGCCTCTCAGCATTCTCTTCAGTCGTAATCCGTAGATTATTATTCACGAAGTCACGGATAAAGTCATTAACAATGCCGAGAGATCACCCAGAGTGAAGCTTATCGTTTAGACTAAAGTCACCATTTCGAAATCGACCAAACCACTTTTTAACTACTCTAAGAGCAAGACCACGATCGAAATAAACGTCTTGAGTATTTTTTGTTGCTGTTCCAACACTCGAAAATGAAACTTTTCATTTTCCATTTTGAATATTAACCCTGCACACAAATTAATATAAAAAAACTTTTTTTAAGGTTATTTTTAACTCACTACGCATTTAGGTAACTATCAGTTAATAATATGATTATAAAAGAAAGATCAGCACAGTGGAAAGTGCATGCTTCTGTCGTCTATGAAAATCGGGCACGAACTTTTGCAATTACCCAATAATTATTACGCCATTAATAATTTGTATTTCTATACTCTTCCTGCCTTTCTAATTAACATAACAATACACATAGGGCAATTCATTCCGATGCACTTTTCCTATATTATTATCATTCAACATTCGAGTTTCTCAAATAGACGCCGGCGTTTCAAATATGGATGTCGCATTATTCCGAATTCTACCAAAAATACAAAGGATATTATTGTAGGAAACGCCTTTATTTATCTCTCAATCGCCCTGTGTTCATAAATGGAGATATACTTAGAATAATCTTACTTTTTTACTTAATATAATAGTAGAGAGTATACAATGAAAAATAATAGAAAAGTATGGTACTTATGACACTGCTGTAAGTTCAACAAAAATTACCTAACTCAGTTTCAATTAAAATATTCGATTTTTAAATTGCACAACGTTATCCATGAAAGCTTTGATCCTATCTCATAAAATAGAGAACATATGAAATTACCACTAAAAAGCAAACTACTTTTTCACTGT
>CM032446.1:181993014-182148014 GCA_019049505.1 Pachyrhynchus sulphureomaculatus
GTATTTTTTTAGTTTTCAGAACACCTAAATACATAGAAATCAGTTGAAAACATCCAGACAGCATTTTTGTTGCAGACCTGTGTTACCAATAATAGTTTGACGGAGTTTAACGGAAAATAACAACTTCGGTTAAAGTAATACTTACTAGGACCGCCGTTGGCCTTAATAATCTCCTGTAACCTTTCTTCTTCTGTCATGCTTGCAACCAGCTTTCTAGTAACTTCTGCTGGCACGTTCTCCCATTCGTTCAATATTCTGTTTTTTTAATGCTTCTCTATTTGAAGCATTATGTTTTCGAAGTTCCGCCTATAAATGCTCAATGGGGTTAACATCGGGTGATTGCGGAGGTGTATGAAGCTAATATCCCACATTATAGATCATCCATTCTCGCACCAAGTTTGCGATATGTTTCGGATCAATGTCCTGTTGGAAAATGTTTTTTTTTTTCGAGTGCTAATTTTTGAACACTTTCTCTTAAATTGCCTCCCAAAATGTTCAGCTAAACATGCTGATCCATGGTACCATTAATAATATATATATTTCCAACCCCTCCAGCGGACATGCATCCCCAAAGCAGAACACTGCCACCTTCTTGTCTCACCGTGAAATAAACGTTTTTAATATCGAATGCGGTATTCTTCTTTCTCCAATCTTTAGTTCTGCCATCAGACCCAAAAAGGTTAATTTTAGTTTCATCACTAAAGATTACGGATTCCCAAAATTCAGGAGGTTTAGTAACGTATTCCTTAACAAAAGCTAACTACTTTGTGCTATTAGCTTCCGAAATTAACGGCTTCTTCCTGGTTGCACACCCCTTATAGCCTGTCCTGTGTAAACAATTAATTTTGGTGCACTTTTCTGGCCTCTTCACGTGGAGTCAGTTTCTTGGGACGACCGGAGTGTGGTCGAATTTTATAGGAACCCGTTGATTTATACTAGTTTACAATGTACTGAACAGTAGCATGCGACTTTTTTAACAATTTTTCCTATATTTCTGTACTATTTTATCAATTATGATCTTTCGAACTTGAAATGAAATTTCACAATTTCTCTCGCTCATTTTTAATACTACTTTGAAAACCCACTGCAAAATTACTAGCAACAAGTGACAGATTATAAAGTATGGCCGAAAATGATTCATTTGTTTTCAGTTCAACGAGCAATAGATAGCTTGATAATATGCGGCCGCATATAACGTGTTTCTTTTCACTGCAGTTCTTGAGTGTATGGAGACTTTTTTTGACATAATTTCGTTTACATTTTTATAACAATGATGTAACTTCTAAATAAAATGTTTCGTAGTTGTTTTTATTACTAATCTTCGTTGGTTAAGTTTTAAATGTTAATTTAAACATGTTTTCTCATAGTACCAATTAATTAGTTAAACATAACAGAAAAATAGTATAGAAAGCAGGTGGTGTATGGAGACTTTTTGGACTGACTGTATATTATACGTTCGTGTTTTAGTTTTCTGAATAAATCTTTAAAAAAATTTTATTTATATATCTATATAGTAAAAAACAAATATTGTGCGAAATCATATATCTTATTTTATATATACAAACATCCGTTTTATTAATGTAGCAAGTTTATTTTTCCAAAACGAAATTTGTACAGATTAACTTGTTTTGAAGTAAATACATATATTTTTCCTAAATTTATAAATTATAGATATATCTTCCAGTGCTGTTCTATGATCAGCAGAGTGACAACCGAGTGTCCCGCTAACCTAAAACCTTCAGTGTTTTTTTCCTTTTCAAATTTTGTTGAAATATTTCTAATTTGGTAAGAACAACAAATTCATACTGACAGAAACATAGATCAAAAAAAAAAAAAAACGGGGGTAGGAAACTCCCCCCCGATAATTTTCAAATTTCAAAATAAAGATATTGTTGATGCTAGATTAACCAACATGGAATGTGAAGGTTAAAATAATTCTATAAAAACTAATACTGACAAAAAAGAACGATTTCAAAGACTATATACAGAGAAAACGATTTAAAACCGTATATTGTTACAGTCGAATCTGATTGAAAATTTTCTGATGTAAAAATTGCCAAAGAAATTTTTGACTTAAATTTAAATTACATTTATAAATCTAAAAGTAAAGGTAGAAATAAAATAGCTATTAAATTCATTGACTACAGTGCAGCTAATGAGTTTGTAAATGAACCTAGACTAATAGAGAAAGGTTTAAGAATAACAATCCCGCGAAACTACACATCTTGCAAAGGTGTGGTACGTCAAATAGATTCAGACCTTGATTTAGACTCTCTAAAAAAGGGTTTTGCAGACAATATTAAATAAATTATAGATGTTATTTAGACTAAACAGAAAAGTAATTAATAAAGAATATGATGCTTCCATATCAGATAGTAAAAAATATCTATATATTCCAACCAGCTCTGTACTTCTTGAATTTGATGGCACAACAATGCCACGAGAGGTGACTTTTTATGAGTTGCCTAGACAAGTAATCCCATATATTCCCCCAGTAACTCAATGCTACTCCTGTTTACTATTTGGTCACGCAAAAAACAATTGTAAGGCTAAAAGAAATGTTTTGAATGTGGTGAGATAACTCATGAAACCTATACCGATGAAAATGACGTGATACAAACAAAATGCGAAAAAAAATGCTACCATTGTAAAAGTACGGATCACATAAGTATTTCAAAAAAATGTCCAGAATTTGACAGACAAAAAAATATAAAAAAGACTTATGGTATATGAAAATATATCATATTATGATGCCCAAAAGCTATGCAATAAAACTTATACTTCTAAAGATGAAAAAAACCAATACACATATATACCAAGCGAATATCCAATGCTCCCAAATAAATCGAAATAAAGAAAATGAAACAATTAACATTACCCAAAGACGTTTTAATATCACAAAATAACAGCAATAAACGAACATATCAACATGCACTAGAAAACCCTCCAAAAAAAACGAATTACAGACAAAGGCTACAACAAAACAGAACATAACGAACTATTATACTACCCCAATGGCAGAACACAAAATGACATCCGAACAACAGCTACACAAATTCTAATCAAACTCATAATTACAAAACACCATATCAAAATACTCAACCAACAACCTCAAAATTTAAAGATATTATGAATCAGCCTTATAGTGCAGTGAATAGATTTAATTTAAGTAACTATCAATATACAATGCCCTTTCTATTAGAATATATTAAAAGATGCCCTGATAACTTCAGAGAAACATTAATACAAACAGTGTTAATAGAGTCCAACGAAATGGAGGACTCTGTCCTATAAATAAAACCTTAAATTTAGATTTATACCAATATTTCATTGAAAAAGGTTAAACATCACCTATCAATATGACAATAATACTTTCAAAAATTACTCCAAACTTGTTATTGATGCTTAACAAATTTCTAAATCATAATAGATTAAACTGTAACAACAAAAAACATCAACATGTCAACAATTTAAAAGTTCAAATAAACAAAGATAAAATCATAAATGTCTCCTTTCAGTCAACCATCCAAACCAAAATCCATCCAACAACTTGTGTATGTCTTTGTGTTGTGTTATTCCCCACTAACAGTACATCTCGAGGAAGACAGTACTAAAAGTATATGTAACTAATAGTGCTTGGAGTATGGCTTCGAACCAGACAACACCCCGAGCATAATCAAATGGGCTGGCAAATTGCCCCAAGGGAGCCAGAAGCCAATTTAAGGAAGAAGAAGAAAGATATATCTTCCCTCATCTAAAAATTTTTAAACCGTGAATTTTAGAATTATTTACAAAAATTACAAAGAATCAGAGGAAAACATTTTTATGAGATGAGCTTTAAAAATAATTTGCTTGAGGTTAATAAATAACATTATTACTAAGAAACTAATATTTTAAAATTCACCCAGTTGTAGCGATGGTTGAAATTTAATTAATTTAGCTACCTAATAATATTTGTTTTGTTAACCCCAACTATCCTGAAAAGTGCGACGACTAAAATTCAAATTAGTCTTATAAATGTCACTCTGTAGGTCAGCTTGTAGTTTTATTGCATTTTTTATTTATTTACATAATTTTCTTATAACACAGCGGAATAAGAAGTAATAACCGGCCAAGTGCAAGTCGCACTTGCTCAATTAGTGTTCTGTACGTTGATTGCTTTTAAAATAAAATTTTTTATTACGAAGGTATAAAATGATCAATGACTCACACAAAACACACCTCAAATGAATTTTCAACAAGGGTTTTTTCCCATCTTCACTGAAAACTGATGACCTTAAAATTTTTGTTTTTTTTTTTTGTATATCTACCAAATAAATTATTAAAGGTAATGCACTCATGATAATTTTCGTTCAATCTACACCCTGTGGAGAATATTCCAGAATTTTTTCAAATTTTTTGATTTTTCGAGATAAGGGGAGAGAACAGAGATTTTTCGCAATTTTTTAAAAATAATACAAAGAAAAGTGTACGTAAGTATTACATTATATGTATTTTTGAACTCGTGATTTTTACAAGCTTTTATTTGACACTCCACTCGATGACCTGGTAAACAATTTCACCCCCCAAAACTAACCCCTTAAATCTAAATTTAACTTTCAAAACTACACGGCTTTGATGAGGCCATCAATTCCTATATTAGTGCCAAATTTCAACTTTCTGTGTCAAATAGTTTCGGAAAAAATCGGGTGTGACAGACGGAAAGGAAAGGATCTTATAAGTGTTCCGTACAGAACACTAAAAAGGCTCTTATAGAATATTGTTGTGAAAATTAGATTAGTATTCCTAAGGAATATTTTTTTAGTATTTGACGTTAGGAAAATATATCAACCATTTAAAAAATGGTGTCGAGGTCTTTTTTCGTGAATCAGGGATAATTAAAGTCAATTTTTTTACGTGTTTTTTATAAGATTTTAATAAATGTTTGAAAAATGAAACTTTTCAAATTCATTGTATCCTAAAGAAACGGCACTTCGAAAAAAATGACGCCCATCAATACAACCCACTACACATCTTTAAATTAATAAATTTAGGAGTAATTAAACTAGAAAAAAAATTTAAAACTTAACTTTATGTTTAAATGGTAGATACCTAATGGTCAGATATATTTTAAAAAAATAATGAGACTAGAAAGAGCTTCAGAAATATGTACAACGGAACCCTAACATTAACTTCTAGATACTATTTCTTCTTAAATTAATAAAAACAGAAGTCGCAGTTTCCTCAACATAATTCGCAGTTTCATCTAATCAAATACTAGGAAAAAATCTCATAGGACTGTTGAAACCATACAATAGTTAAAAACTTCCACCCCTTCGACCGCCTTCCCTGGAAGCATTATCTCTCAACAATTATATGTTACTTTCTTCCTACAAGGGTACCAATTTTTAAATATTTTATTTCGTTAGACAGTTATTGTGTCAAAAAACCAACAGACAAAAAGCTCGACTGAATTAGGAAACTATGTTCTTCGTTATACAGGATCCTAAAAAATGAAACTTTAAACTGAAATATCTCAAATTGTTTAACAGCACACCCTGTATATTATTATTTTTTCTGATACACTTTACAAGACCCCCCAACTTTTATTAAGTATGTCATATAGCTATTTCTAATAGTTTTAGATTTATTTTGAATTTTTCAATTTTTACCCTTGTTTTTAATACACTTACGCTATTGTGAAAACATAAACAAATAGTTAATAATAATTTTAATATAGTTTAACTTCTCTAACGATTAATTATTATGACGTACTAAATGTTCAAAAATATGCCCCTCTACTTGAATACACATGTTTAGTCGTTTTACTATATTTTCCTTCACGTTCCTTAGCATAAAGGGCGTTATTATCCTGCACGCATCCCGTATCTTATTTTCCATATCTACTAGTGTTGTAGAGGGATTCACATAAACACGATCTTTAATGTAGCCCCACAAAAAGAAGTCTAAAGGGTGTTAAGTCACATAATCGAGGGGGCCACTGAATGAATCCATCCCTACCGTTCCATTTTTGTGGGTAACAATTGTTTAAAAATTACCGAACTTCCCGGTGGTAATGAGCCGGAGCTCCGTCTTGTTGAATCCACATTTGTTCCCTTTCAAAGTTATCAACTTCTTCAAGAAGCTGGGGTAATTCGTTTTGCAAAAAAAATAGATATTTAGGCCCGTTAAGCGCTTCGCGGAAAAAATATGGACCAATAATTGGAAAATTTAATATTCCACACCATACATTAAGCGACCAATGGTTTTGAACTTCCCGGAACTGTTGAATAATAATGTATTATTATGGCTGTTAACTGATCCTGAACTGTATGTAATAATGTATATTATGGCTGTTAACTGATCCATTACTGCGAAAAGTAGCTTCATAAGAAAACATTATTTTGGATAAAAAATTTGGATCGGCCTCTATTGCTCCATTTATGGTGGTACAAAAGTTTACTCGTCGTTCAAAATGACGGTCTTGAAGTTCTTGGTGTAGTTCCATATGAAAGGGATGATACTTGTATTTTCTCACGGTGCGATTAACCGTAGATTGGGATGTGTCAGTTAAGTCAGCTAGTTGACGGCTGTTGACCTGGGGAATATCTTCAACATGAAGTAAAATCTCCATTTCTTTTTCCTCATTGTTAGCATTCTGGTTTACTACTTTCCGTTTCGTATACTCAACGCTACCACTACCATCAAACCGTTTAAGCACTGAAAAGATTTTGTAGATGGTATATGTCTGTTAGGGTACTTCGCTCCGTAAAGCCTTACTGCCAAAGTATATAAACTATATCAATTAATTCATTTTTAGGAAAATCAATAACTTTTACCTTTATATGTCACTTACTACAACAAATTAAACTATTTTTACTTGCTTAATAGACATGTCAAAATTTGACACTGCCTACATTTTTGTTTTATCTTGGCAACTATGATGTTATAGCGTAAGTGTATTAAAAACAAGGGTAAAAATTGAAAAATAATTCGAAAACTATTAGAGACAGGTATATGACATACTTAATAAAAGTAGGACGGTTTTGTAAAGTCTATCAGAAAAAATAATAATATACAGGGTGTGCCATTTAAAAAGTTGGAGATTTTTCGATTTATAATAGTCGAAATGAATAAATTTATTTTGAACACCCTGTAACATCTAACTCAAATTTCTTTACATATATCTTTTTTTTCATCTCTATAGAACGCTCGTACCAATTATGAGTATTTCACCTTCATAGCAATAGCGCTACTGGCAATTGTTTACAAAACTAAAAACTAGTATTTTCTTAAAAAAATAAAATATTAGCAAAACTACTAGGTTTAGGTATTATTAATAAAAAAGTTATAAAATTTTACTCAGAATTTAACAATAAATTAGAAAATAGGATGTTCTATTTAAAAAAACGTGTTATCCCGGCCACACTTGTTTGAAGTACCCTATTTACTCAAAAATAACTTTCAATTGTGCACCTTAACATTCCCTAAAACTATTGTATTTACCATTTTTTCATCATTTCCGAAACAATGAGATAATGAAATTTACTCTATCGTTGACTCACCCTGTACAGTAAAAGTATGAAAAATCATGTAAATTCTCAAATATATATTTTTTGTTGATCTTTATATAATGAAACAATAGAAGCCACAAGTTCCTTGTAAATAAAAGCAATTGACAATTTTTTGAAAGTCATATAAGTCTTTGTTTAAGTTGTATGAACCAAGAAATTATATGTTTTTGAATATGCTCTTTATATTTACCTTATAACGGTAATGTATTAGCGCGGAAAAGAATGTTTTTATTATACTTCATATATATTATACTTATATATATATATATATATATATATATATATATATATATATATATATATATATATATATATATATATATATATATGTGTATATATATATATATATATATATATATATATATATATATATATATATATATATATATATATATATATATATATATATATATATATATATATATATATATATATATATATATATATATATATATATATATATATATATATATATATATATATATATATATATATATATATATATATATATATAATATTATATTTCTCTCAAAATAATATTTCTGTTTATAAATAACAATATATTTTTAATGTAAAAATATAACAGTTAGTATTAAATTAACTCGTATGCACACTGGTTTAATCGAGCTGTAAATGGTATATTTCTCTGAGAACATAATCCAAACAACATGACCACTGGAGAATTTTTTAAAGGGGCATTTTTAAATGACAGGTATTTGGAAAAACCACATCTGGAACTAACGCATTCTTGTTATGATTATAATTAATATATTATAGTTCCAGTTGTCTGTAAAAGATGCACAAAAATTATCTTACTCGTTGATCCTACGTAATTTATTAAAAAAATAAGAAAGACTCCATTTTTAAATCGATATTATTTTTGCCTAGAGGTAAGGTCAACGGTGCAAAAAAGCTAAGTAACCTTAGATATGCGAATAATACTGTTATACTTGCAACGTCAATACAAGACCTAGCGCCTTGAAGTCACTAGCGAAAACTATGGATTGATAATTAATAGAGCAAAAACCAAAGTAATAATTGTTAGTCGTAATGAAGATCTGTCACACATTAATGAAATTGCTGGTTTAACTCTTGTAGACCATTTCAACTATTTGGGATCTTTCATGGTGGCTATGAAGCGCAAGCAAGAAGACGTTTGGCTATGGTTAGAAACTCGACGATCAAACTCACTAAGGCTTGAAAAGATCCAGCTGTCACAAAAAACACAAAGTTAAGATTGCCGGCCAGCCTTATATTCCCCAGAGCAACTTACACATCGGAAACATGGACCATTAAACAAGCTGACAAAAGACGAATCGATGCGTTTGAGATGTGGGCATATCGAAAAACCCTCAGAGTATCATATATCGAACACCTTACTAATGTATCTATTCTTAAAGAGCTTAGTATAAATGACCGACTTTCAAATAAAATTACCTGAAATGTTTTGGTCACATTATAGGGAAAGTGGATGCCATGGAAAGGCTTATAGTAACGGGGAAGGTAGAAAATCAAGGGGACGGTCGCCAACAAGATGGTCCGACCAAGTAAGATCTCTTTTAGGTATGGGTATGCAGGCGGTCGCGCAGGATCTAGATGTCTGGAAAATGACTGTGGAGGCAGAAACTGCATAGTGTCGCCGATACTCCTATTGGGGTGAAAAGATGGAGAGAGAGAGAGAGAAAGTCATCTAGCTTCTGACCGACATTTAATGTGGTTTCTTTAAATTATTTAAAGTTTCACAACTTATTTATAGATTCCCTTTTCCTCCATCTATCGCCGCAATCCTCTCTAAATTTGATGTACGGAATAGGTTACTTTAATCATATACCTATATACATAATATGTGTATGATGAAATAATTTATTTACATTTTACTGTGATTTAAAATGTAACATACCAAGCTTTTAATTATTGTTGTTTTTTGCTTTATCTTTCCATTTATATTACGATATAAATTATTGCTGTGTTTCACACTACAACCGTTTTATAATTATAAATGATAAATAATAAGATACTACTGTAAGTTTTATAATTTTTTTCTACTTTATTTATTAAGTTTTAGTCGTATTCAATTTACTTAAGTTAAATATTTTTTCATATTTCTTTTATTGGTATATTCTTTACTAAAATAAAAAACGTTACTGATACAAGGTAAGCCAAAACGATCGATGTATTTTACTTATTTAACTTTGTTGAGTTAGAGCTTCATTGTCTGAGGATGATTCTGACTAAACGGAGCTGTTATATTTTAAAAGTTACTTAGAGGATCTTTCTAGATTTTGCTGTAGTGTTTATATAATTAAATTTATTGTAAACTCTTCCACATTAAACTTTTAAAATTAAATGCATAATCAACATAATAAGGAAACAATAGATGATCAGAAAAAAGGCACTGATAATTTTTACGTATGGAAAAAAAGTAACTAGTATAGAGATCATTTATTTTATATTCTGTACCAACTTTTTCTAATGTTGATGAAAGGACATTTACATTGTTATACTCAAAATGTAAAATGTAATTAAACATGAAGGTTAGCTAAAATAACCGGTCAAGTACAAGTTGAACTTGCACAATTAATGTTCCGTACGTTGATTGCTTTTAAAATAAAAAAAATTGTTGCGGTAGTATAAAATGATCAGTGTCTTCACAAAACACACCCCAAATGAGTTTTCAACGTTTGTTTCTAATCTTTACTGAAAACTGATGACCATGAAATTTTTTTTTTTTTTATATCCCAGATAAATTATTAAAGATATTGCACTCGTGATAATTTTCGTTCAATCTACATCCCGTAGAGAATATTCCAGAATTCTTTCAAAATTTTTTAATCAATACTTTTCGAGATAAGGTGGGGGGACAGCAATTTTTCGCGATTTTTTAAAAATAATACAAAGAAAATTATGCGCAAGTATTACATTATGTATATATATATATATATATATATATATATATATATATATATATATATATATATATATATATTTTACTCGTTCAAAAGCTTTCATTGGACACCACACTCGATGACCTAGTAAAAAAAATTTTTTTTCACTTCCGATTTCACCCGCCCTTAAGTCAAAATTTAACTTTTAAAACTACACGGCTCTAGTGAGTCCATTAATTCCTATATTAGTACCAAATTTCAACTTCCTGTCTCAAATATTTTCGGAGAAAATCAGGTGTGACAGACAGACAGACAGACAGACAGACAGACAGACACCGAAGTGATCTTATAAGTGTTCCATACGGAACACTAAAAATAGTACCAGAAAGGAAAATAGTGAAAATAGGAATAAAAATAAGCAAAAATCATTAAATGGGGTCTTAGAAAAGTGTTTCAAAATATGTGTTATTTACGTTCTTGCTTTGAAGAAGATTTTACACTTACAGACTGTAAGTTTTTTCCTGTTCTTCCTCTTTTTATGCCATGTCAGGTCTGATTCCTCTGACATTGGCAATGACTTTAGCGAGTTTTTCTCGATTTTCGCCTAAGTGAAACGGTTCTTATGTATTTTGTATTCCGGTCCGTTAACGGATATTTCTTAACCAAGACTATTGTTTACTCTTTTTCCTCTCCTTATAAATTGTAAGATTCTGTATCGATCTCCTCTAAGAATATGTCCGAGATGTGAAAGCTTTCTACATGTGACTATGTTTAGTAATTTGCGAACGGCGTTTACTCCGTTTAAAACTGCACAATTCATTACGAGCAGTTTCCAAGGTTCTCGAATCATTTGTCTATATAGCCACATCTCAAGTGCTTCAAGGCGAATACTCCTGCTAGCTTTTATGCTCCAAATCTCAGCTCAAGACAGTAACATGGATATTTCTGGTACTTAACCATTCTTCAATCATGTCCTAACCCTACTCCCAACCAAGACCTATTTATCCTTTTCTATCCCTTCCCTCAAAATCGCAAACCCTCTACCAACTCGCAATGGCCAGCGTGGTGGAGTATTGGCCAACACCCTTCAAGATGATGAGAATGACGATTCCTGAAAAGAGTCCCCAGGTGAGTCGGACAGAGAGTTCGGAATACTACACTGACGAGAAATTGTCAGTCTGCTCCATGAAATATGGGGGGAGCAAGAAATTGATTTCTAAAAACGACGAAAAAATGTAAAATCTATTAATGGAAAAATGCAACTTCTAAGAGTAGCTATATACAATATCCGAACGATGTATGACCGTCCAGCAAACCGAGACTACCTAGAAAAAGAGGTAAAGAACATAAAACGGGATATTCTAGGAATCTGTGAGACTAGAATGAAAGGAGAAAAAGCCACAGTTCTGGAATCTGGACATATGCGTTACCAGAACAATATAGGTTCTTCAGTAGGAGGAATTGTCATTTTAATATATACACACATCAGAAGAACGGTCACGAAAGTGTGTTTCATTTCACATCGAGTTCTGTACGTCACATTACGATTAAACAAAAAGTTTTTGGTGCAGGTAATACATGTATACGCACGTACATCCGCCTCCACTGATAAAGCCATTGAACAAATCTATAAGGATATAACGAAAGCGAAGAGTTCAAAGAAACCACAGCTATTAATAATAACCGGGATTTCAATGCAAAGCTAGGACAGAGAAAACAAGGCGATTCCGCAAATGTTGGGAACTTTGGTTTGGGGAACCGCAACGGAAGAGGTACAATAATTCTGGAGTATATACAGGGCGAACAACTCTGCATGAATTCTTTTTTCGGCAAAAAAAAACCCATAAGCGGTAGCCGTGGAAAAGTCCAGATGGTAAAACACGAGATCGATTATATTATCATAAACCGAAGAAGATACTGCAAAGATGTATCAGTACTCAACAAGTTTGATACAGATAGCGACTACCGGCTAGTAGGAGCTTCACTTAAAATAAGTAGAAAGTAGAAAGAAAGAACATGATTGAACATAAACACACAAAGTTTCCAACCATAGAGGTGCTCAAGACAAATCAATCACAAATACCAAAAAACATTGAAAAGAAAACTTCAACCAGTAGACAGTTTAAAAAACGTGGAGATAAACCAGCTTACAGAAAAAGTTACATCTAGTTTCGAAGTAACAGTTAAGAAAATGTCCTACCAACCGCAGGAAGTGAATAAATTCTCTCCCGGAATAATTAAACTCATAGAAGAAAGAAAATCTAAAGAAAATGATGGTACACATGAGTAGAAACATTGAAAAAAGCCATAAAGAAAGAAACAAGGAAAGATATTAGAAAATACAATACAAACTTAATAATTAACACCACTGAAGAAAACAAAACTATGAAAGTATAGAAATCCAAGATGTCACAGGATAGAACTAAAATAATAAAATTACGAGAAAAACAGGTAAAATAATAACTCACAGCAAGAAAAAAGCGGATAAAATAAAGGAATTCCACACAAAACTTTATTTCTCGAGTATACCAAATCCAAGTCAACAAGAAAAACATATTCTTAAAATTCCTGAGGTAAGCTAAAGTGAATTGGAAATCGCTTTAAAACAGATGAAAAATAAGAAATGTCCAGGTGAAGATAAAATAACATCTGATATATTGAAAATGGGAGGAAGTGAACTTTTTGAAGCAATACGGATATTACTCAACAAATGTATTGAAGAACAAGGAATACCTGTACATTGGCAAAACAGTTAGGTCATAGTTTTCGCGACGATCACGAAAACCTTGAAAACTATCACCGCATCAGCTTGTTATCGCATCTATACAACCTTCTTACTAAAATTGTCACACACCGTCTTACAAATACGTTCGATGACTACCAACCAGTCGAACAAGCGGGGTTTCACAAGGAATTTGGAACAACAGATCATATCCAGACGCTCCGCCTTTTAATGGAAAAAGCGGCCGAATATAATATTAAGCTGCACCTAGCATCGATCGATTATAAGAAGGCTTTCGACTCCCTGGAACATTGGGCAGTTATGCAGTCCTTAGCTCATGCGAGAATAGACTCAAGATATACCGAACTCCTAAAATTCATATATGAAAATGCGACGGTTATATTAGATGAATATCGAAAAACAGAACTCGTAAAGATCAAGAAAGGTGCAAGGTAGGGCGACACAATTTCACCAAAATTGTTTACCCTGACCTTGGAGGATGTATTTAAAAGTCTCGAGTGGGAAGAGAAGGGAATTAAAATCGATGGCATATATTTATATCACTTGCGATTCGCAGATCATGATAGAACAACATAATCAAGCTTCACAGAAAGTTGGACTCGAGATGAACATCAGGAAAACAAAACTTGTAAGCCCACAAAACACAAAAATTAAGATCGGCACGTAAGAAATCGAGAGAGTGGAAGAGTATATATACTTAGGACATAAGATTAGATTGGATAAGGACAATCAAACAGCGGAAATACCAAGGCGAATTGGTCTCAGCTTGGCTGCATTTTAAAAACTCGGATTCATTCTAAAAAACAGACATGTCCCCATAACCTTAAAAAGAAAAGTGTACGAGAGTTGCGTACTTCCAATGATTGTAGATAGACAACAACATTACTTAAATAGAAACCTTGGGAGAGCAGACGAAGTGTCGGAAGACCAATGAAAATATGGACTGATGATATCAGGTTGATAACAGGCAGTAGATGGTTCCATCTTGCACAATTGAAAGACACTTGAAGAGGCCTATCTCCTGCAGTGAAGAAGCAGTAGCTTATAAAGAAGAAGAAGAAGAAGAAGAACAACTATTCTTTGCCTAAGTTGTAAATTTATATTATTATTACAGAAGGATGATATCAGTGTTTGAAAAGTTCCATGCGCTAATTCCACCGTACATTTCATTTCCTTGTTTGAGTCCAGTTATTCAGTAATGTAACTAACCAAGTATTTAAACTTGTTCTCCAATAATTTGCAGTAAGTCAGCAGAATGTAATTCACGGCTGAAAACCATAAGTGTTGTTTTAGTGACATTAATACTTAGTCCCATTTCTTGTCCTATTGTGTTTAGAATTTAAAAGGTGTTAAACGTTGTCACTCAAACTGACGGTCTTATCAGCATGTCTGATAGTGTTCATAAGTTCATCATTAATTTAAACTTTGTACTGAAGATCATGCCTTTTTGAATAGCCTATCTGAATAAATCTTAACAAGCACAATATGAGAATTTTTTGTTTAAAGCTTCGTTAGATTTGACTCTCATCTGTCAAGCGTCCATTAAATCAAACCACGAACAAACATCTGCACATGCACATCTCTGTTATCAACTCGAATGTCTCTTACATTTAAGTTTTTTATGTTGTGTCTTAGCGAATGCTTTGTCATAATAGATAAGAAGTTTTTGCTTACAGCATATGTTTTGTTCATAATAACGAGAAATTTTAGTTCTGAATCAATTTTTGCTTCACATCTTTTTACAATACAATCCACCTATTTTTACAATTACATCCTTTGGTATTGTAATAGTTTTTTTATAACATCATTTAATGAGAAAACAAATTTTAATATCAAATTTTTAGGCCTGGAACCTATTACGACAAAAATTTGACCTTGACTTAATTTATAAAAAAAGACTGACCAAGTGCAAGTCGGACTTGCGCACTGAGTGTTTCGTACGGTGATAGATTTTAAAATAAGAATTTTTGTTACGGAGGTACAAAATGATCAATGACTTGACAAAACACACCGCAAATGACTTCAACAAAGTTTGTTTCCGATCTTTGTTGAAAACTGAACCTTGAAATTTTTGTTTTTTTTATATACCAGATAAATTATCAAAGGTGATGTACTCGTTATAATTTTCGTTCAATCTACGCCTTATGGAGAATATTCCAGAATTTTTTAAAATTTATGCTGATATTGACCTATAGTTTTCGTGATAGGTTGGATGGACAGGGCTTTTCGGCCATTTTTTTAAAAATAATACAAAGAAAAGTGTGCGCAAGTAATACATCATACATATTTTTGACCTCGTGTTTTCACAAGTCAAAATTTAACTTCCAAAACTGCACGGCTCTGATTGGGCCATTAATTCCTATATTTGTGCCAAATTTTAACTTTGTGTGTGAAATGATTTCGGAGAAAATCGGATGTGACAGACGGACGGACAGACAAACAGACAGACACCGAAGTGATCCCATAAGTGTTCCGTACGATACACTAAAAATGCAAATTAAAAAAAAAAACAAGAATATATTATAAAATCTACTATTGTTTCAAACCAAAGTTAAATAAATAAAAAAAAAAACTAAAGTATATTTACCGTTAGTTGAAATGGTTTTAACTTTTTGAATAATGTAAACAATCTTTAAGAATATAAGTCAAGTTTTATTTATCTTTATTGCTTTTTCTTTGCTCTTTTTATAAGAAGCACAAAAAATTTATCAAAATCAGTATAACATGAAACATTAGGAAAAGAACCGACAATAAAACTTTCTGTAGCCTTTCTACTGTTCGAAAATAAATTTTTCTTCTTTTCAATGAAAAATAAATTGTAATTTATTTTTCTTGGCAGTTTTACATAAGTTTGTCCCTTTATAAGTGGACTGCATCTTGAGGGAGAGATTCGTCTCTTATGAAATTGAGGAAATAATCAAGAATTCGTAATATTTACACAACTCTTAATGAAAGATTCATTGAGATCAATATATTCACTAGACTCAACTGAAATTTTATATTTTTTTTCTTATGATATTTGAATTCTTTTCCTAACGAATGTAGGTAAATCTGAGTATTTTAAAAACCATCCAAGAAATTTTAAATCTTTTGTTACTCTTGTTTTTTCTTTACATAAGTTGCTTACACACACACACACACTAACCCTAATATTAGAAAATACAATATTTTTATTTTTAATTTTACTTTTGTGATTTCATATCTTACGTGTCCCATTTTCATAAGAACGAGTCGACCTACGAATTTAAAAGTTGGAATTTTTAAATAAATGCTGCCTATGATGTGAAGTAAGAATATCCAACAAATATTTTCCATTCCTGTTTACATGGTTGCACTTAAGTATGCTACAACTATTCTTATTCTATATTTTAGAAAATATTTTTAAAAAGTGCGAGTCAGTAACTCTGTGGCCTTAATTGTTTCCTATAGAATGAATTTTAACGAATTTCCTACAAGGTATTCTGAATGTAAATTATACAGGGTTTTATGAGAAGCGTTTGTTGATAAATTACTCTCCTTAGTAATTAGTGAGATCTAAGATTTTTCAGTGTGTAAGCCAATGGTTGTAGTAAACAGACACATCATGACAACTGCAACCGTGGCAGTTGCAATGTTCTCATGTTTAAAATCAAAATTTAATTATGTCGTGTTATAACAAATTAAAGGAATTTTACCTTTCTTTAGTTTAGAAGGAACGTCTGATGCGGCAGAGCCAAACTATTTTTGAATTTTAGTGTTATAAGAGAAATTATTTGCCAAAGAAAACGACATACCCAAACAATTTTCTATCCAAAACTAAAATTTGGTTCACCTAATATGACTATATTTCCGTTAAAAAAAGTTTACGTTTTATTAGAGCTTTATTAACGACATAGTGTAAAAGGTCCAAATTTTATTTATCACTAACTGCTAAATTTGACAAAATAGTCGGCAGATGACAAAGTGTCTAACATTATAGTCTAAACCGACAAGGTTTGATCTTACTCTAGGAAACAGATAATAAAAAATTCACTTTCTATTCTTTAGTTTGCAGAATGACTAAATTTGATCTTATTTAAGCAGTTGTACCTTTAAACTTCTAAAAAAAGTTACATGTTTGCCTTCATAACCCAGAGAACTACTAAGAAGTAGCAAGTCTACAGTTCTACTACTTGAGCAAAATATTTGTTTCAAATTTTTGATTGATTTGATTTTGTTTTTGTTAGATCCAATATTAACTATTAAGTTTTTTACTTAAAAATATAGTTGTTTTAGGAAAATATCTTAGTGCAAAGGTTATATTAAAGTGAACATTTGGCAATATTGTTGTAAACTAAATTAGAGACGTCGGACAAGGCGGGTAAACGAGACCAAATTAAAAAAAAATAACCGGTTAAGTGCAAGTTGAGCTTGCACAATTAGTATTCCGTACGTTGATTGCTTTTAGAATAAAAATTTTTGTTACGGAGGTATAAAATGATCAGTGACTTCACAAAATACACCCCGAATGAGTTTTCAACAAAGTTTGTTTTCGATGTTTACTGAAAATTGACGACCTTAAAATTTTTGTTTTTTGTTTTATATGCCAGATAAATTATTAAAGGTAATGCAATCTACACCCCGTGGAGAATATTCCAGAATTTTTCAAAATTTTTTTATCAGCATTTTTCGAAATAAAGGGGGGCACAGCGATTTTTCGCAAGTTTTTAAAAATAATTCAAAGAAGTATGCGCAAATATTACATTATATATATTTTTGAACTCGTGTTTTTACAAGCTTTCATTTGACACCCCACTCGATGACCTAGTAAAAAAATTTTTTTCACTCCCGATTTCACCCCCAAAACTACCCCTTAAGTCAAAATTTAACTTTTAAAACTACACGTTTCTGATGGGGCCATCAATTCCTATATTAGTACCAAATTTCAACTTTCTATGTCGAATACAGACGGACAGACGGATGGACAGACGGACAGACACCGAAGTGATCTTATAGGTGTCCCGTACGGAACACTAAAAATAGAAGGGGTTCAATTCAATATTTTAGTAACAACTTGTATATAACGAACAAATTACGTTGTCTAAGTTTCCGATATCTAAATCTCAACTTGATTTATTAAATTTTGTTTTAGATGTTGTTGTGGACGCACTTTAGAACAGCACAAATACCTTACGGACCCCAATCCTATGGCACCTGGGGAAATATGGTACCCAAGTCGATGTACTGTTGCCTTACCTACAGATGCTTATGGAACGCTAGAGTTCCAGGGCGGACCTCATCCCTCCAAAGCACAAGTAAGTAATTTTAAGAAAAATAGTTGTTGAAGAATTAAACGTGCTGCGTCATCAAGATTATAAAAATAATATTCTCTAAATTTCGCTCATTTGTACCTGATTTCAACAGCTCGATATTTCTGTGGATCATTTTCGATTTTCTTCACTGATTATTAGGAGTACCCTAAGAGCTGATTTATATTAACTTAGAGGAGTGGCAGTTCTCAAATATCAAATCGAGGGGAAAACTTGTTAAACAGACTCTATATCTGCCGCAGTAAGATACAACATATTGTATCTCTGGCTTGTGAGAGCCTGAAATTTAAAAGCATACCTGCCCTCCGTCGGGACCTGTTTAAGATTACTAACAATAGGGTACGTGACAAATTTTGTAAAGCGACTTATTATTGTATGGTACGTATCCGCGTACTATAGCTCAAAAATATATTATTTCACCGAAACAAAATATGTTAATTCAAATTTCGCATTTTTCTTATTTAAATATAAATTTTACCACCAAAACGCTGATAACTGTCATGGCAGTGAAAACTTAAACTGGGATCAAATTTTTAAATACATATTTGAATTCAGCAAGGAATTTTATGTCCGAATACAAATTGAATGTTTCTGGGCCTGATTGGGCCTCATTGTAGCTAAAATAAAATGCTACTCTTTCTTTATCTGTGTATCTTTGAAACACAGGTTAGTTCATGTTAGTTATATTCAATTCATTTTTTTAATTTTGCCGCTCCTTGACGCAGCGTCAATTTCGGGTCCCGTGAAAACAAAGACACGTTTCATTTTTCATCTTTCGGAGTGGCTTTGACTACCGAGCCACGTTTTGGCAAGTCGTTGACATTTTTCGTCTCATTAAAATGATTTGCCCATTTCTTCACAAACGAGACTGACTTTTTAATATATTTAGCGGCCACGCAATATGTCATTTTAGGCCCCTTTGGATGGGAACAAAGAAAGACTGCCTCTAACCGACGCGCAAACAAGTGACTCATTTTGGATTTTACGTGATTACAACGAAAGTTCAGAACCGACTGATATTTTTACTAAAATACGTCGTAGACCAGGGTTCCCTCTACCTATTTTTTGTTAAATCGCTAGAATCGCATCTACCAAAAATGAATTATCGCGGAGACGTTCTTGACAGACTGCACATCAACTTTAAACATTTATTCTTCTCGAGTAGCAATTTCAAAAAATAAATAAATAAAAACTATACGTACACTGTATTATATTTTTTAAGGTATTTTTGCATTTGATGCTGGTATGCAAAATTGTTTAGCCTAAATAGAAATAGTTCACCGATGAATAGAAGAAAACAGAGGTCAGAGATCCGTAACAATTTTCCTACCCATCACACAGTAAATAAAATATGCATTTATTTTAGTAGAAGAAATAGCATTACTTTCGGCTTAAATTACCTAGATTTCGTCGTAATGTATACTTATTAACCACGGTTGATCATGGTAATCCGTGATCTGCGTTAGAACCGATGCAATGTATAAACTTACCCACTCAAGTTTCCGTAAAGTTTGTTTTGTTTTAAACTATGACATTGTATGGTTTAACGTAAAACAACTGAAGACGGACATCTGCCATAAAAAGGAGGAATTTTAAGATAAGATTTTTTAAGAGTGAGGTTTTTAACTTTAAATTGTGAAAAAATTTTATGTATTAAAAAAGTTACGGTAAAAAAAAAAATTTTTTGGGTTAGAAAATGAAGGACTGAATTTTGGGCAGATTTTTGCCCCATATTTCAGCAGTCTACCCACTGTTCTCTTATTCGTCAAATCCATCCCAAACGGCGTTTCGCCCTATCATGGTTCATCATTCGGGCTAGGATCATCAAACAAAAGAAGAGAATTTACAAGGACTAGTAAATTCCAAGTACTTACGGAACATGTGGGTGGACTGCTAAAATATGGGCCTTGTCCGTTTTCAATGGTTTTACATTAAACCACATATGCCTGAGGGGGATCCCTCGAAAACTGCGCAGCCTGTATTAAAGTGTTGACTTTGTCAATCACACTGTCAGCTTGTTGCTGCTGTGTCAGCCCCCGATGCTGTATTAGGTATACGTACTTAGTACATTTCGTTGTATCTTATCACTATGCCATTATGACTCAAAGTCTTCCTAGACAATATCTTGTAAAGTATTTGACTTCAGATTAATTAAATTACTTGAGACTTAGTGGAACTAAATGGCCGACAACAATAAAATGCACCCGAAGGTATTTTCAAATTCGAGCTTGTGAATCTAGAACATATATATTTATACCCAGAATTGACATGTGTTTAAGAAATAAGTACTAGAACATACGTTTTTTTTTTAAGAGCTGTCTACATTTACCTTATAGAGTTTTCAGTTGTTTCACTATTAGTCATCTCGTAAATTAAATTGCAAAGAGAAGCTTTGGTTGTATTTACCGCCACCTTGATTTCCTGTTTTTTCTTACATTAACGTAAATTGGCACTAGGACGTAAGTATGAAAGGGAGTTGTTTTTTATTTCAGGTCAGTGACTTTTGGTTTGCTTATGGGCGTTTGCAAGTAAGAAAAAACACCATTTTATAAAACACTATAAACAAAACAGTGCAGGGCCAATGCTTATAGCAATCTGAACTTGGCGAGATTAACACACACCAATCAAAACAGACGATTAATGTCGCGAAATTGTATTTTCTACTTTGATTGGTATTATTAATCCCGCCAAATCATGGCTGCTACAAACATCTTCCCTACGCTTTGTTGTTTACAGTGATGTATAGAGTAAAGTTCATTATCTCATTTGTTTCGGGAATGACGAAGAAATGTTAAATACAGTAGTTTTAGAGAATGTTAAGGTGCAAAGTTTAAAATTATTTTTGAATATACAGGGTACTTCAAAAAAGTGTGGCCGATATAACATGTTTTTTAAATGGAACATCCTATTTTCTAATTTATTTTTAAATTCTGCGTAAAATTTTATAACTTTTTTTTATTAATAATGTTATATACCTAAACCTAGTAGTTTTTCTAATATTTCAATTTTTTTAAAAAAAATTACTAGTTTTCAGTTTTGTAAAAAATTGTCAGTAGCGCCATTGTTTCTGAAGGTGGAATAATCATAATTAGTACGAGCGTTCTATAGAGTTGAAAAAAAGATATATGTAAAGAAATTTGAGTTAGATGGTACAGGGTGTTCAAAATAAATTTATGCATTTCGACTACTATAAATTGAAAAATCTCAGATTTTTTAAATGGCACACCCTGAATATATTATATAGATTTTACGAAACCCTCCAACTTTTATTGAGTATGTCATATACCTATTTCTAATAGTTTTCGATTTATTTTGAATTTTTCAGTGTTTACCCTTCTTTTTAATAAACTTACGCTATTGTGAAAACATAAACAAATAGTTAATAATAATTTTAATATGGTTTAACTTATCTAATGATTAATTATTATGACGTAATAAGTGTTCAAAAATAAGCCCGTCTACTTGAATACACATGTTTAGTCGTTTTACTATATTTTCCTTCACTTTCCTTAGCATAAAGGGCGTTATTGTCCTGCACGCATCCTGTATCCTATTTTCCATATCTTGTAGGGGGATTCACATAAACACGATCTTTAATGTAACCCCACAAAAAGAAGTCTAAAGGTATTAAGTCACATGATCAATGAATCAATCCTTACCGATCCATTTTTGTGGGTAACGTTCGTTTAAAAATTCCCGAACTGGCAATGACTCCGTCTTGTTCAATCCACATTTGTTCCCTTTCAAAGTTTCAACATCGTTTTGCAAAAAATTTAGATATCCAGGCCCGTTAAGCCGTTCGCGGAAAAAATATGGACCAATAATTCGATAATTTAATATTCCACACCATACATTAAGCGACCAGTGGTTTTGATTTTGAACATCCCGGCCCAAAATGGATTAACTGTTGAATAATAATGCATGTTATGACTGTTAACTGCTCCATTACTGCGAAAAGTAGCTTCCTCAGAAAACATTATTTTGGATAAAAAATTAGGATCGGCCTCTATTGCTCCATTCAGGGTGGTACAAAAGTTTACTCGTCGTTCAAAATCACGGTCTTGAAGTTCTTGGTGTAGTTCCCTATGAAAGGGATGATACTTATATTTTCTCGTAGTGCGATTAGCCGTAGATTGGGATGTGTCAGATAAATCAGCTAGTTGACGGCTGCTGACCTGGGAATTATCTTCAACATGAAGTAAAATCTCTATTTCTTTTTCCTCATTGTATTCTGGTTTACTACTTTCCGTTTCGTATACTCAACGCTACCACTACTATCAAACCGTTCCATTAAGCACTGAAAAGATTTTCTAGATGGTATACGTCTATTAGGATACTTCGCTCCGTAAAGCCTTACTGCCAAAAGACCGTATATAAACCATATCAATTAATTCATTTTTAGGAAAATCCATAACTATTACCTTTATACGTCACTTACTACTACAACAAATTAAACTATTTTTACTTGCTTAATAGACATGTCAAAATTTGACAATGCCTACATTTTTGTTTTGTCTTGGCAACTATGATGTTATAGCGTAAGTGTATTAAAAACAAGGGTAAAAATTGAAAAATTCAGAATAACTCGAAAACTATTAGAAATAGGTATATGACATACTTAATAAAAGCTGAAGGGTTTTGTAAAATCTATCAGAAAAAATAATAATATACAGGGTGTGCCGCTTAAAAAATTTGAGATTTTTCAGTTTAAAAATAGTCGAAATGCATAAATTTATTTTGAACACGTCGTAGCATCTAACTCAAATTTCTTTACATATATCTTTTATTTTTCATCTCTATAGAACGCTCGTACCAATTATGAGTATTTCCACCTTCAGAAACAATGGCACTACTGGCAATTTTTTACAAAACTGAAAACTAGTTTTTTTTTTTAAATTCATATATTAGAAAAACTACTAAGTTTAGGTATATAACATTATGAATAAAAAAAATATAAAATTTTACGCAGAATTTAAAAATAAATTAGAAAATAAGATGTTCCATTTAAAAAAAAACATGTTATATCGGCCACACTTTTTTGAAGTACCCTGTATATTCAAAAATAATTTTAAACTGTACACCTTAACATTCCCTAAAACTATTGTACTTAACATTTTTTCGTCATTCCCGAAACAAATGAGATAATGAACTTTACTCTATCGTTGACTCCTCCTTGTACAATGGAGTTTTTCTTAATTACGAACGCCCATAGCTGTTGTCTCTACAGCCTCTCTCTCTATATATTTTATTTATAATAAAACAATATCCTAATATTCTTATATTATTATACTCTCTTTCTTCTTTATTAATGTATCCCTTTATAGTTTCATAAATATTCATGTTTATACAAAATAACTAAATTGCGTAGATTGAATTTATCTTCAAAGATAATTTCATTTTATCACAGATTTGCTTCATTTATAGGAAAGTAAATTATGGTTCCTTTCTATGGAAAGAATAATGTTGACTATGAAATCGTAAACCTTTCGTTTTAATACAGACGAAACAGTAAAATAAGAACGAAAATCCACAGTTTGTACTCAGCCGAATTCAAATATCCTTTTTGCTTATTCTGATGGAATTAAATGTTCCTTGAGAGGATCTATTTCGCTCATTCGGGCGTTTCAGATCTCAAAGGATAGTATTGAAAAAGTATTAAAATATGATAATCTTTTCAGACTTTGCTGGGGATTTAAGGGTAAAAAAGAAAAAATAGTTTAACGCACTTTCTCTAAAGGAACGGTATTTTTAGAGTATTGGGGCTATGTAATTGCAATAATTTTCAAAAAATAAAGTTTTTACCTTCTTTATTCTGATATACCATATATATCTATATATATATATATATATATATATATATATATATATATATATATATATATATATATATATATATATATATATACATATATATATATAATATATATATATATATATATATATATATATATATATATATATATATGTATATATATATATATATATATATATATATATATATATATATATATATATATATATATATACATATATATATATATATATATATATATATATATATATATATATATATATATATATATATATATATTTATATATATATATGTATATATATATACATATATATATATATATATATATATATATATATATATATATATATATATATATATATATATATAAATATATATATATATATATATATATATATATATATATATATATATATATATATATATATATATATATATATATGTATATATATATATATATATATATATATATACGAGGCTGGTTTGAAAAGTCCGTGCAAAAATAAAAACTACTTATGTGTTTGGGGTAAACCTTTTTTATTTTTCGACATAGTCTCCTTTTAGGCTTATACACTTCGTCCAACGATGTTCTAATTTGTTAATCCCTTCCGAATAATAGGATTTGTCCAAGTCTGCAAAATATCCATTAGTGTCTGCAATCACCTCCTCGTTTGAATAAAATCTTTGTCCCGCCAGCCATTTCTTCAAATTGGGGAACAAATAGTAGTCCGAGGGAGCCAAGTCTGGAGAATAGGGGGATGTGAAACGAGTTGGAATCCTATTTCCATTAACTTTGCGACCACACCTGCTGAGGTGTGTGCTGGTGCGTTGTCGTGATGGAAAAGGACTTTCTTGTGGCCAATCGCGGGCGTTTTTCTTGCAGCTCGGTTTTCAAACGGTCCAATAACGATGAATAATATTCACTTGTAATAGTTTTACCCTTTTCCAGATAGTCGATGAGGATTATCCCTTGCGAATTCCAAAAGACAGTCGTCATAACCTTTCCGGCCAAAGGAACGGTCTTCGCCTTTTTTGGTGCAGATTCCCCCTTGGTAAACCATTGTTTAGATTGTTGTTTGGTCTCAGGAGTATAGTAATGTATCCATGTTTCATCCACAGTGACGAAACGACGCTTAAAGTCCTCCGGATTCTTCTGGAACAGCTGCAAACCATCCTTGCAACACTTCACACGATTCGGTTTTTGGTCAAGGGTGAGCAATCGCGGCACCCATCTTGCGGATAACTTTCTCATGTCCAAATGTTTATGCAAAATATTATGTACCCGTTCAGTCGAGATGCCCACAGCACTAGCAATCTCACGCACCTTAACTCTTCTGTCATCCATCACCATATCATGGATTTTGATCAATGATTTCTGGAGTTGTAACCTCCACAGGCCGTCCAGAACGTTCAGCGTCACTTGTGCCCATATGGCCAGTCCGAAAATTTTGAAACCACTCATAAACTGTTCTAATCGAAGGTGCAGAGTCACCATAATGTTTATCAAGCTTCTCTTTAGTCTCCTGAGGCGTTTTGCCTTTCATAAAGTAATGTTTAATCACCACACGAAATTCTTTTTCGTCCATTTCTGGAAAATCACTCGACTTCCTTGATTCACACGAATGCCAAACACAAAAAAATAGACCAATATGGCTGAAACTTGGTGTGCGTTCATTCAAGAGATGCTACTAACTAAACATGACCTCGATACGCGCCGGTGGTGCCATCTCTCGGACTTTGCACGGACTTTTTCAAAAACCAGCCTCGTATATATATATATATATATATATATATATATATATATATATATATATATATATATATATATATATATATATATATACCGGGTGACACAGCCAACATGTAACACCCTGTAATTTTTTTATTTTGAAAGTTAGATATTTGCATTTTTCGATGCCAGAATGAGACATTATTAAGCTTTTTTTTTCACTTAAGAAATATTTTTAACTACTTCCCGTTTGACCGGAAGTGACTGCAACCTTCTTATTTTTAATGGAACTATATTTTTTTTATCGATTTCAATTCGCTTTGAAATTCTCTTTTCAACGATGTATTACAGTTGACATTTGTTTGACGGGTGACCGACTGATTAAAACTCTTAGACTTAGGCGGTGAATATACTAGCAATTGTTTTTGTTCGTTTTACTCACTTTGGAAAGAATTTAAGACTGTCCATTTATCGTGCCATTTTTGCGAGTCTAAATGGCTCCTACAAAACTTTATGCTTTACATTCAGTTACAGAAATTTTCTCTTTAAATAATGATCAATATCACCGAAATTAAGATAGGAACGCATATTTTTTATTTATCCTAGGTACACATTACAGGTTTTTTGCCGACATACATCTAACAGAACTATCTAACGCCAGTTGGATTTATTATTATTTTCAGAAAATAAGAAACCTATTTATTAAATAAATATTTAAATGCAAATAATAAAACCAAAACATTTAATAAGAAGAATAACACAATAAAACCTTACTGGTCTTCTTAAGCGCATTTCTAAATCATTTCTGTCTGTTGGTGGATTTCTGTAAACTTTTTCTGGCGCTCTTGCAGGCCACTTATTAGGTCCATTGGTGCTTAACCAATTTGCACCAAATCTTTGATTCAAGTAGTTTACTACATTTCTACTATTGTGGCTGGAGCGCCATCCTGCTGGAAAATAATCTTCAACATCATTTTGAATGAACTCCAAATATCTTTCTCCATTTAACTGACCATAAAATATAATAGGACCAATAATTCTTGTGCCAAGGATACCCAACCACACGTTAGAGCCGAATTTTGCTTAATAGGCTCTTTCTCGCATAATTCTAAGATTTTCTTAGAATTATGCGTATATCGAGTATTGTTACGATTAAATAGACCCAACTTCGTAAATCTAGATTCATCCGAAAATAGAATGTTGTAGTGAAATTTACGGTTATCAAAGTGGTATCTTTGCAAAAACCAATTAGAATAATCCATTCTTCTTTGGTAATCTGTTTGAAATAACTGTTGATTTATTTGATATTTGTAGGACCTGAATTTATATTTTCTTAAAATGCGGCGAGCGGTTTCACACGATTTACACCGGTTTGTTCTTCAACATCTCTTATAGAAATTGTAGGATCTACCTGAACAATGGCCAATACATTGATTTCTGACTCTTCGTCACCAATAAATACATCAGCAGGTTTAATCGGTTGCCTTCTAAACTGCTGCTTTACCGTTAAAAAATAATTGTTGGGTGGGTGCCTCCTATCGAGATATCTTGCCATCTACAACTCGGCGGCTTGTTGGCTATTCTTTCTGCACATTTCTCCATAAATTAATAACATGTGTACTTTTTCATCCGTTGAATACATATTTGTTAACGAAAAATTATTTTTGACGTAAAGTAAACAATAATAATGGACATTTTGGTAACACGCAGCAACAATGACTTTCGGTTCGTCTGTTTTATTACAGCCAACTAAGTCCGTAATGGAACTTGTTGATATCACATTATTGCATAATAAAATGGTTTATTTTCTGAAAATAATATTAAAACCAATTGGCGTTATATAGTTCTGTTAGATGTATGTTGGCAAAAAACCCGTAATGTGGAACTAGGTTAAATAAAAAATATGTGTTCCTATCTTAATTTCGATGATATTGATCATTATTCTTTCCAAAGTGAGATAGAACGAACAAAAACAATTGCTAGTATATCCGCCATGGCCGCCTAAGTCTAAGAGATTAAATCAGTTTTTGCCGGTCACCTGTCAAACAAATGTCAACTTGTGATACAGAAAGAGAATTTCCGGTTAATCCGGAAGTAGTTAAAAATATTTCTTAAGTGATAAAAAAGCCTAATAATGACCCATTCTGGTATCTAAAAATGCAAATATGTAACTTTTAAAAATAAAAAAATTACATGGGTTACATGTGGCTGTGTCACCCGGTATATATATATATATATATATATATATATATATATTATATATATATATATATATATATATATATATATACATATATATATGTGTGTATTATATATATATATATATATATATATATATATATATATATATATATATATATATATATATATATATATATATGTGTGTATATATATATATATATATTATATATATGTATATTATATATATATATATATATATATATATATATATATATATATATATATATATACATATATATATATATATATATATATATATATATACATATATATATATATATATATATATATATATATATATATATATATATATATTATAATGCCATTACAAAAGTCCTTAAAGCTATGGGGGAGCATGGGATTGATTTACTACATGAAATATGCAGCATGGTGTGGAATACCGGCGAATGGCCTGGAGACTGGAGAGCGTCAATATTCATACCGATATACAAAAAGGGCTCCCCTACAAAATGTACCAACTAAAAACTTAATATCTCACGCTAGCAAGGTTTTTCTAACCATACTGAATGAATTTCAAGTCTTACCTATTGGCACAAATATCAGGAGAATAAAGAGGATTTATATCAGGAAAGGGAACACGGGAGCAAATTTTGAGTGTGCGTCAACTGAGAGAGAAAGGAAGAGAATATAACATCAAAATGTATCTCTGCTTCATCGACTATCAGAAAGCGTTTAACAAGGTAAGATGGCGGAAACTATGATTGATTCTGAAAGAAATGGGAACTCCGTCACACTTATTAAAGCTAATACAAACGCTTTACGAATGCAACATAGCCAAAGTGCGTGTTAATAACATGTACACAGAAAGCTTCACCACGAAAATTGTTGTCCGGCAAGGATGTATTCTTTCGCCACATCTTTATACGGAGTACATAATTCATAAGTTTTCAATAACTGGAATGGTGGTACCGCCGTTAGAGGAAAACGCATACAGAACTTTCGCTATGCAGATGACATCTTGAATATAGTCGCAAATGAAAGTGAATTAGAGGTTATTATGCAAAGACAGTATCAGTAAAAGCTGCGGATTGGAAGTAAACAACAACAAAGCAAAAATAATGATCATTAGCAGAACGAATGATAATCAACCTCAACATCTACTAGGGCATGAAATCGTAGATTCCTATAAATACCTGGGGTCTTTAATTACCAGTACCGGTTCTTACGTCTGATGTCGACATTGGATAGCAAGATGTCGAATACTGTCATCTTTACTTAGGCTAGCTGACGACCTCTGAAATGGATTACAATACGACATGTGATTATTTGGGGCTTGATAGGCATGCGAACTTCTCATACTTTTAACGGAAGAACAAAACTTTCTTACGGTTTTCGTTCAATAAGCCGTATTTTCCAAGGACGCCAGCATGTATTTCATTGATTTACAATGTTAGAAAAATTAGCTTTTATAAAATGTTCTGCTTGGTCGAAATTTGAAATTAATTTAAGAAAACTTATATAACATACTAGTAGTACCAAAAATTAAAAAAATGAAAACAACCGAAAATCTAATGAATTTGAGCTCTACAGAATTAGAAAAATTAACTTCAGCTTATAAGAAAAAATATAGTAAACTTCTTTTGGGGAGTGTATCGTTTTAAAGATATTTTAATCGAAATTTATGCATATTTAATATTAATAAGATAATCATAATTATATTTAGGTAATAATAATTAAAATGATCCACGGAAAAAGTTTTTCTGGTTCATTTAAGGTTCTTTTCAGCGAAATCGACATGAATTTATCTGTAACTACATCATTTAACTTTAACTCTTAAATAGCTATAAAACATCTTTTGAGCGTAATCTTCTTTTAAACCTTTTAAACTTTAACGAAACTTTAAGCTTTAGTTCAAAAGATCTTGAAAAAGGGAAAAGTTAAATCCCTACCTTGCCCTCTTTTTTTTAAAAAAAAAAAGTTAAAGATTTTTGTAAAATAAATGGGAAATATTGGAACTGAACCATGGGTAAAAAATATAATATATAAAAAAAGAAAATATGTTATTAAACTGGTAGCAGTGTATAATTAAAATAGATGTGAATAGCATTTATGTAATAGGGAATCGATAAGTTAAAATTAATGCAATATAAATAAGAAATAAACATATTAATTACCATTTAAAGACAGTCTTGCGTTGTAATCCACACCACACCTGTTATGACTTTTTGTAGGTATTACCTTTTAGAATATCGGACCATAATGACGGTAAGGTTCATAATGAAGTTTCTCAGTCAATTAAAGTAAAAATATTATCAAAAATAAAAAACTGTTTAGGAACGCCGAAAACAACAGACTTTCCGGGTGTACTTTCTAACCAAAGACCCATCTATAATATTTATAAAATGCAACGTCTCTCTGTCTGTCTGTCCGTTAGTGCGCTTATCACTGGAGAACCACTTATCCGATTTATGTACTTTTTTTTTTAAAACATACATATGTTCTCTGGCCAGGTTATAGGCTATATTTTATTAGGATAGGTAGCGTAAGGAATTAGCAGTGACGATAATAGTGAATGAAGTCGGAAAAAAAGTTTGCCGCTAGCGCGTTCTCTTGCAATACACAGCCTAAATAAACCATTAAATATGGAACAATATTATGTAGCAGAGAATATCTATAATCTATAATATATATAAAATGCAATATCTCTCTGTCTGTCTGTTTGTCCATTAGTGCGTTTATCACGCGAGAACCACTTATCCGATTTACGAGTCTTTTTTTAAATTCATACATATATTCTTTGGCCAGGTTATATAATAATAATAATAATAATATATAATAATAATAATAATAATAATAATAATAATCTACCTGCCAAAAGTGTTGTGTTGGCGACTAAGCCGACACCCACCAAGGCGGGAAAATCACAGCAGCGCATGAGTTGCACCACAGGAATCAACGAACACGCCATGCGTTGCTGTAATGAAAACACAAAACCTGACAAAGAAATCACTGAGAAGAGAATCACTCGCCGCTTGGACCCACCAACATCAATCCCAAGCGCAACCGACGTAGATACGGGACAAACACAACCACCAAAGCCAGGCCAGGGCCCGTATGTATTGCAAGGACAACATGCAACTACCAAGGCTGGAAAACCAAGACAGCGGTTAAAGTGGACGGATGAGATGAATAGGACGGTGATGCGCTGTTACTACACCGCCACCAAACTCGAAACAATAACATCGGGCTACAGACAGCAACTGCACAGACTTTTCTTGACCGAATATCCACATCTGCAATTACTTGTTTCAGAACAGAGAGTAGTAGACCAAAAAAGAGTTATTACCAAGAACAATCGTCTCACACCTCTCGAATTGCAAACCATCAAGGACACAGTGGCTGTTGAACTGAACACAGACCAACCAAACAATAGAAACAATAAAGCAGATTCCGAACCAGCTTCACACACACAACCACCCAGTCGAACACAACAATACCCACCACCCAGGAGGAGCATAACGCAAAATAATATTGCGAGTACCGCGCAACACCATATCACAGACAACAACATGAATCACTCGCCACCCTCAACGACATCCACACAACATCACCCCGAATCACCTCTCATACAAACACTTAAAGCAAAAATGGAGTCACATCTAGCTCGATGGTCAGGCACCGACCCCACAACAAGAAATCCCATCCCTCGTTTAATCTTCAGACAGAGCACGCAACCAATCCTCAACACACTAAACAAGCACATAATACCTCAGTATATAACAGACTCAAGCACAATCGAAGACATTCACACAATAATATACGCAGCAGCAATCACCACTCTAACACAAAATAATCAAAAACTCCCTCAACGACAAGGAAACCCCAACAGGACAAAACCAAAATTCAAATGGCAAATAAGAATAGAAAACAAAATCAACAACATCAGGAGAGATCTAGGACATCTTACCCAGTTTATAAGCGGGAACGCGTCCAAACGTGTCACACAGGGGGCAAACAAGATCAAATCTAAGTCTCCCAACAGAACACTGCCAGAAATCCTCGATACCTTGAAACAAAAACTATCTGTATATGCCGCAAGACTCCGTAGATACAAAGAATCAAATGAGAGGAAAGACACCAACAACCTCTTCCGAAGAAGCGAAAAACAGTTCTACCGGAAAACTATGTACAACAAACAGATAGCAGTGACTGAACCACCAAACAAACAAGAACTCACAGATTATTGGAAAAGTATCTGGTCAGAACCCAAACAACACAATAATAACACCCCCTGGATCAAAGCCGAAGAAGACAAACATAAACATGTGACAGAACAAGAAAATACCACATTTAATACACAAGAAATTACAGAAACTATCAAACACACGCACAACTGGAAATGTCCTGGAATAGACAATATACAAAACTTCTGGTACAAACAGTTTACCACCACACACGAAGCACTCGCACACCAAATCAACAAAGCCATTCTACAACCACACACATTTCCCACTTTCCTCACACATGGAATAACATACGTTAAACCCAAAAGCTCAGACACCACAAACCCGTCAAACTACCGACCTATCACCTGTCTTCCAACCCTATACAAGATCATCACAGCCACAATATCGAAGAAAATAGAACAACACCTAACAGACAACAATATCCTCACAGAAGAGCAGAAGGGATGCAGGAAAAATAGTCGAGGATGCAAAGAGCAGCTGATTATAGATAGCGTGATTATGGGACAAACCAGAAAAGAACACAGAAACCTTCACATCGGTTACATAGACTATAAAAAAGCCTTCGACTCCATACCCCAAAGCTGGTTAATCAGGGCCCTAGAAATCTATAAAATCAACCAACACCTCAGGCAGTTTCTCGCGCAAATTATGAAAACATGGAAGACCAAAATACGCCTAGAAACACAAACCGAACGGATCCAAACAGAAGAGCTGTACATCAGACGGGGTATATTTCAGGGAGACTCGCTCAGTGCTCTATGGTTTTGCCTCTGTCTCAATCCACTCTCAAATATACTAAACAGAACAGAGCATGGCTTCAATATCAGACACCAAAAAGAGAATCAACATAAAATAAACCACCTCCTATATATGGACGACATAAAACTCTACGCTGCCACACAAACACAGCTGAAAGAACTTCTCAAAATCACAGAAATATTCACCTTAGATGTCAATATGGAATTTGGTATAAGTAAATGCAAAGTGCTCCACATCAACAAAGGCCAATGGAAGCACCACCATGAGACAGAAACCATCAACAATGAAACGCTCGATAACATGTTCGATAAAGAAACATACAAATATCTAGGCTTCCAACAAAGCACCAAACTCAACCACACTCACATCAAAACAGAGCTCAGAACCGAATTCAAAAACAGACTGACGAAACTTTTGCAAACAACAGATCCCTACTACAAATACACCCCAACATCCATACTTGAAAATGAAGATTACAAGCTCTACTGGGATATCGGTATCCATACAGATAAAACAGTCTCCGCCAATAGACCCGATATTACTTTTCAGTGCAAAAAGGAAAAGTCACCTATCTGATTGACATAGCTCTCCCCAACGACACAAACATCCAAGCGAAATACACAGAAAAATTTCCAAATACACAGACCTTGCAACGGAAATAAAAAGGCTATGGAAACAAGAAAAAGTCATCATTGTCCCCCTCATTATATCAGCCACAGGCCTTACACCAACAACATTCACACCACACTTAGTACAATTAGGACTCAACACAAACATACACAAAAACATTCAGAAGTCAGTGATTTTGAAAACATGTAACATTGTCAGGTCATTCCTTAATACACAATGATAATGCGTTTTGTGCTGACTTGGTTTCCGCCCGTCAGCCAAACATGGAACCACATTGACCAAATGTGAGAAAGAAAAACGAGAACAGTCATAATAATCTATAGACTATAAAAAAGCCTTCGACTCCATACCCCACAGCTGGTTAATCAGGGCCCTAGAAATCTATAAAATCAACCAACACCTCAGGCAGTTTCTCGCGCAAATTATGAAAACATGGAAAACCAAAATACGCCTAGAAACACAAACCGAACGGATCCAAACAGAAGAGCTGTACATCAGACGGGGTATATTTCAGGGAGACTCGCTCAGTGCTCTATGGTTTTGCCTCTGTCTCAATCCACTCTCAAATATACTAAACAGAACAGAGCATGGCTTCAATATCAGACACCAAAAAGTGAATCAACATAAAATAAACCACCTCCTATATATGGACGACATAAAACTCTACGCTGCTACACAAACACAGCTGAAAGAACTCCTCAAAATCACAGAAATATTCACCTTAGATGTCAATATGGAATTTGGTATAAGTAAATACAAAGTAACAACAAAGGCCAATGGAAGCACCACCATGAGACAGAAACCATCAACAATGAAACGCTCGATAACATGTTCGATAAAGAAACATACAAATATCTAGGCTTCCAACAAAGCACCAAACTCAACCACACTCACATCAAAACAGAGCTCAGAACCGAATTCAAAAACAGACTGACGAAACTTTTGCAAACAAAACTCAACTCTAAGAATCTCACTAAAGCCATCAACACGTTCGCTATACCTATACTCACATATTCATTTGGTATCATCAAATGGTCACAAACAGACATAGAAAATATTCACATCCTTATACGATCTCAATTCACCAAATACAGGAAATTACACCCCAACGCATGCAAAGAAAGACTTACCATCGAGAGGAAGGCAGGAGGAAGAGGAATTATAGACATCAGATCATTACACACAAAACAAATACAAACACTTAGGAAATTCTTTCACAGCAAGCAAACCAGCCTCCACACAGCGACAGTGAAAGCAGACAAAAAAAACTACACACCTCGCGACTTAGCCCGGGCAGACCACTCAGCAGACACACACAGTCACACCCAATTACAACAGGAAAAGATGAAAACGTGGTCAGAGAAAACACTCCACGGAAAACACAGATACCACATAGAACAAGACCACGTAAATAAAAAACAATCATACGCCTGGTTACGGGATGGGCAGCTATTCCCTGAGACTGAAGGCTTCTTACTTGCCATCCAGGATAAAGTCATATTAACCAGAAACTACCAAAAGCATATCATCAAAGACCCGACTATTGCAGAGGACAGATGTAGGAAATGCCACCAGCAGAAAGAAACGATCGAACACATAACGAGCGGATGTAAAATATTGGCCGGAACGGAGTACACAGCCAGGCATGATTCAGCTGCCAAAGTGGTTCACCAAGCACTGGCCCCAACATACAGACTCATAGAAAATACAGATCCATACTACAAATACACGCCAACATCCATACTTGAAAATGAAGATTACAAGCTCTACTGGGATATCGGTATCCATACAGATAAAACAGTTTCCGCCAATAGACCCGATATTACTTTTCAGTGCAAAAAAGGAAAAGTCACCTATCTGATTGACATAGCTGTCCCCAACGACACAAACATCCAAGCGAAATACACAGAAAAAATTTCCAAATACACAGACCTTGCAACGGAAATAAAAAGGCTATGGAGACAGGAAAAAGTCATCATTGTCCCCCTCATTATATCAGCCACAGGCCTTACACCAATAACATTCACACCACATTTAGTGCAATTGGGACTCAACACGGACATACACAGAAACATTCAGAAGTCAGTGATTTTGAAAACATGTAACATTGTCAGGTCATTCCTTAATACGGAATGGTAATAGCGTTTGTGCTGACTTGGTTTTGGGCCCGTCAGCCAAACATGGAACCACATTGATCAAATGTGAGAAAGAAGAACTTTTTGTAATAAATAATCTATAGCTATAATATATATAAAATGATCCCTTGAGAACCACGTCCGATTTACGTAATTTTTTAAATTCATACATATGTTCTCTGACCAGGTTATAGATATATATTTTATTACATTAGGTAACATAAGAAATAAGTAGTGACGATAATAGTGAATCAAGTCGGAAAAAAGTTTGTCGCCAGCGCGCTCTTTTGCAATACGCTGCCTAAACCGTTAAACATGGAATAATATCATGTGACAAAGAATATAATATATATAAAATGCAACGTCTCTCTATCGGTCTGTCTCTCTGTCCGTTAGTGTGCTTATCACTCCAGAACCACTTATCCAATTTACGTGCTTTTTTTTAAAACATACATATGTTCTCTGGCGAAGTTATAGGATATATTTTGTTACGTTAGGTAACATAGGGAATAAGCAGTGATGATAATGGTGAATCAAGTCGGAAAAAAGTTTGCCGCGTTCTCTTGCAATACACTGCCTAAACCATTAAATATGGAACAATATCATGTAGCAAAAAATTTAATTATATAATATGCCACGTCTCTCTGTCTGTCTGTCTCCGTTAATGCGCTTACGAATTGAGAACCACTTATCCGATTTACATGTTTTTTTTTTAAATTTATACATTTGTTCTCTGGCCAGGTTATCTATAATCTTCTATAATATATATAAAATGCAAGGTCTCTCTGTCTATCTGTCTGTCCGTTAGTGTGCTTATCACTCGAGAACTACTTATCCGATTTACTTGTTTTTTTTTTTTAATTCATACATATGTTCTATTTCCAGGTTACGTGAGTATAATCATAATAGTCTATAATATATATAAAATGCATCGTCTCTCCGTCTGTCCGTCTGTCTGTCTGTCCATTAGCGCGCTTATCACTCGAGAACAACTTATCCGATTTACATTTTTTTTTTAGATTCATCCATATGTTCTCTGGCCAAGTTATACGATATATTTTATTACGTTAGGTAATATAAGAAATAAGCAGTGACGATAATAGCGAATCAAGTTGGATGAAAGTTTGCCGCTAGCGCACTCTCTTGCAATACGCTGCCTAAACCGTTAAACATAGAACAATATCATGTAACAAAGAATACAATATATATAAAATGCAACGTCTCTCTGTCTGTCTGCCTCTCTGTCCATTAGTGCGCTTATCACTTTTTTTTAATTCATACATATGTTCTCTGGTCAGGTTATATAATATTAATAACAATCTATATAATAATATATATAAAGCGCAAGGTATCTCTGTCTGTCCGTTAGTGTGTTTATCATTCGAGAACCACTTATCCGATTTACGTGTTTTTTTCAATTCCTAATTTAATATTTATCAAAAAAAAAATCTATAGTATATATATATATATATATATATATATATATATATATATATATATATATATATATAAAGCAACGTCTGTCTGTCCGTTAGTGCGTTTAGCACTCAAGAACCACTTATCCGATTTACGTGTTTTTTTATAAAATACATATGTTCTCTGGCCAAGTTATAGGATATATTTTATTACGTAAGGTAACATAAGAAATATGCGGCGACGATAATAGTGAATCAAGACCACGTGAGCGGATCCGCGGGCACGGCTAGTCTAAGATACGTTTCGATCTATTGAATTTCATCAGTTAAATGTAGGCCAGGCATTGTCGAGCATTGCACGACGCCAGCGAATACAAGTCAACCGCCCCAACGTGTGGCAGGAACAGAAACAATTCAGAAGCAAGAAGCTACTTCCAGTGTAGTGGAAAATTAGAAATAAAGACTCTTCACAAATGTCAGGTTATGATTTGAGTCTAACCTGAACTAAATCAAAACTAAAAAATTTGACTTACAGTAGACAAAAATCATTTGATAATATTACCTCTGTAATTATTTAAATATTTTTAGAGATCACTTATGCTATTTTTGACTGTTTTTGACAGTTTTGAAAACACTAATTGTTACTATTTCCTGGTTCGAGGATAGTTTTCAATCTCGCAGATCCACAAATGCCCATTTGAAAAATTAAGTACAAAGTATTTACTAATATTATACCTTTTTAACAGTTCCCAATCAATCTGATGAAGCTGACGTGAAGGATTGGCAGTGTCTGATATTAAAAATTTTTAGCACCTGACGTAATTACATGCCTCTCTGCAGAAAATCGATGTTTAAAATATTTAAATATTTATAATAAATTCATAAAGCAACGGAGCAAATCAACACAGTACAAAAAGAACAAATTTTTGCTGATTAGTCAGTACAACGTTTTCAACAGCTTCTTTATTTCATCTACTTATTGACAATATTACATTGTAAACATTAACAATAACAAGTGAAATGACGTGACAGTGATTTGACTATGAAAACCTCCAAACAAACACTAATATTCAATTTTTTTTACAATATAAATTAACAAGCGTGCTTAATCTGTTTTCTGTCAAGCCCTATCCTGTCAGATGCCTTGAAAAGATTAATATCTTTAAGACGCTGATATATCATGTCACATTGTATAGACAGGTTCCCGAGTAGAATTTGTCAATACTTTTGGTACACCCAAAAGAGGTGTTATTGAGTTGCAGCTACAACTTTTTTTTATAAATCAAAAAGATAAAAGTTGTTTTTTTGATATTAACTGCCATTATTTAAAAATTGTATTTAGTTTTTAGAAAAATAAAAAAAAAATGTATATTATTTAAACTATAGAATTGCCACTAAATTAACAACTTAGGTTAAATTTAAGAAAAGCCAGTAAAAATTCTGTAACTTTATTTAATAGTCGACTTTGTCCTTTTTTGTCATTGATTTGACAAATACATTTAAATAAAAAAAATCTGAGATCATCAAACAAAACAAATTAAAAAATTTAATTTTGTGTATAAATTGTGCACAGAGAAGTAAAAATGATTTTTCTCTGCCTTTTCCTCTGTTTTCTGAGATCAACATACCTTACCACTATAACGTAATTGTAAATGAGTAATAGTCAAACATACTTTCATTTTGTTTATCTTCTACCTTCGTCAACTATTTGAAGCTAAGTATCTATTGGGCAATAATCTTGATGACTGAGTAAAGTGCTATCTTAATCACATCTCTATAAGCATATCACTGCCAAAGAAAGTGTATTAAGATATCTACTCTCTTAAATTTTTGCAAATCTGAGCGATAGAGGGAACTCCGAATTTATAACATCAGATATACCGTAATAATACTTGTTTTATACTTTCGAAAATAATAATATTTTACTGTCACTTTTATGCCTAATTTGTCTTTTATGTGAGGCTGTAATCACAAGTAAAGTAAGTTTATTAAGTGTTAAGGTGTAGACTTATATACTCCCATTCTACCTAATTTTACCTTCTTTCCTTTCATTTAAAATTAAGATAGTAATAAAATTTATTTGATGCTTTTACTTATTGCTAATGGATAATCCCCAAGGAGTGCTAGAAGTTTAAACCGGATTTCTTTGGGAAATCCTGGGAAAACAGGAAAAGAGATAATAAAGCATGTGAAAAAGTAGAGTTTATAAAAAGTTGAAGTTGTTTGAAAGAAAGTAAAAAATCGTATAAACTAACTTTGATTTATATGCTCTTTAGGATTCTTTTAGATTTATGAATAGATTAAAACAATATTTCTTAAAAGTTTTTTTTTCAAATATTTTTATACCATATAACTAATAAAATTTGGATATTAACTTAATATAAATGCAGTAGTTCGCCAATAATAGACTATGTTATGCAATTTCCTTTTCTTGTTGGTGTCACTCTAATCAAAAATGACAATTTTTCGATTAGAGTAGTCGTAAGTACTCTGAACTAGAATATAATTTGGAAAAAATTTATAATATTTCGACTAGAAATGTGCTTTTATTTACACAATCATATCTTTCAATTTTGTGTGGAATGACTCTCTGTATCATGATAAATCTACATGTCACACAATTTTCTAATATACCAGTCACGTCTTTTTCTTCTCTCTCGTGTGGAAATTAAGATTAATTTTGGTTCTAGTACTCGGCCACAGCAATAGCATTTGGCATAGCTCTCACAAGATTTTACGTAAAACAGGTAGTCGAAGGCAGTGTGCAAACCAGAAGCTTGCCTTTCGCCATAGTTCAACAAAGGGAGCTCATGATGAAGGTAGCCACAAATTTGTTAGTTTACTCTTAATCAACCAACTCCACACCGTAACCAGTTAAGTAAGCGCTATGTTGTCCAGAGCAGTTCCGTGAAAAGGTAGTTCCTGTCTAATCTTCCACCAAACAAGTTTGTAGATCTCATTTTAATTATTGCAAGATGTTTGAGCTCTTTACAAAATATTCGTTCTGGTCTTCATTTGCTAAGGAACTAATCTGTGGCAATGTATAACCCGTCGGTGACTTAGCGGTATCTTTCAGTAGCTACATTTCTTCGTATAGGTGATGGGCAGTACCAGCTAAGCGATGTAGTTTGTTCGTAAGTGTCGGCTTCAAGCATCCTGTATCAAGTTTAAAATGTTTCGTGTAGGGCCTCGTCCACCTGTCCAGAGAAGGCCTGTTTCGTCCAAACTGGGCAAGCATACTCAGCGATGGGGTAGCAAAGAAACGAGATTCTGACAGTTGTTAGATCAGCTCCCCAAGTACTCCCAGTCAGCTTGCTTACCAGATTCTACTTGGTGTTGTGGCAGTAGGTTTTGAAACTTAATGTCCCAGCCAGTATAACTCCTACCAGAGTTCGGATTCCCTCCGTGAGTAGCAGTGAGTTAATGTTACGGTAAAACCAATTGCCACAACGAGAAGAAAAGATCAAAATACCACTACTAATTACATTTTCAAGGAATTTTTATCAATTTAATTACAATTTTGTTTACAAATTATATCACATAATTTCTTTTCATATCACTTTCTGTAAAGTAGGCCTTTACAGTTATATACTACCACATAAACTGCTAAATCGAACAAAATCCATATTTTAGCGTTTTTAACTATTCTCTTATTTGTCAATCCATCTCGGGACGTGTTTCTCTATATCACTGCTCTTCAGCCGAGCTACGATCGATAATGAGCTGCCTATCGGGAATTGTTAACAACTCACTGAACATTTCCTATGTCGATTTATAGCAAAGCGAAAGACGGAGGAAAGTCCAACGCGTACGGCAGAAGGTAATGTTAACGTTGAGAGAAAGGGGTAAACAATCACGTTAGTTACAGTACCCGGTAACGTCAACTGACGGTGGTAGACTAACGCTAAAAGACAAAAGTAAACGATAACAGTAAGTTGCACGAGGAATGTAGACGCTAACTGACTACAGTTACTAGTAACGCTAGTAGGCGACACTAGACTATCACATTCACTGATTGTAAACGGGAATATAACTGACGACGATAGACCGGGACTTCAACTGAAGGCAATTAACGGTAACGTATAGTTCTAATATTGGCAGAAAGATCTGAAGGATTAACAGCTGACCGTTTATATCGGCTCAAAATTATGCGGTTTATTGGTCTGGATTACTCCTACTGATTCCAGGTTTATTCTCGATTGATGAAGATTTGAAGAATTTAAATTTTTTAATTTCAAGTTATGTTTCGTGTGTTTTACAATCAATGATTAAAAAATTCTGATTTTCGTAAAACCACAACAGTCGCACGGTCAATTATCAAATATTTTTACCCTATTACTTGCTGTTTGAGATTTTTATTTTTTAAAGGACGCTTTAGCGTCATAATTTACTGCAAAACATAAAGGAAAACAAGGACATTAAACGATACATTTATTTCAATACTTTAAATATTTTCGAGATTTTCCTTAAGTAAAAATTTGTATTCACGTATATTGACATGCTATGTACACAATTACACAAAACATACAACCTATTCACAATATTTAAGTAAGTATTTTTCCCCAAAAATTTCAATTCTTTTTAGGTTTAAAAAGACAAAGAACTAAATGAACCTAAAAAAAGTGCATCTTTTTTTCCTAATAACTTATACTTGCCGTAAATAACATAATGCAATTTTACATTATCTTTTCATAATATTGACTATGAATGAAACAGAAAAATAATGTTTGTATTGTCTGTTCAGAAAGGATGTCATTTATTTTTAGTATATATCAAATTGTATATGGCTGCTAAAAAATTATCTCTTCCAATTATAAATCGGTCCAGTAAGTTGCCCACCAAAACCAAGCTCATGGTCTATAACACAATTGTGAAGGTAGGCCTCACTTACGCCTGCCCCACATGGTGCCAGCTCTCAAAAACAAGGGGAGCAAGTCCAGACAGTGCCATACAAGGCCCTGAGGATGATCACAGGAGCCCCTTGGTTCATGCGAAATAACCAATTACATAGAGACCTCGATGTGCCAAGCATAAAGGCACACACGAGGCAAACTCAAATGAAGTTCCTGGCCAAGGCGTCCCAGCATCACAACCAATTATCAGGGACGCCTTCCTAACCCTCTCCTATGCCCGCAACCATTTCCCGAGACCCTCAGACCCTCTCTCGGACGAAGACGATGGCCCTCCCAACTCACGATGACAGAAAAATGTAAAACTAGGTTAAGTTAGCATAGGCCCTAGATTAAGTTAGGTTAGGTCATAATCATGTTAAAAACACATCTCCTAGGTTAAGTTTAGAGTAGGAACACTATTGTAAGTTAGAATAAATATACTTTCTCACATTGTTAGAACAACGTTCATTTAATAGAAGTAAGAGGCTATGCCTTTCTTGTAAGTCAATAAAGAAAATAAAAATATCTCTTCCAGAAAGAATTGAAATCATTTTAATATGTAGTGATAATTATCAAATTTCGCAAAATGCTGCTAGAATATTTAACGAAAGACATCCTGGTAAAAATGTTCGTCAGTCAGCGATGGTAAGACTCTTAAGTATCTTTAAAGAACATAGTTCTGTAGATAGCCGATATAAAAACCGTCAAAACAGGCCTGTTGCTAACGAGGAAGCAAATTTTAATGTTATGCTATCGACTGTCAAAAATCTTTAAATGGTGCTATCTGAAAGACGAGAGGCGAGTTGTAGTAAGAAATAAATTTCGTGCTTACAATCCAAAATTTATTAACGTTTTTATAAGAAACGGATTACAATGCTCGACTAGTTTTTGTTCTTGACTATAAGGAAAGCGGGAACAAGACATACATTTTTACAGAAACATCTTTTTTACTGACGAGGGTACGTTTTCTGCTAACGGAGTAGTTAGCTGACAGAATTGCAGATGGTGGGCAGACGAAAATTCAAATTTTGTATTAGAAACTAAAAATGACTACTACTTTAAAGTCAACGTGTAATGTGGGATATGAAACACCTAAATTCTTTCTTTTTTTGACAAAGTTTCACTTCGGAAAGGTACCTGCAATTCTTAAATACAGATATATTTAATTTTTAGTGTTCCGTACGGATCACTTCGATGTCTGTCTGTCCGTCTGTCAACCAGGTTTCCTCCGAAACTATTTGACATAGAAAGTTGAAATTGGCACTAATAGAGTATTGATGGCCTCATCAGAGCCGTGGAGTTTTGAAAGTTAAATTTTTACTTAAGGGGTTAGTTTTGTGGGATGAAATCGGAAGTGAAAAAAAAAATTACCAGGTCATTTAGTGGGATGTCAAATGAAAGCTTGTAAAAACACAAGTTCAAAAATATATATAAGGTAATTATTATTTTTAAAAAAATTGCGAAAAATCGCTGTTCCCCTTATCTCAAAAGTACTGATCAAAAATTTTAAAAAAAAATAGATTGAACGAAAATTTTCACAATTTATCTGGTATATATAAAAAAACAAATTTCAAGGTCATGAGTTTTCAGTAAAGATAAGAAAAAAAAAATCTTGAAAACTCATTTAGGGTGGTCCTGACAAGCTAGTAAAAATCCTTCGGTCTCTGACTGTAGAAAACTAAATGTTAGTTTTTTTGTCAGCTGGCGAATCGGTGTTCCTATAAAACACTCCATGTTGAAGCTTTTCTCTCTGTTGCCTATAAAATTGTTGTTCTGCTGTCTTAAGTTTAGGTGGTTCTAAATCTAGGATGTTAACTTCATCATTTTGTCGTTCGATGACTGCTTTCACAGCCCTAAACAGAAAGACTCCTCTCTGTTCATGGCCACAGACCAATTCCAGAAGTGTACTCTTTGCAACTTTACACGCTGGCCCCACTACGATTCAATTATGCAAATACTCTACGCTTAAAAGTCCTCTTCCACCATGATAACATGAAAAATATATTCGAGGAACAAGGATCGAGGATGAAGAGATTATATTTTTCTATTATTATTATTATATGTCATAGAATATGCCATAACCCTATCTGCTGTGAATTGGTGTTGGTTTGTATAAATAAAAGAAATGCCTAACTAATATTGGCTGCAATATTCGACTTTTTTATTAAAGAAAATAGAATAAATATTTAGACTTGTATTGTTGTATTTTTAGTATGGAACACTTATAAAATCACTTCGATGTCCGTCCGTCTGTCTTTCTATCTCACCCGATTTTCTCCGAAACTATTTGACATAGAAAGTTGAAATTTGACATTAATATAGGAATTGGTCGCCTCATTAGAGCCTGATTTAAGGGATTAGTTTTGGGGGTTGAGATCGGAAGTGAAATTTTTTTTATTAGGTCACCGAGTGAGGTGTCAAATGAAAGCCTGTAAAAACCCAAGTTTCAAAAATAATATATAATGTAATACTTGCGCCCCCTTATCTCGAAACGTACTGATCAAAAAGTTTGAAAGAGTTCTGGAATATTCTCCACAGGGTGTAGATTAATAAGTAGTAGGAGATTAATATAAAAAAACAATAATTTCAAGGTCATCAGTTTTCAGTAAAAATCGGAAAAGACTTTGTTGTGCTTTGTAAAGTCATTGATCACTTTATACCTCCGTAATATAATTTTTTATTTTAAAAGCAATAAACTTACGGAACACTAATTGCGCAAGTCCGACTTGCACTTGACCGGTTTTTTACATTAACTTCCACTTCATCAACGCAGGGAACTATTTGACAAGATGGTGCCTCCATTCACCGTATGCTGCAAATTTGAGAATGACTGAATGAACGATTTGAAAGCCAGTGGATTGGATGTTATCCTGCTAATCCTTAGCCAGCGAGATCTCCGGACTTAACACAGTTTTTTTTGGAATTATCTCAAGAACAAAATTTATACTGGGACCTTTTAGAAATATTCAACATTTGATAAATGAAATAAGTCATTGCGTAAATTGCGTTACTCCGCAGATGTTAAGAAATGTTTTAAAAGAGTTCGCGAACAATTCGCTACATAGAATGGAACGATGGATACGTCGAAATGCAAACCCGATAACTTTTTTTAAATTTATGGTTTGTTGTTTTTTTAATTTGTGAAGTGTCTGTAATTTATTTATTTTTTGTGTGCTGTATAGTCAATGTCTTTGTTACCTTTAGTAAATGTTAATTCACTAATTTTCTTTTGCAATAAAATTGTGACGCTAGAATATCCTTAAAAATACAAAAACCTCAAACTGCATACTATAGGGGAAAAATATTCGATAATTGTCCGTGTCCGTTAAAATGTGATTTTAAAAAAAATCATCATTTTTTAATTATTGGTTTTGAAGGAAGTGGAAGGCTTGGAATCAACAAATATATTTTAAAATTCTTCTACAAACTAACCAACAAATTCAAGAAATAAAAATCTCTTTGCGATCCTATTTTTATATAGATCAAAAACTGACAAAATACGAGTTTTGCGTACTACCATAAAATACAATTCTAAACCTTTTTTCTAATAAATGTTGTGGCTATTTTAACAGAGTGACTTTTAGACTTTAGAAAATTCAAATTTCCCGCCAAATGACAATCGGTAATGCAAGATTATTTTTTAGGTTTCAAGTGATGCAGAATTCACCTATAAATTCACTTATTTCCTAAATTTATTAATAAAGAAAAATACCATATATCGCACACTTTCTGCTTGTGACTGTACAGTATAATGCAGTACTTATATTTTTACTTTTAGTACATTCGTGTTGCACACGATACCAAACCCGACCACCTAATGCAGCTAATCACGCGAGAATGGGGCCTCGAATTACCAAAGCTCCTCATTTCGATCCAAGGAGGCAAGGCCAACTTCGAACTTCAGCCAAAGCTCAAAAAAGTACTAAGAAAAGGCTTGCTCAAAGCTGCCCGGTCAACAGGAGCATGGATTTTTACAGGAGGGACCAACACGGGTAAGTATATTTATTTTATTTTTTAAGATGAGTCCAATAAAATTTACCTTCAGATATTGGAAAAATTATGAGCAAGAACATTTTTACAACAGATTTACCAAAAATGTTAAAAAGAAACACATTTGTATTCAATTGACTGATAGATGTTGCAATGTTTTATTGAATCATAAGCAAGACATCCGTATAAATAAGTAATGTGTGTGTGTTCATTAAGGTAAATATTTCGTTGTTTCATAGAAGATTTAAGTAGCTCAAAGTATATATTGAAAATTAATGATGAAGACCAGAAAATCTGAAATACTACTGTGACTTCTGATAGCATTCCTGATAATCTTTTTAAATTAAAAATTATTTGGTGTATATGTTTTGCTTAAACTGTTTTTATTTATGCTACTAAGCCTTTGACAATGTTTATCTGTTCATAAGGGTACTACGGGCACAAAAAATAATATCTATAAAATGCACAAAGTTTCTTGCACATACTATAAATTGAAATAAATTAGATTGAATTTTTATTCAGCTTGGCAGTTATTATGTACATAATGATTTCTTTTTTGTCGTTCTCCTTCCTACCCGAATCGAGCTTTACCCTTTTTTCAGAACCTAGGGATATCGACGAGTATGTCGTAATATCCATCAACGTTCTCCGTGTACTCAAACATACATTTTTATATTTTACGGCAGCCTTTAGACATCGCGGTAGTACCGCCACCGACTTAATAACATTTCTGCAACAACTATTACCTATCTATGTGGACAAGCCAAATATACTAGAATAAATTAATAAATGAGTATACCGACCTGCCGGGATTTCAACCCTAGACCTTCTGCCCCGTAAGCAAGTACGCCACGGATATACAGTCAGTCAGTTCTGTTATGTTTAACTAATTAATTGGAACTATGTGAAAACATGTTTAAATTAATATTTGAAACTTAACCAACGAGGATTAGTATTAAAAACAACTACGGAACGTTTTATTTAGAAGTTGCATCATTGTTATAAAAATGTTAACAAAATTAATGTCAAAAAAGTTTCCATACACTCAAGAATTGCATTAAAAAGACACGTGTTAATCAGCCGCATTTTATCAAGCTATGTATTGCTCGCTAAACTGAAAACAAATGAATAATTTTCGGCCATACTTTGTAATCTGTCACTTGTTGCTAGTAATTTTGCATTGGGCTTTTCAAATAGTATTAAAAATGAACGAGAGAAATTGTGAAATTACATTTCAAGTTCGAGAGATCATAATTGATTTGTGGAAAGATGGAAAATCGTACAGAAATATACGAAAAATTGTTAATAAGTCGTATGCTACTGTTCAGTACATTGTAAACAAGTATAAATCAAGGGGTTCCTATAAAATTCGGCCGCGCTCCGGTCTTGCTAAGAAACTGACTCCACGTGAAAACGCCAATAGTGTTAGACAAATAATTATAGATCCCAAAAAAAGTGCACCCAAATTAAAAAAAAGAAGTACGGGAACTATTCTCGAAAAATGTTTGTTCAGAAACAGTGACAAATTGTTTACACAGGGCAGGCTATAAGGGATGTGCAGCCAGGAAGAAGCCGTTAATTTCGGAAGAAGCTAATGACAAAAAGCGATTAGCTTTTGCTAGCGAATACGTTACTAAACCTCCTGAATTTTGGGAATCCATAATCCATAAGTGATGAAACTAAAATTAACCTTTTTGGGTCTGATGGCAGAACTAAAATTTGGAAAAATAGGAATACCGCATTCGATATTAAAAACATTTGTTCCACGGTGAGACAAGGGAGTGGCAGTGCTCTGCTTTGGGGATGCATGTCCGCTGGAGAGGTTAGAAATTTACATTTTATTAATGGTACCATCGATCAGCATGTTTATCTGAATATTTTGAGAGGCAATTTAAGAGAAAGTATCCAAAAATTAGCACTCGAAAAAAGATACGTTTTCCAACAGGACAAAGAATGAAATATACCGCCAACTTAATATGCGACAGCAGCTTCATACACCTCCGCAATCACCCGATGTTAACCCCATCGAGCATTTATGGAAGGAACTTAAACATAATATTTCAAATAGAGAAAAATTAAAAACAATATATTAAATGAATGGAAGAACATGCCAGCAGAACTCACTAAAAAGCTGGTTGCAAGCATGTCAAAAAGGTTACAGATGATTATCAAGGCCAACGGCAGTCCCATTAAATATTAGTTTAAACGAAGTTGTTATTTTCCTTTAAACTCCGCAAACTATTATTGGTAATTGTTAAGTGTATGGAGACTTTTTTCACATTAATTTTGTTTACATTTTTATAACAATGATGTAACTTCTAAATAAAATGTTCCGTAGTTGTTTTTAATACTAGTCCGCGTTGGTTAAGTTTCAAATATTAATTTAAACATGTTTTCTCATAGTTCCAATTAATTAGTTAAACATAACTGAAAAATAGTATAGACAGCAGGTGGTGTATGGAGACTTTTTGGACTGACTGTATATACGAGGCTGGTTTGAAAAGTCCGTGCAAAAATAAAAACTACTTATGTGTTTGGGGTAAACCTTTTTTATTTTTCGACATAGTCTCCTTTTAGGCTTATACACTTCGTCCAACGATGTTCTAGTTTGTTGATCCCTTCCGAATAATAGGATTTGTCCAAGTCTGCAAAATATCCATTAGTGTCTGCAATCACCTCCTCGTTTGAATAAAATCTTTGTCCCGCCAGCCATTTCTTCAAATTGGGGAACAAATAGTAGTCCGAGGGAGCCAAGTCTGGAGAATAGGGGGGATGTGAAACGAGTTGGAATCCTATTTCCATTAATTTTGCGACCACAACTGCTGAGGTGTGTGCTGGTGCGTTGTCGTGATCGAAAAGGACTTTGTTGTGAGCCAATCGCGGGCGTTTTTCTTGCAGCTCGGTTTTCAAACGGTCCAATAACGATGAATAATATTCACCTGTAATAGTTTTACCCTTTTCCAGATAGTCGATGAGGATTATCTCTTGCGAATCCCAAAAGACAGTCGCCATAACCTTTCCGGCCGAAGGAACGGTCTTCGCCTTTTTTGGTGCAGATTCCCCCTTGGTAACCCATTGTTTAGATTGTTGTTTGGTCTCAGGAGTATAGTAATGTATCCGTGTTTCATCCACAGTGACGAAACGACGCTTAAAGTCCTCCGGATTCTTCTGGAACAGCTGCAAACCATCCTTGCAACACTTCACACGATTCCGTTTTTGGTCAAGCGTGAGCAATCGCGGCACTCATCTTGCGGATAGCTTTCTCATGTCCAAATGTTTATGCAAAATATTATATACCCGTTCAGTCGAGATGCCCACAGCACTAGCAATCTCACGCACCTTAACTCTTCTGTCATCCATCACCATACCATGGATTTGATCAATGATTTCTGGAATCGTAACCTCCACAGGCCGTCCAGAACGTTTCAGCGTCACTTGTGCCCATATGGCCACTCCGAAAATTTTGAAACCACTTATAAACTGTTCTAATTGAAGGTGCAGAGTTACCATAATGTTTATCAAGCTTCTCTTTAGTCTCCTGAGGCGTTTTGCCTTTCATAAAGTAATGTTTAATCACCACAATTCTTTTTCGTCCATTTCTTGAAAATCACTCGACTTCCTTGATTCACACGAATGCCAAACACAAAGAAATAGACCAATATGGCTGAAACTTGGTGTGCGTTCATTCAAGAGATGCTACTAACTAAACATGACCTCGATACGCGCCGGTGGTGCCATCTCTCGGACTTTGCGCGGACTTTTCAAACTAGCCTCGTATATATATATATATATATATATATATATATATATATATATATATATATATATATATATATATATATATATATATATATATTGGTTATTTGTTTTTTGCACCCAATCGTGTCCTGCTATTCTTCTTATGTCATCTGTCCATCTTGTCTGTGGTCTACCTCTGCATCTTTTGTGTTCTTTAGGCCTCCATTCTACTATACAGCGTATTATCATTCATCCTTGTCATATGCCCCTCCCAATTCCACCTTAATATGTATTACATCTGTCACTGTTAGGAACAAGATCTTGGAATCTAATATTTAGCATTCTCCTCTCCATTGCTCTTTGGGTTACCTGTAGTTTATTTATTATACTTTTATTTAAAGCCCACTTTTCAGTGCCATATGTTAATACCGGCTGTACATATTGATCGAATACTCTGGCTTTTATTGTATTTGAAATATCCAATTTAAATGTAGATTGTAACCTTCCGAACGCGGACCAAGCAAACGAGACTCTTCTATCCAAGTCAGCCTTTAAATTATTTTTTGATATTTTGATTTTTTGTTCTAAATATATGTACCTTTCCTATTCTTTCACCTTCTGTTAATAGTTCTTGGCTGTTATCTTTCATCATATAATATTGTATCAAGCTTAATAGCTTAAAACTTCTTATCCTAAGTTAGCTTGAGACAAAGACGAATACAAAAAAATGAAATAAAATAAATATTTTATCATTGTACTAAATTATACGGAAAATAGTTAAGTAGAAGCTATAAAATAAAAAGGTTTAGTTTTTAAAATATGACAATCTCTTAAAATCGTAAGGCATGTTTCAATATTATTGAAACAAGTTGCAATTTCTAAAACTTATATAAAACTCTTAACAACAGTTACAATGTTTCTTGTATTATTGTAAATAGTATACCAACTGTAACCGATAAATCCACGAGGTGATACCAGTCCATACCGTAAAATAGAACTCAGTCTTAGATTTAACTAGAGGCAATTTATTATCCTAAACAATTTTCATTTTTCTCTCTTCGGATTAGGCCATATTGTTTTCCAATTTTCCTTTTTTGTTTTGTATTACTGCTTATTAATGAAAGTTGGCCTTGGTAGAATACATGTTCGAGCAGTATACAACATTTATAAGAATACACGAAACACGATAAAGACTGGAAACGAAATATATTCACTGTTTAAAGTAATTAAAGGCTTTAAACAGGGATGCTCTCTGGGGTTTGAATATAAACACGAATAAGACAAAGTATCTTAGGGTGGATAATGAAGAACCAGATTTGAAATTAAGAGAAATAACAAGATGCAAGGAGTTTAAAAACTTGGAAAGTGTAATTTCCAATAAAGGATTATCAGAGAGAGACATAAAGTATAGTACTCAATAAGGTAAAAAATGCGTAGGGATACTCAACTCTTTACGTCGTCAAACCTGATAAGATATAAAAACAACAGTATACAGTACAGTACAGTATCGAGTAGCAGTGGCAGCGGGAGCACATCAAAATGCCAAATAAGATTTTGGCGAAACGTCGTGCAAATTCATTGTTAAACGAACGGATTGAAACCCGGAACTTTAATGTATTAACTTCCACCATCCGTGAAAACCTCTATTGTAACATATATATATATATATATATATATATATATATATATATATATATATATATATATATATATATATATATATATATATACCAGGTGTACAAGTATGAATTTTTTTCTAAAAAACATGTTAAATTCGGAAGAATGATAAAAAGTGCTTTATTCATAGTATGCTCCATCGCTTATTATACATTTTTCCCATCTTTCGGGCAATTTGTGAATACCACGCCAGTAAAAAATCTTCCCCTTTTGCTGTGAACCATTCATCGAGCCATTTTTTCACATCTTCGTACGAACCAAAGCGCTGCTCAGCAAGTGCGTGACCCATCGATGCAAACAAGTGGTAATCGGAAGGAGCCAAGTCTGGTAAGTAAGCCGCATGGGGTAAAACTTCCCAGCTGAGTGCTTCCAACGTGTCGCGAACTGGTTTTGCCGTATGTGATGGAGCATTGTCATGAAGAAAAATTACTTTGTGTTGCCTCTTTCGGTATTCTGGCCTTTTTTCAAGCAGCGAACGGTTCAAATCAGCCAATTGTTGTTGGTAACGTTTAGTATTAACCGTTTCTCCAGGTTTTAACAGCTCATAATAGACCACACCCCTCTGGTCCCATCAGACACAGAGTATCGTCTTTCTGCCAAAGCGATTCGGTCTTGCGGTTGATGTGGATTGTACACCTGGGTCTACCCATGATTTTTTGCGCTTGGGATTCTCAAAATAAATCCACTTTTCATCCCCTGTAACTATACGATGCAAAAACGACTTCCTTTTGTATCGAGCGAGCAAAATGTCACACGTGTTTTTGCGCTTTTCCATTTGCCTGTCGTTCAACTCATGTAGTACGCATCTATCCATCTTCTGAATCTTTCCCATCTCTCGTAGCCGATTGAAAATAGCTTGTTGACTAACGCCCAATTGCTCGGCGAGTTGTTTTTGTGTTTGCGAATCATCTTCGTCCAACAATGCTTGCAATTCCACATCTTCATATTTTTTTGGCGGTTTTCCACGTTCCTTGTCTGCAACGTCGAAGTCACCACTTGTGAAACGCCGAAACCATCGTTCGCATGTATCTTGCGATGGAGCATGTTCACCATAAGCTTCTCGAAGTAATCGGTATGATTCAACAGCAGTTTTCTTCAAATGAAAACAAAAAATTAATGCTGTCCGCGAATGCTCTTTGTTCGGTATAAATTTTGACATACTGAACACAACAACACAACACTATGCACACACTTTTCCAATTTATCACTCGTGCGCGTCTGAGACTTGTTGATGACACAAGAAAATAACGCAGTGTCAAATCTTTATAGCACAAACTGTATTGGTGCACTATCTGTTGTCTGAAATCGGCATTTCATACTTGTACACCTGGTATATATAGATATATATATATATATATATATATATATATATATATATATATATATATATATATATATATATATATATATATATATATGTATATATATATATATATATATATATATATATATATATATATATATATATATATATATATATATATATATATATATATATATATATATATATATATATATATATGTATATATATATATATACAACACATATATATATATATATATATATATATATATATATATATATATATATATATATATATATATATATATGTTACTACTTACATTGTAACTGTTATTCCTATTTTCAGAGTTAATTTTACGCTCTATAGCCAATTTTGCAATATTTAGGGCACTAATTGCCTTTTTTATGAGCATTTCGTTAATTTCCAATACGTAAAATAAATTGCAAACCAAATTAATTCCGTTATATGCTCGGCTTGCTTTCCAATAATGTACAGAGTAGTTCACTTTTTCTAGGCCTCCACCTTTTCTCAGAAATTCTAGTAAAAATTTATTCCTATATATTATATCATTCTGGAGTTTTTCTCAGAATTCCAGAAAATATTTTTTTAAATATCTCTATGGATACATAACATATCAATGTATTACGATACCAGAGGATGTCATAATGGCCTTCAACGTTGCCCAGGTGCCGAAATATTTGTTTGTATGTCACGGCTCTTTTAAGGAGATACAGTAGTGCTACCACGGGCGTTATTGTTGCTCCAAATTAAGTACTACCTATAAACACATACAGCACCTAGCCGAATGCCGGCTCTTAATCCACTAAGCCACCAAAGCTAGCATTATATGTTTAGACCATTCGGCGATAATAGAATGCGTCATTCGAATGTGAGGCCTTTCGAAAATAATCCAGAATCTATGGTCACGTGGCTTCCAATCTGGGCTATCTCAAGGCATTAACTACAAATGAAATATTACTTTTTAGCCAACATTGTATTGTTGTTAGCCTTTAGCATTAACTACTATCGAAATATTACTTTTTAACCAACGTTGTATTGTTTTAGCTTTAGAATAACTCATTTTCTTGAATTTTTTTCATTAATAAATGGTTAGAAACTTTTTCATACGCCGCTCTCTCTAAATTTTCTTTAATAGTATGAGACTCTTTTCACGCCATTGTTTCCTGTTTTCCCAAAAAAATTTCTGTCAATACGGTAATGCACGGCTTTAGTAACTTCTTTTGGCAACAATCCGAGTTTGTTTGTAGCTTGCAATAATACTATATACGATGCCTTCTGCATCTTGTCATAATTTTAACAAACAAAAAAATGTTCCGTGTACTTTTACTCACTTTGAACAATGCCAAAACTACAACAGAGTTTTCGTACTTTCCGGACTCCTTGGCGACAGAGAAAAACTGAGCTCGATTACTAGCCGAAACATGCAATTGGCAGAACGTTTTGCAGTGTCTTAATATAACCGTTCCAAAATGTTTTACGGCTTATTAGCAACTAGAAGTAATATGATTGGTAAACATACCAGGAAATCTTTTTATTTTGCATCGTGTAAATGCATGCTTCAAAGTAATTAAGTAGTTTTATTGTTAGAAAAACAGCAATTATCAAATGACAATATTTCAAAAACTACGAGAAATTTTTAACGCTTGGCGAAACTTTTTATGGTAAATGCAAAAATGAGATCATTTAATTTCAAATAATTTATTACTCTATTAAACTTAAGAAACTTGTACTATAAATTCCCTGTTGATAAAATTTGTGCAGCTGTTGGTAAAACCATTCTCTAACGGCAAACTCTACCTCAACTTCCAGTTTGAACTGCCGCCTTTTTAATGATTGCTTTAAGGAGTTAAACACATGGAGACAAATCGGACTTGTAAGATAGATTTTCTGGGACTTCCCAACGCAACAAGCAAGCGGACCGTTCGGGTTACATGGGGGCAAGTAGCATCTTGAAGAAGGATGACACCATTTGTAGGGGTTCCCTGGACTTTTATTCTTGATACTAACTCCTAATTATGTAATCATTTTAAGATACTTATGCTTATCATTGAGCATTCCGTTGTCATGGCCATAAAGTCGCGGCCATTCAGCCCAAATGTATTTCTAGTGAACAAGCCTCGTATTGTAATTTATTCTACGTTTTCCGATGTGTAGCAAAAGCAAAAGTAACACAAATAGACTTATCGTGTTTCGGAAAGCATTCCTTAATTTGTTATTTAAAGGTTCCCTATTATTGTCAGTCTAGATCACCATCTTACTGCCATTCACATATCAATATTATTACTAAAAGTGTATTTTTTGTGACATAAAAATTTGAATTAAATCAGAAAATGCAATAAATTAGTTTTAGAACTATTTCGATGATGCCAAATAATTAATATACCTACTTAAACTAAAAATAAAGCAAGTTAAATGACTGGCCCTGTATTACAAACTACATGACCTCTTGGTATTCATAATTATATTGAATTAATATTGCATAAGCTGTTGGTATACTTTTTTCAGTTGAACTACAATGTTTGTTTTAGATTAACATCTTATAATTTATTATCACATAATTTTTCTTCATTTTTATATATTGAAAATTGAAATTTTCAGCGATGCCACATTAAAAATAAATTATCTAGTAAATTGTTTATTCATTATATCCATTAGTCCCAATTTCGAAGGTAATTTTAGGCCCTGGCGCCCTTTATCCAAATCAACAGTAAACTGGAAATAAACTACCCTCTTTATGAATTTTTTATCAATTTCGCCAATTGCTCTCACTCAACTCAATAACTTATTCTTTCAAAAAGAATTAAAAAGAATCACGTCAAATTAGTAACGACGATAAACGTCGGAAACCAAAAATGCGAAGCCATAAACAATTTATTTCACAAAACTGTTTTATTTTCTGAGTCACAATATATTAAAGAAAATATAAATCCAATAAAGTTAACCTTAATAAATACCAGTAATAACTACCATAACAGACAAAATTTTATTTAAAAAAGTTCTTGAATATATGTCCCAAATTAAACCTACAGCTTCAAGAAAAGAACAAATATATGAAACACTATAAAATTTCCCTTTTTTTAAGTCAATAGAAGAATTTATAGAAATCATCCTGAAAAATTTAAACAGTATTCAAGGTTTTGACCTACCAAATCGTTTTTAATCCATTTTTCTCTTGTTACAGACGTTCAGACAGTTGAAATTATTTTAGCGGGTAAAATTAATTGTTTGTATCGCAGCCCCAATATATATGGGAGGTACATCCTTACGTGCAAAAACTAGACTTTATTAATATAAATATAATAGTTGTCACAATTATTTTAGTCAGTCCGAACTTTACTAGCAAGCTTTAAAACTATAAAAAGAAAATTGTTAAATTACTTAAATTAATAAGTTTTTCCATAACAATGTTTTAAATAACATATTAACATGCATTATCATATCATACAAAAATAACTTTAATTTCACCTAAAGTAATAACTATATTAATATAATTATTACTAATACAGTGAAGTCTGCTTATAACGAACCCGTTTATAGCGAATTTCCGGTTAAAACGAATTATTTTATAATGCACGAAAAAACTTCCATAAGACCAATGCAAATTTTTATCGCTTATAATGAATCCGGTTATCAAGAACTTCCGGAGAAAGCGAACCAAATTTGGATGTTTCGTGTCTGTTTATAACGAACTTGCCACTCTCTGTGCTCGATGTCGCGCGACTTGATCTAGGGAATTCACCGAAACTCGCTAGGAACCCCTATTCTACTTGTTTCCGCCGCGTTGCTAGTTCGAACAGTAATATTTTCAATTCACTTGTTGTGTTATGCGATTCTAATGCATATTTGATCAAAGTAGCAAAGTGAATGTTTAAGTTTTTATTTTAATAGGAGTACACAAAAACGTAAAGCGTTTATTTTAAAAGACAAACATGATATTATAAGGAAAATAGAAAATGGAGTTAAACAAAGTAATGTTTGCAAACAGCAAAAAGTAAGAAAATCTACATATGACCAAGTCGATAAAGAACTGTTGTTGAGTTGAGTTTAACTGTTCTAGAAGTTGGATTGAACGATTTAAAAAGTGACATAATATTAGTGGGAGTAAGATAGTAGGAGAAACTGCAGGAATGGATATGACTGTTGTTGATAGATCAGTGGTTGGCCAATGTATGGCCGGAAATTCGAGAAAGTTATGAATATGTTGGCACTTTCCATGCAGATAAAACGGGTTTCTTTTACAAGATGACGCCTGATAAGACATTAAAGTTTGTCGGAGAGAACTGTGCTAATGGAAAATTATCAAAAATAAGGATTACTGTGTTGGTAACTACAAATATGTCTGGAGCAGAGAAAAGAAAATTGTTGGTGATAGGAAAGTCCGCTAATCCCAGGTGTTTTAAAAACAGTAAACCAGTAAAGTACAAATCAAACAGTAAAGCCTGGATGACATCAGAAATTTTTAACAACGAACTGATCGAATGGAACAAAGAATTAAAATTCACAAACAGAAAAATATTACTTTTAATTGACAACTGTCCAGCGCACCCTGAAGTTATTATGCCTCCAAACACAAGTGCAAAGCTCCAGCCTATGGATCAAGGTTTGATACATTCTTTAAAATGTCATTATAGAAAGATTTTACTTATGAAAACGTTAGAGACGATCGATATAGGTAACATTTTTTCTGTAACTCTCTTGGACGCTATAAACTTTATCCATATGGTTTGGCAAAGAGTCAGTAGAGAAACCATTGCAAACTGCTTTAAGCATGGCTGAAGGAATGTAGATATGACTCAGATGATGAGCTACCGTTGACTCAGTGGATTGAAAAACATCGAGAAGATCCTACTGACTGTGTAGAATTTGTTTACGATGCTGATATTCGACAAAGTACAATGAAAATCGAGATTAAAAATATGTTTAATCACTCTAATTTTGAAAAATATGTATGTGCTGATAACACAGCCCCACAAAAAAAAAAGTGGGGTATACTTTTGATGCGATATATCAGATCCGTAGTATTTTTGCCCGCTGATCACAAATCTGACGTCAGAATATCGCCATCACATCTCAATTTTTTTCTAACCTCAAAAAATAGGTAAAAATTAGTAAAAATTAAGAAAAATATACTCCTAAAAAATTGATTCAAGCTTTTTTCATGAATCCAAAAATGTATTAATATGTATTCGGACACGCTAAGCTAATATTCATCGGTTGGATTAAGCTATACAGTTCTGTTTTCTTTCTAACCTCAATAAATCAGACAGATATAGTGCTTCTCGAATGTAAAAAACGAATTCAAATTAAAATTCAACCGATTCTTACCAAATTTGGTACACGGGGGTTTTTTGGGTTGCTGATCATGAATCTGAGGTCGGATTTGCAAAATTCAAAATGGCGGATCCAAGATGGCGGATAAAATTTTTGAAAACCAACCGATTCCTACCAAATTTGGTATACAGTTGGGGAATCCTTAAACCTGATACTCTTAAGCCCTAAACCCTGAAACCTTAGACTCCTACACCCTGTAACCTCAATAACCCTGTAACTTTAAAAATGAGACCCAATAAACTCAAAACCAGGACTTTTAAACCATATACTCTCAAATAGTAGACCCTTAAGCCCTAGAATTGCGAAGGTTAGACCCGCGCCTAACTTTCCTTTTTTTTGGCTGTATCTTGTTCTTTTTTCCGCGAATGACCTATTCAAAGGCTTTCTGCCCAAACGTTTTTGAGGACTTGTTTCTCTTTTTAGCGACCAGCAATAGTCCGCTAGCATATGGTCATCCCATCGTCCTTGATACCGATTTTCTATGATTTTCAGATCTTGGTGAAAACGTTCCCCTTGCTCCTCACTGTAGTCACCAAGATTATCTGGGAAATCATCGATGTGGGAGTCCAGGAAATGTAATTTTAGATTCATTAAGCAACCTAATGTTTGAAAATTTTTTACCATTTTCTCGACTATTTCTTTGTACTTAGGACTTTTATTATTTCCCAAAAAGTTTGTTGCGACTTTCTTTAAAACTAAGCCAAGCAGCTTTTTCAACTTTATTCATTTTAGTAACAAATAATGAATCTTGAAACAATTTTCTTATTTTTGGCCCGTCAAATACGCCTGCCTTAATTTTAGCTTCAGAAAATTTCGGAAATTTTTTATGCAAATATTTGAAACATGGGCCGTTTGTATCTAATGCTCTCGTGAATTGCTTCATAAGTCCAAGCTTAATGTGAAGCGGGGGAATAAGAACTTTTCCTGGATCTACCAATGGTGGAAACAATACATTATTTTCACCAGGAGTGAACGATTCTCTTGTTGGCCAAATTTTTTTCTTATAATGACGTTCCCTGTCTCTGCTATTCCACAGACATTTGTAACAGGGATAAAGTGTAAACCCTGACCGTTGACCAAGCAATATTGTTACAATTTTCAGATCTCTACAAATTTTCCAGTTATGATCAGAATATTTTATTTTTATCAAAAGCTACTTCATTTTTTCATATTGCTCTTCCATAACTGTGGAATGAGCAATCGGAATGGGAGCGTAAACGTTGGTATTATGCAGCAAAACTGCCTTAATGCTCCGTTTAGAAGAATCAATGAACAGTCTCCATTCTTCAGGATCTTATGAGTTATTTTGAAATTCATCTATTAGACCTTTTACATCGGTACAATATGAAAGTGACAATTCCTCGTCCATTGTGAAATATTTTCGAAATTCTTCATCTCTGTTTCTATAATAAGAAATCGTAGCTTCTGGCTTAAGTAAATGTATTTTCTTTAAAAAGGAAGCAAGACGCTCTGAACCATCTTTGGATAAGCCTAAATCTCTGACTAGATCACTAAGTTCTGACTGTGATACGAGTATTGGTTCTGGTTTACGGTTGTATGGTAGAAATTCTTTATCTGTGTCACTAGTATATGATAGGTTGTCACTAGAACATTCATTAGTAACAGTGTTTGAATCTTTTTCGACAGTCTCAATGTTTTTGGCATGAACTGATAAGGTGAAATCATTTGTTTCCATAACATCAGCATCAAGTGGTTCAGGAGGCGGAATTAGTTTAGTTGGTCTTGTTACTGTCGAAACATCATTATAAGTAATAGTGCTTTTATTTTTTCGGTTATGCCTAGATACAACATTCATACAAAAGTAGCAATCATTTTCACTGTATGGTCTATTCCATATTGCTGGTCTGGAATATTTAATCGCCTTCTTATTGATGTACAACATTATTTTGCAAGAACTGCAAATGATGTGGGGAACCCAATCTGTATCCTGGTGCTGTATTTCAATGTTAAAACAATCCTTATTTAAGGTTTTAATCTTATCCGTTATCGGTGACCCCATTTCACTCAATACGTGTTGACAGCAAATATAACAAAATGAATCACTGTTTTTATCGCACTTATGAAAAGTCCATGTACCGTGAGACCGTTTTCTTGTAGCATTATACTCTACATGAGCCAAGTCACCCACACATGAAGAGCTACGGTCGCTGGATGACGACGGCTGCGGGCCCGCTTTCTCACCCTGACCAACCGCCGATACTGGGTTTCCGAGTCCCTGCATCACAATTCTCTTTCTTCTACCTGCCATGACGGCATCTAAGCCGTTTTTCCAGGGACTCTGCCGGCTAGTGGAGTAACACCGTTGCCCACCGTCACCACGTGGAGGTGCCCTGGATGCAGGTAGAAGAATAAAAATCGACCGATGAATTTTCTCGGCGTTCAAAATGGCGCGAAAACATCTGCCATCTTGAATTTTGCAAATTCGTGATCAGCGACCCAAAAAATCCCCGTGTACCAAATTTGGTAAGGATCGGTTGAATTTTAATTTGAATTCGTTTTTGCATTCGAGAAGCACTATATCTGTCTGATTTATTGAGGTTAGAAAGAAAACAGAACTGAATTTTCTCGGCGTTCAAAATGGCGCGAAAACATCTGCCATCTTGAATTTTGCAAATTCGTGATCAGCGACCCAAAAAATCCCCGTGTACCAAATTTGGTAAGGATCGGTTGAATTTTAATTTGAATTCGTTTTTGCATTCGAGAAGCACTATATCTGTCTGATTTATTGAGGTTAGAAAGAAAACAGAACTGTATGGCTCAATCCAACCGATGAATATTAGCTTAGCGTGTCCGAATACATATTAATACATCTTTGGATTCATGAAAAAGCTTGAATCAATTTTTTAGGAGTATATTTTTCTTAATTTTTACTAATTTTTACCTATTTTTTGAGGTTAGAAAAAAATTGAGATGTGATGGCGATATTCTGACGTCAGATTCGTGATCAGCGGGCAAAAATACTACGGATCTGATATATCGCATCAAAAGTATACCCCACTTTTTTTTTGTGTGGGCTGTGTAATAAATTAATCGAGAGAAATATTAGCTGATAATCAAATTGTGACATCAGTGACTTCTATAAAGATTTTAGGCGATAATGACGACGAAGACGAGCTTGTAAATGACTAAGAAAATGACTGGAACTCGCAATTTTTTGGAATCTCGTGAAGTTCCTGAACATATGGAATAGTTTTTGTGACCTTGACACTTACATAAGCACCATTTCTTTTTGAAGTAAAATTGTACAAACGAAAATTACTGATTTTATTGTATATGTATTTTAATGTTTTCATTTATACTCGTATGTACCAACATACATAACAATAACTTTGGTGGGACTTGTTTTATTTTCCTTTGTCCGTTTTCTTTTATACTAATAATTATTATTTTGCATTTTTCTAAGCATTAGCGCCTAATCTGAATAAAAAAGTAGTCAAAAATGATATTAGGTTTTGTTTACTGTAACGAACTTTAGATATAGCGAATTATTTTTAGTGATTTTTTGGAGTTCGTTATAAACGAACTTCTCTGTAGTACTTTAAAAATCATTTCTTCATCAGGTAGCTTCTAACATTCTATAAAAACACTCCCAAACAGAATATTTTCTATTTTTTTTAGAGTATGATAATACGTTTATTTCCGTTAATATAGTGTATTCCGATTGAATTAATTTTTATTACAATTGAGTGATGAAAATAATGTAATGTAATGTAAATAAACTAATATAAAAATCATATTATCTATACAGGAAATCTAGTACTCCAAACATGAATAAATATTGTTATTGTTAATGTTAATGTGTATTTCAATAATATTTACAATATGCTAATGCATACAAAAATTTCATATTTTATTTCTTACTACTACCTAAACGGAAGACATCCACTCATGGGGATAATAACTAACTTACTTATACTCCGAACGCAGTGAGTTCTCTTATTAATATACTAGCCTCATTTATCCGAAGAAATATATGTTTTTTTACGAATTGACAAAAAAAATTCAAGGGTGTCAATTTTTTCGTTGAAACATAAGCTTTCAGATGCAACTTGGCCCTTTGGAAAAAAACAATACGGTTCAATATGGCGGCTAGAACCAAAAATTAGACGAAAAATGAACAATTATGGAAATTTCGCAGATAGCACTTTTTCTGACCGGAGTAATTTTCGGTTTTAGGCGCCATATTGGATCCGCCATGTTGGTATTACATAAAATTATGTTGGTTACTCCAACTATTACATCAATATTGCATTTTGTCTCAGTTTTGAAGTTCAGTTAACTCCGTTTAGAAATCATGATTTTTCTGTTTCTAGCCGCCATTTTGAGCCGCCACCTTTTTTTTTGAAAAGGGCCATGTTGCATTTGAAAGCTTACATTTCAATGAAGAAATTGACACTCTTTTTTTGGGTATTGGAGTGGCCCCGTTGACGCGAAACGTCCCATATATATATATATATATATATATATATATATATATATATATATATATATATATATATATATATATATAAGCCCCTGTATTACGGGAGAATTCGAGATTATGGGAGATAATTCGGAAAAAATGACAGAAAATGTAATATATAAGACTTTATAATATGGGAAAGTTGGAGATTCTGGGAGATAAGGAGAAATATTTGGAGAATGGCTTGAATTATGATAGATAAAGAGATATAAGCCCCTGTATTACGGGAGAATTCGAGATTATGGGAGATAAGGCGAAATAATTGGAGATAATGCGGAAAAAAAAATGACAGAAAATGCAATATATAAGACTTTATAATATGGGAAAATTGGAGATCCTGGGAGATAAGGAGAAATATTTGGAGAATGGCTTGAATAATGATAGATAAAGAGATATAAGTCCCTGTATCCGGAAGAATTCGAGATTATGGGAGATAAGGCGAAATAATTGGAGATAATGGGGAAAAATGACAGAAAATCCAATATATATGTCATTATAATATGGGAAAGTTGGAGATGCTGGGAGATAAGGAGAAATATTTGGAGAATGGCTTGAATAATGATAGATAAAGAGATATAAGATCCTGTATTATGGGAGAATTCGAGATTATGGGAGATAATGCGGAAAAATTATAGAAAATGCAATGTATAAGACTTTATAATATGGGAAAGTTGAAGATTCTGGGAGATAAGGAGAAATATTTGAAGAATGGCTTGAATAATGATAGATAAAGAGATATAAGATCCTGTATTATGGGAGAATTCGAGATTATGGGAGATAATGCGGAAAAAAAAAATTATAGAAAATGCAATGTATAAGACTTTATAATATGGGAAAGTTGAAGATTCTGGGAGATAAGGAGAAATATTTGGAGAATGGCTTGAATAATGATAGATAAAGAGATATAAGCCCCTGTATTATGGGAGAATTCGAGATTATGGGAGATAAGGCGAAATAATTGGAGATAACTTGCACAATTAGTATTCCATACCGTAATTGCTCACATCTTTGTAGTAGATTTAACACAAATATTTACTACCTAAATAAGTGTTTAATTATAAACAAATTACATAAAATTATTTTTTCCCAATACCTATCCGTTCGTCACCAGTGATCATGATATTATTGATTGCACCGAATACGTATTGATATTTCGTAGCTCTAAGGCCAGGTTAAATTCACAACTTTCTACGAAAAAAAAATCTACCATATTGTCAAGACAAAAGGTTTTTTTTATATCAGATAAATTATCAAACATAATACGCCCGTGATAATTTTCGCTCAATCTACATTTTATGGAGAATATTCTAGCATTTTTTTCAAAATTTTTTGATCAGTACTTTTCGATATAGGTGGGGGGCAGCGATTGTTGGCCATCTTTTAAAATAATATGAAGAAAAGTTTACGCGAGTATTACTTCATATATATTTTTAAATTCGTGTTTTCACAAGCTTTCATTTGATACCCCACTCGACGACCTTAGAAAAAAAATATTTTCACTTCCCCCTACAAGCTAACCCCTTAAGTCAAAATTTAACTTTCAAAACTAGACGGCTCTGATTCAGCCATCAGTTCCTATATTTTTGCCAAATTTCAGCTTTCTATGGCAATTAGTTTCGGAAAAAAATCAGGTGTGGCAAACATACACCGAAGTGATCTAATAAGTGTTCCGTACGGAAAAAACAAACAAATTTTTATTTGTTTTAGCGAATGATGTTACCAATCAGAAGCGAAACCACGCTTATTTATTAAAAACAGATAAATATTTTATTTGAACGTTCAATTGAAACGGTAAAATGTTTTTTTTCTATTAAAAGACCAGAAAATCATAGAAAATTTTCAATTTAAGATTTATTATTGAATTATATTTATATTTTACCACGCACGTATTATAGCTATTTAATATGTTGCACTATTATTTATAACTTGTCATTTATACATTTAGTCGTTCTTACTATTTTGACAAAAACAAAACACTAAACTAGTCTTTAAGCTGAAACGATTTCTCATTCTGGAAAATAATTTCGACCGATACTACTACTACCACTAAAAACATAATCCAGCAGTAAATCGTTTATCTATTGTATCCAATTCCAAAGTTAATTTTACGCCCTATTGCCTTTTATTCAAATTTGCAATAAATTGGATACGAAATTGCTGTCTTTATGAACTTCCGTCCAATTTCTGTAATGCCAGTATCACCCAATCTCAGCCGCTATACGTTTTGTTGGATAATAATTTCCTCGTAAAGTCTAGCTACCGGTACATACAGCAGTGGTCAAATAACGATCACATAACATATAAATCTCGAACATCTTTCATCTACTGCGCCAATATCGGTGCGTAAAAATCGACTCTAATGTCGTTATTTTGCAGATTTGGGGAAATATTTTTCTTACAGCAGAGAACGTTTACGAAGTTATTTTGACTCTTAGAGTCATTCAGATAAAAATATTTATCTTCTTTACCCTTCGGATCTATTACGCGGGTTATGAAAAAATGATTGGTTTATCATTATTAGATACACCAATACACCTTTCGAATTTTTGTTTTACCCTACATTTATACCCCTAGTGATGCTGACATTTTTATTTAAACAATTATTAAAAAAAATATTCTTTATATAGATTTTTAGTGGTCCGTGCGGTGACTACTTATGGGATCACTTCGGTATCCGTCTATCCGTCTGTCATACCCGATTTTCTCCGACACTATTTGACATAGAGAGTTGAAATTTGGTATAAATATAGGATTCGATGGCCCAATCAGAGCCGTGTAGTTTTGAAAGTTAGATTTTGACTTAAGGGGTTAGTTTTAAGGGGTGAATCTGGACGTGAAAAAAAAAATTACCAGGTCATCGAGTGGCGGGTTAAACGAAAGCTTATGAACTTATATATGATATAATACTTTCGCACACTTTTCTTTAAATTATTTTTAAGAAATTGCCAAAAATGTCTGCCCCCCCTTATCTCCAAAAGCACTGATCAAAAAATGTTCAGAAAATTCTGGAATATTCTCCATAAAGTGAGCGAAATTTTTCACGAGTGCATTACATTTGGTAATTTACCTGGTGTGTGAATATATATATATATATATATATATATATATATATATATATATATATGTATGTATATAGTATATATATATATATATATATATATATATATATATATATATATATATATATAGTCCCTGGCCAAATTATTAGACGCACTGCAAGATTTCATGTAAAATATTAATTACCGAGTGATATTGTACCGTTTTATTATTTTAAATTGATTTGTTTTTTATTTTTATATTATCCAATCAATTACCTATTTATTTGACATAAATAAAACAGCATTAATTTAGAAAAGCATAAGTTTATTAAGTTTTAAAGAAAAGTGAAATTAATGTTAGTAAAAGTCAATATTTAGTTGAGTCACCTTTAGCCGCTATCAAAGCTTTAATTCTGCGCGGCATGCTATCAATGCAAGATTGTACTGTCTCCTGCATTTGAGGATGATGATTCCACACATGAATAATCTTTTCTAGGAGCTGGGTTTTGTTGGTAATCACATCTTTAGCCATTTCTCTTTTCATCAGCTCCCACACATTCGTTCGTACCCGGCCAATCCAACAGAGGGATATTTTTTCTGCCAAAAAAACTTTAACAGACCGAGCAGTGTGGCAGGGAGCTCCATCTTGCATGAAAGTGAATGGTTCCCCATTTGGAAACCATTCTCTGAGCTGCGGAATCAACCGATTTTGTAATACTTCTTTGTACTGATCTTGCCTCATTATTCCTTTGACGACGTACAGACGTCCAGTGCCCTTGCCGCTGATGACTGACCAAATCATCACTTTGGTGGGATATTTAACCGTCGGGGACGACACAATCAGGATGAAACTTTTCTCCATGACGACGACGCACATACTGAGCTTTATTCTGCAAAATTTCGAATGTGCTTTCGTCACTGAAGCAGACCTGTCAAAAATAGGAAAAAAATATATAAACTTCCATGTTTATTTGCTTTATTTAACTGAAAATGATAATAATGTATCAATTATTGATTAAATTGCTGTATCTTACCGATCTCCAGAAGTCCACATCTTTGTCTTGCCATTGTTTGGCCCACTTCAGGCGCTTTGCTTTCATTGCAGCTGTTAACTTGGGGCTTCCTGGCGGGACGACAGGCCTTAAAATCTAATTCTTTCAATTTTCTTCGAACAGTGCGCTCAGAAGCCTTTACGCTAGCATCCTGGAGTTGTGATTTTATTACCTTTGTGGTAGCAAATCTGTTTTCTACACAAATTTTCTTCAAACATCTCTCTGTCCGTGGAGTGAAAATTGGTTTTTCTACCGCATCTTTTCTTTCTTTTCGGGCTTAATTCCTTCCCTGACTCAATTTTCTATTTTATGCGTCGTACACTAGCTTCAGAAACCTCCAATCTTCATGATATTTCTCGGTTTGTAAATGTTTTCGCAATCACAAGGGCCTTCACTTCAGCTTTTTTACGTGGTGAAAGATCGCCTTTTCTACCCATAATGAAAATAGTCCAATTACTTTTTTAAAACACTGCATACAAAATAAACTAATAACTGAGTAGTATAAAACTGTTAAACAAACAATCACAGTCCATAAAGCGACAGAAACACGTCCGTACCTGACTCGATTCCGATCGCGACTGATACAGGTTTGTACTTGTTTACGTTCATGTATCACTTTGTCAACACAGTGTTGCCATATGTTAAAAATAAATACAAATATGTAGTCTACAACAATTCTTTTAAATAAAAATCAATAATATTGTAGTTTAAATATACCATTATTGCATAAAAACTCTTAAGAAACATAAAATTACTAAAAAAAATACAGTGCGTCTAATAATTTGGCCAGGGACTGTATATATATATATATATATATATATATATATATATATATATATATATATATATATATATATATATATATATATATATATATATATCTATATATATATATATATATATATACATATATATATATATATATATATATATATATATATATATATATATATATATATGTATATATATATATATATATATATATATATATATATATATATATATATATATATATATATATATATATATATGTATGACTAACTATGATTCTTGACGTATGGTGAAGGTTTTTAAGTGTACATTACTGTTACCGAGTGGCCAGTCGCTCTTGTCCGAGATATAATTTTATTTTATTTGTTTACAATTAAACAAATATTTGGTACTAAATATTTATTTTACACTTTTATTACCAGATTCTAGACTGAGCTAAATTGATTTATTGACTATTGTACAATATGGACTAAGAAAACGTGAAAATACATATTGGATCTTAAGATGTCAGGGCCCTGATTAACTTAGCCTAGGTAATGATTTTATTCTATTTTAAAAGCAATCACGGCAGGGAACACTAATTTCGCAAGTCCCACTTTCACTTAACAGGTTTTTTTTTCATTTCCAAGCTTTCTAGCCTTGTCAATTGTTCTCTTAACAGGTCGCCAGAATATTTAAGTGCTTAAAAGAATACTACTGCGCTGTCAGTATTTCTATTAATAATATAAAAAATCGAACACTTTATCATGACCACATTCCTCTTGACCTTGTTAATATATTATTTAATTTTTTATTCACCCAGATTATAATTGTTTCAATATGTTTGACTAAAAGTGTCTAATCGAAAGAACAATGATCACTAATTTAGTCTAAATAAAAAGGTGGCCCTTGGCACCTCTGCATAAATACTACACATTTTTATATATCAAAATGTTCACATACTTTTTACTAAAGGTATTGACAAGGTTTTACAAACCACCATGTCATCTGGTCAGTTTTTTTTACTTTTTCTTTTTTCTCTCTTACTTAAGGACTTCACGGTTCAAAATTCCTGATTTCTGAAAACATAGTTTCCCAATACCATCGATGTTTTTACCTATTGTTTATCAGTCTGTTAGTTCGATAATTCTCGAACGAAATGAAATATCGATTTCAAATTTGGTACAAACAATTGAAGGGGCAAGAGAGGGGGTTACTTCAAATATATCTTATTTAAGATTCTTGAAGTCGAAGAATCAAAAAACTATGTTATTTTTTTATTATTTTCAGTTTCCTTAGAAATGATAACTCAACTTTTTATTGTAACTCTCATTTAATGCTTGGATTTAATTTTTCCGTTGTGTGAGAAAATCAGAAACAGTATTTATTTTAGAAATGCGTATTTTTGAAGGTAAATCTCTATACGAACTTTTTTGGTTTAATTTTTTTTTTCCAAAAATAGTTTTTATATTGAACTGTTATAAACATTTTGGATTTGTACTAAAAAAATCACAAAAAACGCTCTTTGAACAGGCAGGAGATATTAACGTTGGTTAACATATCCAGATTATGATGTTTTATACGTGCCGTCTATTAACTAGAAACTTACTTTTTAAAGCAGGTTTGTTCAAATCGGTTCACTTAAGAAATAGTACTACAACTTAAGTTTAATTTATGTTATTATTCCATAATTTCAGATCGCTGCATATTATTGCGTTTTGACAAATAAAATAAATAAATAATAACCGGCCAAGTGCAAGTCGGACTTGCCCAATTAGTGCTCCGTTCGTTGATTGCTTTTAGAATAAATTTTTTTTTGTTACAGAGGTATAAAACGATCAGTGACTTCACAAAACATACCCCAAATGAATTTTCAGCATAGTTTGTGTCCGTTCTTTGTTCAGAACTGATGACCTTGAAATTTTTGTTTTTTTTATATACCAGATGAATTATTAAAGGTAATGCACTCGTAATCATTTTCGTTCAATATACACCCTGTAGAGAATATTCCAGTATTTTTTCGAGATAAGGGAGGGACAGCGATTTTTAGCATTTTTTTAAAAATAATACTGTAACATTCATTTTTTCCTGGATTTTAAGACCATGCAATGTTACTGATTTTTTTCACTTCGAATTGTATTTATTTTTATTTTAAAACATCGACCGGTATATTAAACAAAAGTTTCAGGACATTCAGTATATACTGTGTGGCGCGGGTTGCTGATCGAACCTACCTCCAGACCGCGATTGGCGAAATATTTGACCCGGAGTTTTGATTGGAGCGTCCGGATATTACCGGTAAATATCGCACGATTATTTAAGGGCCTGAGAAACTACCAGCTTGGCTTTTTTCCATCTAGCCGCAAACAGGCAGTACCATCAAGCCGCTGCCGGGCTTATTTCCATCGAGCCGCAGACCAGGGCTTTTTTCGATCGAGCCACAGACCAGGCAGTACCGTCTAGCCGAGAGGCTATTTTCCATCTAGCCGAAGTAGGCTAATTTTCTTCAGAACCCGCTAAGTAAAAGTACCAGTTTCGACCATAAAAGCTGTAGTGAGCTTTCTAAGTGTTAAGAAAAAGTGAGAAATCGGGCGAAGTCCATCACAGCAGGACTGAAAAACAGTAAGTCAACAAAACTCCCTCCAATAGACTTATTTAAGAGCAGTGCATTAACAGCAATGAATAACAGACAAAAAAAGTGAAGTGTAAAACACGATGTCTCGCCTTCGGGGGTTGTAAAAGTTTAAAGTTTAAATGTAACAACTACTATTTAGGCTAGAATTTTTTGGTATAACTGTAAAGGTTAGAACTTTTTATTTTCATTTTAAAAAATATGAATAAATTCTTTTTTTGTGTTGATTAAAGCTAGTGTCTCACTGAATAGTTATTTTTCTTTTCAGGATCAGTTGTGCTAGACTAATTTCTTTTTAGTAATATCCATAAAACACTTCAGTTTTTTCTCATTTTCCTTAGCTGAAGTTAAATCCTTTCTATTTTAAAATGAGTGGTGCCCAAAAAAAAGTCGTACAACTGAGGTTTCTTTAGAAATAGAATTAAATTCCAAAAAGACGTACAAAAATTATCTCTTACCCATATCTCTCCACCAAGGAAAACTGAGCTAGTATTTCTTTAATTTCTTTAGTTCTTTTAAAATCAGGTTTCACTCAATTCATTATCAGAAATTAAAGCGGGGCTGCAAGAAAAGTGTGCTCAAGCTTGGGGCGTCCAGTATTTAAAAATGTTACAAAATGACGCAGTCTACATGGGGCGAAAAATAAAGCAAAATTAGCACACCTTACAAAATTACGCCCAAGCTTGGGGAAACATTGTTTCTCACGTTACAAAATAGCGCTGTCAACGCGGGGGCTTTTGGAATTTTATTTTTTTAAAAAAAGGGTTCAGTGTACTAGCTTTCGAACAAAATAAAAGCTCTAACTTTGCAGATATTTTATTTCATAATATTTATTAAACGAAACTACACTATAGCAGTAAGACAAAAGCAGGAAATTTGTAGAATTTTTTTATTTCAATTTATCTGATATAGATATTTGAATTTTGTTGTTGACTCTAAGATAAGAGATTCCTACTTTTTTCTTAAAAGCTGGCTTTATAGTTCAGATTGGCAGATGTGTTGGTCGACTTTAATTTTGCATTGTTGATTTATTTAGCGGATAACCGAACAAAAAACTGTTCTTTTTTCTCACCTATATTTTGCATGAATATTAAAAATACTTTGCTGATAGACGAAACGGTATTTGGAGATTTTTTGTTGAAATTCTTAACATATTTAGTAAAGGAATGTTAATACAAGGCAATACTTAGAAATTTTTTTTGAAATTGTTGAAAATTTTTTTTAATGTTTGGTAAAGAAGTTTACATATTTTAAGTGCCTTACATATTTTTTATTTTGACTATTGGAGCACAGGAGAAATATTTTTACGACTTTTTAAACAATTCTTTTAAATTTTATAAACTAAATTATCATGGAAGCCTTCAATTTTAAAGTCAATCACTTACTGGAAAATGAATTAGACTATGAACTGAAAATCCGTCGTACTTTCTCAGAACGTCCGGTCGCGGATAAAAGAAAAGATTCTAACGAGGATCTTAAGTAAAGAAATATTCCAATAGATCAGATTGGACTAAATGGTTACAAAAAGTTTCTGATTTTTTTAAGTCTAATAAAAATTCTCCTTCTCAAGTTAAAACTCCTGCTTCTCCAAATGGTCACATGTCTCCTCTATTCGTGCATAAATATTTAGATAACAGACCGCATATCAAGATAAATCTATTAGGTGCCCATTTCTCGGCTTTATTTGACTCTGGTGCAAATGCCTCCGTTATAGGTCAGAATGGTATTAAAATTTTAAGTCGTTTAAGTATAAAAAATATGCCACGTCAAAAATAGAAGTGTTACCACTGCAGATGGCAGCCGTCTAAAAGTTTTAGGTACGGTTGAGTTGCCGCTAGTCTGCAATGGTCATTGTTTAGTAATCTCTGCTCTAGTAGTACCTTCTCTATCACATACTTTGGTTTTAGGATGTGATTTTGCACAAAAATTCGGAATTTTAGTAAATTTTAAAAATAATTCGTGGTATCCACAGTCCCTAGAAGTCAATTCTCAAACAAGTTTTAAAGATAGTTATTCAGAAAGTTCTTTTGAAAACCTTTTCTCGCGTCTATGTACCTTAGATGATCTCTCGCGGACGGAACGCTTAAAAGCAGAAAAAGTAATAAGCTCTTTCAAAGAAATAAGTAGTAAAGATAGGTTAGGCCGAACGAATAAAATCACCATGTCTATAGATACGGCTGATGCCAATCCTGTAAAGACAAGGCCCATCGCCATGTCTCCGAACATGTCAAAAGTATTGAATAAGGAGTTAGACGAAATGTTGAAACTCGGAGTGATATCGTCTATGCTTTGACGGTAGAAAGCTCAACGAGGTCAGCAAATTTGATAACCATCCATTACCGAACATCGACAGAATTTAGACATCACTCAGGAATACTAAGTATGTATCTTCGATAGACCTTAGAAAGGCTTTCTGGCAAATTCCTTTAGACAAATCCTCTAAGGAAAAGACCGCTTTTGCAGTAGTAGGCCGAGGTCTATTTCAGTTCGTCACTATGCCGTTTGGTGTAAAGAACGCTGCTCAAACTCAGCAACGTTTAGTAGACGCTATATTTGGTCCGAAATATGAGCCACATATTTTTACCTATCTCGATGATATTTTAGTAACATCGGAAGACTTCGAATCGCATATTCGCTTACTTAAGGAAGTAAAAGATAAATTGAAAGAGGCCGGACTGACGATGAATTTGAGCAAATGTGATTTTTTCAAAACTTCTCTAAAGTTTTTAGGCTATATTGTAGGCTCAAATTCCTTGCGTACCGATCCGGATAAAGTAGCGAGCATGGTTAATTATGCGAGACCTACTAATACTACGGAAGTTAAGCGCTTCGTAGGAATGTGTTCATGGTACAGACGTTTTATCGAGAATTTTTCTACCCTGTTGTCGCCTATTAATGATCTTTTGAAAGGACGAAAAAAAGGACAATCGATAGATTGGACAAAGGCAGCCGAAGATCTTTTATAAAGATTAAAGAGCTATTGGTTTCAGCTCCAATTTTATCCCAACCAGATTTTTCCCAACAGTTTTATATTTCTAGCGATGCTTCTAATACCGGTTTAGGGGGCGTCCTAACACAGAAAATCAACGGTGAAGAAAGAGTGATAGCGTATGCCAGTAGAACTTTATCAAAGGCTGAACGTAACTATTCGGTTGTTGAAAAAGAATGTTTAGCAGTACTCTTTAACATCGAAAAGTTTCGACCTTACATAGAAGGTGTTCCTTTCACGGTCATAACAGATCATTATAGTTTATTGTGGCTTAATTCAATTAAAAAACCCTAGTGGCAAACTAGCACGTTGGGCGATTAGGCTGAGACAACATGCGTTTAAAATGCGTTTTGATTACTTAAAGTTTGTGAGGACTTGTGAAATATGTGGAGCGCAGAAATCTCCAAATACACTACCTATGGGACTGATGGGAAAAGAGAAAACGGTTAATTACCCTTTTCAAGTCATAGCAGCTTATCTAGTAGGTCCATTTCCACGTTCAAAACAAGGAAATAGATGACTTTTCGTAATTTTCCTGCTGGTTACCAAAGTATACCGCGTTATTTCCTTTGAAAAGCTCTAAAGCCGAATGCTTTTTGAAAATTTTAGAAAACGATATTTTTCTAATCCACGGAGTTTCATCGCTTTCAATATGCGATAACGGTACTCAGTTTACCTCTAAGAGTTTTAAGAGCCTAAGTGAGACATATAGTTTTTAACATACGTTTCAAATCCCGTGTGCCCTCTACAATATAATTTCGTTCAAAGTAATATTCGTTGATTCACGTGATAATTCGGGATAAAGGAATTTCAAAGATTCAAACACGAAGTAACCGGGTTTACACCGTCTTTCTTGGTTTACGGCAGACATATACCTCTATCTGGATCATATTATAAAAATTTAGATTTGGATGTCAATGTTGACAGCGAAATAATTCCGAGTAACAGGGGTGCGTACGCCGAAAATTTAAAGGGTTTAAAGGATATTTTCACCGACGTGCGTAGTAGGATACATAAGGCTTATGAACGGAACAGTAAGTCTTACAATCTTAGGAAAAGGGATTTTGCCTTTAATATAGGTGATCACGTTTGGCGAAAAAATAAAATTCTTTCCAGTGCAGCTGATAAATTCACATCTAAGTTGGTACCTAAGTATGTGCATTGCGTGATTAGAGAAAAGATTTCGGATTTGGTTTATGGTTTAGTTAATTTAGATGGGACTAAAGTAGGACGATGGCATATTAAAGACTTAAAACCATTCAATGAACCTAACCCTAATGAAAGTTTGTCAGAAGAAGAATAATTTATATTTACACTATCTTAATTGCTTTAGTTTATTTTTTTTTGATGTTGCTCTGTAGAGGTGACGACCTCGTCTTTTTTGACTGTTATAAAAGTTGAGCTGAGGATAGCTTACTTTTATAGTTTTTGCTAAGGTTTTGGGTATTGGCCATATCCCAAACCTAGGTTGATTGTAGTTGATGTTTAGCATCGACTCAGCTGTTGCGAGCTTGCGAAAGAGTCACACTCAGGATATATCATAAGACTGGTATGTCGGTGGTCGCGGGATTTGATTTGCTTATGACCCCAAATAATATCCAGTTCTTGACACTTGGAAGCGAAATTTTGATTAGAGGCAATCCAAGGTGATCTTGAGTTAGGACAAGCGCAAGATGTAGCTCGCGTGGTATGATGTAGAGTCAAAATTTTTATGAGCAATTTCAAAGTTTGTTACCCGAGTGGGTGTGTTTCTATTACCTTAATGGTATGTTTTGGGTGCAATTAAGAGTAAATTGATTTTGGTTTATCCAGTAAGTCTAAGACTTGGATTATTTTGATTTAGATCTTCTTCTGAGTTGACAAACTGAGGGTATTTTCTATTTTTTTCAGAGCCGTTTAAACGTTACCTTTGAGTCACTACTTTTTTTAAATTTTTTTGCATGGACTCATAGGCGTATGTTGAGTTTTTTCGGTTTACTATCAGATTGATAGAAAATTGAAGTTCTGCAGGAGAACTAAAGGCTGATCATTTACAGGAGATGAGAGCAGAGTAAGACAGTCGTTTCACAAAGAAATGATCAAAATCTGATACCGAGATGAGAACCTTGTCAAGAGAGGCTAAGCGCAGTGAAGGAAGATTCCTAACCGAATTTTTAGATTTCCAAGAGGTAATCTAGAAGTTTTGGGCTGACAGAAAACGGTTATGCCTGATACCTGTAGCAGTTTCTTCTAGAGGCTATTGTTTAGGGAGACGATTAACACCATGATCGAATATTTTAGCTGTCAACGATGTTTTCTTCTTGTTTCTGATTAAGCTGGAAAAGCTCTTGTCGTCTTCAAAAGTTTTGTTGCGTCGCCACCAAAAATTTGAGAAATTTTTTGCTTCATGTAGCTTCTTAAGCTCATTTTCGTTTTTTTAAAATTTCGTTAGAAGCTTGGTTAAGTCAACCTTGTAAACCTTTTAGGTTGTATCCCATGAGTTATCTGTTTTTACAGGCTGTGATGCACCGGGTGCTAACAGATGCCGTTACGACGTTTGGCAGGGAGTTAGTCTTCCTGAGGAACAGACTGATTGGAAGGGTAGTCTATGGGGGGGTGAACGTTTGACCTTTGGGACCTTTAGGGGTTTTGTTACCCAATGGTTATTTCTATTTGAACCAAAGGAGAGCCTAGCTACTGTAGTCGACCTCAGCTCCAATTAGCCTATTAGTGGTGACAGGCTGTTGGCAGTAGTGTGTTTCGGAACACCCTAATGATTAATTTTTTTTGACTTATGGTGGTGTGGTAGACACCGTTTTAGCTTAGTGGATGCTATAATCTACTCCCTTTTGTTGGTGGACTCCAGGGTCACCAATTCTGTATTTTTTTTTTTCCACCATTCAGTATATCGTGGTGAAGTGTTTGTCTCCTGTTATGTGGGATGGATTGAATGTTTTTCGTTGTTGTTCTAGGGCGAGACCAGTACACGAGGGTTCTTCATGCAACTTGAAGAGGCGCAATGCTGGTTAAGTTTTATTTCTCTGTGTAGCCACCCTGAAGAATGACGGAGAGCGTTTTTTTTCTGGCTCATGTTTCTAGGCAGATTTGTCACTTTGGTGCGATGTGCCGAAGATCTGTTTAGCTTTTGCTAAGAGCTTTTCACCAAGCTCAGTATGGAGTTATCATAACCAAGAGTTAGGGATTTGAACTCCTGTATATATTTCTGTATATATTACTGTACATATTTCTGTATATATTTCGGTGTATGTTGGTTGCCTGAGGGGCATGTGCTCAAAATGCGAGATTTTGAGTCGTTTTGCTTATGGACTCCTATATAGGATTATGACTTTAGGGAGGGTCCTATTTCGAGACTTGCTGTCTCATATAGTTGTGCTGGGAATGTTTCCTTGAATGTTAGTTGCGCGCAGACTAATCATTCTGTTCTTAGTGAACATTGCTTTTTGAAGCAGGATCATTCAGTTTTGGTGAATTTTAGCTTTTATAGCTATTCACTGTGTTTAGAGTGAATTTTAGCTTTTGTAGCTATTCACTGTGCCTATAGTGATATTGTTAGCTTTTATAGCTGCTCACTATATTAATGGCGAGATTGTTCTTTTTAGAACGCGGACTTTGTGTAGTCGAGGACTATTTACAGAGTGTTTTCTTGGCGAGGAGCCGAGCTTTTTCTGGTGATATACCAGAGTGTTTTCTTGGCGAGGAGCCGAGTTTTTTTCTGGCGATATACCAGAGTGTTTTGTTGGCGATGAGCTGACGTGTTTTCTGGCGATTAACCAGAGCGTTTTCCCTAGCGATTTTAGCATGTCTAGATGTCTTAGGACGTCGACATTGCGATATGGAGTGCGATTATTTTCCGAGTGCGACTAGTAGTGATACTAGATTTAGAATGTTCTCTTAGCGATGAGCTAGAGCATGGATGGCGATTTTTCCCGAGCGTTTGTCTGGATATTTATCCAGATATTTTTTTTTTACTTTTTTGGCCTAGCGCTAAATGGTCTGACAAGACTTTTTCTTTTTAGTGTAAGTGTTTGCACTAGAATCATTTTTTTTATTTTTTTTTCTTTATTTAAGAATTTTTATAAATTTCTTTTGCTGAAATAGAAAATTTTCAGACAATCCTTAAACTATTTTAAGGGGGGTGTTCATACTTTGTTTCAGTTCATTTTTTTTTTGGTTTAGACAAGAGTCTAGACAATATTATTTTTTTGTTTTGGTAACAATAACAGAGCTGATTCTTTTATATAAGAAGACCGCGATTGTTACTTTGAACAGGTATTTCTTATGTTCATGCAAGGATTTTTATTTGCTTTTTGATGTACTTAACCTTAGTGCTTAATTAAGTTAAGTCTAGTTATAAGATTCTTGTGTACATGCAAAAATTTTCATTTGGTTGTCATTGTACTTAATATTAGTGCTTAATAGAATTAAGTCTAGTAGTAAGGACCGAAGTTTGTAATTTTGTTTTAAGTTCTGACCTTAGTATTAAGTGATAGTGTACCACTTTGTACCTTTTCATCAGTAGCCTTAGTTTAATAGACTAGTGTAGTCTATTTCTTTTTGGAAGGGGGGGTAAATGTAACATTCATTTTTTCCTGGATTTTAAGACCATGCAATGTTACTGATTTTTTTCACTTCGAATTGTATTTATTTTTATTTTAAAACATCGACCGGTATATTAAACAAAAGTTTCAGGACATTCAGTATATACTGTGTGGCGCGGGTTGCTGATCGAACCTACCGCCAGACCGCGATTGGCGAAATATTTGACCCGGAGTTTTGATTGGAGCGTCCGGATATTACCGGTAAATATCGCACGATTATTTAAGGGCCTGAGAAACTACCAGCTTGGCTTTTTTCCATCTAGCCGCAAACAGGCAGTACCATCAAGCCGCTGCCGGGCTTATTTCCATCGAGCCGCAGACCAGGGCTTTTTTCGATCGAGCCACAGACCAGGCAGTACCGTCTAGCCGAGAGGCTATTTTCCATCTAGCCGAAGTAGGCTAATATTCTTCAGAAGCCGCTAAGTAAAAGTACCAGTTTCGACAATAAAAGCTGTAGTGAGCTTTCTAAGTGTTAAGAAAAAGAGTGAAATCGGGCGAAGTCCATCACAGCCGGACTGGAAAACAGTAAGTCAACAAAACTCGCTCCAATAGACTTATTTGAGAGTAGTGCATTAACAGCAACGTATAACAGACAAAAAAGTGAAGTGTAAAACACGATGTCTCGCCTTCGGGGGTTGTAAAAGTTTAAAGTTTAAATGTAACAACTACTATTTAGGCTAGAATTTTTTGGTATAACTGTAAAGGTTAGAACTTTTTATTTTCATTTTAAAAATATGAATAAATTTTTTTTTTGTGTTGATTAAAGCTAGTGTCTCACTGAATAGTTATTTTTCTTTTCAGGATCAGTTGTGCTAGACTAATTTCTTTTTAGTAATATCCATAAAACACTTCAGTTTTTTCTCATTTTCCTTAGCTGAAGTTAAATCCTTTCTATTTTAAAATGAGTGGTGCCCAAAAAAAAGTCGTACAACTGAGGTTTCTTTAGAAATAGAATTAAATTCCAAAAAGACGTACAAAAATTATCTCTTACCCATATCTCTCCACCAAGGAAAACTGAGCTAGTATTTCTTTAATTTCTTTAGTTCTTTTAAAATCAGGTTTCACTCAATTCATTATCAGAAATTAAAGCGGGGCTGCAAGAAAAGTGTGCTCAAGCTTGGGGCGTCCAGTATTTAAAAATGTTACAAAATGACGCAGTCTACATGGGGCGAAAAATAAAGCAAAATTAGCACACCTTACAAAATTACGCCCAAGCTTGGGGAAACATTATATCACACGTTACAATACAAAGAAAAGTGTGCGCAAGTATTACATTATATATATTTTTTGAACTCATATTTTCACAAACTTTCATTTGACATTCCACTCGCTGACTTGGTAAGTTTTTTTTTTTTTTTGTTTTCGTTTTCACTCCCCAAAACTAATCAATCAATCAAAATTTAACTTTCAAAACTACACGGCTCTGATGGGGCCATCAATTCCTATACTAGTGCCAAATTTCAACTTTCTATGTCAAATAGTTTCAGAGAAAATCGAGAGACAGAGAGATAAACGGACAGACGGACGGACAGACAGACAGATGGACGCCGAAGTGATCTTATAAGGGTTCCGTGCGGAACACTAAAAATGTTGATTAAAACTAAAAGTTTCAACAGTATTATTTTTATAAAGGGTCTTTTAGTGACTCTGCTTGTATTAATTGGTGCTGGACAACTAATTGGATACCAATAACATTATATTTCTTTAAACAAAAGTAGCTTCTTTCATGCCATTTTTAGTCCTTAATAATTCGCTGTTCTTCTTTTTAGTATTCTGTACGGAACACGTATAAGATCACTTTGGTAACTGTATGTCCGTCTGTCTGCCACACCCGATTTTCTTCGAAACTATTTGACACACAAAGTTGAAATTTGATACTAATATAGGAATTGATGGCCTCATCAGAGCCGTGTAGTTTAGAAAGTTAAATTTTGACTTCCGATTTCACCTCCCAAAACTAACCCCTTATAGTTTTGGGAAGTGAATCGGAAGTGAAAAAAAAAATTTTTTACCCGGTCATCGAGTGGGGTGTCAAATGAAAGCTTTTAAAAAGACGAGTTCAAAAATATATATAATATAATACTTGCGCACACTCTTTGTATTGTTTTTAAAAAATCGCTGTCTTTCCCTAATCTCGAAAAGTACTGATCAAAAAATTCTGGAATATTCTCCACAGGGTGTAAATTGAACGAAAATAATCGAGAGTGCATTACCATTAATTATATAAAGTATATAAAAAAAAAAATTTAAGGTCATCAGTTTTCAGTAAACATCGGAAAAATACATTGTTGAAAACTCATTTGAGGTGTGTTTTGTGAAGTCATTGATCATTTTATACCTCCGTACCAAAAAATTTTATTTTAATAGCAATTAACGTATGGAACACTAAATGCGCAAGTCCAACTTGCACTTGACCGGTTTATGTTTATGATTTTTTCGCCTTAACGTTTTAGCATAGCTTGTATATTTTTAAAATCTGGGGCATCAAGACACCCAGCCGCTAGCGCCGGATTCAAACCAGCGCAGCGACCAACGATACACTGGACACCTTCTTTTCTTAATATTATTATTATTTATAAACAGTTGCTGCTCTCTTGCTATATATGTTTATAAAATTGCAGATTTTGAAGATTTTAATAGTCTACTTTTCACTAAAGTGATTTTAAATTAAATCTTCCTTATTTTAACAATTTAATTATATGAATGGTCCAGTAACAGAAATAAAACCAATTAGCACAGGGTATTAGGAAAACTAAAAAATCTAATTTCCATAGTTGTAGGGCAGGTTAACTGTTAAAAAACAATATTATAAAAGTTCTTATTTTCTATCATAATTTAAAAATCTGATTAGTTAAACATCAATTAAAATATTTTGAAAAACCCCAGCATTAATGTTCTTACACCAATAATTGATTTTATCAAATTAGCTTTTATGTTTGTTATAAATTCAATTAAAAGCTTTTTATTTCTATTTTCTTTCTAAATGTTTCATTTGTAACTGTTTTATTCTCAAAATGCCAACAGTTTACGGTACAGTCCCTAAGGACATGTATATAGCTTTTTATTGCCTTAGAATTTTGGGAAATTCGTGACATATGTCTCTACAGTTCAGCGGCTAAAATTAGCAGGGGAGCGAGGAAAGGTTGAATTTCGGTCCTATATTAATTTCAGGATATTTAAAGGACTTGGCTAGATATGAAACTCACCACAGTCTGTTTAATTTTAAATGTTATAAATTCTACATGTTACTTGTTTTTATTATTTCTGTCATTTCTAGAAGTTTCTAAAATGTCCAATAAATTCTAAAAATGCCAACATTGTAACGTTACTAGCGTAGAAATATAGCTTTTTATAACTTTAGCGTTCTTGACAGTCAGTGACATCTGTTATACATATCGCTCAGCATTGATATTAACAGCAGGTCCTTTAAAACTAAAGAGCTGTACACTTTGGTAATTAACATATACTATTGCTATTAGTTTTCAAAAAGCCTATATAGTATCTATATTTAAAAAGGGAGACCGCAGAAAATGCACAAACTATAGAGGCCTAAGCATAATATCGAGTATGGGACGTTTGTATGGAAAAATTATTAAAAATATCATAGAGGAAAATATAAAAGGAAAAATTGGAGAAGACCAAGCAGGCTTTACGGCCCGAAAATCATGTATAGACCACATATACACTATAAAACAAACAATGGAAAAAAAAACTAGCAAAGAATAGAAAAGTTCATTTAGCCTTCATAGACATAAGAAAGGCCTATGACTCAGTACCAAGACAAAGATTATGGAACGCAATGAAAGAAATAGGCATTGACAAAGAACTAATATACGCAGTAAAAGCTCTCTACGAAAACAACACAGTGAACATAAAAATAGGACATAAAATAGAGAAGAGACTCCAAACATCAAAAGGCCTATTACAAGGATGCTCTACTTCCCCCACACTATTCAAAATATACCTCGAACAAACATTAAAAAAATGGAAGCAAAAATGTAGTGGAATGGGAGTCCCAATACGAGAAGATTACTTATATACTCTAAGTTTCGCAGACGACCAAGTAATCATAGCGCAAGATGAGGAAGACCTCAGTTATATGGTAAGAAAACTGAAAGAAGAATACACTAAAGCAGGATTAGCAATAAACTTTGATAAAACGGAATATCTAACAATAAAGGAGGGAAACGTGGAGAATCTAGAAGTTGATAACGAAACAACAATCAGAGAAACCGATAGATTTAAATATTTAGGAACCATCATTTCAAGAAACGCAACATCAGAAGAAGAGATTAAAGCTAGATTAGGACAAACGCGGACATGCATAAGACAATTAAATTCGATCCTGTGGGACAAGCACATTACAAAGAGAAACAAAACACGCATATACAAATCAATAATATAAAGCATAATGACATACGGGTCAGAAACATGGACGATCAACAAAATAAATAAATCTAAAATTAACGCGGTAGAGATGGAGTATTGGAGAAGATGTTGTAGAGTGACACGTATGGAGAGAATAACAAATGAAGAAATAAGAAGCAGAATGAACATCAAAGAGAACGCAATAAACACCATTGAAGAAAAACGATTAAAATGGTATGGACACATAAGACGGAGCGGAGATAATACGTGGATAAAGAAAATAACGGAGTGGAGCCCTATAGGGAGAAGAAAAAGAGGAAGACCCAGACGATCGTGGAGAGACGATGTGGACGAGGCTATGGGGGCAGGGGTCTAACAGATGGAGACTGGGAAGATAGAAACGGATGAAATCAAAGGCTGAGAAAAGGAAGACAGCGTTAGCTGTAGAAAATCCTTATATATATATATATATATATATATATATATATATATATATATATATATATATATATATATATATATATATATATATATATATATATATATATATATATATATATATATATATATATATATATATATATATATATATATAGAACTTCGGCGTTCTCGACAGTCAGTGACATCTGTTATAGATATCGCTCAGCATTGATGTTAACACCAGGTCCTTTAAAACTAAAGAGCTGTACACTTTGGTAATCAACATATACTATTGCTATTAGTTTTCTTGCTGAAGGTCATATCGACATTTTTTCGCCTGCTGAGATTCTGCGTGCTTCCATTACATACTTTGGCATTTAGATTTTGTAATAATAACACCTAGGTTTAACACCGACAACAATATGGTGTAAAAAGACAACTTCGTTATAGCCAAGACTATAAATAATGCAATGTACAGTTGCCACACTAATGCTCAACACTTAAGAAAAATAATTTTCCAAACTTTAATGCCCGTATTTGTGCGTAAAGCAATTTCTAGCTATATTACATTTTCATCTGATGCTGCAATACAAGGTTAATGTGGACGGGCTAACTCGTTGGTGAATTTTTTCCTTATCGAAATTTATTACACCATTCAACCACTTTCGTATGAGAATAACTACAGTTACCATATACATATTAGCTGACGCCTTTCAGGTATCAAAAAGTGAATAACAGTACATAAATTATTTTTAGACGGATTTTCTACCATAAATACCATTTTCCAACATAATCACAATACTTAGAAAGAAGCAAACACCGAATATTTTTGATGGACGGACATTAATACTTAAAAAGATCAATATAAACAACTGAATTTCATTGTCATGGTGATGAAGTCACAGCTGCGCAATCAAAACATGTTTCCACTGAATAATCCTTGGATTACAATTTATTCTACGTTTTTTCATATATAACTTAAAGGTGGCACAAATAGACTTAAGATGACAAACTGTATGTTTTCATTGTTTAGATTATTTCTAAAGGTTTCTAAAATATACACTTGTTAGGGAAAACACCAAGACTTTATAACGACATTAGTAGAGAACCGCAGCTTTGTACAGTGTTGCCATTATCGATATTTCGTGACATCTGGTGCACTAGTTTAGAGAAACTAAAATTAACAACAGAACGAAAACCGAGGAAATGCGGATTTTCTGTCCGATATTAATTTATAATTTTAATGCATACTAGAGATTTCGTCTAATGACTAGATATGAAATATACTTCGTGATAAAATAATTCATTCACTTATGTAGATTATGACACATTTTTACTTCTATATACTAAAATCAGCCATAAAACGTGTCTTTATGAAGTTAGGTGCCAAATGAGCTTTTTAACGATGATAAAATTCCTGTCCTAGACCTGTAGGACTTTTAACTTATCCTTCAGAAAAGGAATATGTGTATGAGTTTAGTCCATACCTATTGCTTTCAATAATATCAAAAATTATGTAATAGTTTGTAAATAAACCTATTTGAAGATACCTGGAAAAATCTAACATTATTAGTATCCATCAGTAGGGTTTTCTTAAACAAAGATCAACAGAAGGTCTCCTAGTATATACCCCATATCTTCAGAAACACCACAAATATTCATATATCCAAGACATTCGACCGTAACGCCCTGATGTCTAAAAAGGTGTGTCTATGGCTTTCGAGTTTCCCCAGCGATCGTTCTTTATAAGTGACAGTTCATAGATTTCTTTCAGATACTTTCCCTATTAACATTAGTGTACCCCCGGACTTCAGAGAGGTAAAAATTTCGTAGTTACTGTGTCAACTGATCTGCGTCACTTGCTAAGAGAGAAAGAGTTGGTGGATGAATATTAGCTACAAAGAAGTAATCTTTCAGGTGACACTACTATCATTAACAAAATAACATATATACGTGTATTATAGGTATAATTCTTCTGGATTTCTCCTGTTTGTGGGATGCTGACGTTTTCCCGATCATCTTGCCACCTTCTTCAGAACTTATACCGAGAACTGACTCCTTTGTAATCTAGTACGGAAATAATCCGGAGGGGTATTCCATGAATAATCGTCTCAAATTAGGAAGAAGTAAAGATCAGTGTCATGGTTATTGTTCGGAGAGTTGTTGAGATGTTTATATATTTCGATGCAACCTCGAATTTTTCTATGAAAGAAAGAAGAATTTTTAGCAAGGATTTTTAGTTAGCCAGTGAGAATTTGGCCTTGTTTTATGCTTGTGTTCTGTAAGTGGTAGAGTAGAAATTTTAGGAAGAAGTACTACCTTTTGATGTTCTTTAATTGCAGTATATATTTTTCTGCTCGCCGACATATGTTTTACTCCAGCTCTATGGAATATTGTAAATAAGGGGAACTTTATCTTTAATCGGAGATGTAAAAGTTTAGGGTACGTAGAGAGTCGTATTATGTGATCTGTAACATTCTTAATATATAAAAGGTTCACAATTCTAACAGATTGATCTGCTTAACTTCTAGTGTTTGGCACCAGCTGGTAAGATGTATGTTCTTGAGTAAAGGGTTTTATAGGAAGTAAAATGCTATTATTTTCGTGCTACGTGGGCTGTCTGAAAAGTTCCCGGCCTCGGCAACGAAAGAAATTTTTTTTGACGTGTACATTTGAGGCTATGAGCGCAATAGTGGCCTAACCCACTTCCTTATTATTCTATTGAAAATTTAATGTTTAAGTAGTCCAAAATTACAACAATAGCAATTATTTATGACAGAAAAACAAAATTGTTGATTATCAGAACTTATTACTGAGAAAAATTTGCAAAAATTATTACAAAAAAAGAAGTTGCATTTATCTCCAATAGGGATGCTTGGGGGTTAGGCCACTATTGCGCTCATAGCCTCATTTATTCCAACATTTTTCCAATAATTCAATACCATCATTAAAGTGTGATTCCGGAAGGACTACAAAATATCGATCCATGGCTGCAATAACTTCGTCATTTGATATAAAACGCGTTCCAACCAGAAGTTTCTTCAGGTTTGGAAACAGATAGTAGTCAGAGGGAGCCAAATTTGATGAATACGCTGGATATTCAAGCAATTCGTACTTTAATTCGTTGAATTTTGCCATCGTCAAAACACTTGTCTGAACACGTGCATTATCTTGATAAAAAATGATTCTTTTCTTCTTTAAAGCATATCTTTGCTCACGAATCTTTGCATTCAACTGATCCAAAAAGTTACAATAATATTCAGAGTTAATTGTTTTACCTTTCTAAAAATAATCGATGAACAAAACACCTTCGCAATCACAAAAAACTGTTGCCATAAAAAAACTTCCCTGCATATATATATATATATATATATATATATATATATATATATATAATATATATATAAATAATAATATATATATATATATATATATATATATATATATATATATATATATATATATATTATATATATATATATATATATATATATATATATATATATATATATATCCGAAAAAAAAAGAGTATTTAGAGCAGTCAGAAACCGAAAAAAAAATTTTAACAAGCAACCCAGTTTAACACTATTTACCCCTGAGGTATCCCACTAATCAATTGTATTCATCGAGTGGTTTTCTTAGCTTAACAAATATTTGTGAGTATAAGATATTGTTGTACGTACACTATATAAATGGTAAGGAAAAGAAATCAAATATAAATTTTGTTCATGTTAGAAATATACATAGTCATTCAACGCGTCAACCGAACAATATATATCTACCACAAATAAAGACAAATATGGACCATAAAACAATTTTTCATCAAGGTTGTAAATTATGCAATAATTTACCTGATATCCTAGAACAAAGTAAAAATGAAAAACAGTTTAAGGTTAAATTAAAACAATTTATTCTCAGTGGATTTTGAGTTCTGTTGCCTAGTATATATGTATTTTTCTTTTTTTTTGTGTTATGATTGTGTCTTAAGTATGGTAGTGCCATTGTATAGGATTTCTTGACTTGTGTTGTGCCTTTGGTTGTCTGGCATTCCTTCTTTTTTTCTTTATATTACAGATATTATTTGTACCGTTATGTTGTTTAAATTTGTTAAATCTTAAGGAAAGAAAAAAGAGAAAAAAATTAATAATTTTTAAATTTGAATTTCTGTTTTGATGTTTTAGGTATATATTTCAGTTTTTTTTCCTAGCACACATATAGGAACTGATGGCCCAATGCAAGCCGTGTGGTTTTGAAAGTTAAACTTTGACTTACGGGGTTAGTTTTGGGGGGTGTGAAGGGGTTAGTTTGGGGGGTATGAAAAAAATTACCGGGTGATCGAGTGGGGTGTCAAATGAAAACTGAAAAAATATGATTTCAAAAATATATATGATGAAAAATATATATGATAAAAGAGTGGGTGGTACCTTAAGTCCCTAATGTGACTTAGATCTAAAAAATTCTTTTGTGACTCCCCACTGTCGAATCAGGGTCGCAGTCCTAGTCCGGTGTTTTTCTGCCAAAAGACATAGGTTACTCACCCTGATCTCTTATAGCTTTTGGTTCACAGAATAGTTGACCCCACTATCTGTATCTTTTAACCATTAATGCAGGCGATTCTCACAAAATGTGAATGCTGTCCTCGCTTTCTCCCTCGTACAGCCGACATGTTTTCCGCTCAGCCAGTTTGAAGTTATATAAATGGGCTTGTAATGCCACATGCCCCGTAAGGAGTCCTATACTCAGGCGTAACCTTTGTTTTGACATCGACAGGAGTTCCTTTGTTCTGCCTGTCGTAGTTTGTTTCATAAGGAATTTGGCTTGACGACACCCCGCTCCTGCAATCCAAGAGAGTTGGTGTCCCTTGTACAACCATTCCCTGATCTTGTTTTTACCGAAAGCGAATGGAACTCGTACAGCCTGTTCAAGCGGGTCCTCTAAAGTGCCTCTTTTGGCGAGTTCGTCCGCTATTTCATTTCCAGATATGCCTTGGTGGCCTGGTACCCATATTAGGGTCATTGATGAAATTCTGCTCCCAAGTCTAGAGTTTTATCAAGCAAAAATTCATTCGCCTAATTAAGGGCCTGAAACTCACCAACAACTTTCATTCCTTAGAAAATTTAGATGACTGAGTTTATTGTCAAGCGTTCGTAGATGTAGCCCTCTTACTTGCTGGCAGAGTTTTACATGCGAGAAATACACGTCACGCTAATAAATTATATCGGTATAGGATTCAGCCTGTCACTCCTCGTACCATCCTCTTCAATAACCTTTTATATTTAGACACTCAGACCTTTAAGTCAACTGCCTAAGATGTTTTCCACCAAATAAAACTTGCAGCGACAATAAACCGCTACTAAGCGATTTAGCGATTTTCCTGCAATATCTTTTTTGTGCCCTTAAAAACATTGGACCAATTAATTTAGTTTGTTATTTTTATATATTATGTTATAGTGCAGTAAAAAAAGCATTTGAAATTGCACAGTCTAGATACTGCAATATTATGATTTTATCCTCTCTGGGGTATCACCAAGAGCATTGTGCTGAGTTTTGGACCTCGAAAAACTCGTGCTGAGTTATTTTATAAACAACAAGTTTTAAAACCGCGTTTTTTGAACTTAAAATGTAACTCCGGTTATATAAGTCGGATTGAGACATAAAAATCAAACTCCTCGTAATGAAATTTCCAACAAATCCTCATTGGTTTTAAATTTTTTTAAATCGCTCAAGTACGTACATAACCTACAAAATTGAAAAAACAGGCAAGAGACTATTTTTTTCTCATTTTATTGTACAGGTGGACTAAATGAACCGTTCGGCTTGAAACTTTCAGAAAATATGCCTTTTGTTTTAACAGAAATACCCTACCCAGTGGGCACAATTGAATTTGTTATTTAAAATTTAAATTGCGCGCCATTTTATGCCATTTGGTCGAAAATGAATCTTTTTTTCTCAAAATTTAGGTTTTGACGCCAGCTTTCCGATGCCATTAAAACCTTTTTTTTTTTTATATTTAATACAAAATAAAAAATACATAAAAACAAATTCTTCGAACATTTTGAAAAAAAAATAGACGCCTGCCTTCTGATACCATTAAAAAAAAAATTATCACAATTTGTAGAGAATCGCAAGACTTTTATTAAAAAAAAAAATCATTTAGGCTATATATATATATATATATATATATATATATATATATATATATATATATATATATATATATATATATATACACAGTAGGACCTCCGTTTATTCGGGATAATGACGGGGGAGGGGGATCCACGGATAATCGAAACCCCGGATAAACGAATTACAATTTTTTATTGATTAAATGTACTAGGTAGGAATGCTAATTAAGAAAAACTGGGTAGAAGATTTTTTTTTAATAAGAAACAAACGTTTTACATTATTATTAATTTTCAATATGGATACAAATGTCCATAATACATATGCATTAAATTTTCATTTGGAGAAAAAATCGGTAATTTTGCTTTGTTTTTTATTAAAGATTTCTTTTCTAATGTCAGTTTTAGTATCTGCTGCGTTTAATTTTCTTCGTTTCGAAAACAATAAACGAAATCTTCGCTTCATCATTCTCATTTCCATGGTCAATCTGCGAAGAGGTTGATGGCCCATCCTTTCTGTCATATCTGCTATTTCGGTTTCTGTTAGTTTTTCGTTCATGTCACTTTCCAGCCAATTTATCATATCATCCCTGTCAAAATGGATGAAATCCTGGACAGCTTTAGCGATGTCGAGTCAGTTTCAATATCTTCTGAGGTTTGCTGGATTAAATCTTCTTGTTCTAATATTTTCGCCCATGAAAATTTTAATGTTGTAGGAGGTAAATTTACCCAGGCATCACACACAGCAAATATAGCGTCTTTTATTTTCCACTTCTTTAGGATTTTTTTATTGACTGGATGCTACGATTTTCGTCGAGTAGAAATCGAAGGAATATTTTTTTGTATCTTCGTTTTAAACTTGATATTACCCCTTGATCCATCGCGATCGCCTAGATTAGTCCCGTTACGTTCGCTGGAAGATAATGAACGCTGAATCCATCTTCGGTGGCCAAGATTGATTCAGCTGAATGGGATTATCGAGCAATAAAACAGCTCTAAGGGGTAGATCTTTCTCTTTTAAGTGTTGACGATTTTCGCTAACAATTTTTTTTTTCAAATGACCGAAAAAACGTATTTGTTGTTATTTGATTAATAAACAAATGTAAAAAAACGGTTAAAATTACTCAAAAAAAAATTCTAAATGGCATCGGAAAGCTGGTGTCTAGACCTAAATTTTGATACATTTTCGACCAAATAACATAAATTGGCGGGCAATTGTGCTCACTGGGTTCAATATTTTTGTATCAAACTTTCAGGGTATTTTTGCTATAATAAAAGGCATATTTTCTAAAAGTTTTAAGCCGATCGGTTCACTAAGTCGACCTGTACAATAAAATGAAAAAAAAAAACAGTTTTTTGCCAGTTTTTAAAATTTTGTAGCTTATGTACGCACTCAACTCAACGGGCTGAAAATTTGATTACGAAGAGTTTGGTTCTTTTTCCAATCTGACTTATGTAACCGTAGTTATTAACATTTTAAGCTCAAAAACGCGTTTTGGAAACTTAAATTGTCTATAAACAAAAGAGTACAAGTTTTTCGAGGTCCAAAACTCAGGACAATACTCTTGATGATACCCCAAAGAGGATAAAATCATAATATTGCTGTGTCTAAGCTATGCCTATCTCATCATTGTTTTGACCTTTTTTTACTGCACTAATAATCTAATATAGAAAGTTTATTCATTTTCTCTTATGCCTTTCGTATTTATTATTTCCATTGTATTCTAAAAATAGCAACACTTTGCGCTATTCTTGTGGACAAATAACTTTTTATAGCCTTGTCAGTGTCGACAGTTCGTGACATCTGTTGCAATAATTTAGCGAAACTAAAATTGACGACGAACCGAGAAAATGCTGAATTCCGGTCCGATATTAATTTATAACTCCTGAATGTGCAGAGAATTTTAGGACACACATAGAAGTAAAATGAGCCTTGGACCATATATTGTAGATCGATTTTACGTGGACCTTTGCCTTAATAACGCGGTTAAAATTTCAGCAATATTATTATGTAGTTTTCGTTACTTTGTATACAATTTATGTAAATTTATTATGATTTATATCGAATTATTTATATTTCTTTGAATAATGTTTTTATAGGTAATGTGCCCAAGAGACAGAGGCGTAGAGAGGAAAATATTCTTGTACGTACTTATTCATATTTTTTGCTATATCAACAAGAAAGTTGCAAAAGCTAGTTAATTTAGGCCGCTACTGGACAATATTAATGAATTTTGTAGGAATTATTGTAGTATTTGATTGGAAGACACAGAATTTCAGCATGTTTTTGTTGGGTAAATAAAGTGGAGAATATGATAATGTAGTCTTCTTTTTAGACCGACCCTGTATATATTTATTATGATTTAATTAATTTAATCGAGATATATACTAACACTGATTAAAATTAGTGATTTAAAGACTTTAACAATTAGGACAAAGAAATATAATTAGAAACTTCTTCCTAAAAACTGAAAGAAAGATAGTTTAACTGAAGGTCTTACTATTATTAGGGTCTAACACCTGAAGAATCTTGGTTTTCCATCTCTCATTTGTCTTTTTCTTATGTGGACCGATAACCAGGTTGTGCCACAAAAAAACACGCTGTTTCGCGAAAGACAAGGATAAGTTGTGTTAGTTACTAATGATATATTAAGGAAAGAAAACGCTAATTTTTTATAAAACACTTAGAAATCAATTAACAAAGTTTAAAAGGGGTAAGCACTGTACAAAAATAAATTTAAAATTAAAGAGCTAACCCTCTAAAGGGAAAGGATAGAGCATTAGTGACTATCAAAATCATCTTAACTTTGCCAATTTAGAAACAATGGGGTCGCTTTTCAAAATCTCCTCGACAGTCACAGTACTGTCTTAAAATTCCCCCTTAAAGCAGGTTCCCTCGTAAAAACTCCCCACTGTCGGACGTCCCCCGGTATTTCAAACTAATCTAATTATTGTTTCAACTACTTTCAACTTATTTCTATATCCGTTTTTTCTGACGGTCTAATCAGGTTCAAGCATTTAAGCGCCTAATGTCACTGTTAGTACTGTCTCTGAGTATTATTTTTCCAATGCTGATGTGCTCTCTTTAGACAGAAACTCAAGATAGCCAATAGGGCGAGGCGGCCTTTGAGTCGGTTGCACTGTATATGGATTAGCTTTTACTGACCCAATTTCAAAGTGGCCATTTGTACAGGGTGGTCCAAATTGGACACTTTTAAAGGTAAAACCCCTTTTTGTAAAGGAGATAAACGAAAACTGATGTCGGTGTCTGAGGCTCAATTTTTATGATAAACTTAATGGTGAAAACCGCATATCGATATCTATTACCGTTTCAGATATACAGGTTGTTTTTCAAAAATCTTTAATTTGGAAAAATGTTTGTAATTCTTTTCCTATTAAAAATTTTTGATTTCTGTAAAAACATTTTCAAAGCACTTTTGCACGTGGATTTCAACAGTGTAAGTTCCATTTTTTTACAACTAATATTTTGATAGTTATTAACGCAAAAATATATTTTTTAAATGGGATGCCCTATATATTTCTCCTTATCCGAATAGAGCTTTCAATTACCATTCTAAAAATATAGCACACTTTTTATTTTGTTTAAATCTACTTCAGAATATAAAGGTTTTCAGTTTTTACGCGAGTTTTAAATGCACATTTTGTGAAGTAGGCTTTGGACGCAGCAGCAATATCAATTGTTTACCGGTAGCAGTCAAATCGTAAAAAAAATTCCCAGAAGTAACTCTAACAGTCATAACTACAATGAAATTTACTATAGTACTTTAAAATATGTAGAAAATAAAACAAAACAACAGTAAAACAATTTATTCCGAGTAGAGCAAACTAAAAAAACACAAATTTTCTGTAAGAGATGTTCTAAATGTCGACCAGTTTCATTTATACGTAGGCGGCACTTTTTCTGGAGACTTCTTAACGAGTTGATTAATTCAAGAGGTGTGAGAGCTGCAAAACTTCGTAACACTGCGACTTCTAACTCTTGCCTGGTGTTTGTCTGCAATTTAAAAATTACGTCTTTTAATTTTCCCCAGAGATAGAAGTCCATAGGTGTTAAATCCGGTGACCTTGCCGGCCAACGGTTCGGACCTTGGTTGACTATCCAGTTATTGTCGAAATTGGCCGATAAAAAATTACTGATAACTGCAGCGTTATGAAGGGGTGCCCCGTCGTGTTGAAAAAATATATTTCTAAGGTCCATTAACGACAGTTCATCAACAAGAGATTTTATTTGCTGCCTTAAAATTTCTAAATATCTCTGACAGGTAAGTGTCTTTTCGTAAATAAATGGACCTATAACCCTGCCTCTAAAAATTCCTGCCCACACATTAAATCAAAATCTGCCTTGATTTCTTGACTCCACAACTAAATGAGGATTTTCTTGTGCCCACGTATAAGAATTGTAACTGTTAAAAATACCTGCATTGCTTACATAAGCTTCGTCTGTCCAAATGAAAAATTCGATGGTTACAGTTCTCCAGAAACCTTTATATTTTGAAGTAGATTTAAGCAAAACATAAAGTGTGCTATATTTTTAGAATGGTAATTTAAAGCTCTATTCGGATAAGGAAAAATATACAGGGTATCCCATTTAAAAAATATTTTTTTGGCGTTAATAACTATTAAAATATTAGTTGTAAAAAAATGTAATTTACACTGTTAAAATCCCCGTGAAAAAGTGCTTTGTGAATGTTTTTACAGAAATCAAAAATTTTCAATAGGAAAAGAATTACAAACATTTTTCCAAAATGCAGATTTTTGAGAAACACCCTGTATATCTGAAACGGTACTAGATATCGATATGCGGTTTTCACCATTAAGTTTATCATAAAAATTGATCCTCAGACACCGACATCAGTTTTCGTCTATCTCCTTTAGATAAAGGGGTTTACCTTTAAAAGTGTCCAATTTGGACCACCCGGTACATGTACTTAATTTTAACTATTATTCCATTATAAAATCTCATGTAAGACTCATGATGTTTGGAATAGAATGATAAAACTTTTACCATTTTTATTATTATTTAACGTTAGAAAACATAAGAAAAAAACCATAAAGTCCAATCTCTTTCCGATGGTAAAGATTGAGTTATGGACAAGAAATTTTAGTTGATAATCTGTGAAGATATTTCTTAGTTTCGCTTATCTAAAAGATTATTTTAACATCTAAACAGTCAAAAATTCTCTACTCTAATAAATAAAATAAACTAGTAAGCCGCAATATACTGGGCGGAAGGCAAATATTTGAGAATCATGAAATACCAGGAAGTAGTGCATTTTTGAAATAAACGAACTTTAGCCCAAAAAATATTTAATTAGAAATTTAAATATCATACACCGTTGCAATGGCAACATAACCATCATATTCATGATCGACGTTAGAATAATAAATAGAAATAAACTACAAAAAATGTGTCCCCAGAAGACCCAAACGTATCATTAGAATTTATTCTCGGAATCGTGATATTTCATGAAATATTTTCGTTTTACACACATGTTCACCTACGAAATTGTTGCTTTTAACCAAGACCTTTGCTTTAGAAAGTGAAAACAAAAACAAACATCATCGTAAATTTATAACTTCAAAGTAAATGTTTAAGTAGACACAAAAATATAATGAGAATTTAATTACACGAAACTGTTGTTTCGTGCAATGTTTCCGTTACAAAAAAGATTGATCTGTTCACCTTGTTTAGTTTCTCGCTGAGCCTTATTTAATATTGAGATTTTTTTTTGCCTTGTGAAATATGAATATCGTAATACATCTCGACGTTGCTTTCTACTTTAAGGATCAAAACAAATCAGTAATATAAATAATTCAGAACTACCCCTGCAAACACGCAATTCTAAAAATAATATATAATTTCAATTCCTCCCACTAAAAATTATCCGAATTCAAGCATTACAAGCCGATATTTTGAATGAATGCATTTTTGGCGAGATATTAATGACAGAAAGAGTTGAATAGATGATGAGATTCAGAGCCTGAGACATTAATATGCTCTACATAGTATTTTTGGTTCAATTTGAAAAAATAACATAGTTTTCGATTTCTCGACAAAAACATTTACATATGCAAATACTTTCAGGATTAATAATAAAAAAGTAAAATTTTAACAGTTACTTGCGACATAAAATATTTTTTTAAGGCTTACATTTAATTTGGCTCAATAAATATAATAAATATGTTTTTTCAAGAATAATCTACAATTACATCATAATGGTCATTTTTTATATGGGTCTAGCACACGTGCTGCAGGGAAGTCTCTAAAGCGCTACAGGAGCGACACGTGTGCGGAAAAAGCGATTCACGTTGTTCTTGAATCGCTGTAAATTGTACTCGGTGGGAAACACAGTCCATTTATATGAGAGAAAAGACAAGAAAAGGCTTAAACTTTAACAGTTTATGGCAGTTGATTTAATTCATGATATGAATCAAGTTAAAACAATCAAAAAGTTTCTGACATAATTGTAGATCAATATTAGGAAAAGCTTATTAATCTTTTTTCAAAATATTACTCTTTTTTGTATCTAATGCTCGAAATGTTGCTTCAGTGGTTAAGAATGAAACTTTTTTAGGGTAGCCGAGTCAAACATCATTCGATATAAGTTTCAAACAATATTTCTCCTACAACGGCCGTTTTATAATATAAATATTATACTCGTATGTATATACATTTATTCGTTATTATCGCTTAGAATCTTTCCAGAAGTCACTGATGTCACAATTCGATCATCAGTTAATATTTCTCTCGTCATTAATTCATTATCAACACATACATATTCCTCAAAATTAAAATGGTTAAACTTTTTTAATCTCGATTTTCACTGTACTTTGTTGAATGTCAGCATTGTAAACAAATTCTAGACAACCAGTAGGATCTTCTAGATGTTTTTCAATCCACTGAGTCAACGGTAACTCATCATCTGAGTCATGTCTACATTCCTTCCTTAAAAATCCGCCATGCTTAAAACAGTTTGCAATGGTTTCTCTACTAACTCTTTGCCAAGCCATATGGATAAAGCTTATAGCGTCCAAGAGAGTTATAAAAAAAATGTTACCGTTATCAATTGTCTCTAACATTTTCATAACTAAAATCTTTCTATAATGACATTTTAAAGAATGTATCACGCCTTGATCCATAGACTGGAGCTTTGCACTTGTGTTTGGAGGCATAAAAACCAATTTTATTTGCTGTATATCAACTTCAGGGTACGCTGGACAGTTGTCAATCAAAAGTAATATTTTTCTGTTTGTGAATTTTAATTCTTTGTCCCATTCGATCAGTTCGTTTTTAAAATGTCTGATGTCATCCAGATTTTACTGTTTGATTTGTACTTTACTGATAAATGTTTGTTTTTAAAACACCTGGGATTGGCGAACTTTCCTATCACCAACAATTTTCTTTTCTCTGTTCCAGACATATTTGCAGTTACCAACACAGTAATCCTTACTTTTGATAATTTTCCACCAGCACAATCCTCTCCGACAAACTTTAATGTCTTATCAGGCGTCATCTTGTAAAACAAACCCGTTTCATCCACATTAAAAATGTCCACATAACTTTCTCGGATTTCCGGCCATTGGGTAACCACTAATCAACAACAGTTATATCCACTCCTGCAGTTTCTCCTACTATCTTACCCGCACTAATATTATGTCGCTTTTTATATCGTTCAATCCAACTTCTAGAAGAGTTAAACTCGGTGTTCTCTATTTTTCTTTCCAATTCACTAGTTTTCTCTTGTAAACCATTTAAGGAGTCCTTTATCGACTTGGTCATGTGTAGATTTTCTTACTTTTTTACAACTAAATTTTCTTTTACCATAGATTGGCAAGATTTCTTGCCTCTTCTTCCATATGGTAGAATCCGTAAATTTAGTTAAATTCAACTGTTTGCAAACATCACTTTGATTAACTCCATTTTCTATTTTCCTTATAACATCGTGTTTGTCTTTTGAAGTAAACGCTTTATGTTTTTGTATACTCATTTTAAAATAAAAAGTTAAATATTCACTTTGCTACTTTGATCAAATATGCATTAAAACCGCATAACACAAGTGAATTGAAAATAATATTGTTCGATCTAGCGACGCGGCGGAAACAAGTAGAATAGGGGTTCCTAATTTCAGTGAATTTATTAGATCAAGTCGCGCGACATCGAGCACAGGGAGTGGCAAGTTCATTGTAAACGGACACAAAACATCCAAATTTGGTTCGCTTTATCCAGAAGTTCGTTATAACCGGGTTCGTTATGACCAATAAAAATTTGCATTGGTCTTATGGAAGTTTTTTGGTGCATTATAAAATAGTTCGTTTTAACCGGAAATTGGTTATAAACCGGTTCGTTATAAACAGACGTCTCTGTATATGTATATATATATATATATATATATATATATATATATATATATATATATATATATATATACATATGTGTATATATATATTGAACTTGCGCAGTTAGTGATCCGCACGTTGATTTTAAAATAAAAATTTTTGTTAAGAGGGTATAAAATGATCAGTGACTTCACCAAAACACACCCCAAATGAGCTTTCAACAAAGTTTGTTTCCAATCTTTCCTAAAAACTGATAACCTTGATATTTTTATTTTTTTTATATACCTGATAAATTATTAAAGGTAATGCACTCGTGATAATTTTCGTTCAATCTACACCCCGTGGGGAATATTCCAGAATTTTTTCAAAAGTTTTTGATAAGTACTTTTCGAGGTAAGGCGGGTGAACAGCGATTTTTCGCGATTTTTTTCAAAAATAATACAAAGAAGATGCGCGCAAGTATTACATTATATATATATATATATATATATATATATATATATATATATATATATATATATATATATATATATATATATATATATAGATATATATATATATATATATATATATATATATTATATATATAGATATATATAGATATAAATATAGATATAAATATAGATATATATAGAGATATATATAGATATATATATATATATATATATATATATATATATATATATATATATATATATATATATATATATATATATATATTTTCAATTTCTTGGGCTTTATGGTTCTTTTTGTTTTAAGGATAGAGAAATTACATCATGTTCTAGTTAGAATTTATTGAAAACGTTTCGCCCGATTTTCAGGCTTCTTCAGTTCATCTAAAAATTGAAATTTTCTGTTTTGGATATTCAATAGGACGCACAAATTTTTTTTTTTAATTATGAATATATAAAATTCTTAAACTTATAATACAATGTAGAAGGTGAAAATAATAATAAAAATACACTCAAAATATATATGAAAACTTACATGTGTGGGTTGAAACGAAGACACACTTAACATTCTTTAAAAGGTGTTACTAAGACGGTCACATTTTTTAAAATAACTTTAGATTTGTATTGGGAACGAAAGTCATCCTTTGGTTTGTCTAAGCGTTTTTTTATTTATTATCTGCTATTGAGTTACTATGAGAAGATATATATATATATATATATATATATATATATATATATATATATATATATATATATATATATATATATATGTATAAATATATATATATATATATATTCTATATATATATATATATATATATATATATATATATATATATATAGATATATATAGATATATATAGATATATATAGATATATATGTATATATATATATATATATATATATATATATAGATATATATAGATATATATAGATATATATATAGATATATATATAGATATATAGATATAGATATATATATTTTTTTTTTTTTTTTTTTTTATGGGTCTAGCACACGTGCTACAGGGAAGTCCCTAAAGCGCTACAGGAGCGACACGTGTGCGGAGAAAGCGATTCACGTTGTTCTTGAATCGCTGTAGATTGTACTCGATGGGAAACACAGTCCTGGGTAAACCATTCCAAAGGTATGATGTTCTCCATATAAAAGACTGCTTGAAAAGCGTTGTACGAGGAGTAACAAGCTGAACCTCATACGGATGTGAAGCATTAGCGCAACGTGTACTTCTAATATGCACCGCTCTGGGAGGAATTAAACGGGCCACATCTTTCGAACACTTTCCATGAAAGTACTTGTAGAATAGGCTCAAGTCGCCAACCGTTCTTCGATGCTCCAGCGAATCAAGGCCATCGGTCAGTTCCGGGTGTCCAATCAGACGAACAGCTCTTCTCTGGATAGAATCCAACAAATGCAGTAAAATGTTTGGTAGCGGAACTCCAAACATGGGAGCAGTATTCCATAGTTGGTCGAATTTGAGCTTTGTAAAGAATTAACAGTTGTTGTGGAGTGTAAAGCTTTCTGGTTCGAAACAATATTCCCAACTTTTGAGAAGCTCTTCTTGCTATGCCTGCAACATGTTCATGCCAGGACATATTTGCTCCCAAATTAACGCCTAACAGATTGAGTGACGATGTTAGAGGGATGGAGTGCCCCGACATAACTATGTCGGGTTCTGCAACGTTAACTTTTTAGAAAAAAACTGCTGCCTGGGTTTTTGTAGCGTTAAATTCTACTTGGTTACTGTCACCCCAAGATAGAATTTCTTCCAGGTCTTTGTTAAGTTGAATGACTTCCTGCTGTCTGCGGATATTCGTCTGAGTAGTCGATGTCCGAGCGTTCAAAGTGAATGAAGAGATAAGTGTACTGTCATCTGCAAAGCTGTAGATTGGATTCTCGGTCTTTTCCAGCAGATCGTTAATATAAATGAGGAAGAGAGTAGGAGACAGTATGGAACCTTGGGGCACACCGGCGTTGATAGTGAAGGTGTTAGAAAGAAATCCGTCAACTGCCACTCGTAAAGAACGCTCTCTGAGGAAACATGAGAGCCACAAACAGAACTTTTCAGACATACCATAAGAACGTAGCCTAGCCAACAGCCCATCGCGCCAAACACGGTCAAATGCCTTGGATATGTCAAGAGCAACCGCTCGAGATTCTCCAAAGTGTTCAATTGCGTTGTTCCAAACATGTGTTACATAAGTCAGAAGATCTCCTGTTGATCTATTTTTACGAAAGCCATATTGGTGATCACTAATAATGTTGAATCCTTCAAGATATTTTAGAAGATGCTGATTGATAGCCTTTTCCATGACTTTCGATATTATTGAGAGTAGTGCGATTGGTCGGTAGTTATTTGGCAAGGTCTTCTTGCCTTTTTTAGATATCGGCTGAACTGTGGCACATTTCCAGCAGGAAGGAAATATTCCCTTTCTGTAGGATAGGTTGAAAAGTCTACAGAAAACTGGTGTTAGTTCCCTCGCACAGTTCTTGAGAACTATGGCAGGTATCCCGTCAGCGCCTGAAGCCTTTTTGGTGTCTAGCTTCATCAAAATACGTTTTATGATACGCTGTCTGAAGACAATATCGGGCATCCTTGACTGCACTATGGGAATAGTAGGTGGTGTTTTTCCTTGGAAATCGACAGTAGAATGTGAAGCAAAGAGTTCAGCCAACAAGTTCGCTTTTTCAACAGGTGTCGTTGCAATAGAATTATCTGGCCGTGTGAGTGGTGGTATGGTGGATTTGGTGAAATTTTGACTAACTGCCTTAGCGACTGACCAAAAGGACCTAGAATTGCCGGGACAAGCGAGAAGTTTGTTTCTAATCCGTTGATTGTGTACCTCCTTGGTTTCGTCGATAATTTCTTTGCATCTGTTCCTGGCACGAACAAAGATGTTACGATTTATGGTGTTAGAATCTTCACGCCACTGTCGGTATGCAAGATGTTTAGAAGCAACAGCTTCTTTGCATTTTAGGTCAAACCAAGGCTTGCCTTTGGAAGGGCATTTCTTCGAAAAAGGGATGTAAGCATCCATACCGGCCAAAATAACATCGGAAACCTCCCTGGCGCAGTCAGATGGGTCGTCGGATCGAAAACAAACATCCAACCAAGGGAAAGTTCGAAAATATTCCATGAGATCTTCCCATTTAGCAGATTTGTAGTGCCAAATCTTGCGCGGTTTGGGCGCCTCTCTGTCACTGATTGGTAGAATACTCGATGTCGAAAGTAGTTTATGGTCGGAAGAACCTAACGGCGGATTTACGCTGACGGTGTAAATCTCCGGATTGGTGGTTAAAAACAGATCAAGAAGACTGGCGAACTCTCCGTCTCGATCAGGGATCCGTGTTGGTTCATCAATAAGCTGAGTCAAGCCACAACTGATTGAAAATGATTCGGCTTGACGACCTTGTTCGTCGGTAGTATTTGAATATTTAAGCCAGTTGATGTTGTGGACATAAAGTCGCCCAGGATGGCAATTTCGGCATTTGGATAGGTAATTTGTAGATGATCTATGGTGTCTGCAAGAGACATATATATATATATATATATATATATATATATATATATATATATATATATATATATATATATATATATATATATATATATATATGTAGATATATATAGATATACATATATATATAAATATATATATATATATATATATATATATATATATATATATATATATATATATATATATATATATATATATATGTAGATATATATAGATATACATATATATATATATATATATATATATATATATATATATATATATATATATTACTCGTGTTTTCACAAGCTTTCATTTGACACCACACCCAATGACCTAGTAAAAAAATTTTTTTTTCACTGCCGATTTCAGCCCCCAAAACTAACCCCTTAAATCAAAATTTAACTTTCAAAACTACATGGCTCTGGCGAGGCCATCATTTCCTATATTATTACCAAATTTCAACTTTCTATGACAAATAGTTTCGGAGAAATCGGGTGTGACAGACAGACAGACGAGACGGGCAGACACCGAAGTCATCTTATAAGGGTTCCGTACAGAACACTATTAATATTTTAAAAGTTTTTAAATTAGATTAAATCCAGCTTTTCCGAAAATATAGTGCTCTTCATGCATGTAGATCTTATTCATTTTCGGAGTGTCTGCAAAATAATTTGCCCACTAGTGTGCGAAATATTTCGCTGCCTAAGTTGTAGAGGACGTTAAAAAAGTTATTTAATGAAAAAAGTGTCTCTTTACACAAGCATTTTTTTTTTTCGATTATGGAGAAAAAACAAAATCCAATTAATAATTTTATGGAATTTTTCTATACGTACGATAAGTTACGCCTTTTGGCTACTGTTTAATATTTCATAACTTCATTTTATTACACATATAAGTCATTTTTAGTGGCCCATTTTAATAAACGTCTAAGCCATTTGTTAGGTCAGGTCGTACGTTTTATAGTGTGTGAATATTATGAGAGATGCTAAAATTTATTTCCAAACCTTTATTTCAATTTAACTCAATAAGAATACCAACATTTTACTTTCCTTGCTGTAGGGAAGTATTGTATTCGTGCAAAAAATCACACTTCACGTTTTAAGGCTCATAAATCATGAAAAGCATAATCACTCATATCGGTCGATCTATGCCTGTCGGTCTGTAGATCTGTTGGCACGATAACTCTCGAACGAAATGCGATATTAATTTCAATGATAGTACATAGATGACATCTAACAAGGATTTTTGAACGCTCAGGCCAAGGGGGAATTAGTCAAAGGTGTTAATAGGAATATGAAAGTTTTTCTAGTTTTTTATTGAATAGTAAACAAATTTTATAATAAAGCATATAAGGACGTAAAGGATGGGACAGAAGCTTAGAGGTTGCGTCCTATATATCGTATTAGGTATCCTTTTCTGGATTTTTAAAGTCTAGAAATCCAAAGTTATTTTTTCATCCCTTTCAAGTTTCACCTAGGATGGCGCTGAAGGGGCGGGGCTAGTTTAATATTGTAATTTTCAATAGGATTTTGAAATATTTACAGGTTTTTGGGTTGATGTGCTGGATAACTTTTAAGAATATTATTCATAGTAAAATATGTATTATTTTTTTAAATATCTTAACCTGAATCCTTCATCGGCAGTATTCAATGAATGTAACATATTCAACTTAATTCCTCCCATGCATTCAAATGCGCCTAAACTCCTCGTAGCATCTTCTTCAAGATCTCTTTTATACGAACCATTTTTAACCCTTGGAATCCTCATCCTCGTCAGCTTATACTGTTCACTGCTGGACGAAAGCCTCCTTCAAGTCTTGCCACTTTTTTTCTGTTCTGGGCCGCACTCCACCGACTTGATAGTGTACCTGTCTCCGATAGGCTTCGGATCTTGGTCGCCACTCTATAATTTTTTTTGTCCATCGTCCATCCTTAAACCTAGCAACATCCCCAGCCCAGTTTCATTTAAGATGTAGAATAAATTTGACTTCGTCTTGTACTCCCTTGCTGATAATGTGATTTGAGATGTAATCTCTAAAAGTAAAGCTAACATTGACCTCTCCATCTTTCGTTGCGTGACACATTGTAACATTCATTTTTTCCGAGATTTTAGGATCATGTTACGACACTGTTTTTCCCCCAATAATTTATGTTTTTTTCCATTTTTATATTTATTGCAGTGATTTCAACTCTTGAGCAGTGTAGCTTAAAACAGTGTTTTAAATTTTTGAGCAGTTTAATTTAAATTTTACAGTGTGCATTGCGGGTTGACTACTGGACTAATTTGCATCGAATATGTCTGATTGGCTATAGATTTGTATCCAGGTAGAAAGCCATTTTAGAGACGTTACTTTAAGGAAGGGAGAAAAATATTTAAGCGTGCGGATGGGACTGTTCAAGGCTTTTTTCCAGCCGAGATTTAGTAAAGGCTTTTTTCCCATCATAGAGCCGCAGTGAGCTCTCCTTTTCATCATGTAGCCAGAGAGGGCTTTTCCCTCAATAAGCCGCCCAGTAGGCTTTTTTTATTACGTCGCCGTACTCGTTTATTAGTGATGTAGTAGTGCAGAAACGGTTTTAGTTTTCAAGTTCAAGGCCTTTTCCTTGAAATATCCTGCTAATTCCCAGACCTTTAGGGGTCAAGAAATGTTTAGCAACCCAAAGGGAACTGGGGTAGCCAAGGTGGAGACATCCCTGTTATGAATATCTCACCACGACAGACCAAAAAACTCGTAGAAAAACCGTAAGTCATCAGTATATCAATCCATAGACCTAGCTTCCTGCTGACAAGTGCGTTTACATCGTCTATTCTGCACGTTTAACTCGTGAAGTTAATTCCACGAACTTTTAACATCGTGTTTAACTAAGCCTTTAATTAGAATCCTGATTTAAAGACTCTATAAAATCGTACCATCTACTAGATTAAGGGATTTTATTTAGTAGTAGTAATTTTAAAGTGTAACGAAGTTAGAACTTTTAATTTTGTCATTAATAAACCCTTTTCTTTATTTAAATCTAGCGTTTCACTAAATCACCCGTTTTATATTTCAGGACACAACGGTTGTACCACATTAAAAAATTTTTCAACAATTACATAACCCTTCAGTATTTTTTCATTTTTTTGAGCTGAAGTTAGATTCTTTTTATTTTAAAATGAATGGTGCCCAAAATATGTACAACCAAAATTTTAAACAACTATAGAGACTATTTTCAAAAGACCTACAAAAATTATGTCTTATCCATGTTTCTCTACCAAAAAAAAACTGAGCTAGTTTATGTCTAATTTCTTTAGTTCTTTCAGTATTAATATCCACTCATTCCATTCTCAGAAATTATTATATACTATACTTAAGGGGCAAATAATGACTTCTATTTAATAAATATAATATTTATTAAAAGCAAAGAAGTAAAGAGGTTACAAAATTGCGCCTCAACGTGTGGGCGTTATTAAAAGGTTACAAAAGGCACCCAATCGAGAGGAAATTTCTAAGAACGGGAAGTATGCATTTGTCAAATACTTTTCTTTTTAAACACATAGAAAGGTTAGATTTGAATACATAGGCCAGTTTGCCATATGCAGCCCAGGAGAGACCTAGTTGCCGCTGGTTTTCATGTGTTTGATTATCTCGTTCTATGCCGATTTCATGTCTCAGGTTATATTTAATGCACTTGTTCTACCTCTACGTTATTCAGTTTTATAGTATCGCTTAATACAAGATTTGTCATAAACTGGATCTTGGCTAGATTGATTTTTAGATTAACCTTTCCTGAAGCTTCCTGAAGCATGTCAGCATAGTTTGTGCTTCTTGTATTTTGTCTGTTATTAAGACAATGTCGTCGGCGAAGCAGAGGTGATTTAACTTTTCACCGTCATTGTTAAATCCCATTCTTTCCCAGTTTATTGATTTTAGAATACTTTTTAGTAGTGTTACGAAAAACTTGGGAGAGAGCGTATCACCCTGCCGCACTCCCCTTTCGATTTGTGTTTTAACATGAGCGGTGGCGTTTTCATATATGTACTTAATTATATTGGAATATCCATGATCAGTACGATACTCAACAAGCGCTTCCAAAAATCTCTGCTGATTTACAGAATCAAAAGCCTTTTCAAAGTTCACATATATGATTACAAGAGGCTTATTATATTCTGTACATTTTTCAATGAGAATATTATGCAGATGGTCGTTTGTTTCATACTTGCCTGTTCTTTTGAAAGGAAAAACTATTTGCTAGGCGTTTGGTGAGTATTTTTGTGAATAACTTGTATACATGGGTCAGGAGGCTAATGGATCGATAGTTTGTAAGGTCTGAAGTATTTCCTTTTTTATGCATGATGACAATAGTTCCATTATTCCATTGCGATGGAGTTATTTCTTCCAGAAGACGTTTACAGAATAACACTTTAAGTGATTTGATAATTTATTGTCCTCCTTGTTTATTTGCCTCTACTACGATATTGTCTTCACCCGGAGCTATGTTATTTTTCATGTCCTTCAAGGCTGATGTGATTTCTTCTTCTGTAATGTCTGGGATGTCCTCTGAACTCTGATTCAAGACTTTTGGTATGTTGATTTCTGTTCTTTTATCTGGTAAGGTATGTAATTGTTGATAAAATAATTCGATGATCTGTAAAATATCTCTTTTGTTTGTTATTACATTACCATGCATATCCTTAATCTTGCGTATGTCTTTCCTTTTCTTTGTGTTCTTCCTTCGCAAGACTACAACGTTTTTAGTTTCCTCTGCATTTTTTGGTCTTGTCTTTTCTTCCCTTGGAATGAACTGTCCATAATTATGTTTCTCACCGAGTACTACGTATAGCCATTCAAGGATAATGTGATTTGTTCCTTTCCCACACACACCGCTGCTCTAAGAATTTGGATATTTCCCTGCAGCGCTTATTCTCTGCCTATTAAAATTAAATGATTAAATTCAATCGATCAGTCGCCCGTTTTGATTCGCTAATATTAATCATTTTACAACCGCTTATTTATCATATTATGATTGATTTTATAAAAATATCGATGCAGTCTCTCAAAATTACTAAATATTTTCTTTTTTCTTTTCTTAACTCTGCAATTCTTAAAACTGATTTATTACTGTGTTGATATTTACAAGCTCCCAGTTTCCTTTTTTTTCAGATTTGTGGGAACATGTCCCAACGTAATAAAATTTATATACTCACTAAACAACTTAAAGAGGGTCAAAATTTAATACTTCGTAAGTTACGTTCGTGACAAAATGTGTACTGTATTTTATGGTGTTACTTTGGTTTTATTTATGTTAATGCTTAGAGAATTTAAAATTTTTTAGTGTGAAAATATCTACAATTATTTTTCATCAGTTTGGACCTTTTTGATACAAAAAAATATAACTGATAATATTAAAAAGTAAGGAATTGCGTGACTGTATAAAAGCCGTTGAGCTCCAACATACTTCTATGCCTTTCTAATTCTCTCCTATATAAAACTCTTCTAAATTTCCTTCTCTTATCCATACTTTCTCCTTCCCTCACACATACGCCTATCTTTCTTGCCCCCACTACCTTTTTCTGAGAACGATGTCTTTCTTAATATTCCGCAAATCTAAATGTATTCCAGAAATAAAAAAAAAAAAAAAAGAAAAAGACATTTTCAGGGTAAAAAAGTTATGGAAAACTTAAAATTCCTGTATTTGTGGCTTCCCTCTGTCATCCATTTTTTAAATTGGGTTTGAGCGTTGCGAGTTCCAGTGTATGAAGCGGTTATTTTTTGTAAAAAATATAGTACGGTCATCGATTTTCATTTTATCGTGCTGGAAAGAGAGGTTTTAGAGTTCCATTTCAAAAAGGTTTTTTTTTCTTCAAGAGACTCAACCCTGGGTAATCGATTGGCGCCCTCCCTATAAGCAGCTTTATCTTTAATGTTCTCTTTTTCCTTTGTATCTATCCCACCCACCTCCAACCCTGGAACCTGCTACGCCTCTGACTAAAATAGATGTATTTTGTGGTACTAGTAAGCTTTTTTATAATTCTGACCTTCATTTTGTAATTTTCTTGATCGTATCGTAACTCTGATCTACCCCTACCTCTCCCCACAGTCTCTGATCTATTTTCCTTAGTCCATCACCTATATCAAAACGTCCTACGTATTTTTAAGTACTGTAAGGATTTTAATATGGTTGTATTAACTTTTATATTATCTTCCAGGAAAGCTTAGCTACTGAAAGTATCAAAATATAATTTGTAACTGCGCTACTGTATGGACATATAAAATTCAGCCGACTTCCGGGTAGATACCTTTTACTCATAGCTCTCTAACACTGTAATCAATTAAAAAGTTTTAGATACATAAATAAAAAAAACTTTTATTTAATGAAACCCCATCAAAAACATAAAATGTAAAAAAAGTCTCGCAACGCAGTCCTTCCACCACAAAAAGTTGTGAGATCTCATCTAATACCAAGTCAGTTATTTTAATTAGTAACTATGGAAGCACCTATTCAACAACTTTGTCATAAATTGTTATCTAATTAGTTACCTACCAACATTTATAATGACCGTATCAATATTAGACATCTTTACTTCTATAATAAATATAATGACTTGGCAATCGCACAGCAACATAATCACATAAGAATAATATACTATTTCGATTGCTAAGTAAGTCTAAACAGTGCACTTAAGAATAAAGTATTTTAAATAGTAGATTATTCTTATGTGATTATGTTGCCGTGCGATTGCCAAGTCATTATATTTATTATACAAATTAAGATATCTAATATTGATAGGGTCACTATAAATGTTGGTAGGTAACTAAATAGATAACAATTTATGACAGAGTTGTTGAATAGGTGCTTCCATAGATACTAACTAAAATAACTGACTTGGTTTTACATGAGATCTCACAACTTTTTGTGGTGGAAGGACTGCGTTGCGAGACTTGGCATTTTTTTACATTTTATGTTTTTGATGGGATCTCATTTCTTTTTGTAGATAGTGTAGTTATTCTTCTCGGGTAATATTTCTTGTACGTCAGCTATGGATTTTCTTAAAACCCACCCCCTGTCTCTATTGGTTTTTCTCAAAGGCTATGATGTAACAATTTTTGACAAGTCTGGACGATAAATGCTTCTAGTCGATTATATTCAACTATTGCGGACTCCTGAGCTTTGATACTACCAAAGTAGACATTAATTAGATGTAATCCGCCCAGACTTGTCACTCTCTAAAGTGCCACGTATGCTTGACCGCATGTGAACACTGAAGAACCGATGGCCATCAGTGCACTGTTTAGACTTAGCCCTGACTTGTGTATGGTAATAGCATAGGCTCTACATATCGGAAACTGTTCGCGATGAACATAAGCTCTATTAATAATTTCAAATTTAGTTTTGACTGGACCAAGCTCTTACAGAGGTTCATTATTAAATGTAATATGTATTTTTTTTTTATTTTATTTGTATTTTCAGGATCAACCTTTACTCCTTGTACTATACCGATAGAACCGTTGACTAAGCCAAGACTCACGTCAGTATTTCGTCTTAACATGACTTTTGCTCCTATTTTAATAACTATATTCTCTTCTAGCCCTGCTGTCATGGAAGCATCATCTTCATACTTTTTTATAATTAAAATATACTTAAAATATTTCACTTAACAATTTTTTAATTACACGAAGTAGGTAAGTATTATTAAACGAATATATTTGATAAATGAAAAATATTATTAAATATAATATATTAATTAATAAATAATACAAATTATTCATAATTATGGATTTTTTAGTGATTAATTAACTTTATACGACGTATTATTTACCGGGACTCACGGTTGACCTTGCATTACTCTATCTATGGCTGAGCGTTGCGCGCTCTTCGCGATCTATCTCAAAAAACGGTTAAGCGTATAAAAAAATATTTAGAACAAAATTTGTAGATAATTTTATGCTCTACAATTTTTATAATAAATGCAAATATCATTGAAACCATAGGAAGCGAGATATTTGCGAAAAACCGACCTTTGACCTTGAATATCTTAAGACGCGGACACGAGATTTTATGAGACTTTTGAGATAACTTTTAGAATGCCAAAATAAAGGTTTATACAAGTTTACAGTTTATTATCTCTCATTCTGAGGATGACCCTCATTTTGGGCTTAAGTGACAGACCAGTTTAGAAAACGGGACTGAAATTTCGGGATGTTTCAGTTTTTCCTTCCTTTATAGGCTAAACACTAACTAAATTCAAAATTTGAAGTTTGTGTGTCTGCTAGAAGTACTTTAGAATTTTGATGATCGGTGAGTGTGTCAGTGACAAAATTAAAGAACTTCGACTGGCGATAGTTCGTAAACTATAAGGTATAAATAGTAGGTAATTTAGGAATATAGCTAGTATAGTATATCCTCTTGGTCACTGAAAATTCAGGCTTCTAGTTTTATCTACAACGAAATTACAGGGGGGTCGAAAGTGCCGTGAGTGGCCTCAAGAAAAGGATAGTACGGCTGTGCTTTCTGCTCGACTTGGCGGGGGCACTACCGTGCCCCAAGATGAAATTACGATAAGTCTAGTTAAAACTATATATGACACCCTGATTACTGACAATGTAAAGCTCTTATGTGATGAGAGTTTAGGATAAACTTAAATCCATGATTTTAGAAATATGCCGGTAGTCGGTTAAATAGACGTATTGGGGACTTTTTCCAAAAAGATAAGCCATGTTTGGGGCCAACTTAATTTTGATTATATCTAATATTATAATTACGTTTGTCCCTCATGGCTACAAAACTGTTTAAATTTCTCTGAACATAAACGAAAACGTCTAACATATATGTAGTGGTTCCAGTAAGCACAGTATATTTCGTAGAAAGCTCTCGGTACGAATGCATAAAAACGAGATACAAACTGGGTAAGGTAATAGAGCATTATCGGTTTAAAATTAACAACATTCTTCATGCGAAAAATAGCGAAACATTTTAACAGATAAAAGTTTTGCGTACAATTCATTTATATAACAACCCCAATTTAAGCTGCCATCAACCAACGCCCAAAAGTTTGTCACTGTTACGTGAACATTAGAATGTCTACCTACACCCATCCTACTCAAATAACTTTCATAAATTTGAAACGTTCTTTTTGAGAAGTTTATAAAAACTTTTTTTTTCGTTGGGTTAAGACTTAATTTATTTATTTTAAACTACTGTTTAAACACGCATGATATGCATATTTACAGCTGAAATAATAATGTTATTATAGCATATGTAACTGTTATGATCTGAAGGCATATTTCGATAATTCTAGTTGGTAAATCGCTTGTGGATATTAAAAATACCATGGGGTCGAGATTAAACTCCTGCAGTACACACATAGAAACTTTTAGTCTGTTCGGCGTCAGTCCGGCAACATCTACGACCTGATCCCTAGTTATGACTGTAACCAATTACTATCTTTTTCCTCTTAGACCCTAGCAGTCGATATTAATACTATTGTAAATCAAATTAAAAGCCTTAAGTCAATTAAAAGTCAAAATTTTTTTTTGTACCGTATGTTTATTAAGCTGCTCGATAAATTGCAGAAGCCATATTTGTGCCCTTCCTAAATCCATGTTGACTACATTTTTTTTATGGGTCTAGCACACGTGCTGCAGGGAAATCCCTAAATCGCTACAGGAACGACACGTGTGTGGAAAAAGCGATTCACGTTGGTCTTGAATCGCTGTAAATTGTCCTGGGTGGGACACAGTCCTGGGCAAATTATTCCAAAGGGATGAGGTTCTCCATATAAAAGACTACTTGAAAAGAGTAGTACGAGGAGTAACAAGCTGAACCTCATACGGATGTGAAGTATTAGCGCGTCGTGTATTTCTAGCATTCACCGCTCTGGGAGGAATTAAGCGGGCTATATCCATCGAACACTTTCCATGAAATTACTTGTAGAATAAATTCAAATCGCCAACCGTTCTTCGACGTTCCAACGAATCAAGCCCGCCGGCCAGTTCTTGGTCTTCAATCAGGCGAACAGCCCTTCTCTGAATAGAATCCAACAAATGCAGTGTTTATATGGATAAAAATGCTATACTGTTGTAGAACAACAAAATTATAATATTTTCATGGTCATTCTAAGGCACAGTACTCTGAAAAACATTAGTCTTATTACCATTGTGATTGAGGTAACATATTGCGATATTAAGTTATATTCTAAAAAATTATAACAGCTTTATGGTCTCTTAGAACATATAAATGAAATAAACTTATATTTTTATTAGCTATAAACTTATATAAGGAATGTGTTAATATTGTATGAGTATGACAGTTAAACATTGACACTAGGTTAATACAAATACAAATGTGCTTTTAAAAGAACGATAGTCGCGTTTATTAATCAAAGTGAAGCCCACGATGCCTTTAATGGGAACTTTTTCATAGATGTTAACTTCTCAATGCCCTAAATAAAGTGATTTACAACTTACAAAAATCGGAACCATGGTTACTAATGATTTCAAAAACTAAAACTCGTGTTAAAAGGTTATACGATACTTGTCGAAAAACTTTATATCACTGTATTGTCAATTGGGTTTTCTTTACTTTAAAAAATATACTAGGCAGATTTTCATATAGACTCAAGCCATATTTCAATTAATCTGGATTTTTAAAAGTTCGGTTGTTTCTTTTTAGCAAATAGATAAGATTCTTTAAATGAATCGATTTCCTAAGTAATCTATAAAAAGTACGCTAAAATATCATCGAATGTTTAATTGAAGTAACACATTTTTTAGTTAGTTTTATTATAGACGAATTCACAAACCACCATAAAATAAAAGAAAGTTAGTTCACATTAAATCTAAAGCTTATACATGAAACTACAACAGTATATGTTTTACTGTCATTTACCTTCTTTTTAAAAATACAGGGTGTCCCCATATTCCGTGTACATAGAGTTACTGTGAATTTCTAGAATGATCATTTAACCCAATTTACCTTAGTCGAAAAATTCGTAATTTTTGAGAAACAGAGTATCAAAGATAAACTTTTATATTACTTTTTCTTAAGTAGCTTTACTAAAAATTGTACTATTTATACAAGATTCGATGCTAAGGGGTTTTCTGAGATGAGAAATCGATATCAGCTCACAGTTTTGTTGTAAATTGTAGGGGGCGCCACTTATTACACTATATATACTTTTAAATTTTCATAACTTTTTTATACAACTCTGTATGATATTTTTAATTAAATATACGTATTCGCCGCCTTCTCCTGTCTAAAAAAAGCTCTCTTGCTAAATGTTGCTCCGAGCAACAGTTTCTGAGATAGTGTGATGTTTGTTTCCATTTTTAGTGTTCCGTACGGAACACTTATAAGATCACTCGGTGTCTGTCGATCTGTCCGTCTGTCTGTCTGTCTGTCTGCCTGTCTGTCTGTCACACCCGATTTTCTCCGAAACTATTTGACATAGAAAGTTGAAATTTTGTACTAATATAGGAATTGATAGCCTCATCAGAGCCGTGTAATTTTGATAGTTAAATTTTGACTTAAGGAGTTAGTTTTGGGGGGTGAAATCGGAAGTGAAAAAAAAAAAATTTTTTACTAGGTCATCGAGTACGGTATCAAATGAAAGCTTGGGAAAACATAAGTAAAAAATATATATATAATGTAATACTTGCGCGCACTTTTCTTTGTATTATTTTTAAAAAATCGCGAGAAATCGCTTATCTCGAAAACAACTTATCAAAAAATTTTGAAAAAAATCTGGAATATTCTCCACGGGGTGTAGATTGAATGAAAATTATTACGAGTGCATTACCTTTAATAATTTATATAAAAAAAATTCAAGGTCATCAGTTCTCATTAAAGATTTGAAACAACCTTTGTTGAAAACTCATTTGGGGTGTGTTTTGTGAAGTCACTGATCATTTTATACCTCCGTAACAATTTTTTTTTTATTTTAAAAGCAATCAACGTACGGAATACTAATTGCGCAAGTTCAACTTGCACTTGTCCAGTTATTTAATTCCATTGTCAAATTCGCAAATGCATTCCTTCACACGTTTCTTCACATTGTATAGTTACTTGGCAACGTTCAAAAATTACTCTGGCATTGATGTTAGATATCATATGTTCTATGACTTAACTGGCTTGTAGTAATACTGACAGAAAGTAATTTTTGACAGATATCAAAGTTTTACGAGTATTAACAAGAATTAGTCCCTTCTCAAGCTAAACAGTCTTTTAAATCTAGATTATTATCGAGTACACTTTTGATCAGCAATGATTTTAGTCTAACGACAACGGTCGCAAAAGTGCTCACGTATATTACGAAAGATTTCCGCATCGTCGGACTACTAACCATCAGACTTTTGCCAATATTCAGAGGCGACTTCGAGAAATTGGACAATTTCAGCCGGTCAGGAATAATGTTGGGCGGCTTTCACAAACTAGAGCACCCAGTGATAAAGAGGAAATCCTTGCAATTGTACACGATAATCCTGGAATCAATACTCGTTTAATTGAACGCCAAACGGGAATATCAAAAAGTACAAGGAACTCTTACCTCCAGATTTTGGATCCCGTTTACATTTTTCACAAATTATTCGAAGACACATAGCGACTGTTCCGGCTTTTCACACTAAAATCCTGTTTACAGACGAAGTTCATTCGACGTGGTATAACAAATATGCATAATAATCATGTTTATGCTGAAGAAAACCCACATGCTGTGCAACAAAGACAGTGTCAACGCGAATTCAGTATTAATGTCTGGATAGGATTTGTCGCGAACTATTTATTCGGGCCTTTTAGATTACCAGATCGACTTGATTACTTGAATTTCATCCGTGAAACTATTCCTGAATTATTGGAAAACTTGCCCATTAATTTTCGACGCGACATGTTTTTCATGCACGATAGTGCACCACCCCATTTTGCGCGTAATGTGAGAATTTTTTTGAACCAGGGTTACCCAGATAAATGGATAGGAAGAGGTAAAGATGCTTTACGAGATGGAGATATTTTAAGAAGAGTACATTTAAATTGCTCCAAATTTCAAAGACTATTCTTTTGGACCGGTCCTAAGCCTGGATGAAGTGTGAAGGAATGCATTGGCGAATTTAACAACGGAATTAAAAAATGTAAACAAACATCCCACTATCTTAGAAACTGTAGCTCAGAGCGACATTTACCAAGAAAGCTTTTTTAGACAGGAGAAAGCGAAGAATACGAATATTTAATTAAAAATATCACACAGAGTGATATAAAAAAGTTATGACAATTTAAAAGTATACACAATACAATAAGTGGCGCTCCCTACAATTTACAACAGAACTGTGAGTTGATTTCGATTTCTCATCTCAAAAAACCCTTAAGCGTTGAATCTTTATGCAAATAGTACAATTATTAAGAAAGTTCCTTAAGAAAAACTAAAATAAAAGTATAACTTTGACACCCTGTATCTTAAATATTACGAATTTTTGGACTAAGATAAATTGGGTTAAATGGTCATATTTTCATCCCAGAAATCCACAGTAACTCTATGTACACGGAATACTGGAATACCCTGTATCACAGAAGAAATCATAAAAATATCACATAATAACTTCGAATATGTAAACTTTTCCTTTAACATAGAAAAATCGACTTCCCAATAACCAATGATTTTAAAAGACATTAAGACAAAAATTAAAACCGGTTGAATTCTCAGGCGGCATAAACAAGTACCCATAATTATATAATTTCATTTGAAGAAAAATTAATCTTCATGGTACTTCCAAAATGTGAAAGTGGATACCAGCTTTTTGTAGACTTTGCCTCTGCTAAAAATACTCACTAGAAAAGCCGATACGTAAGAAAGGCAAAACATCACGCTAAACAATAGTTATATCGCGAGAAGGATTTAATAATATTAGCAGACGAAATTTTTATAAACAAGGTTGAACAGAAAATCCCCTAACCTGTGTCACTTAACTTTGGGACAACTCTTTTGAACATTACAAAAAGTCTTGAAAGGTGCGCTTGATATATCCAAGCAGTTTAACCCTATTACCTAAGCTCAATTCTTATGGTATGTCTCAAATATTTTACCGTTGGCTCTCGACCTACCTTAATGATCTTGCTTTGCAATTAATAGATGCCTTTTCAACACTATTAGTATCAGTGTCTTTATCTTTGAGTCTCTTTCTGTTTTACATATAGGGTCGACGGACAGTGATTAAAAGTCCAAACTATAGCCATGTTAATGGCCTTGTTTCTTCATTTAGTTTTGACGCTCGAATATCAGTTACCAATGCAAGCATCCACACACAGCAGAAATTGTTCTAATTTAACAAAGCAATTCTAACTCGGAGCAGTAGAATTTATCTCTACAAAAATCAAGATAGGATGTCTTTCCACGTTCATGTTACAAGTATAGCAAAGAAGACTGCTAAAAACCTAAGTCTATTACTTCGTACTGAGAAGTTGTCTACACCACTCTGCTTTTAATACTCCGCAACGCTCCGGTTCGATCGTTGTTATAATACTGTTCCCATGTTGACTCACTGCACACTGTATGAATTGGCTCTCCAAAATTTCGGATTCTTTGGAACATCGGTGACTTCAATCTCTTCTATAAATACTTTTATGGTAAATGTTCCACCGATGTAACCCGCTATATTCCTCCCTTGGCGATGTACTACTATCCTCAAGAACTCTTTTATATTAAAAGACTCAGCTTATTTATGTTTCTAACAAGATATAATCTACAATGACTCGTGGCCGCTTTAATGATTAAAGGGTTGCCTTTTACTTCTTGATACGCTAGGTGGATTTAAACTTTCAACAATAGATTCCTTATATTTTTGCAATCCAACTAAGCTTTTATTTAATAGATATTTAATTTTTCAATTTTTGTCCTTGTTGATATACCAATTTGGTTGTTGGTGAATTTACTGATAAATAAATTATTCATAATATACCACTAAAAAATCATCACAATTTAAAGTTATAATAAAAACAAAGTCCGAAATTATAATTTATGTTATTTATAACAACTTAGTTTTACACTGGATATTTTCGTTTTAAGAAAGTTAGACAATTTGTTACTGACGAATATTAAAACTGCCACTATTTATGATTTTCGTTAAATTCAAAATATGTTAATTTTTATTGTGATCACATGAAACTTACTTTTAATACTGTAACAACTGTACAAAGTAAACTGTTATTTTACACAGCTGCTTATTTTAACAAAATAATTTAATTACAACAGATAAAGTACTGTTGAACACTTGAGCAAATAAATAACATTTTAACACGTAGGCTGAAAAGTTTTTTGGTCTGACTACTTAAAACACATTTTTTTTTGCAAAATTCGACTTTTATTCATCAGTATAGTCTCCTTTAGGAACGATACAATCAGTTCAACGCTTTTCTAACATTTCTATACCTTTTTTGTAGAAGGAAGTATTTGCCTTCAAAATAGACCTCAGTTTCAGCGATAACTTCTTCACTGGAGCCAAATCACTTTCCCGCGAGCATTTTTTTGAGGTCTGCGAATAGATAATACTCGCTGGATGATGAACCAATTCAAACTCCAATTCATGCAATTTTGCCACCGTAACCATTGACTTGTGACACGAGGCATTGCCTTGATAAAGGAGCACTTTTTTCTTGTATATTTAGGGCTGTTTCTTTGCGATTTCTGCCTTCAAACGCACCTATAACTTTATATAATATTCGCTATTGATAGCGAATATCTTGAAGGCTTAAACATTATTAGCAATCACCAATATGGCTTTCGTAAACATAGATCAGCAGGAGATCTTCTGACTTACGTAACACAAGTTTGGAACAACGCAATTGTACACTTTGGAGAATCTCGAGCGGTTGCTCTTGACATATCCAAGGCATTCGACCGTGTTTGGCACGAAGGACTGTTGGCTAAGCTTCGCTCTTATGGTATGTCTGAAAAGTTCTGTTTGTGGCTCTCATGTTTCCTCAGAGAGAGACTTCATACTATCTCCTACTCTCTTTCTCATTTACATTAACGATCTGCTGGAAAAGACCGGAAACCCAATCTACAGGTTTGCAGATGACGGTACGCTTATCTCTTCATTCACTTTGAACTCTCGGACATCGGCTACTCAGACGAATATCCGCAGATAGCGGGAAGTCGTTGAACTTAACAAAGACCGGGAAGAAATTCTATCTTGGGGTGACAATAACTAAGTGATATTTAACACTACAAAAACCCAGTTAACGTTGCTGAACCCAACATAGTTATGGCGGGGCACTCCATTCCTCTAGCATCGTCGCTCAATTTGTTGAGCGTTAATTTGGGAGCAAATATGTCCTGGCATGAATATGTCGCAGGCATAACAAGGATAGCTTCTCAAAAGTTGGGAATATTATTTCGAACCAGAAAACTTTACACTCCACAACAACTTTTAATTCTTTACAAAGCTCAAATTCGACCAACTATGGAATACTACTTCTATGTTTGGGACTCCGCTTCCAAACATACATTGCATTTGTTAGATTCTATTCAGAGAAGAGCTGTTCGTCTAATTGGAGACCCGGAACTGACCGGCGGCCTTGATTCGCTGGAACATAGAAGAACGGTTGGCAACTTGAGCCTATTCTACAAGTATTTTCATGGAAAGTGTTTGAAGGATGTAGCCCACTTAATTCCTCCCAGAGCGGTGAATATTAGAAATACACGTCGCGCTAATACTTCACATCCATATGCGGTTCAGCTTGTTACTCCTCGTACAACGCTTTTCAAGCAGTCTTTTATATGGAGAACTTCGTCCCTTTGAAATAATTTGCCCAGGACTGTATTTCCCATCGAGTACAATTTACAGCGATTTAAGAACAACGTGAATCGCTTTTTCCGCACACGTGTCGCTTCTATAACGCTTTAGGGACTTCCTTGCGGCACGTGTGCTAGACCCATAAAAAAATATATATATTGATAGTTTTTCCCAGCATAGTCTATAAAAATTATTCCGTGCACGTTCCAAAATACAGAGACCAAAACCTTCCCAGCCGACTGTTGTGTCTTTGGTCACTTCGGGCGGCTTTCACCGGCTGCTGCCGATTTGATTCCGGTGTGTGGTGGTGGATCCATGTTTCCTCCATTTTCACATATCATATAAAAGAATCATTTTTATTATGCTTAAACAGGTCCAAACAACGCTCAGAATCATCAACACATTTTTGTTTTTGGTCCACTGTGAGTAAACTCGGTACTCATTTCGAACAGAGCTTTCTCATGCCCAAATGTTCATGCAAAATATGACCAACACATTCTTTTGATATCTTTAGGGTGTCAGCTATTTCACGCAACTTCACTTTACTGTCATCCAGAGCATTTTTTGGATTTTTTTGATGTAACCACCTCATTCGGGTTTCCAGAATGTTCAACATACCAGTAAATGATGAGTGATTTTCCACGGGCCGAGTCCCCGTAACACTTATCAAGCCATTGCTTTGCTTGAACGGTATTTTTTCCCATCAAAAAACAGTATTTAATCAACACACGAAATTCGATTTTTTCCATTGTTTTGAAAATATCAAAAGTAGTTTTACTAAAACCACTGTAACTTGTTAACTAATCGTCAAAATGTCATGAAATTTTGACAGGTATCGTTTGAAGGTTGGTACTTCCTAAAAATCATATGGATTTTTTGAAAAAGGCGACATCTATATGTCAGACCAAAAATTTTTCAGCCCACGTGTTATATAATCATTTAAATTATTTGATGAATGCTTTTCTGTGCTAACATTTAAATGTCTTTTGTTTTGTAAATGCATTCCTGACACGAAAGAGAAATTTCGTGTAGCGATTACGATAGCATAACATTAAGCTTATCCATTTTGTAAATTTAAACTAGGGCCATATCCCTATACTTGTAGAGTCACAAAATTGTACTGGTCATATTGTCAATGATTCATGATTTTCTACTTTGGTACTTTGTCCAGTCAGGAAAAAAACGTTCTGGTATAGAAGTTACCATTTGTAAAATATACCTTTTTGTTACAGCAATACTTACATACTAAGAGTATCGTGTGCTATTCATTTAACTTAATGTTAGGAATTATCAAGAAAACACTTTTATTAAACTGACTATATTAAATACTGAGGGATTTATTTAACCCATGTAGGTATTGTTTTATTTTCTATTAAATTAAAACAAAATGGCCATGAAAAATGACTTAATTACGTACTTAGCTGTAAGCTAGACTATATATATATATATATATATATATATATATATATATATATATATATATATATATATATATATATATATATATATATATATATACATATACATATATATATATATATATATATATATATATATATATATATATATATATATATATATATATATATATGTGAACAAATTGCTAGCAAATTGTTATATCAAAAACAATAAACATTTCAGAATTAAAGTAGATTACAAGAATCATAGTTGATTACCCAATGTGTTAAGACATCATTTTCCATAACTCGCACATAGTTACCATAAAATTTTATAGTGGTTTTTCTTAAATGAAGTCATATAGATGTCAATTATGCATTAGGAAATGAAACGTATACCATACATTCATAAATTAGGCAATCTGAAAAAATATTTACTTTTCAGATTCTATTAAACAGTAAAGTAATGCATTAAAACTGTTTTTTTTTTTATTAAATTTTATATAAATAGAATATAATGTGATACTGTACAGTGATTATTTTAGGTCTGCACTGAGTCGATTGAATATTTCTAATTACTTAATTTTTTCGTAATGTTTCATCGTATACTAGAAATAAAAGAGGGGTATTTAAAGTAAATTTAAGTTCAAATAACTACATATGTGCGGATTAAGCTCTACCCTATTTAGATCATTCTTGAGAATTTTTTTACCACTATGAAACTTTTTTACGTAATGATACCTATACTCTTAAAACATCTTAGAACTATTACGAAATATTCTAGAACAGCCCCTAACTGTTTCGATCATTTATTAATCTAAATGCCAGACTGTTATCGTGCGCAATTAAAATGATTTATTATTAAAAGGCTTTTACCCGTCGTTACTTCTTAATTTGAAATCCAATTCATTTGTCATACTGGTATTTCATTTTTTCCCACCTTTTTAATTAAAAATAAAAATGGGATGTTTATTATACGGTAAATACATAAAACACTGGAGTTAATTTAATATTGTATAAAATTTCTTCCAAATGATTTAATTTATTTGGCATTTTTTATTATTATTTAAAAGTTAAGCACTTAAGTTTTTGGAATCATGATGATTGAGACCTTGCTCTTCGCACACACTAGTTAAATGTCTTAATATGTGTAGTGCAGTTTCAGGTAGTGTTACACTACTATCTAATACTTGCAGCAATGCAAGTATCAAAAATATTTTTTCTAATATCGTAAATTGCAAATAATAAACCTAAAAAACGACATTAATATTAAATAAAGAACAAGGACAAAACCATAATAAATCTCCCAACATAACAGTTATCGTCGCTACACCAGTATGTGTTATGGTATCTTTCTTATAGTTGTTAAATTCTAATATTTTTTTATTTTTAATAACTAAAATATCCAGGAATTGTTCCTTATTCTTAATTTCACAAATAAATCTGATGGGAGTCCTACCGACTATGTACTTTAAAAACAAAATCATATGCATTCGATTGTTTCGAAAATCGCTAATACATTATCAACAGACCTATACTTACGCATAAATAAATTTGCCAATGTGCGATAAATAATTACCCATTGTTATACCTTCTATTTGAATGAAAAATTTATACCGAAAATAATTTTGTTCCTTATAAAGTTTGGCTAAAGTTAAGTAGTCACAAATAACTTCTTCCTCGATATCATTCATTCTAAGCAACTCTGAATCACAGCAGTTCTCATCGTAATTTCAATAATATATGGTTTGAGGTTGTAATAGTAGTTCACTAAAATTGTAAAATCATATCTCGACGAGTACGAAGAGAGAAGATGTGAACATACAACGGTCGCTCGCATGTGAATGTAATACGAAACGTGATATTAATGCAAGAGACGGCGATGCGGCATAGCTAGACCGTGTGTGTCACCTTTAATTTGACTGTATTAATCGCATTAATAGTATTGTGTTCAATATTTATTATACATTACATACACATAATATTTACTTCTTCTAGGGACCTGTACTTTTAATAAAACTCGTATTACAAGGCTGGTTTGAAAAGTCCGTGCAAAAATAAAAACTACTTATGTGTTTGGGGTAAACCTTTTTTATTTTTCGACATAGTCTCGTTTTAGGCTTATACACTTCGTCCAACGATGTTCTAGTTTGTTGATCCCTTCCGAATCCTAGGATTTGTCCAAGTCTGCAAAATATCCATTAGTGTCTGCAATCACCTCCTCGTTTGAATAAAATCTTTGTCCCGCCAGCCATTTCTTCAAATTGGGGAACAAATAGTAGTCCGAGGGAGCCAAGTCTGGAGAATAGGGGGGATGTGAAACGAGTTGGAATCCTATTTCCATTAACTTTACGACCACAACTGCTGAGGTGTGTGCTGGTGCGTTGTCGTGATGGAAAAGGACTTTCTTGTGGGCCAATCGCGGCGTTTTCCTTGCAGCTCGGTTTTCAAACGGTCCAATAACGATGAATAATATTCACCTGTAATAGTTTTACCCTTTTCCAGATCGTCAATGAGGATTATCCCTTGCGAATCCCAAAAGACAGTCGCCATAACCTTTCCGGCTGAAGGAACGGTCTTCGCCTTTTTTGGTGCAGATTCCCCCTTGGTAACCCATTGTTTAGATTGTTGTTTGGTCTCAGGAGTATAGTAATGTATCCATGTTTCATCCACAGTGCCGAAACGACGCTTAAAGTCCTCCGGATTCTTCTGGAACACCTGCAAACCATCCTTGCAACACTTCACACGATTCTGTTTTTGGTCAAGCGTGAGCAATGGCGGCACCCATCTTGCGGATAGCTTTCTCATGTCCAAATGTTTATGCAAAATATTATGTACCCGTTCAGTCGAGATGCCCACAGCACTAGCAATCTCACGCACCTTAACTCTTCTGTCATCCATCACCATATCATGGATTTGATCAATGATTTCTGGAGTCGTAACCTCCACAGGCGTCCAGAACGTTCAGCGTCACTTGTGCCCATATGGCCAGTCCGAAAATTTTGAAACCACTTATAAACTGTTCTAATCGAAGGTGCAGAGTCACCATAATGTTTATCAAGCTTCTCTTTAGTCTCCTGAGGCCTTTTGCCTTTCATAAAGTAATGTTTAATCACCACACGAAATTCTTTTTCGTCCATTTCTTGAAAATCACTCGACTTCCTTGATTCACACGAATGCCAAACACAAAGAAATAGACCAATATGGCTGAAACTTGGTGTACGTTCATTCAAGACATGCTACTAACTAAACATGACCTCGATACGCGCCGGTGGTGCCATCTCTCGGACTTTGCACGGACTTTTCAAACCAGCCTCGTATTATTCAAAAGAAAATCGATAATAATAAATCAGGAAAAAATGGAGGGTTGTTATTTACTATAACAAAAAAATTCCCAAAAATGCAATAAAGGTCTATGTATTAAAAAAGTTAAATTAATAGTTGTGATAGTAATATTACTTGCAGATTCTGTTCGCCTTTATATATCCCATAAATGATTTTAATTTGATTCGGCGCTACCACCTATTGTGTATGATCAATGTTCTCACCAGTGTTTTCGTGGACGCAGAATTCAAAAAAATATGTCCCGAGAACGTGCTAGTAGTCTTAGTTGGTGAGTGCCTACAGATGTCGAGGACTACCAAAATGCCAAAGAGAATGGAAAATTTCTTGAGATATCCTGTAAACAAAACTGTATTGTTTCATTTGCTTGTGAACAGTATTGCAAGTCTCCTTGCAACAAAAACATCATTAGGTCATGTGATACAGATGTAATCCAAATGTACAGAACCTCGGGCTTCACTTTGGTACAGGCAGGCATACGAGAGTCATTCCCGTTCATTAAATTTCAAGAAATTTGTGTCTATTCCACATTTTCATTCTGCTCTCACACCATATGATTTTTTTGTAACATTGGGAAGCTTCAGTCGTTAACGTTTCGTCTCAGATTATCGGAAGCTGCAGAAACGATGTTTGTGTCATTAACGCCGACGTATAGAATAAAATATTAGATATTACAGTATTACGACGTCCTCGCCGATATCATTAGGATATGGAAAAGGGTAAAATCCCTACTCAGGCGGGGAGGTGAACGCTAAAATATATATATATATATATATATATATATATATATATATATATATATATATATATATATATATATATATATATACATATATAACATATATATATATATATATATATATATATATATATATATATATATATATATATATATATATATATATATATAGCCTTGTTGACTTGATATTTTAGTTCGATTTTTCGATACTACATATTTTGATGCCTAGGTAATCGACCTCCGTCATCTGTTCTATTGGTTTATCTTCGATCACCAACTTGTACCTGATCGGCTTTTTTGCTATTACTATTAACTTTGTTTTTTCGGTTGAGATTGACATATTATATTGTTTTGCTGCTATACAGAATTGGTACAGTAGCCTCTGCAGATCGTTCTCGGTCTCAGCCATTATTATCGCATCATTTGCATAACATATAATTCTCTCTTCTCATATAATTTTCTTTCTTTTGACATTCTTTATAATTTCATGCTTGACAATATTAAATAGAAGAGGACTAAAAGAGTCTCCCTACCTGATTCCAGATTCACAGTTGGTTAGTTCCGTCATTCCTTCTGCTAATCTTGTGATTACTTTATTGGCTTTATATATATTTTTGATAGTTTTGATTAGATCTAATGTTCCTGTTCCATTTATATAATAGATGATGAATAACGTCTTCTATTGTCGAAACTGTTTTTAACTCTCTGAGGCACAAGGATATATATATATATATATATATATATATATATATATATATATATATATATATATATATATATGTATATATATATATATATATATATATATATATATAATATATATATGTATATATATATATATACATATATATATATATATATATATATATATATATATATTATATATATATATATACTGCCCCCATGGAGAGTAGAAAACCCGTAATAACGGGTACTGGCACGAACTAAGGACATACTTTTTTTGAATTCTGCGGCCTTGAAACCATTAGTGTGGACATTCGGCGCACGCAAATAAGCATTGCTGATACTGGTATATGATGTTTGCATCTAAAACACAACCTACATACCGAGTATCATGTATCTATCTATTAATTTGGGTCCTAAGCATGTCGAAAAGGGTTTAAACCGCCACAAGGCTTAAAGTAAAGAGTAATATCCAAGAATTAAAAATCAGTTTTATTGAGACGAGTCTCCAGTAAGCTACTGTATTTTACCAATGGACACTTATTAACTTTACTCGACTTCTAACAGCTACGTGAATATCATCATAGAACTTTAAATTACTTTCATCGGACAGTTTTAATGCACATAGGAATAGCTTGTAATTACTTCAAAGCTTTAAACATAGAAAAGTTAATTAGGTTTCCTTTTGTTCCATTTCAGGCGTCACAAAGCATGTGGGAGATGCTTTATTACTTGAACGATCCCAAAGAACTGGACGAGTGAATACACTAGGAATAGCCCCGTGGGGAATAGTCGAAAATAATCAAGATCTTATCGGACACAACACTGAGGTGCCATACCATTCGATCTCATCACCTAGGTAAGTTTTTTTTTTAATAAATAGTTAAAATATTGTATAATTAAGGTTTCCGTTACTTTGTGACAGTACATTTTAAATTTCTAAATGAAATGAAACGAATTACTTTGTTATTTGTCACTTTTTTTTATTTATCTGCCACCGCAGTTTCGTAGGTTTTCTACATTGTCAAGCGTAATTCTACAAACTAAGGTGGTTTATTTATGATTTATAACAAATCTCCGGCACAATTTGGAATTTGGAAGTATTTCTTCAAATTTGAAACAATAATATCATTTAACCCTTTCTAATAAAATAATTTAATTTAAGTTCATGGTAATTTAATGATGGGTAAATCCAAATTGTACCTGGAAATTTGTTATAAATCATAAATAAACCACCTGCTGCAGCAGATAAATAAAAAAATAAGTGACAAATACCAAAGTAATACCTTTCATTTCATTTAGAAATAGTTAATATACTTGTTCTTATTTAATTATGAATAACTTCAGAAATGATAGATGAGATACCAATCAACGAAACAGTAATAATATATTGGGTAACTATAAAGCAAGAATTAAAAATGAGGTAATACCAGGAGTTAAACAGAGATTTAATGAAAACATTAAATTTCTGCGCTAGAAATGAGTTTAGAATAAATAATACATACTTTGTCCATAAGGAACAATATAAATATACATTTAAGAACACTAGAGGTAACAGTCAATGATAGATTATGTCCTAACAAACAGAGAAATACATCGACGCGATATATTAGATATAAGAAGCTTGACATTACCAAACGTAGGAAGTGATTATAACCTAGTTATGTGTAAACTAAATGTGGAACATAAGAAATACAAAGCAACACCTAAATAAGGAACTGGAAACAAAGATACGAATAGAAAACCTGCAGGAAGAATCAACGAGATACCTGTAGTAGAGAAGACTGAAAGAAGAAATCAGAATAAATCAAATAAACGACAATGATAACATAGATGACGGTTGGTTAAAAATAAAAACAAATTTATTAGAAGCTGCATATGAGGCATTGGGGACTAACACTATCAATAAAAAAAAAAGAAGAACTAAAAACACCATGGTTCAGTAAAGAAATTAAAAAAAAAAAGCCGTGAAAAAAGAGAAAACTATCTAGAGCACAGGTCAATCAGGACAGATGAAGCGTTCCAAAGATATAAAAGAATAGGAACAGAAACCCATGAATTAGTAAAAAGAACAAAAACGGAATACTGGGAAAGATTCACAAAAAAATTAGAATCAGACTTCTGTAGTCAACAAAAAACAAATATGGTGATTTATGAGACAGCAAAGAACTGATATGAAAGAACTAATAGAGTATACACACGTGGTATAAATGAGAACAGAGTTAACACTGCCACAAACACCAGATATAACGATCAACGAAGAAACATATATAATGGAAGAAGGCATAATAGAAGTACTGTAAAAATTAAAAAACCGTAAATCTCCCGGCCAAGACTAAATACCTAATGAATTACTAAAATATAGGGATACTCTCTGGTTAAGCAACTCAGAAGACTTATACAGAGGATTATAAGATCGAATAGAATCCCAAACGAATGGAGAACAGCGATAGTTTATACTAATGCACAAGAAGGAAAAAAAGGAAGATCCAAATAACTATTTATCTACTAATCTAACCTAATCTACTAAACTGTACATTGAAATTAACAACTAAAATTAATACAACAAAAATAAACGCGAAAATACAACTGGAAGAAGAATAGCAAGGGTTCAGAGGTGGACGCTCATGCACCGATGATGTATTCATTTTGAGAGTACTTGTGCCGCATAGACTTAAAAAAACTTTCGACAATAGAAGACGTTATTCATCTATTATATAACAGGAACTGGCACATTAGTTCTAATCAAAATTGTCGAAAATAAATATAAAGCCAGTAAAGTAATCACAAGATTAGCAGAAGGAATGACAGAACCAATCAACTGTGAATCTTGAATGAGGCAGAGAGACTCTTTTAGTCCTCTTCTATTTAATATTGTCAATGATGAAATTATAAAGAATGTCAAAAGGAAGAAAATATAAAGAATGTCAAAAGAAGAATAGAATGGGTAACAGAGAACTTAAAATTGTATGTTATGCAGATGATGCGATAATAATGGCTAAGACCGAGAACGATCTGCAAAAGCTACTGTACGAATTCTGTATAGCAGCAAGACAATTTAATATGTCAATCTCAACCAAAAAAACAGAGACAATAGTAAAAGCAAAAAAGCTGATTAAGCGCAAATTGGTGGTGGAAGATAAAACAATAGAACAGATGACGGAGGTCAATTACCTAGGCATCAAAATATGTAGTATCGAAAAAATCGAAGTAAAATATCAAGTCAACAAGGCTAATGGGATAGTGGGATGCTTCAATGATACCATATTTAGAAATAAATTCCTCTCCGTTGAGATCAATATAAAAATATACAAGAGCATAATACGACCAGTTATAACTTAGACATCTGAAGCAAGACCCGATACAAATATAACACAGAAGATTCTGAAATCAACTGGCAAATGAGAATACTTAGGAGATGTACATACAAAACACTGAGAGATAGAGAAAGGAATGAAGACATACGACGCACAGGTACAATAGAAAATATTAACTAGTTGAGAAGAGAAAGAAAAGTGGAATTAGATCAACACATAGAAATAATGGGAAACAACAGGATAGTATGGATAGCGAGAGGCAAATCGCCGAATGGGAGAAGATTATCCCGACGACCAAGAAAGAGATGGAACGACGATATAAAGATCAGGGAACAAAGAAAACTGGCAATAGTGCCTAGCTATAAGTCGAAAAAAGAAGAAGTTCTTATTTAATTAGCATTTACTTTAAGGCATGTCAGCGGGTTGTGTTATTACGTAATAAACTTCAGCTTATGGTAACTTTATGTCAAGATAAGTTAACATTTTAGATATAGGATTAAAAACTAAGATGGAAGTAGACAGGCGTTCCGATTTCTCCTATTGGTCGCTATATGTTATCAAAGTATTAAAAAACTTGTAGCTTGATGGAATTCAACTTTTAACACTCCTGTCATCATCGAAAATTAAATATTGTTACAAGTCACTTTCTCTATCTTAGAGTCATTCAGATTGTACACTACCACATACTAAAACATAATTTCCAATCGAATATGCATGTATATTAAGATGGTGAATTCTAGATCTTCCTGCATATATTATATTTTTTTTATTAGTTCAATGAAAAATCATTAAATAGGCTATTATTTCTAATGCATCACATTTAATTAGTCAGTTACCATATAATTTAATTACCTCAGAGACCTGAATTTATCTTAAAAGAAATTGTAGATATCGAGTTCAAGATTAAGTCAGTAGAATTTACTCAAATCTGGCGAACAAATTACCATAAGTGATACAGTGTATTAGTTCTAAATTTTTCTAAAAAAGATACATTAGAGTATCGTAATGATATTGATGGTTCAATGTTAGCATTGCCATTATTATTCATTGACGCATCAAGATCAAGGTTAAAAACTGTGTTGCTACACAATAGAATCAATTTTCCCACTATGTACTACTACATACATAAGAGAAACTTGTGATATGGAATTTAGAGTACTTATGCTGCTGCCACTACATATTAAATTGAGTTTGGTTAAAAATTTTATGAAAGCAATGAAGAAAGACAAACTTGGCTTCCAATTTCTGAAATAAAAATTTCTATCTGTAATTGATGGGAAGATTAATAAAAGTTCCAGTATTTATAATTGTGAATATATTCCAAAAAAAACTTGACTTGCTTTCGTGAGAGTAACTGAAATCTTCCTCGGTAACCATAAATTTCAAGAGTATACTTATAACAAAATGTATGTGTACCTTGACGTTTTCCTAGAATATATTGATATAACCGATGGCCATTGGTTTCATCAGGATATTGCTGCAATTGAGAAGCATTATCAGGGAAAATAGGTATTATAAATGCTGGTAGGCACTCGCCGGCCACTCCTGACGTGACAGATACCTCAAAGTCTTTCAAACGGAAGGCAGATGGCACGAGAAAAGCAGTCAAATTTTATAAAAACTAATACTTTTGGAAAATATTTTCAGTTATAATCTAAATTTTAAATAAATTTCTTTTTCAAAAGCCTGATTTGTTTTGGCTGTCCAATTTAATTTTCCTATTAATGGGGACCTTAACAATATCAAATCACATAATTTCATTTTTAAGTAAAAATTACCCAGTGTTAGTTACATAGGATACTCGTGTTATATACCATTAGAATTATCGAACACTTATCACCCCACCATTAAATTGACATTATTGCCCTATATTGTATGCTAAATATTGATAGGAAGTTATAGAACTTAGTGACACATGTGCAGGCTGTAAGGTAATTTACTTCAGATACCTAAAATTAGGTACACTTCGTTGTAAATTATTGATATTAACGTTTATTATAATAAGAGTAACCAGCCTGCTCAACCTGTTTAGAATTCAAATCGCATTATTTCATGTTCGGTTATTTTTACTTTTTATTTAAAGTCGATCCAAAACCAAAAAAATAGCTTTTCTAATTTTGTTCACTAACATACTTTTTATTATTATTATACAGCATTAGTATTTAAATATTTGATAGACAAAAAAGGACAACATCTTAATGGACAATTAACAAGATCTAATTGGTATTTAAAGGAAGTGGTTAGCTGTTTTAATAACATCATGTCATCATTAATCAGGCTTAACAGTTTATCTTTTTTATTATCTGCCTCCCTCGATCTGTCGACCGTCTTTCTTTGTTCCATTTTAATACAAAGGTATTAAATTTTTCCATACCTAAGTATATTCTTTTCTTTTATGGGGTGCCAAGATTATTCAAATATTTTGCGAAAAAAAAACTTGTTTAAAAGAAATCTTTTTCTCCATAACAAAAGATTTTTTTGTTTAGGGACCGAGAACATTTATTTAACATTGTTTCTATATTGCCAGCGTTATTTTTCATATTGTAATCTGCTGCTATACTCAGAGTCGTATAACAATACTTTAGTATATTTAGATCGGTAAATTGTTTTATCTTCGAAAAATTTAACAGGAACATTAAACTGTGAAGTTGAACTTGAAAACTGCTTACAGTTTTACGCAATCAGTCTTACTCCTCTGTAATTAAGAATTTCGACCTAAGACATGAGCATTCGAGACACAATAACAAAAGAAATATTACTGTATCATAACTTTTGTTTAATACAGCAAACTGAATTTAAAAAACCTGTAATGTTTCATGAACGGTCATTTTTTACGACACATTGTATGATATATGCAAAATATATTATCTATGACAGTTGACTTTACTAGTGTGTTGTCTCTGTTATTCTTGCTAAAGATATATCTTTCTCCGGTATACTATATTGCGGTGTTATACCTAGACAAGAACCAGTGACTTCGAAACGCTTTTTACATGACATAGTTATGGTAGTGCAGTAAAAAAAGCATGTGAAATTGCACAGTTTAGATACAGCCATATTATGATTTTATTCTATCTGGGATATCACCAAGAGTATTGTCCTGAGTTTTGGACCTCGAAAAACTTGTGCTCTTTTGTTTATAAACAATTGAAGTTTTCAAAACGCGTTTGTTGAGCTTAAAGTGCGAATAACTCCGGGTATATATATCGGATCAAGACAAAACAAAAACCAAGCTCTTCGTAATGAAATTTCCAACAAATCTTCGTTAGTTTTAAGTCACTCAAGTGTGTACATAACCTACAAAACTGAAAAAACCGACAATTTTTTTTTTTTTTTTCATTTTATTGTATAGGCCGACTAAGTCGGCTTAAAACTTTCAGAAAATATGCCTTTTGTTATAGCAAAAACACCCTGAATTTAAATATTGAACCCAGTGGGCACAATTGAATTTGTTATTTAAAATTTGAATTGCCCGCCATTTTATGCCATTTGGTCCAAAATGGATCTTTTTTCAAAATTTAGGTTTTGACGCCAGCTTTCCGATGCTATTAAAACCCTTTTTTTTATATTTAATACAAAATAAAAAATACATAAAAACAAATGCGTTCTTTCGATCATTTTGAAAAAAAAATTGAAATTTTTTTATCACATCAAGAAAAAATCATTTTCGTTAACAATTTTTTTTCAAAATGTCAATTGTTATTTGATTAATAAACACATTAAAAAAGCGGTTAAGATGACTCTAAAAAAAATTTTTTTATAGCATCGGAAAGCTGACGTCGAGACCTAAATTTTCAAAAAAAGAATCCATTTTGGACTAAATGGCATAAAATGGCGGGCAATTCAAATTTTAAATAACAAATTCAATTGTGTCCACTTGGTTCAATATTTTTTACCAAAATTTCAGGGTATTTTGCTATAACAAAAGGAATATTTTCTGAAAGTTTTAAGCCGATCGGTTCACTTTAGTCGACCTGTACAATAAAATAAAAAACAGATTTTTTTCTGTTTTTCAATTTTGTAGGTTATGACGTATTTGAGCGATTTAATGGATTTGTTGGAAATTTCATTTCGAAGAGCTTAGTTTTTTGTTTGTCTCGATCCGACTGATACAACCGGAGTTATTCACATTTTAAGCTCAAAAAAACACGTTTTGAAAACCTCAATTGTTTATAAACAAAAGAGCACAGGTTTTTCGAGGTCCAAAACTCAGGACAATAATCCTAGTGATACTCCAGAGAGGATAAAATCATAATATTGCTGTATCTAAACTATGCCTATCTCATCATTATTTTGACCTTTTTTTTTGCTACACTGCGAAAAGTTATTATTATATATGTCTCCGTTTATGTCAAGGAATCATATAATAAACTTTTTTAATCGCTTGTATATGCAATGAAAGCTGTTTCCGTAAAGCAAAAAAGTTAAGAAAAACATCTCGCTATATCAAATAACAAATTTCTTTTTATTTCTTTTTTATATTGCTAATGTTATTTTTTATGGTGTAGTAAAAATTACGCTTTTACGCGTCGTTTTTTCTCTTTTAAAATGGGTTAGTTTGTCACAATATAAAAATTTATTAAATTTCTACCAAACTGTCACGCCATTTCAGAAAAGAGAGGAACATTAATTTGCGACCTTCCTTTTAAAATAAAAGCTGAGAAATAAAAGATACATTTAAGAATCGTTTGTAACAAGAACGGTTGTGATTGAAATTTATATCTTTGATTTTTTTGTAATATTAAGATAGTATAGAGAGATAAGAATAAAGGGTAAAGTTGTCTTTTTTCTTCTGTTAGCTTAAAAATTAATTACCCATTTTCCTGCAAAAAACACTCTTTTTTTGAAATAAATATAACTAATTTTAACTTCTACACATTATATAAATTGTAAGTTTGTGCAGTCTTAGGTTAGTACGTTAATTTCAAAATGGGAATAAAATCTAAATCAAATTCAACAACATATATACATATATATATATATATATATATATATATATATATATATATATATATATATATATATATATAGCCATCTTCATCACTAGACGATGTCTTGGCGATAAACAAGGGACTTTAAGCTAACAGGGGATACCCGAAAAACCACTACTACATGTCACACCCGAGAAACATTTGTCAAAATAATTAGACTGATTACTTATTATGTTCATGTATGTACACCCCATACAATGAACTACTTTCTTAAGTGTCTTAAATTAAAAAGTACGAAAAGCTACAAATATTTTAAACCCGAAATACACGACAAACTGATTAATTACTTATCTATATTTAATTCTTCTAATGTCATCTTTTAGAGCACATTTAGAAGAAGACCTCTTCCGAAGGTCCAAACGTCAATAAATATGTAACAGATCCAAGAATAGTTTTAATGATCTAATTCCAAGAATACGTAAATTATTATATATATATAATATATATAAATATATATATATATATATATATATATATATATATATATATATATATATATATATATGTTATATATATATATATATATATATATATATATATATATATATATATATATATATATATATATATATATATATATATATATCTATATATATATATCTATATATATATCTATATATATATATCTATATATATGTATATATATATATATATATATATATATATATATATATATATATATATATATATTATCTATATATATATATATATATATATATATATATATATATTATATATATATATATATCTATATATCTATATATATATATATATATATATATATATATATATATATATATATATATATATATATATATATATATATATATATATATATATATATATATATATATCTATATATATATATATATATATATAAATATATATATATATATATATATATATATATATATATATATATATATATATATATATATCTATATCTATATATATATATATATATATATATATATATATATATATATATATATATATATATATATATATGTATATATATACTTTTATGTATTATTTTTTGTTTATTCAAATTTTCAAATAAAGTAAATGGAAACTGATAAGTTTATTGGTCAGTAACCCGGTGTACGCTCAGCTTTAGATTTTAAATAATATTATTTATACAACTCCATACTTAATAAGAATATTGATAGTGCTCACCAAGTAACTTTATTTCTTTATCATTCTAGCAACGTCCTCGAAATAATTCGAGTACTTTCTATTTCGTAAATATAAATTCTCAACTTTTAGACTTAAGTTAAATTCTATTTTTCTTGAAGTTACTTCACGATTGCATTTTACAATGTAAACCTGCTCCTGAAATTTATGTTGATTTTCATTTATTTTTCAAATCATGATTTCTAAAACTTTTTCAAAATTTCCCATAAATCTGTTTTCTTTTGACCCTAAAATTTTTTAACCCTTAAAGTTTTTAAGTAAATCATTTTAAAGCTTTTTTAAACTTTACATATTTTTAAGGAACTTATTTCTCTACAAAGTTAATATTTATTTTATTGTTTTTTTTATTTGTTCAGAGAGTTATAGAGTAGTGATATAACTTTCTAAATAATTCCTTTTTCGGAAAATCTTTATCGTGCTGGTCCGAAAAGTGCAATTTTTCGAACTACAAGCAGCAGACCATGAAATTTGATGAAAGATAGATTAAAATGTCAGTCCTTGGACACCGTGATTATAATACGAACATTTTGTATTTTCCTTGCGAATTTTGACAAATTAAAGGTAATTTATTTAATGTTTTTTATAATAATTTATAGGAATAGACAAGAATGTTGTACGCTTTATGTCGGAAGGGTAATAGTATTGTAGTAAAATACCATTCTTCGGACAGGGACACATAAAATTATTATTCTTCAATCTTATTTGTATAAATACCATACTTTTTGTATTTTATGAGGTACCTTTTTTTTCTGTTTATTTAATATGCCATCATCGTATCTTTCTTTAATTTAAGAAAATTATGTACTTAAGAAAAGGCAAGAAATGTCCATCATTGTCTTATAAATTGTGATAAAATAAACAAAGGTATACATGCAGGTATTGAGAAGTTAATGCAAATTATACTTTTTGTATGAAAAATTGTAGTGATTAACATATTTCTTTTAAATTTTACAAAAGTAAAATCAAAGAGCATAGTATAATATCAATTTAGAGCATGAAAGAAACTTTCGTAATAGACCCTAATCTATACTAACCTATACTAATGGACTATCTATAAAACTTTGGAGACGTAACAAACATACGTTGCCAACATTGCCCAAATAATATTAAGTTGCACTAATCAGTTGGATAACACAAAATATGAAGTCGTAAATTTAAAGTATACTATGAATAATATTTTTCCTTAACTTCCTTTTACTTATTGAATCTCTAAACTATAAAAATTATCATAACTAACATTTAGATATCTTAATAAAGATATTCTTCACACTCAATTACCAACTACCACGTGACTGAGACTTTACATCCACAACGTACTTTTAACAATAGAACGACACAATTTCAAAAGCTGCTAATTCACTTTGTATGAAATTAAATTGATTTGGAATAACGCCGTCCATATACTCAACCAAATTAATGAAACGCAGCTTATACTAAACGTAATAATACAATATTTTAACTTATACCTTTAGCATTACTATGCTTTCGTCATATTCGTTGTATTTTCTACCTTACTAGATTTTAGCCAGATTTGTTCAAATAGTCGGAACTCGAAACTCACCAGAAATGTTCCTTCTGTGAGACATGTTGACGGCTTCAGTCTATTCTATAAATACTTTTATGTGAAATGATGGATTTAGTCTGCTTAATTCCTTCTGTAGTAACCCATTGTATTAATATTCCTCTTTGGAATGAACTGCCATGGACTGTATTCCCTACCAAGCACAACTCACAGAGATTCCCTACAAACATGCGCCGCTCTAATGAAGACAGGAATTGTCGAACAGTATGTAGTGCTGCTCCCATGAAAAAGATAATATATCAAAGCCCTAAATGAAAGAGTGTTTTTTAACATCTGAATAATCTTTTATAAAATTAGTCCACTATAACAGAGCTAAGGCACAGAAGCTAAAATAATTTCCTGTTAATTTTAAATTTGGATTCGAGACACAAAGCAAAAAGTAAAGGCGTCCTTTAAAGTAAATGAGAATTATAATAGTTCGTTTGTGACAAAAAGCAAATATTCGCTTCACTTAAACTTCAGTTAATGAAGCTCTTCATCTACATAATAAAAAAACGTAGTAGTTAACTTTTTATTTTTAAAACTGTTTTGATATTTTGCTGGGAATGCTTAAAAAATTTCTCTCTAGTTTCATAACAATGATTAAATAGTAAAATGTTAGTTATTACCAAGGCCTGCCGGTCCACGAAACAAACTTAAAAAAATATGTAATATTTTTACAGCTTTTAAGATCATGAAAGAAATAAAAAAAGATATCTCGAAGTAAGCCCATTCTAATTTTCATTACTTTTATATGATGCTTTAAATATTCATAGGGATATAAACATCTTTAAGTCTAATATAATAATTTAGAACCTTTACACACAAACGCTTTAAACCGCGTAAAGCTCAAAGTAATTTAATGAATGTCGCTAAAATTGCCAAGGAATTTCAAAGATAAAACATAATATTATAGAGCTTTTTTAGGCAATATAGGCCCATCCAAATAAAATTAGCTTCAACAGTCTAATTAAAAGAAAAATTTTCGGCACTTTGGAGTTATTGAATTTGAGTTTAGGAAAAAATTCGTAGTTATTTCCCTTTTTAGTTAATATTTTATATAATACCATAAACCAAAGAATTATATTAGACTGTTCACTAAAATACCGGCTACTTAATAAAAAATAAAAATTCCTAGAAGGCGTAAGAACTTTAAAGGCCCCTATTATCTTTTGTGTTCTTTAAACCAGGTTTAAAACTCCTCTTAAAAGTTTCTAAGAAAGTTGTTTTATGTTGAACGTTTCCTTAACTCTTCTAAATTTCAAATTGAAAGTTTTCGAACTTCAATTATTTACTGATAAGCTCACATTTCCCAAATCCTACTTTATAACGTCATCCATTGTGAGTGAGATACTACAAAAATTTCCTGATTTCAGAACGAAATGTTCTAGTGTTTCTTAAAAGCAGTATTATGTGTTTCGTCTTATTTATACCAGAGCAAGGAGTGTATATATTGTACTTATTTTGTGTAATTTGCTAGTATGGTAGATCACAAAATATAAGATCCTGCCTATTTGCTTTTTCAATGGAGCAATAAACGACCCTATTAAGGTTTTGTACATAGTTGCCAGGTATTACGATAAACGTATTTTTATTTTACCTGTTTTGTATTCAGCCCTCACTTGCACCTGCAATCATATTGGATCTATTTTTACCTATATATTTACTACCTGGCATCCCGGTTTGGAACCCTTTAAGTATTTGATAATGTAGGCCTAATGACCACAGGTCCCCATTAGGATTTGAAAGATACTTTTTATTATTTTTATTTTTAGTTTTACTTACAACCTAACGGTTCTATTTTAATTATGTGGCGTCCGTGGGGAAATTGCAATAGTGGCTATCGCAAGAGAAAACATTTATCACTTGACGCTAAACAAATAGTAAAAAATGTTTACGACAATTTGGTAAAAAGAAATTTGAATAAACAAAGTGCTTTGCAAGAAACCAATGAACTAACAAAAACCCCAGTTTCTACGATTAAGGGTATTGTAGGGAAGCCATCACTCAGGAACAGGAAAAAACGGAAAGATTTTCAAATGCATGTTGTAGACGTTTGTGAAAAAGACGTCATCAGGAGAAAAATATATTCTATGTATGAAGAGCAGTTGGTGCCGACACCAGACAAAATAAAATTAAGACTGGTGCAGGACGGTACCAACATACATTGTGGCCGATCAACCCTTCACAGAATTCTCTTAAGAATGGGATTCACGTTCCGAAAATTCAACAAAAGGCAAGTAGTGATGGAGTCACAAAGATTACGAATCTTGCAACATACTTATTTACAAGAAATTAAAAAGTATCGATCAGAGAAATGGCCAATAATTTACCTTGACGAAACATGGGTTCGATACCCATGACACTGTGTAAAAAGGGTGGGTTGACAGCAGTACAAAATGTCCGACTAACGCACCTTCAAATAAATGTAAACGAATATCCATTTTGCATGCTGGATCTGAAAAGGGCTGGGTTTCAAATTGCCTACTATTATCTGCAAAAAACATAAAAGATTCTAGTTTGGACTATCACGAAGACACGACCGCAGAACTTTTTGAAAATTGGTTTCAAATGCCCTTTTGCCAAATGTTCCCGAACAGTGTGTTATAGTTATGGACAATGCAAGTTACCATAGTCGCCTACTAAATAAGGTTCCTAATGCAGCCAACACCAAATCAGAAATACAGGAATATATGTTAAAAAATGACATTTATTTTGATTTTAGTTATAAAAAAAGTGATCTTTTGGAAGTTTTGAAAGACTACAAATTGAAAAAGAAATATGTTTGCGATAGTATGGCTGAGAAAATGAAACACACTGTTTTATGGCTTCCTCCGTATTATCGTGTGTTTAATCCAATTCAACATATTTGGCATCAAGTTAAGTCAAAAATAAGGGCACCAAATGTTTCTCCTACTTTAAGCGGGTCATTGGTTGAATTAGTAAAAAAAGTTATAAATGATATACCTTGTGAAAGCTGGAAGAATTCCTTTCAGCATGTTGTTAAAGTTGCAGATTCATATATTTATGTAAATAATATAAAACCACTGATAATTACCTCAGCTGATGATAGTGATAGTGAAACCGAATTAGGCTTAAGTTAAAATATATTTTTATTTATACAATATGTCCCCTCTTGTAAACCCCATTCATCCAAACTGTATATTTGTACCCAAAACTGTACTTTAACAACACTTATAATTTTGTTTATTTACATTAATGAATAAAATTCCATATCTGCAACCTATCATAAACAAAAGGTCAGAATTTTTATATTGCCCACTTAAAACGGCAAAAATCAGGATCTTATATTTTAGGACAGGCTATAATGTTGTAGCACTTTGTAACAATTTTGATTTTTTTTATCTGTGTTTTTTATCTCAAACTTGAATATTGCGAGTAATTACAAAAAGGATGTTCTAGAAGCTTGCAAACAATAATTTATTTTGGCTACCTACGTATAAGGTCTCTTCAAATAAAATAGGTTCGGGAAATGTCGCAACCTAGTATTTTGAGCGAACAAGGGTCATTTATGCGTCACCTGCGTTACTAACTTATATATAGTATTATATATATATACATATATGTATAAATACATCGAAATATGTAAAACAGATGTATCGATACTCTTTTTTTTATCGATAATGATGATCATCAGAATTATACCTTATGACAGAAATTTTTTTTAATTATCAGCTCGTGCATAAAAACATGTTTAATGGCATTGATCAAACTAGTTTTTTTTAATGAAAAACACCATAAGAGAAACAGTTACAGAACCACTTTTCGTATAAAAAAAATTCTACCTGCTTCTTGCACAAATTTTGTTAAAGTTGTTCCATGTGTATATTTCGAATAATCTTTGCTTACCGGTTTGTATGCCCATTTATTAGATTTTTAGACTTTACACCTATAAAATAAAGAAGAAATACTAAAAATATTAGAATTCAAAATTACAAAAATAATATATAATCTGTTTTCATTTTTTTCAGTAGCAGTAATTTATTTGGTGCTATTTATGTGGAATTAAAATGCAGTATTCAATAAAGCATATGTTAAATTATGAGTACTTATCCAATAGTACTCCTGTAAATGATAAAATCAATTGTCCTAGTTACAAGTCAGTTTTATTTTTCATTGGTTAAAATGAGAAGTGTTCTAAATGAGTATTTTAAGTAAATGTTATAAGTCATGGCGTAAACTAAAACATATCAAGTACCTCAAGCGTTTTGAAACATTTTATGTAATTAATGCTAGAACAGATATTTTAAATTCCCCTATACCTATTACACTGGCCTACACACATTTTGGTGCGTTGGATTTTAGACCTGATTTTAAGTATGTCTGATAAGGTGATGTCAAAACTGTTACTGGTTTTTTTGTATCAGCAGTAGTTAATGAGATAGAAAAAAAATGCTTTTTTACAAAAATATAGCTTTATTTTAACATTCTACATGAAAAAATTGATTTTTAGAGTGAAATTGTCTTAGGCAATCTCGCGTAAGTCCCCAGCAATAGTCTGCCATCATATGAACGTCCCATCTGCCTTAATACCTGCTCTCCATTGTTTTTATATCTTGGTGGAAACGTTCTCCTTGTTCTTCGCTCAAATCTCCTAGGTTATGTTGAAAATGATCTATATGACTATTAAGGGAGTATATTTTTATGCTCATATGACTGCCTAACTTTTTAAAATGATGAAGCATTTCATCGACTAACGGTATATAGTTTTCAGCCTTGTAATTTCCGAGAAAATTTTGTACAACCGCTACAAAAGATTTCCACGCAAGTCGTTCAACTTCAGTCATAGATGTCTGAAAATTAGTGGAGTCTTCAATTAATCGACGTATTTGGGATCAATCAAAAATGCAGTAAATTTTTGAAAAATAAAATGGAAACATTGACCTTTTTTGTCCGGAGCTTTGACATACTGCTTCATTAGCCCTAAATTTATGTACCAGGGTAGTAGAATGATTTTATGTCGCGGAACCAAAGGCTCATTTATCAAATTTCTTTCACCAACGACCAAAGCATCTCTCACAAGTCAATTTTTTTGTATCCAGCGTCTTGATTTAGCGCGACTGTCCCACAAACAAATAAAATATGGATATTTTGTATAGCCACTTTGTTGTCCTAACAAAAAATTAATCATCTTCAAGTCGACACATATCACCCATTTATGTTCAACATATTTTATTTTCTATAAAAGTACTGAAATCACTTGATATTCTTCTTTCATACAAGTAGAGTGGTTAATCGGAATACAAGCATGTTTATTGCTATTATGTAAAAGTACAGCTTTTAGACTTCGTTTACTGCTGTCAATAAAGAGACGCCAATCACTTGCCTGATAGGTGCCCAAGCCCATAAAAGTGAGTAAACCGCTCACATCACTACAATATACTAAATTTTCATCAAAAGAAAAAAGTTTTGTTCTCTCGTGCGATATGAAGAAATGTTTACATCAGAGGTTAGGCAATTTTTTTTTTAATCTTGATGCTAGCAATTCGGCACGCTCTTTTGAAAGATCTAAGTCTCTGATGAGATCATTAAACTCTTTTTGTGAAAATAAATTAGGATTCGATGTTTCTGCACAATATTCACTTCCTTGAGAAGCACTGGGTTCTTCAATTTCTCCATGAAAATGTGGTAGCTGATGAAAAACTGGCACTGGAATGTTTTCTGAATGGGGTATTGGTCTTCTTGCTGAAGAAATATTGGGATATTTCCATTTATGACGTTTGGTTTTATCGATGCCCACTATATTTGTCATACAGACGTAACAATCGTCGTGATGATTTTTTTGTTCTTTTCAAATCATGGGTACTCCAAATTTCAGAGATTTACGTGTACCTTTTTCCCATTGTCGCAAATCTTCAATGCACATTTTACATACACTATGAGGCACCCACGCTTTATCTTGATTGCGAATTTCTATACTGAAGTAAGCGAAATACAAACGGGTCACAGTATCTGTTACCAATTTTCGCTGATCTTGCAAAATACATTCACCACAAATGTAACAAAACTTATCAGGATCGTTAACACAACGTCTTAACTTACTAGCCATTACGAAGTAATAAGATTAATTTTATCAGTGTTATTGTAAAACTTGCTGTTTTCGAATAAAACGGCTAAAAATAAAAAAATGAAGTTAGGTAGTGAACTAGAGCTGACAGGGTAAAATAAATTTTGTCGATGTATAATATATTACCTTCCTTATCAACTATAGATAAAAACAAAGCTCCACCAAAACAACATATTTTCTTTGTAGACTTGTATTATGTGTGAAAATTTTAATATATTAGGTGAACAAAATGGTATTTTTATTTTTCATTACTCGTTGGTAAGTCTATCGTATTCATATAATTTAGCATTTAGTAAATAGAAGAAGTCGTAATTATAAACATTTTTATTATTATTATTAAATGTTTCCTTTTTATTGGAGAATATCATAATTATATTTTTGCCTATATGTATTCTATTGGAAAATAAAATGATATATTTAGTTATTTATTATGGTCCTCTTTAATAAATGCTACTTCCCTGTCATTATCAATCCACTATACTAGTGACACATTATAGTGATTAAAGCATCTCTTTGAAATTTTAAAATCTAGCGTCAAAGAGCAAATAATAATATAAAGCTACAGTATGAAAGAAAAAAGAACTTTGGTAATTCACCTTCTTTGACAAAAAGTCAGTATTAAAAAGTAATTTTGTTCCAATTAACTTCGAGTTAATGAAGCTTTTAAACTTCATAATAAGAGGCGTGGAAGCTAACTTCTCTTTTGTAAAGTTAATTATTGTTTTTTGTCACTGTTTTATAGAGTTACTACTTGAATTTCTCTGTTCTTTTATAACAGATGGTTAAAAAGTAAAATATTTTAATTACTGCTAATTAGAGCCTACCAAGGAAGCTAATGTTTTTCAAACACAATCTACTTTTTTTTTTAAATAATTACAAATATAGGAACAGGGGAAATAGAATCAACCACGATTCAAATTTGAATTCCCTTCATGAGGAATTTTGAGTGTCATAATCACTTAAAAAAATTAATTAATACAGTAATTTTATAAATAAAAGTGGATATGAACGCTTTAAACACATAACTTTTTACAATTAGAAAACGCTTGTCAATTTACTGAGGTTCTCTGTATATACAGAGTGTTTTCTAAGTTTTATAAATTTTACCATTATTCTTAGCAGGACACTAAAATAAGTTACTTCGCCAAATGCAATGTGTTGAATGAAGAGGCTCGGCTTCTACATAATCTGATCCGATATCTGACAGATCTGAGGTATCCTCTAGGAGTTGGTCACCTTTAAGAACCTAAAAATTGAAGTTCATAAGGTATTTTCTAAAAAAACAGTTGGATATTTTACATAAAATTGGCGATAATTTGTCTAAATTGTAAGCGGTTATTTGATTATAATTTTTAGCTCATAAGAGACACTGTATTCATGTTACATAAAATACTTTGAATACTTTTAGTTAGACATACTAGCATATTCTAAAGAGTATCATTTTTTTCTAAACAGACGATGTCTGTATCTATCTAGACAAATTATGTTAATTTTTGCTCAACTCGAACGTTTTTGCGATCATCTTCAAAGCCGAGATCCCACTAACATTCGATTTGTCCAGGTAGATATTCAGTTTTAAATAGATTAAAGTCCTAGCACTTTCAACCGCTCATGCATTTTCAGGTTTGTTTATTTTATCAATCGAATGCAGCGATATGTATATATATATATATATATATATATATATATATATATATATATATATATATATATATATTCTCAATTTAGTGGGGCTGCAGTCTATATTTAAATATTTATGGCATTGGGTAGTGAAACAACCTTTTTTGTTAGTCGAGCTTTCGAAATTATATTTATTTCTTCTTCAGGACATCTGGAAAGACAAAATTTTCTTTTTTCTTTATATTGTTAAGTGAAAAATTGCTTTTTTAAGTACATTCATATAGTTGAAAAGAACATGTCAATTTTGTTCTTGATGACTTGGTTAGCGATTGTCTTGAACTCATGCCTTTTCATATACCTTTTATTAAACGGTATGTTGATGACCTCATCCTGGCAGTACCAAAAGGTGGAATTGATGTAGCACTGGATATTTTTAACTCCTATAACCAGCATATTCAATTCACCAAAGCAGAAGTATCAAACGGTGGCATTCCCTTCTTGGATAGGTTGGTAATCTGTACGGATGACAACGTTCTAAGAACCAAATGGTACAGAAAACCATACTGCTCAAACAGATTCATAAGTTTTTCCTCATACCACCCAATGAGATCCAAAATAAACCTCATACTAGGTATGAAAACTAGAGCAGTCAAATTAACCCACCCAGACTACAGAGATGAGTCGCTCAGAAAAACTTAAGGGCTTTCTACTTGACAATTCCTACCCAGTTCATTTAATTAATAAATTTCTTTTTAGTACATCTTACAACATCCCAGAAAATATAATAACACGTCAATCACAACCTCAAACACTTACTACACAACGCTCAATACAAAGCAACAACCTAGAAATTCATATGAACCATTTCTCGACTCAATTAAATAATTAAAATTTTTATTTTTCTCTTCCTTATATTGACAATTTTACTGATAGACTATTTAATATTTTCAAACCGTTTGATTTCAAAATTGCTAAAAGACAAATCAAAACTACCTCTAAACTGTACACCAAAACAAAGACTCCTCTTCTAAAAAATGAAAATTGGAACGTAATTTACAAAATACCTTGTTCAAATTGTAATAAGGTGTACATATGTCAAACCTCCAGAAATTTGAAGGGTAGGATTACATCACACAAAAGTGACTGCAGACGTAATGTACAATCTTGTGCTTTAGCACAACATGTCATTAACAATGACCATCAGATGAGCTGGGATGAGACTGAGGTCCTGGATCGCTCTGATTTTTGATACAAACGAATTTTCTTAGAATTGGTCCATATTAACCGGGAATCCTACACCATGAATAAAAAGAGTGACACCCAGGGACTCAGTTCCATATACAGTTACATCCTCAAATTAAAATTAGAAAAATACCAATCACTAATTGATCGTCCTGCACCAGACGAATAACACATAGACAAAATGTTTTTTCCTTCCAATCATTCTATTACATTATATTATCTATTATACATATATTTTTATTTTTATTTTTCCGAAGACTGTAATGCATTGTTTCTTTCTGTTATCCCCCTTATGCAGGCTGATACATGCGCTATTAAATAAAAAATCTGCACACTCAACTACTATTTCTATCTTTATTCACTACACTATTTGCCGTGGAAATAAGTTTTAAATTAAAAGCATATCTCAGATCGAAACGAATCAATACCTTCTATCCTTCTCCAGTACACGAAAGTTATATCGGTCTATCACACTCCACCTTTACCGCCAAAAATTGATAATTTTTTGTGATTTTACTAGTTTACGGGATTAGCAGAGAGTACCAAGGCCAGCCATTTTGGCCGTTTTATATTTTTCTGTTTAAATATAGTGTTATGTAGTTAACAATAGTATATTAGGGAACATCCCTCTGTGCAAAATTGCTTGTTTTGTTATAGAAAAACCACTTTGGTAAGTCAAATCATTTTTCTTTTTTCTCATGCCATCTTTCTTTTTTGTTCTTTTCAACTATATGAATGTACTTAAAAAAGCAATTTTTTATTTAACAATATAAAGAAAAAAGAAATTTTTGTCTTTCCAGATGTCCTGAAGAAGAAATAAATATAATTTCGAAAGCTCGACTAACAAAAAAGATTGTTTCACTACCCAAGGCCCTAAATATTTAAATATAGACTGCAGCCCCACTAAATTAAGAATATATTTTTCTTAACTAGTCAGTCGCGACTACTCCTGTTTTTGTTATATATATATATATATATATATATATATATATATATATATATATATATATATATATATATATATATATTTATATATATATATATATATATATATATATATATATATATATATATATATATATATATATATATATATATATATATATATATATATATATAAATATATATATATGTATATATATATATATATATATATATATATATATATATATATATATATATATATGTATATATATATATATATATATATATATATATATTTATATATATATATATATATATATATATATATATATATATATATAACAAAAACAGGAGTAATCGCGACTGACTAGTTAAGAAAAATATATTCTCAATTTAGTGGGGCTGCAGTCTATATTTAAATATTTATGGCCTTGGGTAGTGAAACAACCTTTTTTGTTAGTCGAGCTTTCGAAATTATATTTATATTTTATATATTATATATATATATAGATATATATATATATATATATATATATATATATATATATATATATATATATATACATACATACATACATACATACATACATACATATATATATATATATATATGTACCTGTCATAATCATCGTATACTGTCCACTGCTAGACGAAAGCCTTTCTGAAGTTTTGCCACCTTTTTCTGTTCTGGGCCACATTTCAACCACTCTCTTCAAATCATTAGTCTACCGACTTGGTGGTCCGCCTCTGCTCCAATAGGTTTCGGATCTTGGTCGCCACTCTATAGTTCTTTGTGTCCATCGTCCATCCCTAAACCTAGCAACATGCCCAGCTAGATTCATTTAAGATGTAGAAAGAATTTGACTGTAGCTTAAAACTTGTCAATTACATCAACCAAATAATCTGAAAAATTCTCAAAAATGCAATTGAAACTATACAATATTTAACCACTCCCAACCCTTTTTCCCCCTTCTTGAGTTAAAATTGAGAATAATGAAAAATGAACCTAACTTTTGAATTTTTCGATCCCAGAAACCTTTGAAATGACATATAACGCTATATAGAAGAAACAACCTTTCGAATGTACTTCCCCACCCCCTTTACCCCTTCATGTGTTACTGTATTATATTTGTTTAATATTTGAACAAAAAAAACAGGAAAAATTACCATATAACTATTAAAACCATATAAAATTTATTGACTCCACTCCACAACTATAGGCTTCATTTCCTCTTTAGGTAATATATATACCAAGTTTGAAATTTATATCTCATTTCGTTCGAAAGTTATCGTGGCAACACACAGACAGACCGACGGAAATGAGGCACTATGTTTTTCGCGATGTAGGAATGTGAAGAAAAGCTAAAATATCGGAATGTGATTTTTTCTCGAATGCAATACGTTCCTTTAGAAGGGAAGAAAGGAAAATCTAAATAAACCTAAATAATATTCCGTAATATCCGAATAACGATTTTATATGTTTCACCTTAAACCACAATTCAAACATTCCTTACTATTTTGTGGTATTTCGAATATTCATAATAAATATAAGCATTTTTAATGCCAATGTATGCCAATAAATATTTAGAATCCTTGTACACAAAAGCTTTTAACCACAGAGAACTCAAAGTAATTTAGTGAATTTCATCAAAATTACCTAGCAATTCCAAACATAAAAGATATATTTAGAGACTATTTTATTAAATATAGAACCTTCACAATAAAATTAGCTTCATAAGAAAGCGTCTAAATAAAGCAGAAAAGTATCTGTTCTTTACGGTTAATGCCCAGGGAATTTTTTGTTTGCTTCCTACCCGAAATATATATATATATAATATATATATATATATATATATATATATATATATATATATATATATATATATATGTATATATATATATATATATATATATATATATATATATATATATATATATATATGTATATATATATATATATGTATATATATATATATATATATATATATATATATATATATATATATATATATATATATGTAATATATATATATATATATATATATATATATATATATATATATATGTATATATATATATATGTATATATATATATATATATATATATATATATATATATATATATATATATATACTAGAATTTTGTGTTTATATATTTTTACGGATTTTAGTATCATTGGAAAGCCCATTCTGATTGAAAATAGAAGTAAGAGAACGGAAAAATTAAACAAATTTTAAGTTTAACAATCAAATTTATTGATAAAAACCAAAATCAATATTTCGTATTACACTCCTAGCCATTATTACGGCTTCCAATTGGTTTTTCATGGAGCGGGTGAGCTTTTTTACCACTGTCTATGAGATTCTTCTCCACTCTTCTGCCATCGCAACCCTCAGCGATGCAGGGGCTGGATTTCTGTGTCAAACACTTGTTATGAGCTCATCTCACATGTGCTCGATTGGATTGAGGTCAGGACTCCGCGCAGTTCAGTCTAATGTGGGTATCCCACTTCCGCCAAGTATTACCGCACCGATGCAGCAGCATGTGGCCTCGCATTGTCGTGCATTAGCACGAAACTGCCTCCAACAAACCCAGCATAAGGAACGATGTGTTCCTGCAGGATCTCCTCGATGTATCGGTAAGCCGTTAATCCACTGCTATGAGTCTCATCAGTCACGAAAACCAACTTGGTTTTCGCATCTAGTGAGATGCCTCCGCACACCACGACAGAACCTCCTCAGTACACGACCGTTTCAGTAATACAGCACTGCGCTCCCCAGGCCTCCTATAGAGTCGTCTTCTTCCATCATTGCTATGTGGGCACATTAGGGATTCATCGGAGAATAAAACGGAGAGCCATTGCTCTAAGGTCCAGTCGACATGTTCTCGGGCAAATCTGAGTCGCGCTTGTCGACGGGCTACTGTCAATTTGGGTCCGTTAGCTGGTCTCTCAATAACAACCCGACCACGAACTTGTCAGAGCTCCTGCTGGAGCTTAACGCCGGTCAGATGACGATTTCTTAGAGTTGTGTTGACAATGAAGCGGTCGTCTCGCTCTGAGGTACACCTTCTTCTTCCTGATCCTGGTCTCTATGACTGGCTTGGTAACGTCTGTAGACTTTGGAAATCGCTGACTGACTCCGGGGTGGTATGACTAATTAGCGAGCAGGTATAGCAAAGATGTTGACGGTTCAAGTTGAAAGATGAAAGAAAATGCAGTTGCATGTGTTTTTATAGGGATGGATAACGCGCAACGAGTTCATTGCTGAGCGAGCAAAAACAGTTCTATTGAGTAAAACTGTTTCACTCAGTAAAACTTTTTGAAAACCCAAACATTTTTGGTATTATTGGAAAATGTAGAAAATCAGCATTCTAATGATACCAAAAATAATACGACTGTTTGAAAATTAAATTCAAGGATCGATGTTAAATGAAGCAAAATCGTTTGAGTCGATGTACATACATTCTCATCAAATCATATCTCAACCAATAGGCTCTACGTTTTTTGCAATGCTTCCAAGTTTGGAAAATAAGTTGGTGTTATTTTGTAAGACACTTAATAGTCCCTCCTTTGAGCCATTTTCAAGTGAAACTGTGAGACAAGCCATTTTTAAAGCAATACAGAATACCATTACAAGTAAACTATGTAACAATCAGGTAAAGTACTAACTTTATCTGTATTCTTCTGGCTTAACCCTCGATTTTTAATTTAAAGTTTCTCATTGTTTACAATTATTTACAACATCGAATATACCAGTACTAAAAACAAGATAATCGGTTAACTAGAAACTTTAATCTAATAAGTTTTTCCTTTCCAAACCCACGCTGCATTTGTTGAATTCTCTTCAGAATACTGTTGTTCGCCCGATTGGAGGCCTAGAATTCACCAACAACCTTGATTCTTTGGAATAATGAAGAACAGTTGGCGACTTGAGTCTATTCTACAAAGACTTTCATGGAAAGTATTCGATGGATGTATTATACTGGATTCTTTCAAGAGCAGTGCATGTTAAAAAATACGCGGTACACACAGCCTTATGAGGTTTAGCCTGTTACTCATTGCAGCACCCATTTCAAGAATTCTTTTACATGGAGAACCTCATTCCTTTGAAAAAATTTGCCCATGAATGTGTTTTCTACCGAGTATAATTTGCAGCGATTCAAGACCAACTCTTTTTCCGCACCAGCGTCGCTCCTGTAACGTTTTAGGGATATTCCTGTAGCAAGTGTGCTATGCCTATAAAAAAGCTTTCGGTTATAATATTTTGTGATTATAACTGAGAACAAATCAAAACTTAAACCAAGCATAGTTTGACGCGTGTTATGTCACGATTCTATAAGAGTTAAACTTTAAATCGTTTATAGAAGAATGCCGCTGCTTAAATTTAAAATAACTTCATAAAAATGATATTTACAAAAATTGTATTAAATCGATCATCATAATTATGTAAATTGTGATAAATAGAAACAAAAGTGTGTCATACCTTCAGTATGAAGGTAAAGAAAACTGCGCTGATTATTTAAGGCAACAATTACTTCTCCATCGTACGAGAAACTGAGATAATAGGATAATGGAAATAAGAATAGCATCATTATTGTGCATAATAAGCCACATAATCCCCATAATCTTGGGGTCAATTTCTAACAAATATTGTTGACATTGGGTATAGTTTTTTTTAAAATATCTCGAGAAATATAACCGCTTAAACTTTTTTATTTACAAAAATCTTTCTAAATTTATTTCTTATATTGGCTTCTCTAAAAATATTATCCAAAGAAATTTTAAAAATTATAGTAATTGATTTTATTGAAAATGTTAATATTTTCCTACAAATATTTCTGATAAATCAGGATTTCTTTGAATGCATGTTATTATGATTTAAAATATATAATGTAAAAATCACAATTACTGTAAAAATACCAATAATTTATGTATTATCTATTTATGAAAAAAATTGCTAAATTTATACAGCAATAGCGTGAGAAGGCTTAGTTGGTTAAATGATTAATTAATAATGACACATGTACACTATATTGTACCCAACACTTGATTTCTTATTCGTATATCCTAGTACGTACAAATTTATATATATATATATATATATATATATATATATATATATATATATATATATATATATATATATATATACATATATGTATATATATATATATATATATATATATATATATATATATATATATATATATATATATATATATATATATATATATATATGTATATATGTATATATATATATATATATATATATATATATATATATATATATATATATACATATATGTATATATATATATATATATATATACATATATATGTATATATATATATATATATATATATATATATATATATATATATATATATATATATATATATATATATATATTAGGGTGACCGCAAAAAATTGATGTCGGAATTTTGTTCGTCTGGACCCCACAAAACGATTCCCCTTTCCAGATATTGAGATAGCCGAAATTTGAGCTCGATTAAACGACGTTAACCCGTGCCGCTCGTCGCTCAAAGTTTGAAAAAATCCAAATTTTTGGCCAAAAAGCTGACATATGGAGCCATAACTCCAGAACGGTAAATAATAGAAAACACGCTTAATACCTCAAAAGAAAGCTAACGTTGTTCTTCAAAATTTATATTCTATACATAATTGTTGTTATTTTAAGTCAAACCGAGTTACAACAGCCTTTAGCCCCAAAAAACGTGACCTGGTACCAGTAGGAGCCAGTGTGGGAGTATACTAAGAATTTTACGGGTTTTTACATAATGTGTCTCGGAATTAACATTTTTTTTGTTAAAAAGTATTTGGAACTCAATTTTCAAACGTAAAGAGCCTTTTGTTCAAATTTAATCTTTTATTATATGGGGATTACCTGACTAGTTTACCAAAGAAAGACCCGTTTGACAAGTAGAAAGGAGGGTGAATCTAATTTCTATTTTAGGTATGGTTATTTTACTTCAGCGTACAACCGACCTTTTATTTATTCAGTTTAGTTTCTAAAGTGCCTTTGAGCTGGTTAGATCGAACAATTATCTAGTGAAGATATTTTAACGTTTTTTTTTTTTTAATTTTCCAAGTGTGTGTGTTATTGTTTTTATAACTATTATAGTATTATTTTAAAAGACATTTAAACACATTTTATTGAAATTAAAGTTTGCAATATATTTTGTTTCGTTTTCCAAGTTAACTGTTATTTACCTATTGGTCTCTGAAATGGCATCCACATCAGGTGTACAAAGCCGGACCAAGGATAAAATATTTCTTGTGGGCTATCCCATTCACCAGATCACCGGTTGTAAACTACCCTCAAATCGTCAAGTTTTGTGTGCTTTATTTTATAATTTACGTACTGTGAAATTAACTGTAAGAGAATCAGCAAAACTAGAATACGAGAAGTGTTCATTTTTTTGGGAGAAAGCTCGAATCCCGACTAAACATGAGCAAGATGCAATTACTAAGCTGGAAAAGCTTCACGCCGAGTGGAGAACTCTTCAAAAAGACCGGAAGAAAACATCGAAAACGGCCAAGAACAAATTTAAACAGTTTGTTGAAAAGTTGGATGATCTCTTTGATATTGCTCAACAAGATGCCTTGGCTCTGATGAAATCGGAAGAAGATAAGGCGTTTCTCGTGAAACAGAGGCAGAAGAGCCGCCCAGGTTCCATGACTGGAGTGGATCTCAAGTTGTCTCGAGCTGAAGAAATCAAGGTGCAAAAGGAACTTGCAAAAATGAACCGACAAATCCAAGAAGCAACTTTTGATATTGGTGAGTTTTTTTTTTATTATTAGTATTCTAAAAAATAAATAAACAAATAAGTAAATAGTTTCATTATAATTGAAAGAAAATTGTACATGAGAGCATGATTTGGCATCTTTATGATTGAGTTTATATTTTTTAAATAATACCTTTTGATAATTAGAAGTAGGTAATTTAGTACCTATGTATTATTACTATTCTGCTAAAACGACAAGTTTTTATAGTCTTTTTTTTTCTCTTTCTTTTGTTGCTTCTTAGAGACGGATGACGAAGACAAGTTCGAAGAAGGAGAAGAAGACACTGAAGAGGACAGCATCTACCAGGAACTTGAGAGCTTGGAGGAAATGAAGAAGCTGCAGAAGATCCAGGACCATCTGAGAGCAAGAGGATGAAAGTTTCATTTGCCAGGGGCGTTAAAGAGATTTTAAACATGAAATTGTCCATTTTATTAGATCGATGTAAGGTATCCGACAGAAATGCCACGAGAATTTTAATAGCTACTCTAGAAGCACTAAACCTTGACCCTCTTGAGTACAAAGTCTCGAAAACTTTATTACATGATAGAAGGCAAATGTTCAGAGAACAATTAATAGAAAAATTTTTGATAAAGTAAACATTCCTGAAAAAGAGCCCGTGGTTGTCCATTGGGACGGTAAACTTTTACCGGGTGTTTTAAAAAATGAACAATGTGAGCGAATAGCTATAGCTATTTCATATGGCGAAAAGGAACAGCTGCTGGGAGTTCCTGTAACAGCAAACAGCTCTGGAGAGGAGCAAGCCGTAGCCGTATATGAATGCCTACATGAATGGGGTGTTCTCAACACCGTCAAGGCGATGTGCTTCGACACTACAGCATCCAACACGGGAAGACTCAAAGGAGCATGCGTCATATTGGAGCAAATGTTAGGAAGAGAATTGTTATACCTAGCTTGCCGTCACCATATCTTGGAAATTCTGTTAAGAGGCGTATTCGACACAAAAATGGGATCAACCACTGGACCTCATCCAGACATTCTCAAGAGATTCCTCACTGCGTGGCCCAAGATAGACAAAGGAAAATACGACACAGGTGTCAGTGACAATCTAATACAAAACCAGCTAACTCCAGAAGTAATTGCAAATGTTACTGCTGAATTCGAGACCAAATTAACTGAGAGCCACCCCAGAGATGACTACAAGGAGCTATTGTAGTTAGTTCTCGTATTTGTTGGATCACTAGACGGCAATGTTGTGGGTTTTAGAACTCCAGGAGCCATTCATCACGCTAGGTGGATGGCAAAGGCTATTTACTGCTTAAAAATGTTCATTTTTCGTCGTCAATTTAAGATGTCTAAAGAAGAAGAAAGTTCTGTGCGTGCCATTTCTGTTTTCCTAGTTAAAATTTATTGTAAAGCTTGGTTCAATGCTCCAAAAGCTCATCTTGCACCAAAGCAAGATTTAGGTATTTTGCATAGTCTGTTAGACTATAAAGAATGTGACAACGACATTGCAGAAATAGCCCTGGCCAAATTTTCGAACCATTTGTGGTATTTGAATGCAAAGTTGGTGGGATTATCGTTTTTTGATCCCACCATTACAGACGATGAAAAGTTGTTAATGGCTAATAAATTGCTCAGTAGCACAGATGAACCATCACAGCACGCTAGGGTTGTAAATCCAAAAGTTAGGAAAGAAAACTTTAAAGAGGTAGTTGATGGAGGATTGGTAAATTTACTTACCAAAGAAACGTTTACATTCTTTGACCAATTTAATATAAAAACAGATTTCCTAAGACAACATCCAAACACCTGGCCTCAAAATAATGACTTCCAAGAAGGATTGAAAATTGTCAAAACATTAAAAGTAGTTAATGATATGGCTGAGCGTGGTGTTAAATTAATAACCGACTTTAACGACCTTCTGACAAAAGATGAAGACCAAAAGCAATATGTCCTGCAAGTTGTAAGTAAATGCCGAGCATTATATCCTGACGTTTCAAAAAACTACTTTAACAAAAGCTCTAGAACAGATTAGATAACTATGTAAAATTATCAACTCATGTAGGTACTACGTCTGTATCTTTTCTGTGTCTGTTTTGTATGTATTATATACCTAATTTTTATATTTTAAAATAAAAAATGTCATTAGACTTATCAGTATTACTTTTTTTTTATTAAATTTCTACTTTAAACTCAAAAATATACCCAAAAAAAAAGCAAAATTTATCACTTAATAACAAAATATACGAAGTATGCTCCTAGTGGTACCAGGTCACGTTTTTGGGGATAAAGGCTGTTGTAACTCGGTTTGACTTAAAATAACAACAATTATGTATAGAATATAAATTTTGAAGAACAACATTAGCTTTCTTTTGAGATATAAAGCGTGTTTCTATTACAGTAATACCCCGCTTAGCGCGACCCCCCCCGTTACGCGCGGTTTCACTATAACGCGAATTTCAAATTTCGCGCTCATGTAGTCATTAACTTCTCTATGGTCGCGGGGGGATCCCCGCTTTCTCTGAATACTCTCTTTGAAGAATTGGGAATTCCCTGTCCTTCGACTTTGTTCTATGGGGATTTCCTCGTTCGTTTCGTGTGTTCATTTGTTCCGTAATATTAGTTCGGTCGGCTGGCAGTTTTGTTTTAATATTTATTGGAGATACATACATACATAATTTAACCCTACGTTAAAAATGCCGCCTGTAAAGAAAAAAGAGCGTAAAAGCGTCACTTTGGAATTGAAGATGAAAGTGTTAAGAAGAATGGAAAATGGAGGCAAAGCAACAATTGTTGGGAGAGATTTTGGACTCTCAGAATCGACTGTGAGAACGATTTATAAAAATCGGGAAAAAATTAAAATCTCCAGCGAAGGTTCAACACCTATAAGTGCAACAAAACTTTCTCGTTCGAGATCATCTATCTTAGAAAGAATGGAGAAATTACTGTCAGTCTGGATCGAAGATTTGAATAAGAAGAACACACCACTAAGTCAAGATCTCATATGCACAAAAGCAAAATCTTTGTATGAGATGCTGAAAACAAAAGAAGGAGAAGGGAGTGCCACTCCGACTTTTGCTGCCAGCAGAGGCTGGTTCCATCGGTTCAAGCAGCGTTCTAATCTTCACAATATCCACATAACAGGCGAGGCGGCCAGCGCGGACATTCAAGCTGCAGCTGAGTTTCCAGACAAGTTTCAAGACTTCGTTAGACGAGAGAGAAAATTCCTGCTTGTCTCATCTT
>CM032446.1:182158014-182227400 GCA_019049505.1 Pachyrhynchus sulphureomaculatus
AGGTTTACCGTTTTCCAAGTGGTTGATAGGAATTTCCATGAGGATCTCAAAAAACGCGTGGCCATGACCTTGCGGGCTACATCCTTCGAACACTTTTCATGAAAATACTTGTAGAACAGACTGAAGTCGATGTTCCAGCGGATCAAGGCCGCCGGTCAGTTCCGAGTCTCCAATCAGACAAACAGCTCTTCTCTGAACAGAATCCAACAAATGCAGTGTGTGTTTGGGAGCGGAGCCCCAAACATAGGAGCAGTATTCCATAATTGGCCGAATTTGAGCTTTGTAAAGAATTAACAGTTCTTGTGGAGTGTACAGCTTTCTGGTTCGAAATAATATTCACAACTTTTGAGAACCTCTGCTTGCTATGCCTGCAACATGTTCATGCCAGGACATATTTGCTCTCAAATTAATGCCCAACAAATTGAGTGACGATGCTAGGGGGATGGAGTACCCCGATATGACTATGTCGGGTTCAGCAACGTTAACTTTTTTAGGAAAAACTGCCACCTAGGTTTCTGTAGCGTTAAATTACACTTGGTTACTGACAACCCAAGATAGAATTTCTTCCAGGTCTTTGTTAAGTTGAACGACCTCCTGCTGTCTGCGGATATTCGCCTGACTAGCCGATGTCCGAGCGTTCAAAGCGTACTGTCATCTGCAAAGCTGTAGATTGGATTCCCGGTCTTTTTCAGCAGATCGTTAATGTAAATGAGAAAGAGGGTAGGAGACAGTATGGAACCTTGGGGCACACCGGCGTTGATAGTAAAGGTGTTAGAAAGAGATCCGTCGACCGCCACTCGTAAAGAACGCTCTCTGAGGACGCATGAGAGCCATAAACAGAACTTTTCAGACATACCATAGGAGCGTAGCTTAGCCAACAGTCCATCGTGCAATCGATAAATCGACAATATTTCTTTTTCTTTTCAACTAGCATCGTTATATAATAAATTTAATTCAGTTTTGTTATCGTTGCGTTCCTCGTCAAAAATGCACATTTTTCCAAGTTTAAACTCAGCATCCCCAGCTTTCAGGCTTGTAGAAGAAGAAGCAGCAGTATCGTCTTTTCCTCTCAGTTTTTCCTTTCAAATGAAGAAACCTAATTACGGACAACATTCTACCAGTTATCTGGTTGGTGCCAAACTACTACTTTTAAAGGCTATCGAACAGGCTAATCTAATTCGTTATTACAGAGAGATTAGCTAGTAGAGAGAGTAGAGATTAGTATTTCTTTTAATACTATCTATGGGATAAATACTGAATTTTGACTAAACTCATGCGTTTGGCTTTTCAGGTCGGAAACTTTTTAATCTATCTTTATATATAGCTTTATGGGTCATGGGTTAATTCAGATTTTTGCAGACAATTAAAGTTTTACACTTGCTATAACCTTAAAAAAAATTCTGGCTTACTGTAAGTGTAGCCAAGTAGAATTTAGTGCTAAAATACATACAGTTTGCTAGAAACCAATATGTATTGACGCAGTCACGTTGCAGACATAAAACAGAAAGCTCCTTAAAATAATTTACTAAAAAAAAGCCTTATACACCAGAAGTGCTTAAGATTAAGCTTATACTGTTATTACGACTTTTAGTTTCTTTTTCAACAACTATTTTATTTTATTTCCCTCAGTTCAGAAATGAAACTCGAGAATTAATATATATCTTCGAAACACTTTTACAGATAAAATAAACAAACAAAAGAACTTGCAATTAAAATTCATCAAATCAATTAACATTAACAGTTAATGCTGAGAGCCTTTGCACATTGGTATGATTGCAACACGATTTACTGTTTACGATAAATAGACGAATTCAACACATTAAATCGTTACTGTAAACATTGAATTGTCCCGACTTTGACTTTAATAATTAGTTTAGGGTAAGCGGTAAATTTTGTCACAATCTCACTACTATGTCAAAACGTTAAGTGCCATTATTAAGTAATTTTATTAGATTACTACATTTTCAAAGTTAAATTTATAAAGTGGCTTAATAATAGTTAAATTCTATTGTAAAATTACTGCTTTTCTGTAAATACTATTAATAATTAAAAGCTTTTAAATACTTTGTATGAATGTAACAGCTAATGCTGGCTAAGAGAACGAAATTAACGAACACATACTGAACAACTCGTTTATAATTACGGAGGATCACCATTTTACAATACTGTAAATAAAACAGACAACTAATCGTTCTAAATTCTGCTCTACTTTCTGTTGTAAAATGGTGGTTAGCATTAATTACAGTTACAAGTACCACAGATTTATTATAAAAACATTTCGGTCGTGACATGCAACAAGATTACAATGATGACAAATATTTAATCTAAATCGGAAATATCGGAAAATCAGCAGTGATTTAGGTGTGCAATCAGAGCTATGTTCTTGTTATTTTATATGTTATATTCACCATCAATCAACACTAATATTGAATAGGCAATTTAAATTGAAATTAAATATAAATATATATATATATATATATATATATATATATATATATATATATAATAATAATAATTATATATAATAAAAACACAACATCACCCCGGATCACCTCTCATACAAACACTGAAAGCAAAAATGGAGTCACATCTAGCTCAATGGTCAGACACCGATCTCACAACAAGAAATCCCATCCCTCGTTTAATCCTCAAACAGAGCACGCAACCAATCCTCTACACACTAAACAAGCACATAATACCTCAGTACATAACAGACTTAAGCACAATCGAAGACATTCACACAATAATATACGCAGCAGCAATCACCACTCTAACACAAAATAATCAAAAACTCCCGCAACGACAAAGAAACACCAACAGGACAAAACCAAAATTGAAATGGCCAATAAGAATAGAAAATAAAATCAACAACATCAGAAGAGATCTAGGACATCTTACCCAGTTTATAGGCGGGAACGCGTGTAAACGTGTCACACAGGGGGTAAACAAGATCAGATCTAAGTCTCCTGCCACTGCCAGAAATCCTTGATATTTTAAAACAAAAACTATCTGTATATGCCGCAAGACTCCGTAGATACAAAGAATCAAACGAAAGGAAAGACACCTACAACCTCTTCCGAAGAAGCGAAAAACAGTTCTACCGGAAAACTATGTACAACAAACAGACAGCAGCGACTGAACCACCAAACAAACAAGAACTCACAGATTATTGGAAAAGTATCTGGTCAGAACCCAAACTACACAACAATAACACCCCCTGGATCAAAGCCAAAGAAGACAAACATAAACATGTGACAGAACACGAAAATTCCACATTAACTACACAAGAAATTACAGAAACTATCAAACACACACACACAACTGGAAATGTCCTAGAATAGACAATATACAAAACTTCTGGTACAAACAGTTTACCACCACACACGAAGCACTCACACACCAAATCAATAAAGCCATTCTACAAACACATATATTTCCCACTTTCCTTACACAAGGAATAACATACGTCAAACCCAAAAGCTCAGACACCACAAACCCATCAAACTACCGACCTATCACCTGTCCTCCAACCCTATACAAGATCATCACAGCCACAATTTCCAAGAAAATAGAACGACACCTAATAGACAACAATATTCTCACGGAAGAGCAGAAGCGGTGCAAGAAAAATAGTCGAGGATGCAAAGAGCAGCTGATCATAGATAGCGTGATTATGGGACAAACCAGAAAAGAACACAAAATCCTTCACATCTGTTACATCGGTTACATAGACTATAAAAAAGCCTTCGACTCCAGACCCCAAAGCTGGTTAATCAGAGCCCTAGAAATCTATAAAATCAACCAACACCTCAGGCAATTTCTCGCGCAAATTATGAAAACATGGAAAACTAAAATACACCTAGAAACACAAACCGAACGCATCCAAACAGAAGAGCTGTACATCAGACGGGGTATATTTCAGGGAGACTCGCTCAGCGCTCTATGGTTTTTGCCTCTGTCTCAATCCACTCTCAAATATACTAAACAGAACAGAGCATGGTTTCAATATCAGACAACAAAAAGTGAATCAACATAAAATAAACCACCTCCTATATCTGGCTGATATAAAACTCTACGCAGCCACAAAAACACAGCTGAAAGAACTTCTAAAATCACAGAAATATTCACCTTAGAGATCAATATGGAATTTGGTATAAATAAATGCAAAGTGCTCCACATCAACGAAGGCCAATGGAAGTGCCACCATGAGATAGAAACCATCAACGATGAAACACTCGATAACATGTTCGACAAAGAAGCATACAAATATCTAGGCTTCCAACAAAGCATCAAACTCAACCACACTCATATTAGAACAGAGCTCAGAACAGAATTCAAAAACAGACTGAGGAAACTTTTACAAAGAAAACTCTCACTAAAGCCATCAATACGTTCGCTATACCTATACTCACATATTCATTTGGTATCATCAAATGGTCACAAACAGATATAGAAAACATTCACATCCTTATACGTTCTCAATTCACCAAATACAGGAAATTACACCCCAACGCATGCAAAGAAAGATTTGCCATCGAGAGGAAGGCAGGAGGAAGAGGAATCATAGACATCAGATCACTACACACAAAACAAATATAAGTACTTAAGAAATTCTTTCACAGCAAGCAAACCAGCCTTCACACAGCGATAGTGAAAGCAGACAAAAACTACACATCTCTCGACTTATCCCGGACAGACTACTCAGACAGTCACGCCCAATTACAACAGGAAAAGATGAAAACGTGGTCAGAGAAAACACTCCACGGAAAACACAGACACGACATAGAACAAGACCACGTAAATAAAAAACAGTCACACACCTGGTTACAGGATGGGCAGCTATTCCCTGAAACAGAAGGCTTCTTACTTGCCATCCAGGATAAAGTCATATTAACCAGAAACTACCAAAAGCATATCACCAAAGACCCGACTATTGCAGAGGACAGATGCAGGAAATGCCACCAGCAGATAGAAACGATCGAACACATAACGAGCGGATGTAAAATATTGGCCGGAACAGAGTACACAGCCAGACATGACTCAGCTGCCAAAGTAGTTCACCAAGCACTGGCCACAACATACAAACTCATAGAAAACACAGATCCCTACTACAAATACACACCAACATCCATACTTGAAAATGAAGATTACAAGCTCTACTGGGACATCAGTATCCATACAGATAAAACAATCTCCGCCAATAGACCCGATATTACTTTTCAGTGCAAAAAAGGAAAGGTCACCTATCTAATTGACATAGCTGTGCCCAACGACACAAACATCCAAATGAAATACACAGAAAAAATTTCCAAATACACATACCTTGCAACGGAAATAAAAAGGCTATGGAGACAAGAAAAAGTCATCATTGTCCCCCTCATTATATCAGCCACAGGCCTTACACCAATAACATTCACACCACATTTAGTGCAATTAGGACTCAACACAGACATACACAGAAACATTCAGAAATCAGTGATTTTGAAAAATGTAACATTGTCAGGTCATTCCTTAATACGGAATGGTAATAGCGTTTGTGCTGACTTGGTTTTGGCCCGTCAGCCAAACATGGAACCACATTGATCAAATGTGAGAAAGAACTTTTTGTAATAATAATAATGTCTTTGTGGTAACTTACAAGGTAATATTACAAAAGGCGAAATTGAAGCCAGGCTTCCTCATTTAACCTATACAGTTGATTTAATAATAATAACTAAATTTATATATATGAACTAAAAACTAATACATAAGTATAACTGTGACACAAATGTTATTTGAGACATGGTAAAAACACAATAATACTACATTTCGACGCTACAGTGACATAAGAGACCGGATCAAAACAGAAGTCAAATCATGCACGGGACGGCAATGTTATCAACATGTTGCATGCCCTATGTTTAAACGCGGTGGGTTCTAATTGTCTTAAGTCTGCAGGCAATTTATTGTAAGACATTGATATCTGATAGCTAAATGATCGTTCAAATAAAGCTGTTCTATGATAAGGAGGAGTGATGGTAAATTTATGCCTCAAATCTAAGGCATGAGCTTCATATCTAAATTTAATTTTCTGATACAAATAATTGGGAATTTTTTGGAAAATTATTTTATTAAATAGAACTAAACTATGTAAATGCCTTCTTTCGCTCAGAATTAGTCACCCAATCTCTTTCATTCCAGCACTCAGTCCCCTCTCATACTTTCTTATGCCCCCATTTAGACGCACACAACAGTTCTGCATACGCTGTATACGTCTGACATCCCGTTCCACAAGACAGGGTCCATACACAGGGTCGCAGAAAGCAAAGTACGACAGCACCAATGATTCACACAAGGATTTTTTCAGAGCGGCATTCAAAATGTGTCGTTGGTTAAAAATAAGTTTTAAATTTGCAAATATATATATATATATATATATATATATATATATATATATATATATATATATTGAAAATTTTAATTTTATTGGTTATTTTGTTACATATAAAACTCAAATTGCCCATTTTTAAAGTATTTGTTGGTATGTTTTCTATTTGCGTTTGTTAAGGCATCACTTCCAACCGGTAAATGGATTTTTACGAATTTTGGCATTTCATCTGCATCCCCTACACATTTATACGATATGGTATGGTTTAGTATGGTTTAGTGAGGCTTACATATTGGCAAAATAATAAAAAAGATACTTTTTTCCAACATCATTTAATGTCTCAGTTTGACGGGTTTAACATGGAAACCAAATAATATGATCAATAGAGGATACTCTCAACCCGTTGTTTTACAGTGTTGTTCTTCACTTTACGTCTACTACAAACCCTGAAGACAGCCCAATCTACTACCCAGAAACATCTTCGTGATATATATATATTTATATATATATATATATATATATATATATATATATATATATATATATATATATGGTTCAATGTAAAACCACTGATAACAAGCAAAGTTTATATTCCAGCAGTCTACCCACTGTTCTCTTATTTGTCAATCCATCTCGAGATGCGCTTCGCCGTATTACGGTTCATCAGTTAAATTAGGATCAACAAACGAGAGAACAAAACCTTAAGTACTTATTCCCGTACTAGCATAACATCGTGATAAAATACAATAAATTGTATTCTAGAACGTATACCTGCCTTCAATCAGAGGCCTTCTAAAAGGATGGGTCGGCAAATTGCCAACATTCACCCTAGGTAGCGCGATTCGAAAAGGGAACCGCTCCATGCATATGTGGTTCAATGAAAAAAACCACTAAAAGCGAACAAAGTTGATATTTTAGCAGTGTACCAACTATTCTCTCATTCGTCAATTGATCTCGAGATGCGTTTCGCCTTATCATGGCTCATCAGTGTAGCTAGACAAACGAGAGAATAAAACTTCGTAACATCGTTGTAAGAAACAATAAAGAGCAACGCTTATTTTGGCCGGCCACTGTATTTATCTTTACTTGAAGCATGAGCAATAGTAAAGAGAAGAAATTAAATATAAGGACTCAGCTGTATTCGTTGTTTGAAGCATGTGCTCCCCGTTTGGAACTTGCGGAGTATTCAAACAAAATAAGAGAAACTTCCTTTATTTAGGAACTTTTAAGAGAGGTTATTTGAAATTCGTTATTCTTATCGCTATTATGGTATGACTGATTTTTTTTTCTACTTAGGTATACAACAGACATCAGCGGATCGTGCGGTGAATGAATAGAAAAAAAAAAAAAATATATAGAAGATGAATACCAACTTAATCTTTCTTTTAGTTTATTTTATTGCAATTTTGCCGTAGTGTGACACTGTAATTCCTTCACCTTAATACTGCGCATGCTTGAGATAACGACAAGGACAAATGCATGCGAAAAATAAGCGTTGCAAGATCTCTCCAATAAACTATACCTAAAGCATGAAAAGCATACCTGCCCTCAATCGGAAGCAGTCTACGGCCACGGGCCGACAAACCTACAATATTTTAGGACCTCGTCAAAACTAAATATGTGATTATTATTCTTCTCTCGCCTTTGCCTGTGGATGATGCCGTTTTAAATGATGTCACAGACAAAAGGAACGTACAGTCTAATGCCGCTTCCGAACGGCCAAAATGAGAGGGGTTTACTAGGCATGTTACTACTGGTGATTTGTCTTTGTCTTCTCGAGATGTTATTATTTACCAACTATGTATTAATTTCAGCTTTAATATTCTTTTAGAGACAAAGTTAGCCATTTAAAGTTTACGAATAATATTCACCATGTGCCATTTTAACAGTTCTTTGTAGGTACTGTCTTTAGTTCCCATTAGAGATTCGAAATTGAAATTAATACTGCGAATTGCAGTCATAAAGGGGTGTCAATTGTGTAAAATCAGCCATTTGATTATAGCTCTCATCAGAAGTATTAAAACTGACAATTTAGTAAATTATAACAAATTGTAATTTTCACAAGAGTAATAAAATTTATGTCAATAAACGCCAACCTTAATTATTACTCTAAATAAATTATTGGTGTACATTGTATGTCACCATATATAGTTATAATTACTGTTGTTCTCACGGTGTGCCTGAAACAGGTTTTAATGACTTCGGGGACAACTCCAAATTTTCCGACGGTAATGGATTACTGTAGTAATACAGAGCATATATGAAGAATTTTATAAATTTTTGCCGAGCCGTTTGAAAAAACTGCATTTAAAAATTAGCAATGGAAAATTTCAAAATAAACATAATCTTTCTACATTAATAATGCTGATTGAATTTATTTAAAAGATATTTACATCATATTTATGTGATATCATTAAACTGTCTATAATAGTATACGTGAAAACCATTAATTTGAGACGTGGTGCTCTGGAACCTAAATATGGTAATTTTAAAATTTTTTAAAATTTCGGGTCAAAAATCGTGAAAACATATTTTATATTTTTTCATTCCATATTTTTTAAAATTTTCATAACTTTATTTCTAGATCATCTGGAAATTTCTTTACAAAATGATATTGAAGGGTTTAACTTCTAGTTTCATAATCTAATATGAACATGTTTTCTCATCGAGGTGTCATTTTGCTAATTACGTCAAAATAATAATATGATTTATCTTTAGTACTTTTCATGGCTTCCCTCTTTTTTAAAATGAAGAAATAGCTACTTCAAATAGTTTTTGTCAACAAATTTTTCTTTCTTAATGTTTTCTAATAAATCCCATACCAAATATTTGATTTTTGACCTGGAATTTTAAAAAATCTTAAAATTACCATAATTTTGGTTCCAGAGCACCAACAAACTTCTACCACGACTCAAATTAATAATTTTCACGTATACTAATACAGACAGTTGCAATAATCTATAATATACATAAAATGCAATGTCTCTCTATCTGTCTGTCTGTAGGTTAGTGCGCTTATCACTCGAGAACCACTTATCTGATTTATATGTTCTCTGGCCAGGTTATAGGCTATATTTTATTACGTTAGGTAACATAAGGAATAAGCAGTGGCGATAATAGTAAATCAAGTCGGAAAAAAGTTTGCCGCTAGCGCGTTCCACTGCAATCCACTACCATTAAATATGAAACAATATCATGTAGCAAAAAATATAATATCTATAAAATGCAACATCTCTCCGTCTGTCTGACCGTTAGTGCGCTTACGACTTAAGAACCACTTATCCGATTTACATGTTTTTTTTTTTTTTTAATTCATACATTTGTTCTCTGGCCAAGTTATCTATAATCTTCTATAATATGTATGAAATGCAAAGTCTCTCTGCCTGTCTGTCTGTCCGTTAGTGTGCTTATCACTCAAGAACCACTTATCTGATTTATGTTTTTCTAATTTATACATTTGTTCTCAGTCCAGGTTATCTATAATCTTCTATTATATATATATATATATATATATATATATATATATATATATATATATATATATATATATATATATATATATATATATATATATATATATATATATAAATATATTTATATATATATATATATATATATATATATATATATATATATATATATATATATATATATATATAATGCAACGTCTCTCTCTGTTTGTCTGTCTGTCTGTCTGTTAGTGAGCTTATCACTGGAGAACCACTTATCCGATTTACGTGCTTTTTTTTAAACATATATATGTTCCCTGGCCAGGTTATAGGATATATTTTATTACGCTAGGTAATATAGGATATATTTTATTACGTTAGGTAACATAATAATCAGTGACGATAATAGTAAATAGTCGGAAAAAAGTTAGCCGTTAGGGCACTCTCTTGCAATATGTTGCCTAAGCCCTTAAATATGGAGCAATATAATGTAACAAAGAATATAATATATATAAAATGCAACATCTCTCTGTCTGTCCGTCTGTCCGTTAGTGCGCTTATCATTCGAGAACCACTTATCCAATTTACGTGTTTTTTTTTTTAATCTTAACTTAAGATTTATCAAAAAAAACGCAACGTCTCTTTGCCTGTCTGTCCGTTAGTGTGCTTAATACTCAAGAACCACTTATCCGATTTACGTATTTTTTTTATAAAATACATATGTTCTATATTACGTTAGGTAACATAAGGAATAAGCAGTGACGATAATAGTAAACAAAGTCCACACGAGCGGAGCCGCGGTCACGGCTAGTATCACATAAATATGATGTAAATATCTTTTAAATAAATTCAATGAGTATTATTAATGCATAATGTTTATTTCGAAATTTTTTATTTTTAATTTGTAAATGCACTTTTTTCAAAACGGCCCGGCAAAAAATTTTAAAATTGTTAACACATGCTTTGTATTACTACTCTAATCCATTACCATCGGAAAAGTTGGAGTGGTCGCCGAAGTTATTAAAACCTATTTCAGGCACACCGTGTTCGCATCATGAGTTTGTGATAATCTAAACAACACAACCTAAAAATATTTACATGTATAAAAGATGTGAAGTTTAGTAAATACGTTTTACACTAAAAAACTCTTATTTAAAGATGTGATGACCGCAAAATGTTGATGAAGATCATCTGTACTACGTGCTTTATGAATTGCATCCCGAGAGAAATGCAGCAAATATTATGCAAATGCCAAATATGATTTAAAAGTTTCGTAATGGAAACTTTTCATTGGAAAATGAAAGTGGTTGTGGGTGCGTATCTAATTGGGATTAAAGACCTTACCAGCTCTTATGGTCCAAAATTCTAAATCAACCCATCGAAAATTGGCTACAATATTAAGTTGTTCTCAAAAAAGCTTTTGCAACCAATTACGATCCTTTAATAAGTTTCAAGAATTTGAAAAGTGGGTTTCACACGAATTATGCTGGACCAACCGTGATCGGAGAGTTGCCATTTCCAAGTCTCACTTGTTACGTTAAAATCGTTTACCATTTTTGGAACAAATTATGGAGATGAAAAATGGGGGTTCTCGAGATGAATTACGCACAAGAAAATGTGACGTATAATTCATTTGAAATAGCTACCAACCAATCAAATGATCGCCAGCGAGGTTTATTGTAAACAACTAGAGATACTTTATCAAGGAAGTCCTTAACATGACAATGACAATAACTAGTTGCATACTATAAGAATCACTGTAAAATCAGGCCCTCCGTACTTCTCTGACCTAGCTCCTAAAAACTACCATTTTTCCCGTTCCTTACAGAATATTCTTGCTCGGAAAAGATTTGATAATGACGAGCCATTAAAAATTGGTAACTCCAACTTTCTTCAGACAAAACCTACAGGAATTTAAAACGTACCGAGATGATGTGCCGAAGTAGTCGAAAATAATGGTAATTGTAATGTAATGTAAAACGAACACAAGGAGCTTCGGAGATCTTTCTGCTTAATTTAAAGATATTGAAAAAATAAAACAATTTGCAGATATCCCGACTTAAAGAACCCGAATAAGAATGTATAACACAATATATATGAGGCAACCTCTCTAACACGCTCTTCTACCCCTTTAACCCTCTGAACTATAAATAATCATGCTTCAAATGTGTTCATAATTCCAAGCAAAAACCAATAAAATTTCTCAGAATGATATTAAAAATATACGAAATTTAATGACCTCCTCGTGGTTCACCATCTTTCGCTAAAGCAATATAATTCAAAAACTATAGGTGCTATATTACCTTCAAATTTTAAATCGATATCTCATTTCATTTAAAAGTTATAATATCAATAAGCAGAGAGACAGACTAACGGACCAACAGAGATGGCAGACTAGATTTTTCTAGATATAGACACCCCGAAAGGTGAAGAGATGCAAAAATTCCGGTGGGTGATTTTCTCACTATCACAATACTTCTTTTTTAGCAAGGGAGGTAGACATGACAATAATTATTACTAGACCCTAATTTCATTAGAATTGATTTGCTATATTTCTCATTCCCTGTATTTTTTACACAGTTTGGCTGCCGAGATGTTTTTCGGTCTTCTAATTACATAGGAAAAATACTATTTAAACAAAACTGACCGAAATTCTAATAAAAACTCTAATTTATTTACATTCTTTTTCAGAGATTGTACAATATTGTAAATAAATTACCAGAACTTTTTTTAAATATCAACCATTTTTTAACGTCTTTATTAGGTCTTCTCCCGCAAAAAAAATTAAAATGGTAAATTAAAGGAATTGGTAGTGAACAAGGAAATCCTATAAAAGTTAAGATTTTATGAAGCCGTTATCTTAAAATACAATTTTTGTTATCTTCAGCATCTTAATTCACTTATCTCTTTCAAAAATGACAAATACATTCACGTTTTCTACGAGTTTTTTTATCGAATTCTTTATCTTTTAGATTCTTTTTTTCCTTTTATTCTTTGAGTAACTGACAAAGGATGTTGTCAATTTTATCCCTAACTTACTGCGTTTTAATGCTGCCTGGGAGAGTTTTATAGGGTTAGTAAGAGAGACGAGACTATTCTCAAATAATAGAATCCTTTTAGGCTTCTGAACTAAAAGGAAATTCTTAAATTGTGCAGACCAGTAGAAAATAGGTTTTTAGTAAATTGTGTTATTGCTCTATTTAAATAGGTATTCATTTTTGCACTAGTGCGATTTTCTTTTCATGAGTTCTTTGTCGTGATGTAGCCTTTTGACTTTTAATTTGCATGGACACAAAACTAAGCAATGTATAATAATATGGCTGATTGGAGATACGACGTTTTTCGATTCTTTTGCGCCCCCTTTTTAAAATAACTTCCTTAAAAATTTCTATTTTTTAAGTATTGCGTTTTTACAAATGATTGATAATTTACAACGACGCCTTTATTTGGAACTATATATATATATATATATATATATATATATATATATATATATATATATATATATATATATATATATATATATATATATATATTTATATCTGTACATATATATATATATATATATATATATATATATATATATATATATATATATATATATATTTATATCTGTACATATATATATATATATATATATATAAATAATTTCAGCCTTTGCCTCCCTCTGGTCAACAATCAAACTTGCTGACATATACCTTCATAGGGTATTTTATTAGATATTAAAATGCATATTACAAAAATTTTAACTTCAGGTTATCAGCAATAAATAGAATTGTTACAAAGAACACTTTGACACACCCCAATTTTTTCGAAATAGCATTGTAGCATATCCAGTTTTCTCAAAAGAAATTTGAGCTTTTTACTATAGCTTTATTACCTGCAATTTTTTCATTAAAAAGTACAGTCCTCTTTTCTTCTCCCTCTCCTTCTTTCTGAAATCTAGGTTATATTACGCTGCAGAAATATATAACCTAAATTTCACTTTTTCTTGAATAATTTTTTTATTAATTGCAATAATACATCTTAATGTAATACGCTTTGTTTCTACTGCTGGCATTTTTATTACATTTTTTTTTTTTGGTTTTTTGGTTAATTTGTTAAATAACCATTGAAGATCGTCTTCGTTCTCGGCTATCGGCATGGCGTCGTCATATTTTTATTACTTGATCTCACATTATATAATCCCTCGATTTACGAACTTGTTTAATTATTTTATCCATTGTTACATTGAAAAGTAGGGTACCCAAACAGTCACTTTTTTACCTATGTTGTCGTTTCTAGAGTAAATATTTTCTATGGTTTTGAGGATGACGATGTGTGGTACGTGTTTATATAGATAGAGATACACTACATCTTCTAGTTATTCGATCGAAGGTTTTTTAAGTAAATAAAACAAGAACTCTGAACTATTATATTCTATCGATTTTTCTGATATTTGCCTTATGATGAAAACGGCATTCGTGAAGAATCCTTCTGTTCTAAACCCCTATTGCTCTTCTGTCAGTGACTCTTGCTTAATGATTTTGTTTGTCAGTATCTTTGTTGTTAGTTTTTTTCTTTATAACTTGCTGGTATCATTTTATCTCCTTTTTTAAATAGCAAAATTGTAGTACTAGTTTTCCATTCATCTGTTGCTATTTTGGGTAAATTTCTGTTGATATTTCTGTTTTTTTAGTTACAAGTTTTATCAAATCTTTGCCAATATTTCTTTTCCTTATTATTACGTTAATTCTGTTTTTTGACTTCTTGTTATACGCTTGTTCTATTCTTTTTAATCACATCGTAGCATTTTGGGCTCTTAAAATTCTCGTTTGGCCGTCGGATAATTAGATAAGCTTAATTTTTCTTTTTGTATTAATATTTGCTTTCTTTACGTAAAACGATTTGGTGTCAAGAAACAACATAGTCTAGTCAATGCGGCGTACTCTGCACCCTTTTGGACGAGGTTAAACTCGCTCATCGCCGCCATGACCAATCGATAAGAAACGTGATTATTCTCCATGGCAACGCTCGACTCCACTCTGCAACTCTCATTCGCGAAAACTTGGAGAAAATGAGTTGGACAACACTTGATCCCCCTCCCTATAGCCCTGATCTATCGCCCTGCGATTTTCATCTCTTTGGGCCCCTCAAAAAAGCGCTGGGAGGCCAACGATTTATTGACAACGCGGTGGAGGGCTTCGTGCGCAATTGGTTACTGACACAGCCCCCTTCCTTTTACGACACGGTATCAAAAAGCTTCGCTCCTGCCGTGAAAAGTGCATTTTCAAAGCAGGAGATTATGTTGAAAAATCATATGTACTTGATTTATTTGTTATAGTAAATAAAAAAAAATTAAAAATAAATCTTGTTTATATTTGATCCACCATAGTATATGAAACCTCAAGAGAAATTAAACTAAAATTGCTTTCGTACAACTCAGGTTTTTCATTTTTACAGTTTTATAAATGTCTTCTCTCTTTTAAAAATCTTATAAAAATATTAATTCCTAATTTTAACCAGGTAAAAAGTCTTGAAAAAGTAGACTGACGAATCGAAAGTAAATAATCTGGTTGATATATGAGGCTATCAATGCGATAATGTGCTAACACACTTACAACTTGCTTTTATTTTATTTATTTCCTCAATAAAAGAACTTTCGACAAACCAGTCAATAAGGTAAATCTAACCCTAAGCACTCTCTCCTTGTTTACATTTATAACGTCACTGTGCTAAAAAGTTATCCTTTAAAGTGGACGTTTAGATAGATAGATTTATATGGTTTACAGGTTGTACAACTGCCTCATTTTAAAGAAAATACTTTATTTCTATAAATTTACAGTAAAAGTTGTTTGTAATTTCACTGTTTATGATAAAAAGTGCTTTCTTACTAAAGTATAAATATTTTTTCTTGTCAAGAAATTGAATATCATACATTATATTTTAATTTCTTTTCAGCAGAATTTCATCAGATACAAATGTAAAAGTTTATTGTTGCTTTGTAATTAGACGTCTATTTTGGGTTAGATTTTGCATTCAGTTGAATTTTTTGAAAATTTTTATTAGGCTGGTATTTGTGTCAACATTCCACATTCGAGTATATCAAAAGCACTTATTGTCCATTCGGAGTGTTTATATCCTTGAGTATAATCTCTGAGAAATTCAGTTTGAATTGCTACAAGGACTAGTTTTAAACTGTTCGCTTGTTCGAACCTAAAAATGTGATAGTAATTAAAGGATTTTTATTATTTATTGTAGTATAAGAATTTGTAAACATTACATTATACTTTTAGTCTTCAGAGAGTCAAGCAGTCTCTTTAGATTGTTGTCCTTCCCTACTTTAAGAATGTCACAGATCGTATTTCGATAATTCTACGGAAACATCAAATAATAACATGATTCTCTACGTGCCCTAACTCTCTTAATATCTCAGATCTGTCAAAGATAAGATTTCACTTGAAAATCTAGGACTCGACAGTATCCTATGCAGTTGTAAAATCTATATTGGCGAAACGAGCAGAAAAATATTTACTAGAATAAGAAATACCAAAAGCCAATACGTCTTTGTAAAATTTAGCACTTGCAAAACACCAGAATGAAACAAGACACCAGATTCTGTTTAACTAATCACAAATTCTTGCGACAAATTCTTTTTGTCCTAGAAAATTTCAGAAGTCCATCGAAATATCTAAACATTCCAACAATATTAATCGTGATACTGGACTTTAGCTCTTACCAATCTGGGAACAGATCATCCATAAAGCTACACCCTCCACCCTTGTCCACTAATATAAAAGGCACGTGCAAGCGGAATTAAATCAGTTTCATGCTACATTCCGAGGGAATCAGTCCTCGGAATAAGCTCTGAAAAAACTAGCAAGTTGATCGACGAAACGTCAGCATCGCTTTTTCAATCGACACAAAAGAACTTCACTTTCACATTGTCTCATATGTTAGTGTTCCGTACGAAACAATTATAAGATCACTTGGGTGTCTGTGTGTCTGTCCGTCTGCCACATCCGATTTTCTCAGAAACTATTTGACGTAGAAAGTTGAAATTTGGTACTAATATAGAAATCGATGACCTCATCCGAGCCGTGTAGTTTTGAAAGTTAAATTTTGACTTAAGGGATTAGTTTTGGGGGGTGAAATCGGAAGAGAAAATTTTTTTTTTTTACTAGGTCATCGAGTGGGGTGTCAAATAAAAGCTTGCAATATCTAATATCTTACATGCGCACATTTTTTTTTGTATTATTTTGAAAAAATCGCGAAAAATCGCTAATCGCTCTATCTCGAAATTTTGAAAAAATTCTAGAATATTCTCCACGGGGTGTAGATTGAACGAAAATTAGCACGAGTGCATTACCTTTAATAATTTATCTGATATATAAAAAAAATCAAGGTCATCAGTTTTCAGTAAAGATCGTAAACAAACTTTGTTGAAAACTCATTTGGAGTGTGTGTTTTGTGAAGTCACTGATCATTTTATACCTCCGTAACAAAAATTGTTATTTTAATACGGAACACTAATTGCGCAAGTTCAACTTGCACTTGACCGGTTATTTTTTTTGTTATGGGTTATAATAAAAATATATATTTTATAACTTTTCGATATTGGAAATGTTTTGCAAATGTATAATAAATATATGTTTGACATGCTCAGTGTTTATATTGATTTTTGCCGAATTATTAATTTAATAAATGATGTTTCGTAGAATATAAAGATTTAAGTTAATTTGGCGGAAATTTAAATTTTACACAATTTTCTATCTTATGCCTCTGGTTATTTGTTCGAGGTATATTTTTTACATCACATGACCTCCATTTACTGAAACTTCATCAAAGTATATTTTACAAATTAAGTCTAAATATAACATAGAATTAATCTAGCTAGTGCAGCATTTTTCTCACAAACAAGAATTTAGTTTAAAAAAGTCTTTTAAAAATTTCATCTCGCATATTGTTGCCTACATATTCCGTTCCGAAAATACGACTCATTTTAATGACATGATCTTATAAATGATAACAGATCCAAGTGGAGAAAACTTTAGAGGACCAAATGCCTAGTAAAACCAAATTAAACCATAAAATAATTAAATTAAATTCCTTTGATGTTTAAGGAGATTCGTAAAAAGAAAACACAAGAATTATAATTTAATTTTTTTACGCCCTAGTTTTCAAAAATATTTTAAAAGAATTAATGTATTCTATAGCCATATTTATAGAATCTTTAAGAAAAAATTAGTACTTTTCAGTGCGATGTCAAGATCAAGTAAAAATTAATTACAGAGCTTAATTTTTTGATGCACTTTTTAAACCTCTATCCAGTTAGATTAAAAGGGACGGATGTCACTCATCTATCGTGTTTGATGGTTAACTCATTTTAAACAAACGTAATACATACATACAACCTAACGAACTTTTAAAACTCCAAATCGGTATTTAAAAATTTGGACTCAATTAGATTTAGTATACATCATAATAAAAAGCTATTAATAACGCCTTAAATATCCTATAAAAGTATCTATAGAACGTACTAATTATTTTCCGCTAGTAATGACAAGGACTAGAAAAAATTAAAAGGGAAGGGTATTATTACGATTATAAATTACGAAAATAAAAAATATTTTATATTTTATTTAGCAACTAACATACATCATTCATCCATTTTTATCTCATACAGTTTTCAATGTTACAATACCGAGATCATTAAAATTAGGTGCAATATATATTAGACTTAAAAATGATTAATAGCTTCTCTACTAAAAATGCTTACCATTTGAGACCTAAAACCCTCATGACAACTCTACAATTTTTCTTATTTCCATCTTTGCTCAATACAACATTTAATGGCACCAGAATCTTGATGTCATCAGGCTTCAATAATATAATTTCTTTTTGTAATTTAGTCAGTCTTGTAGTCATATAGTCTACTAGTTTTATTTTTGCGGAGAAAGTTAAAAGTTTTTCCAATTGTTCAGGCTTGTCTCTGTGTATGATATCAGTAATCTTGCACACAGCCCTTTTAACAGGAAATAAATAAATTTTAAATGTTTATGCCATTATCATCAACCTTAAATACCTACTATTGATTTAAAAAACGTTGGGATATCAAGATATAGCCGGCTAATTATTTATAGCTATTAAAGTATTCTCCTGATGTAAATTAATCACCAACAACATTCTTTCAGTATTAGGTAATTTTTTCTAAAATCTTCAATTTAGTCGAACTTCACTGTGATATTTGCTCGAGACAGTAGCAAGGAGGCAAAAAATCCGCAGGAGCAATGTTGAGAATCATGCTAGAACGCCTGATTTAAACGATACCCACTTAATACTATCTAGCTCAATTGGAGATTTTAATTGCCCAATAATCTATTTTTGCACAAAACTATTACGTTTTATGAAAAATGCTATGGCATTATAATTTAAAGACGTCAGAATCATAAATCTATCCAAAAGCCATCGCCAAGCACCATAAAACTAAACGTTACGCATAAGTTACTACCTGACAAATTAAAAAAATACTTATCATTAGCAGTATCTGCTAATTTAGAGTAAAACAGGATGTGTAGATAAGGATTAGCAGATGAATTAAAAATTAATCGGGATGACTTGCTCGTTGGTCATATTCAAGGTTAATTGTCAATATAAAGAATATCCATTATATATATATATATATATATATATATATATATATATATATATATATATATATATATATAATTATTCCTAAGATTCTCAATCATAAGCATAATTGTATAGGTAATAGTAATAGTTTAATGCGTAACTCTCAATCTGACCTACGAGCAACCTTCATTTTATCGATTAATTTTAAGTTTAATTAAAAATTGTCACTTATCCAATTAATCATAAAGAAATATTGGAACATAAAAAAAACATACTTGGTACTTCCATAAATAAATGCACCTTCTGAAAACTCAGGATCCCAGGAACTTTTTAAAAGTTTAAACTTAAATTTGTTTTTAATCCATTTGATAATCTGTGGCACATAAATTAAATCTGGAGTTTTCGGTAGTCTTCTGTTAGTTGTATGCAGGAATCTTTTTTGAATTCTGTAAGGATTGGAATAACATGATATGGTATTCTTAGGAACCAGTGGAGTAAAATATTTGAGTCCATTTTTAGTTAGTGTTGGTAAAATATGTTTACAATAAGTTGAGCAAGTTTTCGCCAAGGTTTGTGTTAGCATAACTTTTATAGAATAATTTTGAATTATAGTTTAGTAGATTAAAAACACTGAGAATTTAGAAAATGAACATAATGAAAAATTTACTAAAGATTTTAATATTTGACAGACATGTTTTAATGACGTTGACTTTTTTAATATTCACACAAAAAATTAGGTGTTTTTGCTTTTACCCTAGCTTTTTTTTATAAAAGACAAAAACTAAACAAAAAGGACAAGGCACTACTTTATTGAGATAATGTAGGTACTATCCATGAGAAAAACCTCATTTTTCGTAATATTTTTCCAATTTTTAAACACTTATTATTTATTACAGGGTAAAGAAAAGAAATATGCTTCGGCAAATTAATTTTTTTATGCAATATGAATGATTTGTACTATTTTAAAACATAATCTTGAAAATTCAGTATAAAGTGTTCCAATTAGCAATTGGCTCCATCGCAGAACTGCCCAAGCATTATCTGAAATAAATAACCAGCCAAGTGCAAATCGGATTTGCGCCATTAGTGTTCTATACGTTGACTAGTTTTAAAATAAAGAATTTTGCTACGGAGGTATAAAATGATCAGTGACTTCACAAAACACACCCCAAGTGAGTTTTCAACAAAGTTTGTTTCCGATTTTTGTTGAAAACTGATGACCTTGAAATTTTTGCTTTTTATATACCAGATAAATTATTAAAGATAATACACTAGTGATACTTTTTGTTCAATATACACTCTGTGGAGAATATTCCAGATTTTTTGATCAGTACTTTTCGCGATAAGAGGTGACAATAATTTTTGGCAATTTTTTAAAAATAATACAAAGAAAAGTGTGTGCAGTATTACATTATTTATATTTTTGAACTCATGTTTTCATAAGCTTCCATTTGACACACCACTCGATGACCTGGTAATTTTTTTTTTCAGTTCCGGTTTCACCCCCCAAAACTAACTCTTTAAGTCAAAACTACACGGCTCTGATTGGTGCCAAATTTAAATTTTCTGTGTCAAATAGTTTCGGAGAAAATCTGGTGTGACAGACGGACATACAGACAGGCGGACAGACAGACAGATGGACAGAGAGACGGTCAGACACCGAAGTGATCTTATAACTGTTTAGGACGAAACACTAAAAATGTGGATGAAAAGGAATTTTTTAAAATATTTAGATCTAAAATTAATATCATGCTGAGGAAAATAAACTAATATACACCATTTCGATTCTTCGTTGTGAAAGTGACAAAAAAAGCTAATAGTTTTTTGAAGTTAAATATGCATAAAATTATTACTACATTTTGTTACAAATTATTAGTAAATTAATATTACTGAAACAACCAAAAAAATAAATTAGATGAAATTATTCAAAATTGATATTTTTATATTAGGTAAAGCGATTTTTATTTATTGTAAATATAAATTTTAAAATTTTATTATGGCGTGTACTGTGACTAAGTTAACGAAATTTTGCCAGTAAAAATGCTGACGTTTTGCTACAGCTTATCATACCCTTTATGGTGGATAGACTGGCGCACAATGTGGTCATGCGAGTGGTGCTGTTTCAAAAATACCTACAGGTCTCAGGATTTCGAAGAGATCTTCGGAGACCGATTTTAAAAAAACTAACCTAGCGTAACCTATTGTAGCATAACATGAAGTAAAATAATGAAAAATTAGGAAATGAAAAGTAATAGTCTCTAAATCTAAAAGCCTTAAATATAACCCAACATAACCTAATCCAACCTAATACGACTTAACCAAATCGGATCTAACCTAACCTAACCTAATCTGAACTAGCCTATTCTAGCATAACATTCTAGCATAAATTCAAATTTTGTATTCTCGTTATGTTTACCATTTAGAAAAATATATTTATTAGGTTTAGGTTTATATTTAGAAAACCTGAAATAAAAGAACGAGAGAAGAACGGCCAAAATTGCGACATATAACCAAATATAAATGAAGAAGGTATACAGCGGGGCACTCCATTCCCCTAGCATCGTCACTCAATTTGTTGGGCGTTAATTTGGGAGCAAATATGTCCTGGCATGAACATGTTGCAGGCATAGCAAGGAGAGCTTCTCAAAAGTTGGGAATATTATTTCGAACCAGAAAGCTTTACACTCCACAACAACTGTTAATTCTTTACAAAGCTCAAATTCGACCAACTATGGAATACTGCTCCCATGTTTGGGGCTCGGCTCTCAAACATACACTGCATTTGTTGGATTCTGTTCAGAGAAGGGCTGTTCGTCTGATTGGAGACCCAGAACTGACCGGCGGCCTTGATTCGCTGGAACATCGAAGAACGGTTGAGGACTGGAGTCTATTCTACAAGTATTTTCATGGAGAATGTACGAAGGATGTAGCCCACTTAATTCCTCCCAGAGCGGTGCATGTTAGAAGTACACGTCGCGCTGATACTTCACATCCGTATGAGGTTCAGCTTGTTACTCCTCGTACAACGTTTTTCAAGCAGTCTTTTATATGGAGAACATCATCTTTTTGGAATGGCTTACCCAGGACTGTGTTTACCACCGAGTACAATTTACAGCGATTCAAGAACAACATGAATCACTTTTTCCGCACACGTGTCGCTCTTGTAGCGCTTTAGGGACTTCCCTGCAGCACGTGTGCTAGACCCATAAAAAAAGAAAAAAAAAACAAGAATTTTATAAATTACTCTTAAAAGTTTTTAAAGAATTTTTGTACTCTATTTAGTCTCAAATAAATTAAGTACCTATAAAATTATCATTAGACTACAAAATAACAAATGTTTTTGTAAAATTAGTTTATATGAAGAGAACTTTCTATTGCGTTATAATTTCAGAAACTAGGAATGATATTTAAAAAAAGAAGACAGTATAAGTTTTTCCATAAAGCATTTTTGTACAAATTTCGAGAATTCCATGAATAATTAAATTTCTTAAAACTTTTTTTTATTTTAACCAGCCCTGCATCATCTGTCGAGTATGTTTATAATTGTATCACTAAAATTTCTATTCTTTCTATTTCAGTACATAAAGTTCCCTCGTAACTGTCACTCTACGAAACTACTTCGGATTATTATTTAAAAAGAAAGATTATCAAATATTTATTTTTGTTTCAGGTCCAAAACCGCAGCTTTAAATAACAGGCACGCTTATTTTCTACTAGTGGACAATGGAACAATTTCAAAATATGGCGCCGAAATTATACTTAGAAGAAGATTAGAAAAATACATATCAAAGCAACGGTTATATCCTTGTAAGTAAAAAGAAATGTTTTTTTAACAGCAAAAAGTAAGGATCCAATATGTCATATAACATACAGACGGCCAAAAACTGTAAATATCTATGAGTTTTCTGAATGTTTTAAGCCTAAATCGAACAGTGCTGCTACTAGAATGCATAGAACGACGTAAATCTTTGCCAACTTACTTTGAGCCTTTTAGAAATAAAAGATATTTTACAAAAACTAAATAATAAATAAATTAGCAGCATTCCAGCAATCTTTTTAGCCACAGGCGCTTCTAGTCTAACACTATGTCTCTATTATTTAATCAGTTTTCAGGATCAATATTTTTTTAAAATTATAGAAAAAATGTCTAATCGTTCCTAGTTTTAAATCTGGTTCTTAGGACTTTGGCAAATAATAATCAAGTCATTTATAAACTTGCATATTTCCCAAGGTATTTCAAAAAGCTATTTATCAATTCTTATTTTTCTCAGTAAAAAAATATACTCTAATATTGTCAGGCATGCAAAATTCATCACCAAAATCATGGACGGTGAAACCCAGGTAGACTCCATCTTAACGAACTTTAGCAAGGCTTTTGATTTTGATCATTACCTGTTAATAAGATTGGCTAAAATGAGTATGGGTGGTATTGTCCTGCACTGGTTGAAGTTTTACTTCATGAAGAGGGAGTAGCTTGTTGAAGTGGCCGATACTAGATAAGATGCTTTTACTTCAATACCTGGGCAACCTCAGGGCAATTATCTGAGACCACAGTTAGTTATTATTTGTACAAATAATATTAAGAGTTTACAAAGGGTATCTAGTGTCAATTGCTGTGATAAACTGCAATCCGGTTTCCAAATATTTCATATCTACCACCCAAAAACTAGTTTATTTGTTAACCTAAATAAGTATTTTTAATTACATGCACTCCTAATTCTAATAATAATATTGATGGATATTTTAAGAAGAGGGAATCAGCCAAAGACTTGATACGAAATTATTGTTTGATCGCCACATATATAACGTTGTGAATAATACTTATGGAATACTGGGATTTATTATTTGACAGTTTAAAAGCTTTAGATATTTAGACAGGTTGATGACACTTTATTATATGTATTTATTTAATAGCCTTAATTTGGTAGCCCCCGTCTGAAGTCCTATGTACAATCCTTACAAATCGCTCCTATCTGTTAAAAACAAGTTCTTAAAATACATATATTTAGAGAGAACTTTCCATATTGAGACTACTCATTATAAAATTATATTTTTAGGGCATCAAAAGCCACTTGCTGATATACTCAGTAATCATAAATTCAAAAATCGATTCTCCTGACCTTTTCGCACTGGTGACATTCAATAATTCTCAGAGCAATTTTCGGCATAAAAATTTATTTATGTTACCGTGTTATGGAACGAACAGCTCGTTAAAGTGTCCATTTTTTTAAAATATTTAAATATACGAACTCGTGTGGCGAAAATTTAGAGATTTTTGTCCGTTCTTGTTTAATAGGAATTCTGGAACTGTTATTACTTGTTAGTTTAGATTTTAAATTTAAGTGTGTAAGGGACTTATCCCCAATTTTTAATGAAATTTTAAAACTAGTTAAAGTGGGATTAGTAGTGGGAATTTTTTAATTTGTTATATCGAAATGTATAAAGTCCAGTCGTGTATTGCGCAAAATTATCTAAATATTGAGAAAAGGATATCTACAATAGTCTTTTAAATTTTGATAACATGTATTTAAATATAAAGGATAATCTAAAAAATTATGTCGTACTATGAGATAGAAATAAAAAGAAGCGAAAAATTATTAAATAGGACCGGCCAGATAATACTATTGCAACAAAACCTGTTGAGAAGGCCAACTTATCGGCTGAACTTTTTGCTTTACATTGTACTGTCGATTTCCAAGAAAAAACACCCACTATTCCCACAGTGCAGTCAACGATGCCCGATATTGTCTTGACAGGGTATCATAAAATTACGTTAGACACCCAAAAACATTCTGGTGCTGATGGAATACCTATCATAGTACTCAAAAAATGCGCAAGCGACCTATTTTCAACTTCCTATCCTACAGAAAGGGAATATTTCCTTCCTGTTGGAAATGCGCTACAATTCAGCCAATATCCAAAAAAGGCAAAAAGACTGCCTAAAAACTACCCTCTAGTCGCACTGCTTTCAATAATATCGAAAGTTATGGAAAACATCAGTCAGCATCTTTTAAAATATCTAGAAGGATTTAACATTATTAGCGATCATAAATATGGCTTTCGTAAGCAGAAATCAACAGGGAATCTTCTAACTTATGTAACACATGTTACATGTCATTTGAAACTTCTGGTCGGAAGAAAAATGCCGTTTTTATCGTTTTTGTTTGTCATTTTTTATGATCAAATAGGTATACTTGCGAACTGTAAGTTAATTTTTTTTAGTTAACTCTGGAAATATATTCCATGGACATTACTTTAATTAATTGAAACATAATTTTAGCTATTTTTGACATATTAGATATATTTTTCACTCCTCCATAATATTGATAAATTTTATCGATGCACATTTTTTTCTTCTGACGAATTTTTTAAACAAACTTTTTTCAGTATACGACTACTTACCTAAAATATCACAAAATGTTCCTTAGTCCCTAAGCTTTCATTTGAAGTACTTAAGAACTCATTTAAACAATTTATGCCCGAGTTATTGGCCATTTTAGTCTCAAATTTAATTTTTTTTATGCAAATTTACAATTTCTTTTCAAAAAATTATATATATATATATATATATATATATATATATATATATATATATATATATATATATATATATACATATATATATATATATATATATATATATATATATATATATATATATATATATATATATATATATATATATATATATATATATATATATATATATATATATATATATATATATATATATATATATATATATATATATATATATATATATATATATATATATATATATATATATATATATATATATATATATATATATATATATATATATATATATATATATATATATATATATATATATATATATATATATATATATATATATATATATATATATATATATATATATATATATATATATATATATATATATATATATATATATATATATATATATATATATATATATATATATATATATATATATATATATATATATATATATATATATATATATATATATATATATATATATATATATATATATATATATATATATTATATATATATATACATATATATATATATATATATATATATATATATATATATATATATATATATATATATATATATATATATATATACAGGGTTACAGGGAAAGTCGTCCTAGATAATTAAGGACGTTATAGTTTAGGTCGTTATTCTATGACATGATGTCCTAAACTTAACCGTTTTCGAGATATTGAAGTTTAAAAATTTTCTAAAAAAAACATGTTTTTTTTTGCTTTTATATCGATTTTTTTTTATTAGAGGTTCGCGAGTGCGATTTTTTGGTTATTTTTAGTTAGTCTGTATGTCAAGTATCAAAAATCATCAAAAAAAACTTGAACTAGTTACTAACAGTTTCAAATGGCGGCTTGTTAATGTTTGTAAATTACGAATTTTTACCAAGTGTTTCCTACTTTAAATCAATAAAGAGAAAAAAAATGTATGGAAGTTATTCTGCAAATTATTTTAAAAACTTTTACGTCTTTTTAGCTATCAAAAAAGGTGTAATACTAAGAGTTTAATAGGAAAACTGTACACAGAATGACACCTAAAGCGGGCTCGGGTAGCAAAAGGTAAATTTTTAGTTCTAGGTGAAAATACGAAAAATACACAAATAAAACAAAAAACCTTGCAATTTAATATTTTTTATTAATTATAATTCATGTTCTATATGGTCGCCCCTATTTCTAACACAAATGCTCATTCTTTTTCTTAAATTACTTTTCACAACGCTGGTTGTGAGGTGCCGCCTCATTTCGTCAGCCGCATCAATTATTTTTTGTCTTAGGACATCCACGTTTTCGATAGGAGTCATCTGGTCGTATACGAGACTTTTCATGTGACCCCACACATAAAAATCCATCGGTGTTAGGTCTGGGCTTCTCGCCGGCCAAGGTATGGGTCCGCCTCTTCCAATCCATTTGTTGGGATAATTGTCATTGAGCCATGCACGAACACTTCCTCTGTAGTGAGCTGGGCAGCCATCGTGTTGAAAGTACATGTTTTGTCTCAAACCAATAGGTAGGTCTTCCATCAAATTAGGTAAATCGTTCCGCAAAAAATTGTCGTATTCCTCGCCATTCAAATTATCTGGCAGGAAGAATGGCCCAACCAAATAATTTCAAATTATACCCATCCACACATTTAAGCTGAATCTTGTTTGTGATCCTTTCGTTCTTTTTTTATTTGGGTTACCTTCCTCTTTAGAAGCCCAATAGTGGGCATTGTGGTAGTTTGTAAGACCGTCTTTGTCGAATTTCGACTCGTCAGTCCATAGTATTTTCTTAAAAAAAGATGCATCTTCGACATCGGTATTGAGCATAAATCTGCAGAATTCTAATCGTCGCAACGGATCCCCTTCTTCAATGACTTGCACGGGCGTATAGTGGTAAGGGTGTTGCCCAACAGTATGCATTACAAACCATACCTTCCACTGCGAAATACCAAGCTGTTGTGCGACAACATTTGTAGGTGTGGTTGGGTCCACCTCAAAGAGAGGTCGTATTTCGTTTTCTTCGTCTTCGTCAAAGATACGTGGTCGTCCCATGTCAGTCCGCCGTCTTTGTACGGAACCAGTTTTCTCGTAGTCTTCGATAAGTTCCATCAAATACGCTAACATCAGGTACACGACGAGTAGGATATCGCAGTATGTATTCATCACGTGCACGCGACGACACTCCTTCGCAAAATCCGTAACACATTAGGATGTCAGCATATTCCTCGTTGGTATACGTTGCCATATTCACAAGCAGAGATCAAAATCCAGTTACGATCCAATTCACACAGTCAGAAGATGAAACACAGATATTTTTGAAAAGCACGGTATAGCACATCTACCACGGACGAATCGCATGAGCAGACTAAAAATCATTCAATAATGTTTAGTGAACAGAAAATGTCACTCGCACAGAGAGTACCCCGACCGGAAAAAATGCTTACCCAACCCTTTTTATTGTTTGAAGGTGCAGGTAGTAAACCGGTAATTGGTAGTATCCAAATTCTATTATTATGTTACTCTACATTTGGGCCTATTGAAATCTCATTTTCTTAGAATTTTCAATAGATCCAGTAGATATTATACCGTTTTAGATAGCTAAAAAGACGTAAAAGTTTTTAAAATAATTTGCAGAATAACTTCCATACATTTTTTTTTTCTCTTTATTGATTTAAAGTAGGAAACACTTGGTAAAAAATTCGTAATTTAGAAACATTAACAAGCCGCCATTTGAAACTGTTAGTAACTAGTTCAAATTTTTTTGATGATTTTTGATACTTGACATATAGACTAACTAAAAATAACCAAAAAATCGCCGAGAACCTCTAATAAAAAAAAATCGATATAAAAGCAAAACAAACATGTTTTTTTAGAAAATCTTTAAACTTCAATATCTCGAAAACGGTTAAGTTTAGGACATCATGTCATAGAATCAAATCGATCAGAAACGACCTAAACTATAACGTCCTTAATTATCTAGGACGACTTTCCCTGTAACCCTGTATATATATATATATATATATATATATATATATATATATATATATATATATATATATATTATATCTATATATATATATATATATATATATATATATATATATATATATATATATATATATATATTATATATATATATATATATATATATATATATATATATATATATATATATATATATATATTATATATATATATATATATATATATATATATATATATATATATATATATATATATATATATATATATTCAGTAACCAAAGTTATTTTTAATTATTATACATAGGTTACTGTTGAATGGCTGAGTTAAATTGTTAAATTGGTGATGCAAATCCTCATTCCTTCCCTTGTTAGCATAAGTCTCAGCAGGTAATTTGAACCTTTACGAGGAAGTAAACCATAATTTACTACCGATCTATGAGCATAGACTGATTTGTATTTATTAATAAATAATTTCTTGTACAATTTGTAAATATTTTTATTAACGTATCTATTTAATTTCTGTTATTTAATAATTACTACATTTAAAAACATAATTATTCCCCCGTTTTATTTTGATCAATTTTGTTTTTATATCTTTAAAATAAAGTAACTAGTATAATACTGCTTTATAACTACATTTTTTTGCTATTGCTCCTACTTTACTGATACTTCTAGTTACCCAGCGACATTCATCCAATCAAAAACCTTGGCCTTAGATATATATATATATACATATATATATATATATATATATATATATATATATATATATATATATATATATAACTAGTTCTAGTGCTTGCTTAGGGACCAAGGAACATTTTCTGATATTTTAAGTACGGTAGTAGTATACTGAAAATGAGTTGTTTAAAAAATTCGTCAGAAGAAAAAAACGTGAATGGGTAAATTTATCAATATTATGAGGAGTGAAAAATACATCTAATATTTAAAAAAATGGCTAAAATTATGTTTAGATCAATTAAAGTAATGTCCATTTCTAGAGTTAACTAAAAAAATTAGCTTACAGTTTGCAAGTACACATATTTAATCATAAAAAATGACAAAAAAAACTACAAAAACGGCCAATTTCTCCCGACCAGAAGCTTCGAATGACATCCATAGCCCCTTAAATTTGTTGCTGTTTTATCTTCTATCAGAATTTTTAGTTTATCTTCAATAAATTTATGATAAAATTGCAAAAATAAGCTTAAAACAACTAGCCAATTCTCCTATTTTTGAGGGTGTTTCCCCAATTTTTCAGCGGTCGCAATATTTTTTCCTTAATGTACTCGTGGAAACGAGTGTTTTAAAAAAAAATATATTAGCATTCGACGATGTCCGTTTTTGGCCTGTTTTGGTCGTACTCTGACTGGACTGTGGTCGCCTTTAAATTCTATACACTCTTTTATACAATCAAACCAATTCTATAAACATTTTATCAGCTCAGAAGTGGATATCTCAGAAACGTGCTGTGTAAACACGTCAAATAGGAACAAAAAGGAACCACAAGGTAAAAAGCTAGAATAATACGAGCAATAAGACATTCGTTCTCCGTTTTTCGTATATGTCGTAAGACGTACTCTACACTTTTCAGCAGAATGCATTAGAGAAATAAACAAAAGTCCCATTTGAAATGAACGGGAAAATTTAATCAATCAATCATTTTTGAACTTCCTCCTCAATATTTAAATGAATACGTTTTTTTTTATTTAAATTAGGTTTGCTAAAAATAAAGATTTATTTTTACTTCCTTCCCTATATTTATTTTTTATATCCGAAATATATAATAACTCCGCGAATTTTAATTGAGATTTATTGCAGAGTCGTTAGTTAGACGATAAAGTTTTTATGAAAAAACCTTTATGAGATTTTCAGTTTGCGGGTAATGTGGTTTTCATATAGAGTTACCAGATACGTTAATTAATAATTAATATAATAAATTGATAATATAAAAGTTTATGCTGACAGTACGTGTGACAAAAGCAAGTCTAATCCCTGATCTAGTTAACCCTTAACTTGAAGCTGCAACTAGTATTAATATTAGATTAAAAGCAGTTGATTACTGTTGAAATAGTTAATTTATCGTACTCGTATCTCCTATTATTATTTAAGGAAGTTCCATTAAAAATAACTATATCCTCCTTTAACTGTCGTGTATTTTTCACATAGAAATATCCTGGAGAGAACAAAAGTTGCGCCTTAATAAAATAACTAAGAATTTAACTTGGTTTTATTTCTCAGTTTATTTGTCTTTCTCGAATTTGTTTCGATCTACACGATCATTGTCTAAGGGATTTGTGATAGAACTAATTCAAAAAACCAGCATGCGCATTTACTTTACTATTACACTGTCAAGGATAATATATTTTTATAGAACAGAATTAGTTCCGTTTTTGTAGAAAGGACCCCTCGCTAATCTTATAGAAAATGGGGCCCGACCAATTTATTCATATTGCATTTTTTTCTAGCTTTTGTAACCCTGATTAAAATCTCCACGCGCACAAAGTGCGAAATGCCCTAGTTTAAGGGCTATATATATATATATATATATATATATATATATATATATATATATATATATATATATATATATATATATATATATATATATATATATATATATATATATATATATATATATATATATATATATATATATATATATATATATATATATATATATGTATATATATATATATATATATATATATATATATATATATATATATATATATATATATATATGTATATATATATATATATATATATATATACGAGGCTGGTTTGAAAAGTCCGTGCAAAAATAAAAACTACTTATGTGTTTGGGGTAAACCTTTTTTATTTTTCGACATAGTCTCCTTTTAGGCTTATACACTTCGTCCAACGATGTTCTAGTTTGTTGATCCCTTCCGAATAATAGGATTTGTCCAAGTCTGCAAAATATCCATTAGTGTCTGCAATCACCTCCTCGTTTGAATAAAATCTTTGTCCCGCCAACCATTTCTTCAAATTGGGGAACAAATAGTAGTCCGAGGGAGCCAAGTCTGGAGAATAGGGGGATGTGAAACGAGTTGGAATCCTATTTCCATTAATTTTGCGACCACAACTGCTGAGGTGTGTGCTGGTGCGTTGTCGTGATGGAAAAGGACTTTCTTGTGGGCCAATCGCGGGTGTTTTTCTTGCAGCTCGGTTTTCAAACGTCCAATAACGATGAATAATATTCACCTGTAATAGTTTTACCCTTTTCCAGATAGTCGATGAGGATTATCCCTTGCGAATCCCAAAAGACAGTCGCCATAACCTTTCCGGCCGAAGGAACGGTCTTCGCCTTTTTTGGTGTAGATTCCCCCTTGGTAACCCATTGTTTAGATTGTTGTTTGGTCTCAGGAGTATAGTAATGTATCCATGTTTCATCCACAGTGACGAAACGACGCTTAAAGTCCTCCGGATTCTTCTGGAACAGCTGCAAACCATCCTTGCAACACTTCACACGATTCCGTTTTTGGTCAAGCGTGAGCAATCGCGGCACCCATCTTGCGGATAACTTTCTCATGTCCAAATATTTATGCAAAATATTATGTACCCGTTCAGTCGAGATGCCCACAGCACTAGCAATCTCACGCACCTTAACTCTTTTGTCATCCATCACCATATCATGGATTTGATCAACGATTTCTGGAGTCGTAACCTCCACAGGCCGTCCAGAACGTTCAGCGTCACTTGTGCCCATATGGCCAGTCCGAAAATTTTGAAACCACTTATAAACTGTTCTAATCGAAGGTGCAGAGTCACAATAATGTTTATCAAGCTTCTCTTTAGTCTCCTGAGGCGTTTTTGCCTTTCATAAAGTAATGTTTAATCACCACACGAAATTCTTTTTCGTCCAGTTCTTGAAAATCACTCGACTTCCTTGATTCACACGAATGCCAAACACAAAGAAATAGACCAATATGGCTGAAACTTGGTGTGCGTTCATTCAAGAGATGCTACTAACAAAATATGACCTTGATACGCGCCGGTGGTGCCATCTCTCGGACTTTGCACGGACTTTTCAAACCAGCCTCGTATATATATATATATATATATATATATATATATATATATATATATATATACAGGGTGCCCCATATGTATGGAATAATAATTCTACAGCATTTATTAATCAGTGTATCAAAAAAATGTTTAAATAAAAGTTATAGGGTGTTACGGCGCACGTGCTGGCGTTGACAATAAAATGTTTTAAACTGTCAGTTCGAAGAAATTTCGTCATCTTGATTTTTTTTTAAATGGAAAGCCTTGCTTATTATTTCACTTTTGAGTCCTACTAAAAATTCTAGATATTACTCGTCTTACATACCATTTGTCTAAATTAAACTGTTCTGGAATTGTCATTAGAAATTTACAAAAAAACTATTAATAAATACTCTAGGTTTATTTTTAAGGTAGCAATTGCTCAAAATGCCTACCGTTAACAGCGAGGCAATGACCCAATCTGTTATAAACAGCCTGAGCAGAGTTTTGCAGACAATCCGGGGTGATCTGTGCTACTTTATGTTGAATTCTTTGTTGTAAATCTTCTAAAGTTTCAGGTAGACTTGGGTAAACTTTGGTTTTCAAATGACCCCATAAAAAAAAAATCGAGTGGCGTAAGGTCGGAACTCCTTGCAGGCCATCCTACAGCACCTTTTCTGCCTATCCCTTGACTGTTGATACCACAGATTCCTGTTACGGGTATCCAAATTATTTTCATCGAGAAAAAGACCTCCACAAGTTGGAATTACTTGCTCTTGGAGTAACTGTAAATACCGCTGTCGATTCGCATATTCTGCTTTAAAAATATCACACACCTCCTGTTGTGTTCTCTTACGGTCTTCGTAACCAACCATCATTAACAAAGTGATTCTTTCAATTTCTGTTAAATGTACCATTATGTTATTTCGCTCAAATTGCAGTTTCACAAAATGCAGCAATAAACATTTTCGTCAATAAGTAATTTTTTGACGCGTTAAGTCGTAAATGTTTGACACAAGCCAGCTTAAAAAAAATTTAATTTGAGCTCCATAATTTCAAATATCAATAATTCCAAGACAGTTCAATTTAGACATATGATATGTTAGACAAATAATATCTAGAATTTTTAGTAGGACTCAAAAATAAAATAATATGCAGGGCTTTTTATTTTAAAAAATTTAAGATGGCGTAATTTCTTCGAACTGACAGTTCAAATCATTTTATCGTCAACGTCAGCATGTGTGCCGTATAATATCCTATAACTTTTATTTAAACATTTTTTTGACACACTGATTAATAAATGCAGTGGAATCATAATTCCATACATATGGGGTACCATGTATATATATATATATATATATATATATATATATATATATATATATATATATATATATATATATATATATATATATATATATATATATATATATATATATATATATATATATATATATATATTATTTATTTATTTATTTTTTCTTCTGGAAAAGGAAATAAATCGCAATTTAATATGACCAATTGCCTATTTGTATTTTGTGTAAATTATTTCGAATTTAAGTAATACGGTAGCGTAATTTGTTGTTGATGCCTTTCAATAGATAATTAAAAAAGGATGTGATGTTTGTGTCCATTATCGACATATAACAAAATATTCTATGCTCCTGAGCCTCCGCTAATACAATCAGTAACGCCGGACCTTTCTCTGCCGGGCCACTTGCTCCTTTCCCTAAATCTTCGCTATCTCTAGTATCTTCATCATCTGCGACTTCATGCTCGTATCTTCTTTGTATTAAATTTTCCATTACCATGTAGTCGCATTCTTTTTCAAAATTGAGAGCCATTTCGGGATTTGACATTTCGGACGGGTTTCGCCTCCGGGAACTTGTGAAATGTTGAATAATAATTACTGTAGGTCTGTGCCAGAATAACATCTGACCCGTTTGGAATATATATATATATATATATATATATATATATATATATATATATATATATATATATATATAATATATATATATATATATATATATAATATATATATATATATATATATATATATATACATATATATATATATATATATATATATACATATATATATATATATATATATATATATATATATATATATATATATATATATATATATATATATACATATATATATATATATATATATATATATATATATATATATATATATATATCACGCATTACAATAATCGTAAACACTGTATGAAATCAAGTTATGTACATCTTTACATTTATACGCAGATTGTTTATATTGGTAAGACAATTCCCTGACTTATCTACTTAGATATGGTCAATAACACAGGTCGGCAACAAAAATGCTGTCTGGATGTTTTCAACTGATTTCTATGTATTTAGGTGTTCTGAAAACTAAAAAAAAATACTCAAAAAATTCCAGAACGTCAGGTTATTTTGCAAAACGCAAAATTTTATTATAAAAAAGGGTTTTTTGGGCTAACTTGAAGTCATAAATAAATAGGTACAATTTTATTTTGATTACTGTTTTTAAATGTATACAGGCCATAACTATCATTACTTTCTAAATAAAGAACGCCCTGTGTGAGCTAAATTAACAAACATAAACGTTGTAACCAGAACGTGCGCGCTCCGATAGTGTAGACAGTGGCGCGGTACAATTACGTGTTAACTCGTCATTGTTTTATAGATTTTGGTTCAATATAGTGCAATGTCATCTGTGCGGAAGTGTGTGAATTCGTCTGACAGTTTCTGTTATATTTGTGGCGAATATATGGTATTAAAGCAACAACTTAATATTACTGACTTTGTAAAAAAAGTATACTTCACGTATTTTGGCTTAAAACTTGGAGATCAGGATAAAGTTTGGGCACCTCATAAAGTCTGCAAACGATGTGTTGAAGATCTTCGAAATTGGTTTAAGGGCAAGAAAAAAGCTTTCCGATATGCGATTCCTATGGTATGGCGCGAGCAAAAGAACCATAGTGATGATTGTTACTTTTGTTCGTGTAATGTGAAACGGTATAATTCAAAATGAAAGCAGTCCATTTCATAATCCAATCTGCAATCAGCTATTCGTCCCATCCCTCATGGGACCGAAATACCAGTGCCCAAGGCCCCTGCTACCTTGGAAGAGATTCCAAGTTCTAACGAAGATGGTGCTGTACCTGAACCCGATGACAAGTCAAGTTTTCAATTTGAAGATGACAGCAGTCCGAAATTGTTTTCCCAGGGCGAGCAAAATAATTTGGTAAAAGACTTGAATCTTCCCAAAAACGCTGCTGAGTTGCTTGGATCAAGGCTCAAAAGCAGGAACTTACTTTTGCTGGGAGTGTCTTCCTCCTGGTTTAGATATCGTGAGAAGCAGTTCACTTCCTACTTTGCCCAAGAGGACGAATTAGTTTATTGTACCAATATTGAAGGTTTGATGGATACATTTAAGATCTCATACGACCCGGCACAGTGGCGTATTTTTAAAGATTCTTCAAAAAGAAGCCTTAAAGCAGTTCTGCTTCACAATGGCGGTTTCTATGCTTCCATTCCTGTCGGTCATTCCGTACACCTCAAGGAAACCTACAAGAACTTGGAATTGGTTTTTTGCAAATTAAAATATAAAGACCACGGTTGGTAAGTGTGCGGTGATTTAAAAATCTTGAGCATGTTGCTCGGACAACAATCTGGGTTTACCAAATTCCCTTGCTTTTTGTGTCTATGGGATAGTAGAGACCCAGCAAATCACTGGACCAAAAAGTGTTGGCCTCCGAGGGAGCTTAAAGTTGACGAAAAGAACGTCCTGCATGAAACTTTGGTGCCTCCTCATAAAGTTCTTCTACCACCGCTTCACATAAAGCTGGGATTGATGAAGCAATTTGCAAAATCACTTCCAAGAGATGGAAATTGCTCCAAATACCAATCACCAATATCAAAGTTTCCAGGCCTCCCGGAGGCAAAGTTGAAGGAAGGTGTTTTTCGTTGGACCAGATATTAGACGGCTTATGGCTGATCCACAATTCATCACAACCATGACGGATCCTCAAAGAGAAGTGTGGATTGCCTTTAAAGAGGTCATAGAGAAATTTTTAGGCAATAACAAAGACCCCAACTACAAACAAATCGTCAAAAGAATGTTAAAAGCATTTCAAGCTTTAGGTTGCCTATTGAGTTTAAAAGTACATTTTCTTCATTCCCACCTAGACTACTTTCCAGAAAATTTAGGAGATCTGAGTGAAGAGCAAGGTGAACGATTTCACCAAGATATTAAGGAGATGGAAAAAAGATACCAGGGAAGATGGAGCGTCTCAATGATGGCAGACTACTGTTGGACGCTTCAGAGAGACCTTCCAGATGCTTCCTACAAGCGAAAATGTACCAAAAGGAGTCTCACTGGGAAAAAGAACTGTGTTTAGTGCTTACTAATGAATGTATTTTAGATAAAAAAATAAGTTTTGTTATACAATTATAAATTAAAAAAATTTTTTTTAGTCTTTTATCTTTTATTTTAAGATGATAACTTGTTTAACATAGATACCTACATTGTCAGAAAACGTGACGTTCTATGACAAAATGAAAGTCATTTTCGGATTCAGTACACCCAAAAACAAAACATAAGAATTACGCAAAAAAAAACCAAAACAGCTCTCAATTTTTTTTTTTTGCAGACTTGTGTAATATTTTAAAGCAACCAGGATAACGCTCTGTCTTCGGCAAATTAGGCACAGGTTGAAGCTTACTAATATATACAGTAATCTTGTATGTATAAAAATCTCTTGTAAGTTCAAGGGATTTCAGAAGCGTTTGTGCTTAAACCAGGGCACTTCGCATTTTGTGTCCATGGAGACTGTTAATTAGGGCTACAAAAGCTACAAAAAAATGCAATATAAAAAATTGGCCGGGCCCCATTTTCCATAAGATTAGTACGGGGACCTCTATATGTGAAACTTTGACAGCAATTACAAATCACAGCCATAACTTTGTTGACAAGTATACTTTTTGTCTCATTATGTTGGTAATGTACTTTGTGTATGGGCAAATATGGAGAACTAATTAAAACAGGTTTTAAATCTAATAAAGTTGATTAACCAAGGCTTTTAATTCACTATAAAAACAGACACTGACAGCACAATAAATTTTTTAGATCAAAAAATTATTAGGGCCTTCAAAAACTCGAACTCAGCGATATTTTTAGAAAACCTAGCTTAGCTAGTATGGTAATTTGTGCTACAACTAATCGGTCATAGAGAATAAAATCTACAGCATGATACATAGACTCCTTACCATACCGCTATTATGAAAATGGACTAAACACAATTAAAATCTTAACCAACTATACTACATTATATGCAAATTGAACGAAAGTTAAAAAAAGAAAGAACAATAAAACTTTTTTCTTTACAAAAACAAGCTTAAATTTCTACAAGCTGGCGCGTTATTAATCATGTTTGTCCACGAAGCAGTAATCAGTTAAAGAAATTAAATATTAATGTATACAATATAGGAAAATTAAATATTAATGTATTTTCAGTAATTCTTCGATCCTAGAAAAATTAAAATTACATAATAAATCAAGCGTGTATAAAATTAAATGTAACAGCTGCGATGCAATATACATAAGCCAAATTGGCAGATCAATACAGATCAAAAAAAGTAATAAATTAACTGTACAGGGCGATCATTTTTAGACGCCTGGCCCCGATTTATGAAAAATTGTGGATTGTTTATGTTTTTTTTAAATGTAGAATGGTATAGTCGTAGGTACCAAGTTGCGGTCCGCCTAATGGCCTTTAGAAGGTTGTAAATATTTTGACCTTCCTTTCATCCGAGTTGCGATAATCCACAAATCGGCAGGCAGGTAGGATTAAATTATCAAATATTATTAATTCTTAAATATTATTACATATATTATACGAGGCTGGTTTGAAAAGTCCGTGCAAAAATAAAAAACTACTTATGTGTTTGGGGTAAACCTTTTTTATTTTTCGACATAGTGTCCTTTTAGGCTTATACACTTCGTCCAACGATGTTCTAGTTTGTTGATCCCTTCCGAATAATAGGATTTGTCCAAGTCTGCAAAATATCCATTAGTGTCTGCAATCACCTCCTCGTTTGAATAAAATCTTTGTCCCGCCAGCCATTTCTTCAAATTGGGGAACAAATAGTAGTCCGAGGGAGCCAAGTCTGGAGAATAGGGGGGATGTGAAACGAGTTGGAATCCTATTTCCATTAATTTTGCGACCACAACTGCTGAGGTGTGTGCTGGTGCGTTGTCGTGATGGAAAAGGACTTTCTTGTGGGCCAATCGCGGGCGTTTTTCTTGCAGCTCGGTTTTCAAACGGTCCAATAACGATGAATAATATTCACCTGTAATAGTTTTTACCCTTTTCCAGATAGTCAATGAGGATTATCCCTTGCGAATTCCAAAAGACAGTCGCCATAACCTTTCCGGCCGAAGGAACGGTCTTCGCCTTTTTTGGTGCAGATTCCCCCTTGGTAACCCATTGTTTAGATTGTTGTTTGGTCTCAGGAGTATAGTAATGTATTCATGTTTCATCCACAGTGACGAAACGACGCTTAAAGTCCTCCGGATTCTTCTGGAACAGCTGCAAACCATCCTTTCAACACTTCACACGATTCCGTTTTTGGTCAAGCGTGAGCAATCGCAGCACCCATCTTGCGGATAGCTTTCTCATGTCCAAATGTTTATGCAAAATATTATGTACCCGTTCAGTCGAGATGCCTACAGCACTAGCAATCTCACGCACCTTAACTCTTCTGTCATCCATCACCATATCATGGATTTGATCAATGATTTCTGGAGTCGTAACCTCCACAGGCCGTCCAGAACGTTCAGCGTCACTTGTGCCCATATGGCCAGTCCGAAAATTTTGAAACCACTTATAAACTGTTCTAATCGAAGGTGCAGCGTCACCATAATGTTTATAAGCTTCTCGTTAGTCCCCTGAGGCGTTTTGCCTTTCATAAAGTAATGTTTAATCACCACACGAAATTCTTTTTCGTTTTTTTTTTCTTTATTTTTTTTTTTTTTTTTTTATTTTTTTTTTTTTTTTTATTCATTTCTTGAAAATCACTCGACTTCCTTGATTCACACGAATGCCAAACATAAAGAAATAGACCAATATGGCTGAAACTTGGTGTGCGTTCATTCAAGAGATGCTACTAACTAAACATGACCTCGATACGCGCCGGTGGTGCCATCTCTCGGACTTTGCACGGACTTTTCAAACCAGCCTCGTACTTGAAGATTTCCTGATGTTTAATGATGTCCAGGTTGGTGTGATATTTTCCTGTAAAAGTAATTTAGAGTTCCTGTGCACGGGGGAAATTGTGATGGTGGACGGTACATTTGAATTTTATGCGAAGTTTTACTATTCTGACATATATCAATGGCCGCTATATTCCCTTGGTATTCAGCCTAGTGCACGACAAGAAGGAAACTTCGTATTCTTTGGTATTTTCTGCGTAAAGTCCAAATGCCAGCAATTAGCATGTGTCTTCGCGCCTACAAAGGTCGTGTCAGATTTTGAACGCGCTATTCACGGTCCGGTTTCAACCCAATGTCCATTGACAACGCTTGTGGGATGCAGATTCCATTTAGGACAATCCTGGTGGAGAAAAATTCAGAATCTAGGATTAACTAGAGAATACAAAGATAATAATTCTCCCATTGGAAAATGACTTCACCACATGTTCGGGCTAACTTTTCTTCCTGCCGATCACGTGGGAGATGTTTTCATCCAATTATTAGAAAATCAGCCAGTCCAACCACAAGTAACATTGTTTGCTGACTACATAATTAAAAACTACATCGATGATAGTGTTCCTTTCCCTACAACCCTGTGGGCCGCGCTCGACGCCACCGTTTGGAGAACTCATAACGGGATTGAGGCTTTTCTTTCAAAATTTGCAAAGGATAGTCGTTCGCCTTATCCGAATTTTCATGAATTTTTAGAGGTCATCAAACATACGCGAAAATCAACGCTGTACAAACCAGTGCACCAAAGTGTTCGACTAATAGGTACAATTATGCATTTTTAGAAAATAAGATAATTCAATATGTACATAAAGAAATTGATGCTGTAACATTTGTCAAATGCATGTCTTATAAATATGGTAATTACTGACATATGTCTTTTGCTTTAATTTTCACACATAACTTGCATACTTATAGCTCTATACCTGCCTGTGACGGACAGGAATTCGACCATCAATTTTGGGTTCGAAAAAGGTCTGTACTGCAACTCTGAACTTTTTATTGCCTTTCACCGACCCTTACCGCAACTCGGTATCAACCGGTATAGTGCATGTCAAGGAGTATACTGACATATTTAACATATGGTAATGAAAATGACGCTGGTCGCCGCAACGCCAAACAACTTTTTTTTCCTTCGACATACCTTTTGTAAAACGGCATTGCAAAGTCCTAATTTTTTTCAACATTTTTTCCTTAAACTGTTTTTCTCTAATTTGTTTTACAAAAAAGTTATGCAGCAAAAACGCTCTAAAATATTAATTAATTATTTGGTCATCGCGTTTGCCATGGATCGTATGCCACGTTTGGCAGTTTTCAATCTGACAGTATTATAATAATATTAGTTACTATGCTGTTGAGGTTTTTCCTTTAATAAAATATCTTTGAACAATAAAAAACAAGAACACATTATTTTTATTAAAACCACAAAAAAACTATATAACTTTTAACATTATATAACTTATTACATATTTATAAAATTAAATGTTTGAAACTAAAAAAATAAAAAATATATCAAAAGAAGTTTTCTGTATGTCTTCTTCTATCATGCATTTATCATGAGTGGCTTTGTAAATAAGTTCTCCAGATATCTATTGCAAGCATCTGATATTTTTGCCTTTAAGTGCTCAATATCATTTGTCGCAATTTTGTGTACAATATCTTTAAGAGCCCCCATAAGAAAAAATCTAACGGCGTGAGGTCTGGTGACTTAGGTGCCCATTGAATAACTGGGCTGCAAACCCCTATCCATTTCAAATACTCTCTGACAGCAGCGGAGGTATGAGGTGGTGCTCTCTAAAATAAAGGGAACATTTTCTAATAAAACTGGTAGAATATTAACCAAGAAATTAAGGTATCTATTTCCAGTTAGTGTTCCCTCGCGTATGGTTCAACCAAATGTATCCCATTTATCCCACACCATACATTAACATCATAATGGCCTTGATTCTGAATTTGATTAACGTTGTATGGATTCTCGTCAGCCCAGTAATGATAATTTTTTCTGTTTGGTTTGCCATTGCTGACAAAATGACTTTCATCTGTCTATAATATATGATTCAGAAAATTACATTCTTCGTTATATTTAATCATCATTTCCGCTACAAAACTCAGTCGTCGTTCCCAATTAAACTGTGTTAATAACTAAACTTATGCATTTTACCATATAGTCATGGTATTTGGTAACTTTAAGAGATTTCTAAATAGCCCCATAAGATACATTCGTACTTTTTCATCTGTTAAAACAGTGCATGCATGCATCCATATTGCTCTTCAAATTTCGTTGTAATCGACATGCTTTTCCATAAATAGGAATTATATCTACTTTTTCAGCGTGGAAAACCACTTCAACCAGAAGCTATTAACACACTGTTTACTTAGTTTAACTCTACTGAATTAAATAGGTGTACACACAACAAGAGCTGTCAGATTAAAGTCATACGATGGCATACGATCCACGGCAAGCGAGATGACAAAAAAATAATATTTTAGAGGGTTTTTCCTGCATAATTTTCTTGCAAAACAAATTAGAAAAAAACAGTTTAAGAAAAAAATGTTGAAAAAGATTATGGCTTTTCAATGCCGTTTTACAAAAGGTAGGTCGAAGAAAAAAAATGGTGTTTGACGTCGCGGCGCGCAGCATTGTTTTCATCAAATGTCAAATACGTTAGTGTACTCCTCGGCATTCTACTTTTAAAAAAATAAATAAATATCCAACAATTTTCCATAAATCCGGGGCGGGCGTCTAAAAACGATCACCCTGTACACCATAATAGGAAAATGGGTTTTGCCGAGTATTGTATAAATTTCAACAATTTTTTAAATAATAAAGATACAATACTACTTTCTAACAACAGAAAAAGTTAAATGTTTAATTACCTGGACGTCACAGAAATTATAAAGGCCCAAAAAACATACATATACGACAGATACTCAACCAGACCTCGGCAGTACCATAGCCTTATCCTCGACAGTGCAATCTCAAGTAGAAGCGTATTTTTTTAGTGTTCCATACGGAACACTTATAAGATCACTTCGGCGTCTGCCCGTCTGTCACACCCAATTTTCTCCGAAACTTGAAATTTGGCACTAATATAGGAATTAATGGCTCCATCAGAGCCGTGTAGTTTTGAAAGTTAATTTTTCACTAAGGGGTTAGTTTCGGGGTGTGAAATCGGAAGTGAAATATTTTCGTTTTTAAAGACATCGAGTGGGGTGCACTAATATAGGAATTAATGGCCTCATCAGAGCCGTGTAGTTTTGAAAGTTAAATTTTGACTTAAGGGGTTAGTTTTCAGGGGTAAACTCGGAAATGAAGAAAAAAAAATTTACCAAGTCATCATGTGTCAAATGAAAGCTTGTGAAAATACGAGTTCAGAAATATATATTATGTAATACTTGTGCGCACTTTTCTTTATATTATTTTTAAAAAATTGCCAAAAGTCACTGGGGGGTCCCCTTATTTCGAAAAGTAATGATTTTTTTTATTTTCAAGGCAATCACGGCACGGAACACTAATTGCGCAAGTCCAACTTGCACTTGACCGTTTTTGGTTTTAAAATCAGTTCTATTTAAAATCTCTCACACAATCATTGCGTAGACCAAAATTTACCAAGACGAACAAATAAATTGTGAAATAATACCAAGTGTTTTGATTCCTTTAATATTAAAACGTTTCTCCAAGAACCAACCGCGAAATCAGTTTAATTTATTAAAAAATATATGCATCTTGCAATTTCATATAATTGGTTACAGCATTTGTAATCAATTTAAACATGACAAGCATGTATTAGTGGCACTCAAACGAATTTTTAACAAGCGTCTACCTCTCTTATAATTTTAAGACCGGACCTTCCTAAGCCTGTGCTCTGCCAACCTGAAATATAGAAGCTTGCGAGTTCAGTCAGCCACACGATAGTACTTATTCTTTGTCAAAAAGCCGAAAACGTTGTCTACATATCGTGACATCAGTTAAGAATCGGAAGAAAATTCCAAACTAATAATTTTAACCACATATAACACGTAGGCTGAAAAATGTTTGGTATAGTTACTTAAAACACATTTTTTTTTTTGCAAAATTCGACTTTATTCATCAATATAGTCTTCTTCAAGAGCGATACAATCAGTCCAAGCTTTTCTAACATTTCAATACCTTCTTGTAGAAGAATTTGTCTTTGTCTTCAAAATAAACCTCAGTTTCGGCGATAACGCCTTCACTGGAGCCAAATCTCTTTCCCGCGAGCATTTTTTTGAGGTTTGCGAATAGATAATAGTCGCTGGGGGCCAAATCTGGAGAATACGGTGGATGAGGAAGCAATTTGAACTTCAGTTCATGCAATTTTGCCATCGTAACCATTAACTTGTGACACGTGTACACTGTCTTGATGAAAGAGCACTTTTTTCTTGTTCATTTGGGGTCGTTTCTTTGCGATTTCTGCCTTCAGACGCACCAATAACTCTATATAATATTCGCTATTGATGGTTTTTCCCTTCTCAGCATAGTCGATAAAAATTATTCCATGCGCATCCCAAAATACAGAGGCCAAAACCTTCCCAGCCGACTGTTGTGTCTTTGGTCGCTCGGGTGGCTTCCATCAGCTGTTATCCACTCAGCTGACTGCCGATTTCATTCCAGTGTGTAGTGATGGATCCATGTTTCATCGATTGTCACATATCGCATAAAAAAATCCTTTTTATTGCGCTTAAACAGATCCAAACGGCGCTCAGAATCATCAATCCGTTGTTGTTTTGGTCCACTGTGAGCAAACACGGTACCCATTTTGAACATAGTTTTCTCATGCCCAAATGTTCATGCAAACTATGATCGACACATTCTTTTGAAATCTTTAAAATGTCAGCTATCTCACGCAATTTCACTTTACGGTCACCCAAAACAATTTTGTGGTTTTTTTTTATGTTTCCCGGTGTAACCACCTCATTTGGGCGTGAAAAGCGTTCACCATTATTTTATCTGTACCACCACGTTTAAATTCAGCATAGCCGTAAATGATGAGTGATTTTCCAGGGGCAGAGTCTCCGTAAAAAAAAACAGTGTTTAATCAACACACGAAATTCGATTTTTTCCATTGTTATAAAAATATCAAAAGTCGCGTCACTAAAACCATTCTAACTTGTAAACTAATCGTCGAAATGTCATAAAATTTTGACACGTATCGTTCGAAGGTTGGTGCTTCCTAAAAATCAAATGGATTTTTTAAAAAGGGCGACATCTATGTGTCGGACCAAAAACTTTTCAGCTTACGTGTTAAATTACTTAGTTTCTTTTAGCGTCAATCAATAAAAACTAATAAATATGTTAGTAGCACAAATTTGTTTGACTGAAAAAGTTGTTATGTTCTAATTTTCTTTTTATTTTAGTTACACAAAGCCCAATTCCAATTGTATGTTTAGTAATTGAAGGGGGTACAAACACCATTAGGGCAGTTCTAGAATACGTGACCGATGATCCCCCAGTACCAGTAGTCGTCTGTGATGGTTCGGGAAGAGCTGCAGATCTCATAGCATTCATGTGCAAGTAAGAAAAATATGACATTAATAGCAACTCTATTAAACATGTAACATTCTTTCTTAAGCGATAAGGAGATGTCAAAATAACATTAGTTCTCTTATAAATGTTTTTATACTTTTACCTTTACTACAATATTGAACCTCAAAAAGTGAACACTTCGACATTTGACGTTTAGTAGACGACTAGATATTCTATTGTTTTTAGATATGAACGTTCAATGCTAAAGACAATGAAAGAATATATTATAGCAACAATTCAAAGGTCATTTGAAGTAGCAGCAGAGTTAGCTGATGGATTATTTAGTGAACTTATGATGTGCGTGGAAAATAAACATTTGGTAAGTTTTTTTTTTGAAGTTTATGCTAACAGAAAAACTATAATATTCGTCTGAAATAAAATAGTAGCGTTAGCAGCCAATCCTAGAGTTGTTACAAATGACAAACTTTAATCGTGTTGTGCCAGCTCTTTTATGATATTCGTTTCATTGGATACGTCGTTACAGTGGTAAGAATGACCGTGAATTTGGACGAACGGTTGGAAGAGGTGTTTCAAATACAAGGCTACAATTGCCATATTACATACCAGGTGTACAAATATGAAATGCGGATTTTTTTTTTTTCTAAATAAACATGTTAAATTCGAAAGAATGATAAAAAGTGCTTTATTCAAAGTATGCTCATCGCTTTTTATACATTTTTTCCATCTTTCGGGCAATTTGTGAAAACCACGCCAGTAAAACTCTTCCCCTTTTGCTGTGAACTATTCATCGAGCCATTTTTTCACATCTTCGTACGAACCAAAGCGCTGCTTAACAAGTGCGTGGCGCATCGATGCAAACAAGAGGTAATCGAAAGGAACCAAGTCTGGTGAGTAAGCCGCATGGGGTAGAACTTCCCAGCTGAGTGCTTCCAACGTATCGCGAACTGCTTTTGCCATATGTGATGGAGCATTGTCATGAAGAAAAATGACTTTGTGTTGCCTCTTTCGGTATTCTGGCCTTTTTTTCAAGCAGCGAACGGTTCAAATCGGTCAATTGTTGTTGGTAACATTTACTATTAACCGTTTCCCCAGATTTTAACAGCTCATAATAGACCACGCCCCTCTGGTCCCACCAAACACAGAGCATCGTCTTTCTGCCAAAGCGATTCGGTCTTGTGGTCGATGTGGATGGTACGCCTGGGTCTACCCATGATTTTTGACGCTCGAGATTTTCAAAATAAATTCAATTTTTGATCCCCCGTAACTATACGATGCAAGAACGACTTCCTTTTGTACCGAGCGAGCAAAACGTCACACGTGTTTTTGCGCTTTTCCATTCGCCTATCGTTCAACTCATGTTGTACCATCCATCTCTCGTAGCCGATTGGAATAGCTTGTTGACTAACGCCCAATTGCTCGGCGAGTTGTTTTTGTGTTTACGAATCATCTTCGTCCAACAATGCTTGCAATTCCACATCTTCGTATTTTTTTGGTGTTTTTCCACGTTCCTTGTCTGCAACATCGAAGTCACCACTTTTGAGACGCCGAAACCATCGTTCACACGTATCTTGCGATGGAGCATGTTCACCATAAGCTTCTCGAAGTAATCGGTATGATTCAACAGCAGTTTTCTTCAAATGAAAACAAAAAATTAATGCTGTCCGCGAATGCTCTTTGTTCGGTATAAATTTTGACATATTGAACACAACAACACAACACTATGCGCACACTTTTCCATTTATCACGCGTGCGCGTCTGACACTTGTTGATGACACAACAAAATGGCGCAGTGTCAAATCTTTATAGCACAAACTGCATTGGTGCATCATCTGTTCTGAAATCCGCATTTCATACTTGTACACCTGGTATGTGTGCAGAAACGTATCAATTGCTTCAAGAAGCTTGGGGTTCAGTTACTACTTCCAGTATCATATGTATACCAAATTTGAAATCGATTTCTCATTGTGTTCAAAAGTTATCATACAGACAGACAGACCAACGGATTATGTTGTTCGTAATATAGAGGCCCCGAAATCTTTAAGGGTTTACGAATACAATACATTAGCTAGGAAAGTAAAACTATTTGGCCTAACAGTTTCAAAAATTAGTGTTATTACGTCATTAAGAACCCTGAAAACTTAAAAGATTGTTTTATAAGGAATTATTGTAAAAAAAGTTATAATATTCTGATGATGTGGTTTCAATAGAAGACAAGTTAATTCGAACATTAAAAAGTGAGATGTTGAAACCCGGTTACATTACATCTAGCAATAATAAATATGTAGTATAATCTATTGTTAGTTTAATTAAATAAACTGGTTATTAATTACCTGACGTTGTTTTTCATATAAATGTTTTATCTGTTTTATTCCTATTAGCCACAAGCTAATACATGTGATTTAAAATCTGGGACGTCACAATAACCAGCCGCTAGCGGCGGATTCGAACCAGCGACTTTCAAGGGTCACTTCGCAGGCTCTTAACCAAGTGCTTTTTTTTTATTTGAAAAAATTAAAACTCGTAAAGAGAGCAAGTTTTCCAGTATCCTTGTATATTTTAGTTAGTTAATATTAAATAACGCTAAATGGCACCTTATATTCTCTAAAAATAAAAAACATATGTAGGTGTTAAAATTTGAAATTTTTTATTTGACAAAATACGTGTATAAAATAAATATCGAAAATCAGTTTAAAAATTACCAATTCTGGTGAAAATTAAAAATATCTGAAATTTCAAACAAATCACTTTTTAATTGAAATTATTCTTTACTAACTAAACTTGAATGCTACGTATTTAAAGAAACGACTAGGAATACGAACCTAAACCATAGTTTGACAATCCCAAATACAAATAAGACAAAAAAAATCGATGTGTCAAGTGTATATCTTAAGACCAAATCTATATCTTCACGTTTTTTCTTACTTAGTAATGTATAATAGTTGTAGCATCTTACCTACCTAATAGCCAATAAAGCAATCTAACCCAATCTAGAATCTAGTGGTAAGTTTCAAACAAATATTTAGTACCTAAATATTTGTTTAATTATAAACAAGTAAAATAAAATTATTTCATCTCGGTACCTATTGCTTAAAACAGTAATAAACCTTCACCATTGTGGTGGCTAAATCATATTTTTAGACCAGATAAATTATCAAACGTAATGCACTCGTGATAATTTTCGCTCAACCTACACTTTATGGAGACTATTCCAGAAATTTTACAAAATTTTTTTATCAGTACTTTTCCAGAATTTCTTCGAAATCTTTTGATCAGTACTTCGTCTGTCACACCCGATTTTCTCCGAAACTATTTGACATAGAAAGTTAAAATTTGGCGCTAATATAGGAATTGATGGCCTTATCAGAGCCTTGTTGTTTTGAAAGTTAAATTTTGACTTAAGGGGTTAGTTTCAGGGGGTGAAATCGGAAGTGAAAAAAAAATTTTTTTAGCAGGTCATCGAGTGGGGTGTCAAATGAAAACTTGTAAAAATACAAGTTCAAAAAGATATATAATGTAATACTTGTACACAATTTTCTTTGTATTATTTTTAAAAAAGTGCGAAAGATCGCTGTCTCTGCCATTATCTCGAAAAGTATTTATCAAAAAATTTTGAAAAAATTCTGAAATATATTCTACAGGGTGTAGATTGGACGAAAATTATCACGAGTGCATTAACTTTAATATCTAGTACATAAAAAAAAATTGAAGGTCATCAGTTTTCACTAAAAATCGGAAAAAAAACTCATTTTGTGAAGTCCGTAACATACATTTTTATTTTAAAAGGAAACAACGTATGGAACATTAATTGCGCAAGTTCAACTTGCACTTGACCGGTTATTTTATACAAGATAAAGAAAAGTCTTCGCAAGAATTACATTATATATTTTTTGGACTCGTGTTTCATTTGACACCTCACTCGATGACCTGGTAATTTTTTTTTAATTACGATTTCACCTCCCAAAACTAACCCTTAAGTCAAAATTCAGCTTTCGAAACTACGCCACCCTGATTGGGCCATCAATTCCTATATTTGTGCCAATTTTCAACTTTTAATGTCAAATAGTTGCGGAGAAACAAACGGACACCGAAGTGATCCCCCTAAGTATTCCTCACGGAACACTAAAAAAATAGGCAACTTATGTGATTTATAACATCATTTCCCGCCAATTCAATGATATTATGGTATACACTGCAACGAGTGCGGTAAGGACGAGTAGAAAACACTGGACAGAATTCGAACGTTTTCTTATGGAAAAAATTACCATATTCCATATCGTAAACTAACCTGAACTAACTTGACTATTCGGATGTGGTCTGGGAGTAAAACCTATTGGAAATATGTACTGGTATTACCACTTAGAAAATATTCAACTGTTTCTTATAATATTATTTACTTTCTTTTCTATTTACTAAAACTATGCACGATATATTTACTTCAATAGATTAGAGTTTTATTAATACTGCAAAAGCCGGTGGACCATTAAATATTTTAAATTTAGAAATCTGACAACATTTACATTGAACCTTCCTTGAGTCCACTGTTAATCGTATTGCATTTAGATATAAACATTAGCAGCCTTGCTAACAACCCAGTCCCTGCCTTGATATACTATTGTATATCATCGTCCCTGCCTTGATATACTATTATATATCATCGTGCACGATCTTCTAAAATATAACTTAAAATTGCATACACTTTTACTTTTACCAATATTATTTTATAAAATAATATTTTTTTAGATTACAATATTTAGAATAGCAGACAAATATGATCAGAAACCCCAAGAACTCGACCAAACTGTTTTAACAGCTCTATTTAAATCTCAGCACTTGTCACCTACTGAACAATTAAGTCTGGCCCTAACGTGGAATAGAGCAGACATAGCTCGATCTGAGATATTCGTTTATGGGCAGGAATGGCCACCTGGGGCCCTGGAAGATGCCATGATGAAAGCTTTAGAACATGATAGGTACGTTACGGATACATTATTTCAAAATTTACAGTTACACAACACATTTTAAATTTTATTTTCAAATTTGGCAAAATTAATTTAAATACAGTCGGTCAAATAAGAGCATCTCGCCTATAACTTGTAGTCGGTAAAAGAAATTCCTGTTTTTTGTTGTTATTGTTGGCACTACTGCACACAATGTTTATGGAAAAAGATTCATTTTTAGCCTTATTTATGATTAAATAGTACATTATCAATTCTACAATTGTAGAATTGATTCTATATACACTACCCTAATCAAAGATATATATGAAAATGTAAAGATGTACATAAAACCTAGTACAGAACAAATACATATAGGAAGAGGTGTAAGACAGGGAGATATAATCTCTCCTAAGCTATAGAAGACGTATTTCGCCAACTAGATTGGACCAAAAAAGAGCCTAAAGATAGATGGTGTGTATCTGAGTCATTTAAGGTTCGCAAATGATATTGTAGTCATTAGTAGTGATACACTTGAGTTACAAGATATGGTAAATAAGTTAAATTACCACTCAAAGACAATTGATCTTAAGATGAATAAAAGTAAGACAAAAATATTAACCAACACTAATAACAACATAGTTATAAATTTGGAAAGAACAGCTCTCAAGACTGTTAAGAATTATATGTATCTGGGGCAAAAAATTACGACGGGAGCGAAAAACAGAGAAAAACGACTCGCTTGAGCAGAGGAAAAAATAAATCGAGACTGGAGCAATGTAATTTTTTCCGATGAGGCTTTATTTTGGGGTTATGTCATCATCTTACGAGCCTGGTCATTCTCATAACAAGACAACACCCTATGAAAATCCATGTTTGGGGATTTCTTTCGAAAAAAAATTTTGGGAGATTCCTCATCTTCGACAATTTGAACGCTGAAAAAAATGCTCCAGATTTACAGTGGTTTGTCGATAAAAATGAGGGTTGGATTTTTCAATAGGATAACGACCCTAAACGTGGATAAGGGAATCCGGTATCGTCACACTAGATTGGCCATCCCAGTCGCCCAATGCATTCTTAATTGAGACCATGTGGTCATAAATCAAGCAGAGACTTCATAGTAAAAAGGTGTATACGATGAAGCAGCTATCCCGGCAAATTCGGGCAATTTGGAAATCTTTTTCCCCAAAAATACGCGGAAAATCTCGTCGAAAGTATGCCCCCAGGGGATCATCGACGCTGATGGAAACTGGACGAACTATTGAATTATTAACATGTTAATGGCAATCTTTTACTGTCAAATGATATAAAAAACTTTTAAATAAATCCATTTTGTAATGAACAATATGCGACACGTTCTTACTTGACTAATTGTATTGAGATTGACTAAAAAATTATATATGAAAGCAGATAGGAAAAACAGAAACAAAAATAAGCAAAAGTTATTAAGCAGGACCTTAAAATAGTGTTAGTAATAACATATTTTACCTACGTTCTCGTTATGAAAGAAACTTCTCGCAAACTCTTTAAGTTGTTATTAACACAGTTTAGTTCACAAACACTGTTTATATTGTGTTATAGATGTGATTTTGTAAAACTCCTACTCGAAAACGGTGTAAGCATGAGGAAATTTCTGACAATACCAAGACTGGAAAACCTATATAATTCTAAACAAGGACCTAGTAATACTCTAAGATACATATTAAGAGATGTACGACCTCATATACCAGCTGGATATGTTTATACTCTACATGATATTGGATTAGTGATAAACAAACTTATGGGAGGCGCTTACAGGTAAGCATTTTAATTTGATGATTATACACTTAAAACAAAATACCAGGGATCGCTAAACTAGGTATTTTTATTTCGTATTCAGTTTACAAAAATAAAACAAGTTTATTTAAAGATACTCCGAAAAATGCTTCTTAGAGGGCTAAAATCCCCTCTAAGTAGAAATTAGAAACATATTTTCCGTAATAAACTCTAATTTCGGAATGGCTAGAATCACACCTGAGTGCTTGCGGTTTTTAATAGCACCAGTTACTCCTACAAGTTACAGAGCTGCTGAATTTCCCCCGTGTTGATTGAAAAAGTGATGCAGACGTTCCGCCAATCATCCTGCCGGCTTTTTCAGAGCTTGTTCTGAGTACTGACTTCTTCAGAATCTAGCACGAAAGGAAGCAGTTTATAATTACAGTCTGTCAAGTAAGAACGTGTGCGCGGTAATTCCTTTTGGTAGATGCGATTCTAGCGATTCAACAAAAAATCGGTAGAGGGAACCTTTGTCTACGACGCGTTTTAGTAAAAGTATCAGTCGATTCCGAACTTTCATCGAAATTACGGAAAATCCTAAATGAGTCACTTGTTTGCGCGTCGGTTTCGGGGCAGTCTTTCTTTGTTGCTATTCGAAGGGGCCTAAAATGATACATTCCACGGCCGCGTTTGTGGAGAAGTAGGTAAATTATTTCAACGAAACGAAAAATGTCGACGACTTGCCAAAATGTGGCTCGGTAGGCAAGGTCACTCCGAAAGTCGAACAACGAATCGTATTTTTGTATTCACGGGACCCGAAATTGACGCTGCGTCAATTAAGAAAATCGGGTTTGAATGTGTCCCATGAGACCATTCGACAACAAATTCCGAAACACGTTGAAGAAACCTTTGCTGGGCGAAAATCACGTCGCGATGCAACTCGGTTGGGCCCACGATGAGATACTAGAGTGGCCCTCACAATGACAAACGCCTATGGGAGACGCTTGGTATCTTGTAAAGTGAAAGCTGAGAGGAAAGACTCTGAGGACTTGATTCGAAAAATTTGCAGAATTTGCAGAAAATCTCGTCGACAGCGTGCCTCGAAGATGCCAGGCAATTATTGATGCAGGAGGCGATTGGACAACTTACTAAGGTAACTGCACCGTTGTTAGCACACCAGAGAATACATTAATGGCAAAAAATGTTCTCGAAACACATTTTTTCAAAAGTACAAGCGGTCACGTTCTTACTTGACAGACTGTAAAAGAAGTAGACAAAGGTGATGGCAAAATTAATATGGCATAACGTCACCTCATTCGTTCAAAAATAATATTCTTCGAGTATTTAATCTTTGATAAGAACAAAATATTTGAGAATCAGGACTACTCCCTAAGACACTCATTGAAATTAACAATAAACAAGAAATTAAGGGTAAATAAGGTATACACTTGATAAAAGCGTTTAAAGTAAAAGTAATAGAATAAGAGGAAAATATGTTATAAATAATAAATACTTCAAGTTACTGGGAACTGTACTCTCCCCCTACTACCTTTTAACAATCGATATCGACTAAAAAAATTCATTCACAACCTCGTTGAAACAAACTTACAAAGTATATATTTACCTTTGTCGTGCGAAAATCCCCATATAATGGTGTTAATCCATTAGTTCAATAATTAATACGATGTAAATGGCTCTGATTAAATTTTCATAAATATCTACATCAGCGCAATTTAATCATTATTTAAAGCCATTTTGCGAGGGGTTGAAAGTTAAGTTTTTGTAATATAAATTACAAATTGGAGTTGCCGTTGCTTCTTGCTAACGACATTGTAATTTCATTATTTACTTACGATATAATTTTTAGTGATATTCCAAAGTTTTTGAAGTTATTTTGTTAAAAACTTTTAATACAATATATTTTGGCGTCAACTAGGTTTTTAATTTTTTTATTTTATCCTATTTACTTTCTTTTAAAAAATGGAAGATCGTTTGTTGTTAATTTCTTCGCGATTCAGGGTCCCTATACCACAAAAAAGTCTGCATTTCCATCGGCCTGGAATGAAAACTATGATTTTCATGGTCTAAAAACCCTGAACCCACCACCCTCGAAGGGTGGCAAAAGATGCAAACAATACTTACTTTGGGTAAATTTGCGTTAATGAGATTAAAGTTTTCGGAAACTGCTTTTAAATATCACTAAATCAGCCGTTTGGAATTGTCGCTGCCAGATAATGCGGACATTATGAAGAAAATTAAATTCGAAACTTTGCCATCAGGTGGCGAAGCAGTCAATTGTAAAATCAAACAAATATAATCTAGACTTTGAAACCCCGAGAGTTTAGCTTGGGTTAGTGGTAAAAGCTAGAAGCATTTGAAATGTGGCTTTATCGAAGAATATTAAAAATCCCATGAACAGCTAGAATCATTAATAAGAAAGTTCTACGAAGGATAGGTCAAGGCAGAAAACTCTTGACAATCATAAAAATACGAAAAACATCCTACTCAGGTCATGTACTCAGAAACGACAAAGAGTCACTATTGCAAATGATCATGCAGGGAAAAGTTGTGGGGATGGGTAATGTGGGGGAATCGTTTCATGTTGCGAGGGACAGAGAAACATTTAGAGAAGTGGTCGCCAAGTTCCATTATGAGAAGGCATAAGAAGAAGAAGAAGTAGTTGTAGTAAAATAGATAGATAATGGGACTTCAGTGACTTTTTTAAGTATTTTATTACTTCAATTCGTGCAATCTAGTTGGGCGAAGGTCTCCATACTCGTACATAAAACTCAACGTTTCTTTATAGTGTATATGGTTATAACTCGAGAATGAATAATCCACTTTTCATTCTGTTTTCTTTTACGTGTGAATACATCATCTGGCTTTTCACTTATAAGAATTTTATTAAGACTTTTCGGTTAAAGGGAATGGCAGTGTTGAGGGGTCAATGAGTTTTGTATAGTTTCATTAAAACTATGAGGATTGTTTCTGATTTTCGGCTGGAGATAAAGAGCACATTTTAAGCATAATAATTTATAGTCAGACACAGAATGAATCAAAGGAACAGGGGAGGTGTTAGAATGGTTACTGCATATACATATCGAGGTATAGGTCATTTTTAGGGCACTGGAAACTGAACATTATGATGTTTTGTCATTATTTCCAATTTCAACAGAATATTTTCCTTCGATTAATATTCTTTTGTGATTAATATCTCACCACAAAGCACTTGTCTTTTAAAATACCTAGTTTTAATGCTTAGATTGAATTATTCTTTAGTGTGAGAAAATCAAATACAGTACTTACAGTAGAACTTCGTATTCACAAGGGAAGTATCAACCACATTTCTACAGTTTGAGTTAACAGTAGCTAGGTAATGGGATTTCTGTCACTTTTTTGTTTTTTTTTTACTTCGAAGATTCAAATCTTATAATACGGACTTGTGGAACTGCGAATACCAGTGGTCTATTATATAAGTGTATATTTGCCAAATGATATCGACTGGGATACACTTAAAAATGACATACATACTCGATACAGCCATTTTTTGGCATATTTTAATGACTAGGAAAGAACGCGGTATATTATCTTACGACTTTTTTATCAAAGCAGTAAAAAACAGAGCAATATTTTTCTATAAGTAGTTTATGTATATTATAGTACTAGCCGGGCCCGCGGCTCCACTCGCGTGGACTTGATTCACTACTATCGTCACTGCTTATTCCTTATGTTACCCAACGTAATAAAATATTTCCCATTATTTCTCCTTATCTCCTAATATTTCTCCTTATTTCCCATTATCTCTACATAATTTCCATTATCTAGGCTTATCTCTGCTCATCTCCCATTATTTCTCCTTATCTCCCATTATTTCTCCTTATCTCCCATTATCTCACCTTATTTCCCATTATCTAGGCTTATCTCGACTTATCTCCCATTATTTCTCCTTATCTCCCATTATCTCACCATAACTCCCATTATCTAGTGCTGCTTATCTCCCATTATCTCTCCTTATCTCCCATTATTTATACTTATCTCCCATTATCTCACCTTATCTCCCATTATCTAGGCTTATATCGAATTATATAGAACATATGTATAAATTTATAAAAACACGTAAATCGGATAAGTAGTTCTCGAGTGATAAGCGCACTAACGGACAGACAGACAGACAGACAGAGAGACGTTGCATTTTATATATATATTGTATTCTTTGCTACATGATATTGTTCCATATTTAATGCTTTAGGGAGTGTATTGCAAGAGAACGCGCTAGCGGCAAACTTTTCTCCGACTTGATTCATTATTATCGTCACTGTTTATTCCTTATGTCACCTAATAAAATATATCCTATAACCTGGCCAGAGAACATACGTATGTTTAAAAAAAAAAAACACGTAAATCAGATAAGTGGTTCTCCAGTGATAAGCACACTAACGGACGGACAGACAGACATTACATTATATATATATATATATATATATATATATATATATATATATATATATATATATATATTATAAATATTCTCTGCTACATAATATTGTTCCATATTTAATGGTTTGGACTGTGTATTGCAAGAGAACGCGCTAGCGGCAACCTTTGTCCGACTTTATTTACTATTATTGTCACTGCTCATTCCTTATGCTACCTATCGTAATAAAATATAGCCTATAACCTGGCCGGAGAACATATGTATCTTTTAAAAAAAAAAAGTACGAAAATCGGATAAGTGGTTCTCCAGTGATAAGCGCACTAACGGACAGACAGACAGACAGACAGAGATACGTTGCATTATATATATTATAGATGTAATAAAATATATACCTATAACCTGGTCAGAGAACATATGTATGAATTTAAAAAATCATGTAAATCAGATAAGTGGTTCTCGAGGGATAAGCGCATTAACGGACAGACAGACAAACATTGCATTTTATATATATTATAGATATAGATTATTATTATTATTATATAACCTGGCCAAAGAATATATGTATGAATTTAAAAAAAGACAGGTAAATCGGATAAGGGGTTCCCGCGTGATAAACGCACTAATGGACAGACAGACAGAAAGAGAGACATTGCATTTTATATATATTATAGATTATACATTACAGATATTCTTTGCTACATAATATTGTTCCATATTTAATGGTTTAGGCTGTGTATTGCAAAGGCACGCGCCAGCGGCAAACTTATTTCCGACATCATTCACTATTTTACGTCACTGCTCATTCCTTAAGCTACCTATCGTAATAAAATATAGCCTATAACCTGGCCAGAGAACATATGTATGTTTAAAAAAAAAAGTACGTAAATCGGATAAGTGGTTTTTCAGTGATAGGCGCATTAACGGACATACAGACAGACAGACAGACAGAGAGACGTTGCATTTTATATATAATATAGATAATATCCAGCTATGAACTAATCAACAGCAAAACTTGTAAAACATACATTATGTCAAGTGTTACTAGTACATAGAAATATAATGTTCTTCTTAGTGTGCCTTTTCTTCTAAGGACGTTGGCGATCACATTTGCCCATCTGATTTTATCTATTGCCTCTCTAAACAGTTCAGTAGATGTCACATTTGTCCACTGTCGTAAGTTTTTCAACCAGGAGTTGCGGCGCCTTCCTGATCCTCGCCTACCGATTATTTTTCCTTTAATTATAAGTTGCAGAAGCTCATACTTTTGCCTTCTCATAATATGGCCAAAGTAAATGCTTTCTCTTTCTTTAACAACTGGAATCAACTCTCGTCCTTTTCCCATCTCCGATCAAGTATTTCTACGTTTGTGGTATGCGTTGTCCAAGGAACACGCAGCGTTCGGCGATAGCACCACATCTCGAATGACTCCATTCTTTGTTGTGTTGTCTCTGTGATTGTTGCAGCTTTTATACCGTCTAACATCACCGAGAACACGTAGCATCTTAACACTCTTGTTCTTGTTTATGTTTAGTTGGCAATTATAGAGTATGCTGCACATTTTATTAAAGGAGCTTCGTGCTTTTTCAATTCTTGAGCGTATTTTAATAGAGTGGTCCCAATTTTCACTAATTACGCTTCCTAAGTACGTTATGTTTGTTACCCCTTCAAGTGTTTGTTAATGTACTTTAAAAATTTATGTTTGTATTAAGATTCTTACTGACCACCATTGTTTTTGTTTTGTTCGTATTCAGTTTGATTCCATATTCTTCACATTCCATTCATGAGTCTTTGTAAGCCTTCTTTACTGCCCTCTAGAATGACAGTATCATCAGCGTAGCGGAGGTTATTTACATACATATCATTAATTGTAATTCCATCTTTTTTATCAGAAAGTGCTTTATTGAAGATTTCCTCCGAATAGACACTGAATAACAGGGGTGACAAAATACAGCCCTTTCTTTATTTTTATTTCTTTGGACATGCCATTCTTAACTTTTATTTTGGCAGTCTGGTTCCAGTATAAACTTGATATTATTTAAAATTATATAAAAACAACACTATGTTTTAATTTCCAATATATTTAAAGGAACCTAAAATCCTTAAAATCAGGAGTTTTATTTATTAAATTGTGGATCTTGTACTAAAACCTACGTAGAACAAACTGGTAGATCTTTTGAAACTCGCATTAAAGAACATAAACATAGTTATTTAAAAAATAAGAACAGTTTACATTACGCAACCCATATAATAAACGAATCCCATAATTTTGATGATACATTAAAAATCCTACATGTAGAAAATAAATTTAAAAAATTAAATGCTTGAATGTCTTAAAATTAACAAACGGAAAAACTCCAATCTATTATTAAACGAACAGGCAGACTTAAACCATTCACCCTTACTTAATCTTTATTAGTTCTCTGAAATAGTACCACAGATTTGCATTCTTAAAATAATTCTGTCTGTAAATAATATAATAAAATGATTACCATAATCTTAGGTAATTAAGGATAGTTTTAAGCACTATATAACCAGGATTACTACCAAATAGTTTTCTTTCTTATTTACTTCTGGAAATCTATGAAGCATAAATAAACATCAGAGTTGACATCCCTTCATCTTTCAATCAGGACGCGGATGGAGAATAGTGCGTCCCTCGTTCCTAGTCCGTTCCTAAAGCCAAACTGTGTTTGTCCAGTACATTCATCTAGTTTTTTATATACTCTTTGGTGGATTATTTTAAGGAAGAGTTTCAAAATGTGCTTCATTAGATTTATATTCTGGCATTCCTCGCACTTTCTAGAGTTATTCTTTTTTGGCAATAAAAATTGATGTTAACCAACAATGAGGTACATTACCTGTATTGTATACGCTGTTGAAGAGGTCCTTTATAATCTCCATATGTTTTAATGATTTCTATAGGTATATTATCTTCTCCTACAGCCTTTTTGTTTTTAAGCTGATTTGCTGCTGCTAATATTTCGTCTTTATTTTTGGGGAGCCCGTCGTATTAAGCTTATTTGTATTATGTTGTCTAATTGTGTCACTATACATTTCCCTTATACATTCTTCCCGTCTAGTGCTTTTCTCTGCAGAACTGGATCAGTCTCTGACCTCTATCATTACGTTTACCCAAGCCATAATTTCACACAATATCCTCTTCTTTTTCATCTCCTACTTTGGCATTGAAATACCCCATTATCATGTTTATCTCATTTTACTTAGTGTGTTGTAGAGTCTTATTTAAATCTTCATAAAATATTTCGATTTCTTCATCAGTACTTTGTGATGTTGGGGCGTAGACTTGTATAATGTTAAATTTGTGGGGTTTACAATTTACGAGGCTGGTTTGAAAAGTCCGTGCAAAAATAAAAACTACTTATGTGTTTGGGGTAAACCTTTTTTATTTTTCGATATAGTCTCCTTTTAGGCTTATACACTTCGTCCAACGATGTTCTAGTTTGTTGATCCCTTCCGAATAATAGGATTTGTCCAAGTCTGCAAAATATCCATTAGTGTCTGCAATCACCTCCTCGTTTGAATAAAATCTTTGTCCCGCCAGCCATTTCTTCAAACTGGGGAACAAATAGTAGTCCGATGGAGCCCTGTTTGGAGAATAGGGGGATGTGAAACGAGTTGGAATCCTATTTCCATTAATTTTGCGACCACAACTGCTGAGGTGTGTGCTGGTGCGTTGTCGTGATGGAAAAGGACTTTCTTGTGGGCCAATCGCGGGCGTTTTTTCTTGCAGCTCGGTTTTCAAAACGGTCCAATAACGATGAATAATATTCACCTGTAATAGTTTTACCCTTTTCCAGATAGTCGATGAGGATTATCCCTTGCGAATCCCAAAAGACAGTCGCCATAACCTTTCCGGCCGAAGGAACGGTCTTCGCCTTTTTTGGTGCAGATTCCCCCTTGGTAACCCATTGTTTAGATTGTTGTTTGGTCTCAGGAGTATAGTAATGTATCCATGTTTCATCCACAGTGACGAAACGACGCTTAAAGTCCTCCGGATTCTCCTGGAACAGCTGCAAACCATCCTTGCAACACTTCACACGATTCCGTTTTTGGTCAAGCGTGAGCAATCGCTGCACCCATCTTGCGAATAGCTTTCTCATGTCCAAATGTTTATGCAAAATATTATGTACCCGTTCAGTCGAGATGCCCACAGCACTAGCAATCTCACGCACCTTAACTCTTCCGTCATCCATCACCATATCATGGATTTGATCAATGATTTCTGGAGTCGTAACCTCCACAGGCCGTCCAGAACGTTCAGCGTCACTTGTGCCCATATGGCCAGTCCGAAAATTTTGAAACCACTTATAAACTGTTCTAATTGAAGGTGCAGAGTCACCATAATGTTTATCAAGCTTCTCTTTAGTCTCCTGAGGCGTTTTGCCTTTCATAAAGTAATGTTTAATCACCACACGAAATTCTTTTCGTCCATTTCTTGAAAATCACTCGACTTCCTTGATTCACACGAATGCCAAACACAAAGAAATAGACCAATATGGCTGAAACTTGGTGTGCGTTCATTCAAGAGATGCTACTAACTAAACATGACCTCGATACGCGCCGGTGGTGCCATCTCTCGGACTTTGCACGGACTTCACAAACCAGCCTCGTATTTAAATCAAGATTATTCTATCCGAGATCGGTAAAAATCCACTATTCTTGCCACTTCTTCTGAGACCACTATTGCGACTCCGTTTTCTTTTTCAGTGGTTACATTTCCCGAGTAATAAACGGTGTAGTGCTGCAAGGGCCCGTGTTCGGCCATCTCACTTCACTACATCCTAATATATTGATGTTGAGTTTTTTCATCTCTCCTATCAGATTTGCAGCTTTGCCCGCTTCAAGCAAACTTTGGACATTCAAAGTTCATATTTTCCTGTTCGATTTCCACCGCGAGAGTCTTAGCACCCTGTCCCCACTTAAGACGTACCCGGTACTGAGAGCCCTTTCTTCTATCTTAGACATAAAAATATAATAGGAAATTCTGTTAAAAAGAGGTCATCATAAATTATATAAAAATATAGTTTATTTGACCAGACCAACTCATTTTCTGTGTTCTTCTTTTTACTTTCCTTCCCTATCCTCCTTTAGCAGGTTTAAATCTATCACGGGAGTAAGAGAAATCGGCTATACGTGTTTTAACTGACAAAGACAGCTTATTAATCTATTTGGTAGGTTAAATCTCTTAGAATAAATATTTTTATGGTAGTTATAGGACTGCATTAACATAATATATAGATTTAACTCACTTAAAATTATATAAAAACAACACTATGTTTTAATTTCCAATATATTTAAAGTCACTTGACAATTGTTTCACCATACAATGGCTTCTTCAGAAGTAAATAAGAAAGAAAAATATTTGGTAGTAATCCTGGTTATATAGTGCTTAAAACTATCCTTAATTACCTAAGATTATGCTAATCATTTTATTATATTATTTACAGACAGAATTATTTTAAGAATGCAAATCTGTGGTACTATTTCAGAGAACTAATAAAGATTAAGTAAGGGTGAATGGTTTAAATATACCTGTTCGTTTAATAAGAGATTGGAGTTTTTCCGTTTGTTAATTTCAAGACAGTCAAGCAAATTTAATTTTTTAGATTTATTTTCTACGAGGCTGGTTTGAAAAGTTCGTGCAAAGGCCGAGAGATGGCACCACCGGCGCGTATCGACGTCATGTTTAGTTAGTAGCATCTCTTGAATCAACGCACACCAAGTTTCAGCCATATTGGTCTATTTCTTTGTGTTTGGCATTCGTGTGAATCAAGGAAGTCGAGTGATTTTCAAGAAATGGACCAAAAAGAATTTCGTGTGGTGATTAAACATTACTTTATGAAAGGCAAAACCCCTCTGGAGACTAAAGAGAAGCTTGATAAACATTATGGTTACTCTGCACCTTCACCAACAGTTTATAAGTGGTTTCAAAATTTTCGGACTGGCCATATGGGCACAAGTGACGCTGAACGTTCTGGACGGCCTGTGGAGGTTACAACTCCAGAAATCATTGATCAAATCCATGATATGGTGATGGATGACAGAAGAGTTAAGGTGCGTGAGATTGCTAGTGCTGTGGGCATCTCGACTGAACGGGTACATAATATTTTGCATAAACATTTGGACATGAGAAAGCTATCCGCAAGATGGGTGCCGCGATTGCTCACGCTTGACCAAAAACGGAATCGTGTGAAGTGTTGCAAGGATGGTTTGCAGCTGTTCCAGAAGAATCCGGAGGACTTTAAGCGTCGTTTTGACACTGTGGATGTAACATGGATACATTACTATACTCCTGAGACCAAACAACAATCGAATCAATGGGTTACCAAGGGGGAATCTGCACCAAAAAAGGCGAAGACCGTTCCTTCGGCTGGAAAGGTTATGGCGACTGTCTTTTGGGATTCGCAAGGGATAATCCTCATCGACTCTCTGGAAAAGGGTAAAACTATTACAGGTGAATATTATTCATCGTTATTGGACCGTTTGAAAACCGAGCTGCAAGAAAAACGCCCGCGATTGGCCCACAAAGAAAGTCCTTTTCCATCACGACAACGCACCAGCACACACCTCAGCATTTGTTGTCGCAAAATTAATGGAAATAGGAGTCCAACTCGTTTTACATCCCCCCTATTCTCCAGACTTGGTTCCCTCGGACTACTATTTGTTCCCCAATTTGAAGAAATGGCTGGCGGGACAAAGATTTTATCCAAACGAGGAGGTGATTGCAGACACTAATGGATATTTTGCAGACTTGGACAAATCCTATTATTCGGAAGGGATCAACAAACTAGAACATCGTTGGACGAAGTGTATAAGCCTAAAAGGAGACTATGTCGAAAAATAAAAAATGTTTACCCCAAACACATAAGTAGTTTTTATTTTTGCATGGACTTTTCAAACCAGCCTCGTACATGTAGGATTTTTAACGTATCATCAAAATTATGGGATTCGTTTATTATATGGGTTGCGTAATGTGAATTGTTTTTATTTTTTAAATAACTATGTTTATGTTCTTTAATGCCAGTTTCAAAAGATCTACCGTTTGTCCTACGTAGGTTTTAGTACAAGATCCACACTTTAATAAATAAACTCCTGATTTTAAGGATTTCTTAGATTTGGTTTTGTTATTCAAAATTATACTCCCTAAGGAATTAAGTTACTAAAATATCTCTTTTGATAATTTCGTTTACTTTATTCTTGATTATTACACGGGATATTTTAAATTTAGTTACGACGTGCTTGGATCAAAACTATTTTGAATTCCCGCCCTTTACTAGCGGAAATTTTCATGGATCATTTAGAACTAAAAATTCATCCAAACGCGGTAAGCAAAAATATTGTTTACTGGTATAGATATGTTGACGATATCATTTCCTGTTTCACGGGTACAGATAGATAACTAACATTCCTCCTTAACTTCCTAAATAATTTGCATCGTAATATTAAATTCACCTTAGAATTAGAAACCAATAACTCTATAAATTTCTTAGACATATCTATATCAAAAGTGAACAATAAACACGATTTCTCGTGCTCTCACAAAATGGCAATTTTTAACTCTTTCATACATAGATTGTTACATATCCCTATGACTAAAACTAATTTTAACAAAGAATTCAACATAATCAAACAAATAGCAATTAATAATGGATATGACCCCAATATTATAGATAATATCTTGAATAAAAAATCCTTTAAACAAGCAATCTCTCTAATTTATCTCACAATTAATGACAGAAAATAACTAGAACAATTTCCAAACATTTAATAAAAAAGAACAATAAAATAGCATTCAAAACCAGTAATTCCTTAGAGAGTATAATTTTGAATAACAAAACCAAGTCTAAGAAATCCTTAAAATCAGGAGTTTATTTATTAAATTGTGGATCTTGTACTAAAACCTACGTAGGACAAACTGGTATTAAAGAACATAAACATAGTTATTTAAAAAATAAGAACAATTCACATTACGTAACCCATATAATAAATGAATCCCATTTTGATGATACGTCAAAAATCCTACATGTAGAAAATAAATCTAAAAAATTAAATTTGCTTGAATGTCTTGAAATTAACAAACGGAAAAACTCCAATCTATTATTAAACGAACAGGTTAAACCATTTACTCTTACTTAATCTTTATTAGTTTTCTGAAATAGAACCACAGATTTGCATTCTTAAAATAATTCTGTCTGTAAATAATATAATAAAATGATTAGCATAATCTCAGGTAATTAAGGATAGTTTTAAACACTATATAACCACGATTACTACCAAATATTTTTCTTTCTTATTTACTTCTGAAGAAGCCATTGTATGGTGAAACAATTGTCAAGTGACTTTAAATATATTGGAAATTAAAACATAGTGTTGTTTTTATATAATTTTATTATGAATTTCCAACAAGTATCGGCTAACACAATCAAAGATTTAACTCACTTGAAAAAACTATGTATTCTTCATTATTCAACTTGTAAATAAACTATCGCTGGTGAAGTAATTTATTTTAATGGATACTATCTGTTAAAAGTAAATATTCCAGCTAAGGAAACACTCTGTATATAGCCCCGTTTTACATTATACATATTCGGTTGCAAAAAATGGTTAATACCGTCAAGCACCTCCCGTCACCATATTACACCAACGTCTGATTATGCGTTAGTGGTAACTGGTTATAATTTGCTTTTTTATTTTACAAAATATATAAAAAATCATTTAGGCTTCCATTCTTAACACTAATTTTGTTTTTTAGAGCTTTTTACACGAGACGTAAGTTTCGACCAATCTACGCAAAAGTCATGAACAAGGGACAAAACATGACAATGAACGCTGCATCGGCCAGGCAATTTGGAGCAATGAGTTTGCTTGCAGGAGCGTTACCGTCTAGTGCTAATCCTTGTTTGTTTGATTATCCTTTTAATGAACTCCTAGTAAGTATTTATAGTTAAGTGTAATAACACTATATTTTATCGAAATTTACTATGAACAAGTACTATAATACGGCTTTCAGATATGAACAAGTAAGCTCTACATACGTAAACTGTGTGTGTAAAAACCAGTGTACTATTATCAAAAAGGCGTAATAATAATTTTTCACTCTCGTTATATCCGTGTAAAGTTTTTTATTTTGTGTATAATCATGGAAAAGCATAGTGGTGCAACAAATGTGAAATGTACTCTCCACACTTTTATAACCCTAAGCTTTAGCTGTCTGAGTTGAATTATCGGTAATTCGCCGAGAAAATTTAAGGAGTCACCGGTTGTCCCTTAATGCCCAAAGTCTAGTCCCAATAAAAATAGCTTTATGGAGAAAAGGAACAATGTTTAAAAAGTAAAAAAAATGCAAAAAAATACAGTCAGTTCAAAAAGTCTCCATATACCACCTGCTTTTTATACTATTTTTCTGTTATGTTTAACCAATTAATTGGAACTATGAGAAAACATGTTTAAATTAATATTTGAAACTTAACCATCGAGGATTAGTATTAAAAGCAACTACGAAACATTTTATTTAGAAGTTACATCTTTTTCATGAAAATGTAAACAAAATTAATGTCAAACAAGTCTCCATACACTCAAGAACTGCATTGAAAAAACACGTTATAATTATCAGCATTTTATCAAGCTATCTGTTGCTCGCTAAACTGAAAACGATTGAATAATTTTCGGCCATATTTTATAATCTGTCACTTGTTGCTAGTAATTTTGCACTGGGTTTTCAAACTTCAGTTCAAATGGGTGAGAGAAATTGTGAAATTTCATTTCAAGTTCGAAAGATGATGATGATGATGTTTTGGAGCCGGGGCGCATCAACTACGAGGTTATTTAGCGCCCATAAGGTGATTGTTAAATTGGTTTAGATTTTAAAATGAATTTCTCGGAGATAGTCACATATGTTATTTTTATTTGCGGCAAAGATGGTGATTATGTTACTTATGGTAGAGGGTAGGTTGTACTTTAGTCGGCTGTCTTTAAGGTGATTTGCTGTGAGTATATGCGAGACTGTAAGGTTGGATCCGCAACTTTGACATTTAGGGTCTTGTGCTCCTTCCAAGAGATGGCGATGAATTGGGAAAGTGTGTCCAGCAGCCAGTCTTTGCAGAATCACGTTCTCTTTTCTATTGAGGTTGTTATTATGTAGGGGGGGAATACCGAGGATTTGAGTGGCCACAATTTGTTGTTTGGATTTTCTAGATCCCATTGTAATTGAAATAAGGAATTATGGATAGATTTTAAGGTAAGAGTTAAAATCTGAGTAGAAATTCTCGGCCGTGATGGAAATACCGTTATCTATAGCTTGTTTAGCTAGTCTATCCGCTCTGTCATTTCCCTGGTTGCCTATGTGGCTGGGAAGCCAGAAATAGGAGATGGAACGTTGTTTCAGTTTTGCGGAGTAGAGGAGATCTAGGATTTGTCGGATGTAGTTGTAGGATAGATTTCTGGTCTTGATGGATGATAAGGCACTGAGAGAATCGGAGATAATTAGGATGAGTTTGGAGCTTGTGGTTAGAGAGAATCTAGTTGCCTCTTTGATAGCTAGGAGTTCAGCTGTAAATATGGAGACATAATGAGGAAGTTTGAACTTTCTGGAGGTGGAGGGCGATGTGAAGGCAGAACCGACTACCCCTTGTCTGATTTGGACCCATCCGTATAAAAGAGCGTATGTTTGGGGTATTTTGTGGCGACGATTTGTAAAAAGGATTTATTGAGGAAAGAGTTAGAGTCCACTTTATTATATTGTCGCATGGAAAGATCAATATGTGGAATAGGAGAGAGCCATGGGGGAAAGGTGGTTTGCAAAGGGTAGTCATATTTAGGGGGGGAGAGATTGTGCAGTGACAGTAAGGCCGAGATTCTCTGAGGAATCGAGTTTTGTGGAAGTAGTTGGTTGGGTTTGTGTATGTTGGATAGGTTCAATGTGGTTTTGGAAAGAGGTTTATATATGGAGGATGAATAAAATTTTAGGAGAGACAGCTGTCTCACAAGATGCAAGGGAGGGGTAGATGTAAGGCATTGTAAAGTAGGGATGGGGGTAGTGCGAAAAGCACCCGTAGAGAGTCGGAGGATTGATTTTGGATTGGGTCGAGGGTCTTGATAGAGCTTTGAGTCGCAGCTCCATATATAAAATCACCGTAGGTCAGTTTGGAAAGAATGAGAGAGTTATATATTTGTAGTAGGCAAGGAAAGTCAGCCCCCCAGGTCATGTGAGACAATAATCGTAATAGGTTTAAATCGGAGGAGGTTTTTGTTTTTAGGGATTTGATGTGGGCCTTCCATGTGAGTTTGGAGTCAAATGTAAGGCCTAGGATCTTAAGGGATTCGGCAGTAGAGATTTGATTGTTTGCAAGATAGAGGGAGTTAAGTCTGGGACATGTTCTGCGTCTGCAAAAGTGCGCAACTGTGGATTTTGCTGGGAGAAAGAGAAATTATATTTTTTAGCCCACGTGCCAAGAGAGTGAAGAGCAGTCTGAAGAAGGTCAGAACAGCTTTGAGGAAAGGAGGAAGAGGTATATAATATAATGTCGTCCGCAAATATTTTTGTTTTTATGTTTGTTGGTAAATAATTAGAAATGGTGGTGATGGCTATATTAAAAAGGGTAGGACTGAGGACTGATCCTTGAGGGACTCCCAGAGAGGAGAAGAAAGGAGAAGATTTCGTGGAAAGAACTTTTACCTGAAAAGTTCGGGGTTGAAGGAAGTTGTGAATGAATTTAGGGAGAGCACCTTTGAATCCAAAGGTCATTAATTGGGAAAGTATTACGTTTTTGTCAGTTTTGTCAAAGGCTGAGGATAGGTCTAGGGAGGTTAGCAGAAGGTGGTTTTGATGGTGAAAGGAGCGTCTTATGTCAGTGTCAAGAGATGCCAGGTAGTCGATTGACGATCTAGCCCTGCAAAAGCCGTATTGGAAGGGAAGGAGAAGGTTGTTTGATTCCAGAAACCATGTGAGTCTGTACATCACCATTCTTTCCAATAGTTTGCATAAATGGTTAGTTAAGGATATGGGTCGATAACTATCAGGAGAGGACCTGGGTTTACCTGATTTGTGTATAGGGATAATGAGGGATTTTAGCCAATCTTGAGGAAAAGTTGCTTGGAGTCAAATGTGATTGTATATTTGTAAAAGGGAGTTTAGCATGGATGGAGGTAGATTTTTGATCATCTCAAGGTGAATCGTATCTGGACCAGGGGCAGTGCATTTGGCTTGTTGTAAAGCAGAGAGGAGGTCTTGTGTGGAAAATGGAGAGTTGTAGTGAATTTCTTGTTTCGTATCGAAGGAGGATAAGTTAGTGGACAAAGAAGGGATACAGAGAGGGCTGGATTTGTCGTGGTAGTGAAAGGCCAGTTTGTTGGCTATGTCTGTCGGATCGGTAAATTGGGAATTGTTGATAATGAGAGAGGGGATTGAGTTTGTAGGGTGGCCTCTCATCCTTCTGACTGATCTCCACAGAGCGCCAGAAGGAATGGGTTTCTTTATAGCAGAAACAAATTTAATCCATG
>CM032446.1:182227500-182250000 GCA_019049505.1 Pachyrhynchus sulphureomaculatus
TCTTTTATTACGATGTCATTTACTGGCCGTCACTTAGTTTACGCGATCAAGATAGTTTATAGAAGTTTGCAGACGCCTGTCTAAAGTTTTGTTACAATGCCAAGAAATATGATCACGTGACACCTTCCCTGCGAGCATCTAATTGGTTCAGCCTCAACTAAAGATATCCTATTCATCTGGCTACCCTTATTCATATATTCGGTCACAGGCTACCTGTTATTTGTTTGATCAACTAGTTCGAGGCAATGATGTTCATAATAGGATAACTAGTCACAGTTATTCTTTTATTGTCCCGAAACACAAAACTGCCATGTTCCAGAGATCCCTTAGATACAACGCAGTAAAAATTGATAATTGGATTCCAAAGGATGTGTATTTCGAACGAGCATTAAAATTGCTTATTGTAGGTGCGCGACGTTAGCTGTGGTGTTTCTCCTACAGTCATAGTTTAATAGTAATTTCTTTCTCTTTTCTTATTTGATATTGTTCTAAATATGGAAATATGTGATTTTAATTAGTCATTAGTTAGATGTTACGTAACTGTTAAGCCAGACGGATAGATGAATAGCTTTTTGCTAGATCTATATATATATATATATATATATATATATATATATATATAGAATATATATATTATATATATATATATATATATATATATGTATGGGTATATGTAATATGTTAGAGTTATATATATATATATGATATTATATATTATATATATATATATATATATATATATATACACAGTGAAGTTCTTCTTATAAACGAACTTGCCATTCCCTGATGCTCGATGTGTCGCGCGATTTGATCTAGGTAATTCACGAAACGCGCTGGCTACTTATTTCCGCCGCGTTTGCTAGTTCGAGCAGTATTATTTTTCAATTAACTTGTTATGTTATGCGGTTCTAATTAGCATATTTGATCAAAGTAGCAAAGTGAATGTTTAAGTTTTTATGTAAAAATGAGTACACAAAAACGTAAAGTGTTTACTTAAAAGACAAACACGATATTATAAGGAAAATCGAAAATGGAGTTAAACAAAGTGATATTTGCAAACAGCTGAATTTAATTATATCTACGGTTTCTACCATATGGAAGAAGATTCAAGAAATCTTACCAAACTATAATAAAAAGAAACTTTAGTTGTAAAAAAGTAAGAAAATCTTCACCATGACCAAGTCGATAAAGGACTCCTTAAGTGGTTTAGTCAAAAACGGCATGACATGTTCCTATTACCGGCTATCCTTTACAAGAAAAAGCAGTGAATTGGGAAGGAAAATAGAGGAACACCCCGAGTTTAACTGTTCTAGAAGTTAGATATGAACGATTGAAAAAGCGACATAATATTAGTGGGGGTAAGATTAAGTAGTAGAGAAACTGCAGAAGTGGGTATGACTGTTGTTGATCAGTGGTTGGCCAATGTATGGCCGGAAATTCGAGAAAGTTATGAATATGCGGACATTTTTAGTGCGGATGAAATGGGTTTATTTTACAAGATGAGGCCTGATAAGACATTAAACTTTGTCGGAGAGAATGATGGTGGGAGTATGTTTTTGATAAAAATCTAAATAGTGATGGGAGACTATAATCTTCCAAATTTTGTGAATATGGGTTCTCTAAATGATGCCAAATGTGAGTTAGTATGTAATTTTATGGACTTTTTCTCTCTTACACAGCATAACATCATTTTTAATATCAATAATAGATGCCTAGATTTAAGGCTAATTTTCATATCTTGTACCAAGATTTGCTTGGCGTTGATTGGTGTGAGTTGGATCAGCATACGGATGTAAACGTGTGCTGTGACAGATTTTATGAAATTTTATATAAACATATTTGACAGGTCGTGTGCCTTTATTCAAAACCAAAAGTAGTTCCTTTCCAGTATGGTATAATGTAGATATTGTAAGAAATTTGAAACGTAGGAATAATCTTTTTAGGAAGTATAAAAAAACAAATAATATAAAGTGCTATGAAAAATACAGAGCGTTGAGAGCGGAGACGTGTCAGATGATTAAGACCGCATATAGTGCATATATCAGAGGCATAGAGGAAAGTATTAAAGTCGATCCTAAAGCTTTCTGGAGGTATGTTCAGCAGAAGAGGAAAAGTTGTGCAATTGCAGGTGTAACAACATACCAAAATGCTGATGGTGGAAAATTATCAAAAGTAAGGATTACTGTGTTGGTAACTGCAAATATGGAACAGAGAAAAGAAAATTGTTGGTGATAGGAAAATCCTCCAATCCCAGGTGTTTTAAAAACAAACATTTACCAGTAAAATACAAATCAAACAGTAAAGCCTGGATGACATCAAAAATTTTTAAAAACGAACTGATCGAATGGGACAAAGAATTATAATAAATATTACTTTTGATTGACAACTCTTCAGCGCACCCTGAAGTTGATCTACAGCAAATAAAATTGGTGTTTATGCCTCCACAACTGTAAAGCTCCAGCCTATGGATTAAGATGTGATACATTCTTTAAAATGTCATTATAGAAATATTTTACTTATGAAAATGTTAGAGACGATCGATAAAGGTAACATTTTTTCTGTAACTCTCTTGGACGCTATAAACTTTATCCATATGGCTTGGCAAAAAGTCAGTAGAGAAAACCATTGCAATCTAGATATGACACAGATGATGAGCTACCGTTGACTCAGTGGATTGAAAAACATCGAAAAGATCCTATTGATTGTCTAGAATTTGTTTAGGATGCTGACATTCAACAAAGTACAGTGGAAATCGAGATTAGAAAGATGTTTAATCACTTTAATTTTGAAGAATGTATATGTGCAGATAATGAATTAATAATGAGACAAATATTAACTGATAATCAAATTGGGACATCAGTGACTTCTGGAGTGATTTTAAGCGATAATAACGACGAAGACGAGCTTCGAGAAATGACTAAAAAAATGATCGAGACTCGCAATTTTGTGGAATCTCGTGAAGTTCCTGAACATATAGTAGTTTTTGTAACCTTGACAATTATGTAAACACCATTTCTTTTTCAAGTAAAATTTTAGAAACGAAAATTACTGATTTTATTGTATAAACTACGTATTTTAATATCGTCGTTTATATTCGTATATGTACCAATATACATAATAATAACTTTAGTGTGACTTGTTTTATTTTCCTTTGAACGTTTTCTTTTAATTTTTTACATTATTTTACAAGATTAATTTTTATTTATGCCGACTGGATTACTTTTTGTGTAGTTATCCTGCAGATAGGGAGGCGCCCATAGTTTTCATCAGTGGTTCATTTAACCAGATAAAAAATAATGTTAACATTTAAAACATATTAAAAAAAAAATTCTTATAATTTAAAGTACAATAAAAAAATATAATCGCCATTCTTTTGTATTACTCACTTAATATATATATATATATATATATATATATATATATATATATATATATATATATATATATATATAGATTTATATATATCATCATCGGTTTAATAACGTCTTCCGTCTTCCGATGCCTAATTTCCACTCCTCCCGGTTTCTCCATCCCTCCTCCTCCAGATCTCTCTCTAGTACTTCCTTGTTGATTCCTGCTCTCCAGCTTTGGCGTGGTCTTCCTCGCTTTCTTTTTCCATGAGGGTTCCAGTTTAAAATCTTTTTAGGTAGTCGGTCTTGTGACATTCTCTGTACATGTCCGTACCATACCAACTGTTGGGTTCTGATTTCGTCCACTATATCGTGCTTTATTTCTAAAGCTCACCTTATCGCGTCATTTGGTATGCGGTCTTTTCTGGATTTTCTGGCTGCTCGTCTCCAGAAATCCATTTCTGTAGCTTTTAGTATTTTTTCTGTTCTTTCCTTTAATGGCCACACCTGGGAGCTGTAAGTTATTATACTTTTCACTATTGAGTTGTAAATTCTCTTCTTATTTTCAATGGTTATGTTTTTGTCCCATAGTATACTATTAAGCATTGCGATCGCTTTTCTTCCTTGGACATTCCTCTCGAATATTGCTTCTTCCAGTGTTCCGTCCCTAGTTATTCTCGTTCCCAAATACTTATAACTGGCACAGTGTTTGATGGTGTGTCCTGTGACCAGTTTCAAGTCCTGCTGTTGTCCTCCGACGCACATGTACTTGGTCTTTTTAATATTGACTTCTAGGCCCCATTTTTCATATTCCTCCATAAGTTTTCGTGTCATGTATTCCATATCATCGATGTCCTGAGCGACTACTACCTGGTCGTCTGCGAATGATAGCGTGTACAATGTAGTATCGTCATCCAGTGGTAATCCCATACTGCTGCATTTCCTTTTCCAGTTCTTCAGTGCACTCTCCAAATAGATTTTAAATAGCGTTGGGGATATACAGCAGCCCTGTTCGAGACCCTTTGTGACCGGGAACCCTGTTGTTATACCATTTTTGGTTTTCACACTACTTCTTGCGTCTTGGTATAAGGATTTTACGGCTTTAATTATTTCGGTGCTTACATTACTCTGTTGTAGTGTTTCCCACAATCTCATTAGGGGCACGCTGTCGTAGGCCTTTTTTAAATCAACAAACAAGACATGGACTTCCTGATCAAATGCAGTTTTCTTTTCTAGAATTTGTGTCAGTGAGAAAAGATGGTCTATTGTGGATCTTCCTGCTCTAAAGCCTGCCTGTTCTTCAGCTTCTACGTCCGCGTATTCCGTTCCTATTCCATTTTTAAGTATTTTTCCGTATATTCTGCTAATAGATCCTGTAACCGTTATTCCCCTATAGTTATCGTAATTATTTTTGTCTCCTTTCTTATGAATTGTTGATATGTATGATATTTTCCATTCCTCAGGTACTTCTGATGTGTTAAATGCATCTTTGGAATAAGTTCCTCAAAGCGCTAAATAGCTTTTCAGTTCCGTATTTTACTATCTCTCCTGGGATGTTTCCTGGTCCTGGAGCTCTACCATTTTTTAGCGTTTTACATACTTCTTTAACTTCTGATGTTGTTATCCTTATTGGGGATCCTCGTATAACTATATTTGGGTTTCCATGTTGGGTACTTTTGAACTCTGGTCTATCCTCCCTCTGTTAGCATATTTGTAAAATATTGGTTCCATTTTTCTGGTGTTATTGGTGAGAAGATTTCTCTTTTCCGTTCTGTTCTCATATTTTTAAGAAGTCTCCAGCTTTCTGTGCTTTTTCTTCCTCCTATGTAAGTGTTGAGTCTTGAGCATGTCTTTTCCCATTGGTTGTTCTTTTGTCACTAATTATTTTGCGTACTCTAGCTTGGGATTCTTTGTATTTTACTTTGTCGTTTGTGCTCTTTGAACTTAAGTATTTGTGATAGCTTTTCCGTTTTTCTTCAATTTCGTATTTAATTTCTTCATTCCACCAATATGGTTTTTGCTGTTTTCCCCTTTTCTCTTGGTACCCTAATGCTTCCAGTGCGGCTGCGTGTAGGCATTCCTTTATATACTTATATTCTTCTTCTGTATTAACAAATCCCGTCCGTTGTATCTTTTGGTCCAGTCTAATCTTGTATAGATTTCTGATACTTTCATTTTGTAAGCTGTACTCACTTAATAACCTTTAAAATATGTTTTTTAAATATACCAACTTTTACAGCGCCAAGGTGTATATAACCCCATAAATTAATTAGAATATTTATTGCTACATTATCAATCGAGAAACAAATAAAGAGAATGAATTTGCTCTGGTAAGACTTTGCAATTGCTTCTGCACCTGACTCTACCTTGCTGCTAAGTGCCTATTATCGAGATTACTGTTTTAAATATACATTTACTCAGAGTTACTATACTATAAATTATAGAAATTATGCTTCTTCTAATAGTGATCTACATTTATATTATAGATTAGTCTTAAAATACTCATAGTTAAATTCCCTATTTTAACAATCAGGGATTGATTTTCCAATTTACGCTTTCTTTTTTTGTAAGTTAGTTATCTAGTTTGACATCCCATATGACATTTATTATTTCACATCTTCAAGATAATGAAATTTTAAATGACTAAAAAAAGAGTATGGTCACGCTGCTGAAAGTAAAAATTCTTTCCTCTAGAATTATAAGATTTTTTAACCACCATCTATATATTATACATAAAGTGGTTAAAAGAGTTTGCAAGAAACTTTTTTTATTTTCAATTTGGCAGAAATCTAGTTTTCATTGAAAGTTGGTCCATTAAGCAAAACCTAGTTAGATCTAAAAAAAATTATAAAAAAATCCCCAGAGTCAAAATCAAAAATATCTGAGAAATTACATTTTTGAAGCAGCCAAACTTAAGGATGCAAAAACACACGTAAAAAGTTAGTGTAACTAATGGATGGACTATCAGATAATTAAACAAATCATACATTAAAACATATCTCCCCAAAAATAAATTTCTAACCTATTTCTGTCTCAATGTCAGCAAACTTAGTAAATATTTTCTTTTTATTACTTTTATAGCCCAATAAACCAGAACGAAAATGTTACATAAAATTTTACCCGGAGAAAGTAAGCATGCTTTTTACATGTTCTATATTATTTTGCTTTCGATTTGAGTACGCTTACTATATTACATCTTGTTTATTGCAGTCACAGTCGTTACATTAAACTTTTTTAAGCATGGTTTAAAAATTGAATTCAACAGCTTCGTTAAACGGGTTTTCACCTATAATTTTTGACATTTTGAATGAAAATAATCATTTTTATGATATTTAAAACAATGAAATCACACACAAATTAAACACATAAAATTTATTATTGAATAAAATTCCTGAAAAATAATTTCGAAAAACAATACAAATAAATTCACACAATAATACTTATAACTACCGGCAAACTAAAATGCAAAACTACCCAAAGGACCCAGTAATCGTAGTTAGAATTGCTACGAAAGTAATAGAATTTTAGAATATTTTTTGTTTAATAATTAAAGTAATATTTTAGTGCACAACAGTTAAAATAATGTATGCTAAGATTACAGTACACAATACTTATATTAGCAATAATGCTAGGATACACGTATGATGTAATCATCGTACTAACATAATTGAAAAGTTTCTCTTTACAACGATTCTACAAAAAAACTTTTGAATTACTATAAAAATAATTGAATTATCACGAAATGAATGATGTCAGAAGTTATTTAAATTACAGTAATTCATTGTGGAATGATTGAAAAAATGAAACTCACGGTAGTGGATATTTAAATTATTTTTCGATTGTTAATTGATAATTCAATTAAATTTTAAAATAATTGGTACTTGTAATAATAACTAGTTTTTAAAGAAATTGTCGACATCTTTGAATAGTAGATACAAACCTGTTCAAATTAAAGTGATCCATTTATTTGTCTATTTTCAATAACTGAATTATTTAATTTTATACGTCATAATCCTCATTCAATCAATGATCAAAACAGTCAGTGATTCTTAACTAATACAATAACAATAATAAAACAATTTTTGAGCAAACTATCCAAACAAGGCAGGTTTACATAAGAAATACATTAAAATTACATTATTATGGAATTGCACTAATTCGGCCTCTTTTACTCCTGCTACACAATTATTTAAATTGTTTTATAATTAAATATACGATTATTAGAAATAAACTAATCGCACTAAATTACCCCAAATAATTCTTCTTAAGCTTAGTTTCACTTTACTATGTTATTAAAATATTTACAAATATTTCTATTCATATACAAATACGTACAAAGAAAAAAACGAGTCTTAATTCAACTTTATTTTGTATATAAACTGTATACCTTTGTCTAAATGGATAAAACTGATCCATAACAAATCAACGATATAGAATATAGCATTAATTGTTGGGTCCAATATATTGGGAGACTGGAACATGACACGTCTTGTTCTATTTACCGCTTCGTCTCTTGCAACACTGAATTAAATAACTAAGGAAGCCACTTGTCTGAATAACATGAATCGAAATTCGATCAAACATAGCAAGCAGTATAACGCGGAAAAGATACTCCTGCAAGAATATGGACACCGTTTTTTTCTACACGCTTGCACATACAAATGATATAACAATAAATTCCTGTAAATTAATATATTTAAAAAAGTAATTCAAATAATCATTTGTGAATTTTTATACATAAATTCAGAATCTTGCTATGAAGATGATGATAATGATATGACGTTTCAAGTGCATTTAAGATTTTTATAATAAATATTTAAATAAACCTTGTATATAATCTTTAAGAAATCCTACTTTTTATACCGATGCACATTTGCCTATTTCTGGTCTTTGGTGAAAGGCGTTTTCTTTTCTTCTTTGCTTGTTTACACGTTTTTCTTTTTCAGCTTACTGTCACCATATTTTAGTTGATAAGTTTCTCATTCAATGGTCTCTCTCTATATAATATTAATGACGAAACTACTGGACGTTTTTATTTCGCATTATTCAAAAGCACAGAATAACAAAAACAAGCAACAGTTTCCCTATAAGGTTACTCCACTAGAATGCTAAATAAGAACATTCTTGTTACTTGGAAGTTTAAGTACAATTTGAGATGTAAATATACGTTAACGCCAAAATCTCGGTATAGAATCAGTCGAAAAGTAATGATGTATACACCTTTTCAACATTTACATTTATATAAGGTAAAAATTAATTTATTGTGAAGAAATGAATTGTTTTGACTCTTTTTCAGCGTTGTAATTTATTCGTTTTTGTATTTTGTTAAATCAACTATTAAATAGTATGATTAAACTTTCTGCGTTAATTGACACACTTCGATTTCACATACTTTTTGAAATTCTTTACTTGACGTGTCTCCACAGCTACATAGAAAGAAAGATGAACTGAACTAACGGAAATACACGATGAGCGGGTAAAGCTCTATTTGGCAGTCTAAGAAATAGAAAAAATAAATCAAATAAAGTTTTATAAAATGGGCAAAAAATATTTAATTAACATCGTACAAAACGAACAATTTTACCTTTTATAACAAATTGGTTTTAAATCATGTAAATTTGCACACATGGCGCATTACTTTTCAACGTATCATATACCGATTTCTTACATCTATATTTCCCACTGTATTTAAACTCTCTAGTGAGTAGCCTTTTCCAGGCCTGCTGAGGAAGTCGTAAAAATGATAATATTATTAAATTGTAGACCATTTCTGCTTTAAATTACTTTTACGTCTAATAAACTTATCAACTAAAAATAGAATGTCACTCTACATGTTTTTTGTGACATAATTTTAGGTATTTTTTATTAATCTAGAGTTTTTTTTATCTGCTGTACATTTTAGAAGCGCCCTAGAAGTTTGAGTATAAGAAGCAAGGCGCCAAATCCCACTGGTGTTAAGGTAGAGAGGGCTTAAAAAATCTTTTATGTGTATTTGTTACTCTTCTTGGTGGGTTTTTGTGCGTAATTTTATGTTATATTGTCAGTAATAATTTAAAACATAAATATCATTAACTCCAATAAAATTACCGACGTATAAAATAATGTAGAATATAATATACTAAACGGTACTCAATAAAGGCTATTCAAATACAAAAATTATTACTACCAGATATGACCAGGATTCTTTCTGGTAGTGTCATTTCCGTCTGGTCAATCACTGAGCATGTTTTTGAATTGTTAAAGTTACAGTGGTTGGTATCAGCTCTGACCGTGCTTTCAAGTTGATGAGAGTAGTTTGATGGATAAAACATCACCTCAGACTAGAAATTTGTGTGTAAAAAAATTAGTTAATGTAATCGATTTCTGTGTTTAATTATAATTGTTAAAGCTTATATTTGATATCAGGGAACGAGACAAAAAGAAGGTTAGTTTTATAACACACTCTTCCATCTTAACATCCTTAATTTTAGGTTAATATACCGCTGGTAACGTCAATACATCAGCTGTAATTCAATAACTTACCAGTTGAACCAATGATAAAGTTCACTGTTGAAAATAAAAATCCGCTTATAGTTTATACCAACGTCTCAAGCCTTGTAGTAACACTGGTTATAGAATACGGTAATATATGTTTTTATAAACAAAGTAAAAGTTGGAAAAAGAAAGAGACAAACCGTTTCATTGGCTAATGATATAGATCAAGGTTTTACCTATTTAATACATAAAATTAACTCAAAAACCCCAATTATTCTCCACTAAAATTGCTTCTTTTCACTGTCTGCAATATACCCTAAAACATTCTTTACCACACAAATCTCTGAAATGTTTTAATATATATATTTTGCTTCTTGTGCTTAAAAAAAATCTGATAGATTTGCTTTCTCTGTTTTGCGTTCTTTATTACTATAGTACAATTTTAATATTGTCAAAATATTGACTAAATTTCAGTTTATTTTTTGAGAAAACTTGCTTGAACGCGCCAATAAAATTTTTACCATTTTTTTGGTAATTAGAATTATATAAAACGTCTGGTTATATTATTTTAGATAAATGTTTCCATCTGAACCATTATTTAAGATTTTATATTTAGAAACTCTCAAATTCATATTTCGCAATATTATTATTTTGTAATCAATATTTTGATAATACCTAAGAAACAAGTACAACGTATCGTTTTCGCTTTTATACCAAAGCAACACTCAAGAAAAATATACATCTAACACAATTTACACTGACTTACTCAAAACTTACACATTATATACATTAATATATTTGTTTTTCTTTTTCTTGTTTTTAGGCTCTCCTAGCAGAAAACTTTTTAGCAAGAGAACCGATTCAAGAAAACGGCAAGGTATTTCGGGAATACGATGACAATAAATACCATATATTTTTTACTGATGTTTATCAAGATAAAGTACCGAGCAAAAAGGAATTAAGAATAAAGAAGAAACTTTATGAATTTTATACCGCTCCCATAACGAAGTTTTGGGCAAATTCAGTAAGTATTGTGAAACTTACCAAATAACTGCGATACACTACTATAAAACTCAGTTTATCAAACCACAATTGACACTATGATGATAATGTTTTTGTCTAATCTACCCAAATGCGTCAAACTCTAATATAAATTAAAGACCAACCTCCTATTACTTACTTTTGTCCTTTACGGTAACTGATACATGAATTTCTTTACTACAAACACACTTGAGTGCTTTCTTATATATCCTTTTCTAATTTTTTTTGATATGTAGATACTCTTTGATTCCTGCTATTATACATAAAGTAACTAAAGAAACGTAAAACGTTCTTACCTCTATTCTATATTCAATATATAGTATATATATATATATATATATATATATATATATATATATATATATATATATATATATATATATATATATATATATAATATATATATATATATATATAATATATATATATATATATATATATATTTATATTTATATATATATATATATATATATATATATATATATATATATATATATATATATATATATATGACGGTAGTATATATCGGTAATATAGAATTATTGAAACTTATATTTTTTCAATAATTGAACCAACTTATTTATTTTATTAAACAAATCACTATATTAAATTAAACTTCTGTTACCTGACCAAGGTTTCGTAAATGATTCTACATTATCACTTTACTCTGTAAATTACAATAAAGACATTATTATTATTATTATTATTATCAAACATTCTTTTTTTTTTCTCAAACACATTATCACCTAATTTGTTTTTATTTTGAATTTATAGTTATTACTTTAAATTTCCCTGAGAGCTCTGTTGAGAAGTCCCAGCAGCTAAACACATTCACTACCTTTAAAGTATTAAAAATCTTAAAATTTATCTTTGTCACTAAAAATTATTCTACGTCAAGTATATAATTTATAATAATTTAAATCAAGAATTTTGGATGTATTTTTAAATTTTAAAAATCAACTGTAATCAAGATTCTTGTTCTATTAATTACTTAATAAATCGGATGAGATGTCCTTATATTTTTTCAATTTGCGAAATTGACAGTTGAATTTATAGTCCTATTGGAACGTGTCAGTCCCACTAAGAAGACAGCAGTCTCACAAAGACACCTGTCCTTTACCGGTCTCGTATATAAGACTCTAGATTTGATTATTAACTTAAAAATAAAATAAAGAAAAAAATTTGCATCTATACATATGTTTCAGTTCATTAGTGTTTTCCTTATTTTAGATAGCATATCTGGTATTTCTATTCGTATACAGTTACACAGTATTAGTAAAAATGAATGACATGCCATCGTGGCAGGAATGGTTGTCAATAGCTTTTATATGTTCACTTGGCTGTGAAAAGCTTAGGGAGCTGTTCTCTTCTGAGCCAGTAGGACTTACTCAGAAATTGGCTGTGTGGACCTGGAATATGTGGAACCCTTGTGATATGGGTGCTGTTATTTTGTTTACAATTGGAGTTTCGTTAAGGTAAGTTGAATAGATGTAAAAACAACTGGAACCCTGATCTGCATTCCGATGAGATGAATGTTCTTCTAAGTGAAGAGAACAACTCTAGAGTTTATTTTTTTATAATATTTACCTAATTTTTCTAATTATGGTAACAATGTTGTTACATTTTTATTTTCAATTTTGGTCAAATGTTTTTAAATTTGGGAGTTATCTAAAAAATCGTGTGAAGCAAAAATAGGAATAAAAATAAGTAGTAATCAATAAGTAACCCTTTAAAAAGGTATTGGTAATACTATGTTTTACTTAGGTTCTCGCTTTAAAGCAGATTTCTTACAAATTTTTAGGTGTTTACTTGCAAAAGATGCTTAGTTTACATTCATGATAAATTTTGCAATATCTCCCATATTGTTTGAATTTATGTTATCCTAAACCGAACTTTTGATGAAATAATACTGTTGCCACAATGACATTGCCGGATAAAATCAAACTTCAGTATATACCACCTCAAAATTTTGCGGAAATTTTCATAGGCTTGGAATCTGTCCTTCCAAAAGTTTGACCTTGACTTGGAATATAAAAAAGACAATCTTTACTTCCCCCATAATATTTATCCTTCTTCTACTTCTTAAGAGTGGTTCAACTACTCTTACAAAAATAACAGTCAAAATTTGAATGTCAACAGTCAGTTTAACTGTAATTTCGTACGGTCAAATTGACTGTCAATTGTCAAACTGACTGTTAGCAGTCAGTTTGACTAACGACGGCCAATTTCACTGTCAACAACCAAAAGGATCGTTAATAGTAAACTTGACAGTTGTCAGTCAAATAGACCGTTCTTAGTTAAATTGACTGCCAACAGTCAATTTTATTACTGTTTATATTAAATTACACTACCAACGGTCTAATTGTCTGTAATATATTAGTCAGTAAAAATGTACGACAGTTAAAAATTGACTACTTAATAGTTCATCCGACTGTTCGACACTGTAGGGCAGTCATATATGGTCTGCTTAACAGTCAATTTGACGGTACAAAAGACGAATTGACAGATGAACAGTCTAATTTTGACTGTCTAGCTCAGCGGAGTTACTATGCAAGTGATTATTTCGGAAATGGGAAAACTTGGATATCACGATAAACGTGTCTCCATTTCTTACTACGTGAGCATTTACCTAATTGCAGTTTGGGAGTCTTGATCATTAAAAGAGTATAGTACTATCGATGGAAAAACGTAAAATTTGTATATACAGTCTGTCAAGTAAGAACGTGTCCGCGACAATTCATTTTTAGTAGATGTGATTCTAGCGATTCAACAAAAAATCGGTAGAGGAAACCTTTGTCTACGACGCATTTTAGTAAAAGTATCAATCGATTCCGAACTTTCGTCGACATCACGTAAAATCCAAAATGCGTCACTTGTTTGCACGTCACATCGGTTCGAGCCAGTCTTTCTCTATTCCCATCCAAAGGGGCTAAAATGACACATTCCACGGCTGCTCAATATATTAAAAAGTCGGTATCATTTATAAAGAAGTGGGTAAAAGACGATTTGCCAAGACGCGGCTAGATAGGCAAAGTCACTCCGAAAGTCAAAAAAGAATCGTGTCTTTGTTTTCACGGGACCCGAAATTGACCGATTTGCCAAGAAACGGCAAAATTAAGAAAATCGGATTTGAATATGTCCCATGAGACCATTCGACAACATCTTCGTGCTCATAATGTCAAATTCTGAAGCACGTTAAAGAAACCTTTGCTGGGCGAAAATCACGTCGCCAAGCGGCTCGCTTGAGCCCACGATAAGATACTAGAGCGGCCCTCACAATCGCCGGACGTCAACTCTATTGAAACATCCTTTGTAAAGAGAAAGCTCACAGGAAAGGCTCTGACCCCTTTTACTCAGTTGTCTCGCGAGATTCAAAAAATTTGCAGAGTATGCAGTCGACCGCATGCCTCGATGATGCTTGGCGACTATTGATGCAGGGGGTGATTGGAGAACTTACTAAAGTAATTGCGCCGTTGTTAGCACACCAAAGAGTACAGTAATGGCAAAAAATGTTCTCGAAACATATTTTTTCAAGAATATGAGCGGTCACGTTCCTACTTGACAGACTATATATAGCCTATTTAAAGAAAGAGAGCATAGGTTCGATTTTATATTAAAAAAGGCAGTTAAAATTAAACTCCTCTTGTCTTTGTAAAAGCGAAAAAACTTTTAAAAGTTGCCGCTCGCGTTTCTCCTAACCTGTTTATTTGGTTATTTATATTTTTTAAGATACCTTTTTCTACATATTTGTTAGACTTATCACAAAAATTATCAATGTTGTTTTGTATTGTATTGTCTCTTTGTATGTGTACTTTACCAGTGCGCTAAAAAATGTTTAAATCGTAAATTCAGAACATACACACATTTTTAAGTAAATACTAATATAAAATAGTTTACAGAAAAAATTTTGTAAAAACTACTAAAAGATTCAAATTAGATAGTTTTTAGATCCGTTTCTCTCAACATAGATGGAATCAGTTGTATTCAGGTTTTTTTCACATGATTTAGCTTGGTTTGTTTTATTCAACCAGTTTTAGATGCATAAAATAATAATAAATAAACATGACTACATTAAATTTGCACTAGAATTATTTTATATTTTTAGGGTTTACAAAGAAACCTTCGATGAAGGAAGAGTTCTGTACTGCGTTTGCGGTATCTATTGGTATTTAAGAATACTCAATATTCTAAGCGTCAACAAATATCTAGGTAAGAACTTTTTTGAGAATCTTGCAGTCACTAAAACCTATACTACAGAAGATATAGCTATCACTACAGAAAGACAAGCACTGCCGATAGCTATATTTTCTGTGTCTATACCAATTGGACTAAATAATAAATAGTACACTTACTTTACAGTTTATATACAGACCTGTTAAATTATTTAGTATCTTTCCACAAGACACATCTAGAGCGTAGACATCGTACGAGCGAAACCCTGTTACCTTCACCCGTTCTGCGGGCATTAGTGGAGCGGTTATATTTTGTATTTCAATTTTAAAACGTTACCCCAACATAATATATAAAATACCAATATATACTATATATATATATATATATATATATATATATATATATATATATATATATATATATATATATATATATACAATATATATATATATATATATATATATATATATATATAATATATATATATATATACAATATATATATATATATATATATACAATATATATATATATATATATATATATATATATATATATATATATATATATATATAAAGGGTGATTCATTTAGAGGTACTTTTTTTTTTAAATAAAAAAAAATTAATAAAAACAATTTTATTTTATAATCTTTATTATCATATAAAAGAACTATTCTTTACAATTATTTCTTAAAGATAATTTCTTTCAAATGTTGTCCGCGACTACGGTTAACAACGTCCATTCTGAAGTTCCAATTTTCAATGACGCGTGTGAGTATTTCGAGTGGTATTTGGCCAATGACTCGAGTAATATTGGCCTCCAATGCCTCAATTGTAGCTGGCTTATCCATGTAGACTTTGGACTTTACATAGCCCCAAAGGAAAAAGTCAAGAGGTGTGATGTCACATGATCTAGCCGGCCAATTCACTGGTCCAAAGCGTGAAATGATCTGTTCGCCGAATTGCTCTCGCAGTAAAGCCATGGTTTCACGGGCTGTATGGCAAGTGGCGCCATCTTGTTGGAACCAAATTTCGTCGAGACCACGGGCTTCAATTTCTGGCATCAAGTAGTCTGTTATCATGGCGCGATAACGGTCACCATTCACAGTAACATTCCGGCCGGCCTCTGTTTTGAAGAAATATGGACCGATTATTCCACCGGCCCATAAACCACACCAAACAGTTGTTTTTTTCTGGATTTAATGGTAGCTCTTGAACCTCTTCAGGTTGTTCATCACCCCAAATACGGGCATTTTGTTTATTCACGAACCCATTAAGCCAAAAATGGGCCTCATCGGTGAACAAAATTTTTCTCGAAAACAGTGGATCTTCTGCAAGCTTGTCAAGAGCCCAACGACTAAAACGGAAACGATTCGGAAGGTCGGTCGGCTTCAATTGTTGCACTAGTTGAATTTTGTATGCTTTTAAAGAAAGATCCTTACGTAAAATACGCCAAGTTGTTGAATATGATAGGCCAAGCTGTTGAGAACGGCGACGAATCGACACTTCACGGTCTTCGCGTACACTCTCCGCTACCGCCCCTATATTTTCTTCACTACGTGCTGGATGTGGTCTATTTGGTCGAGCATTATCCAATAATGAAAATTGGGTCTCAAACTTATTGATGGTAGAGCGAATTGTGCGTTCGGTAGGCCGATTATGTGGACCATAAGTTGCTCTAAGCGCCCGATACACATTCCTCGTAGAACGCCCATTTTCGTAATAAAGTCGAACAATTTGTAGACGCTGTGCCGGGCTAAGTCTTTCCACTATGAATTGTCAAACACTACTGAACAGGAATGCCACTTCAGTTGACACGACGCATGCGCAATCTGCAATTAAATCCCCATCACAAAAAGTACCTCTAAATGAATCACCCTTTATATATATATATATATATATATATATATATATATATATATATATATATATATATATATATATATATATATATATAGTTTTCCATTAGGTATGTCCGACAGCTAATAGCGGCCATGTTGGTTGGCAGATGTTTGACATCAGTTGTGTTTAGTAAGGTTTGCCATTCAATCATGAATGGTTTCACGTTAAAAGAGCGTTTGGAAATTTTCCAAAATTATTCCATTACTCCAAAGTAACTCGATGCTGCAGGAATATTTCTTCCCAGAATTTGACGAAATGGACGGACACGACATTTTATTTCCAGCAGGATGACGCACCACTCCCTAATTTTCGACCCAAATATGGCTTTATGCGGGCCAAGTTCGGCGAGTCATTAATTTCATCATTAAATGATCCTACCACTTGGCCGCCGAGATCGTGCGATTTAACGCCTTTGGACTATTTTTTTTGGGGCCACGTTAAATCGCAAGTTTACAGCAACAAACCATTCTTGATGCATTTGAAGCCAACATTCGTCGTGCCATAGCTGGCGTAAGATCAGAAATGTTGGTCCGAGACATGGAAAATTGATGTAAACGGATTCGTGTCTGCAAAACGAGCCACGGCGGCCATTTGAACGATATCTTGTTTAAATCTTAAATGGCATAAAATTTCCCGTTATGACGCTGTTAACGGAAAACCCCTTATATGTATATCTATATATATATATATATATATATATATATATATATATATATATATATATATATATATATATATATATATATATATATAAAGAACCTCCGCGTATTTATATTAAAACACGACTAATCATCTAACGTACTATCAAAACAAATTGATTGTGTCGGTTAGTAACGAATAAACGAATTGTTCAAATTTATAGTCTAAATTTACAAAATTGGAAGGGTTTATTGATTCACTGGCTTTCACAATATCAATAAAATTCTAACCTAATATAATATATAGTTTAAGCTATGACTAGATAAGAAAGTAAATAATATAATTTACAGCTGAATATTTTCTAAATTTGTATTTTAATAAGTCGTATATGTACAACTAATGAAACTAAGAAATGTAAGTGGCAACATTGCTACGATATCCAAATCGGTTTGTCCTACCAAACAGCAGTAGCCGTTTAGTTTTCTGGGGGTATTATCATGGACGTAGAATAAAGGAATATTTTAGATATGGTCAAGACGCGCTGAATGGCGGACAAAAGTTACAATTCAGACCAATATTTTCTCTGTCCTTGCCGAATCCATTGAATTTTTAAATGTATGATTGATTGGGTGGGAAACGCATACTAGCGTTTCCCACCCAATGAAATGATTTGTCTTGGGTTCGGAAACCTGTATCATGAAGTGCTACAATCTGGCCAAACGATTGCTTCTAATCTCTACTGTCAAAAATTAACCAGTTTATAGCGAGCAATTGAGAGAAAGCGGCCGTAATTGATCAACACAAAAGGCGTTGTCTTCCATCACGGCAACGCCAGACCATATATGTTTTTGAGGGCCCGACAAAAATTAAGAGGAGTGGAAAGTTTTGATTCATCCGCCTTACAGAACAGATTTTGCGCCATTAGACTACCATTTATTTCAGTAATTGCAGAACTCTATTAATGGTGTAAAGTTGATATTACAGGAGGTTTGTGAAAATCACTTGGTTCAGTTTTTCGCCCAGAAACCTCAGAAGTTCTACATTAACGAGAAAATGGCTTTATCAGAAAAGAGACAAAAGGTCATCGATTAAAAAGACACATATTTGATTCAATAAACTTTACTTAAAATATTTAAAAAATGTTGGAATTTTGACTTAAAAAGATTCGATACTTTTTCGACAATCCATTATATATCATAAAACCAATTTGGACACCGTTGTCACTTGATAAAAATTCCGTTATTGTGAAATAATGGTCAAAGTATTAAGAATTATGGTCTTGGATGGCATAGAGAATCGTAGTTATGTTTTTTTTTTTTTGATTTAGACAATCTTAGAGAAATACTTCTTTATAAAAAATGTTTTATTTTTAGGTCCTTTAGTAACAATGATGGGCAAGATGGTGAAGAATATGATATACTTCGTAGTTCTTTTATTGATAGTGTTGATGAGCTTTGGAGTTTGTCGACAAGCAATTTTAAATCCTGATTCTCCACCTCATTGGAAGATTGCCCGAGATGTAAGCATCTTTTTAGTTTAAATTTTACTGAGGAAATTCACAAATTATATTGTTGTATACGAAGTCTAGACAGAGTTAAAATAACATTTCAAAAAAAACTGTTGAATTGTATGGTTACTTTAGTCATCTACTATCTTACTACATCTTAACTTTTCAAAATTAAGAGGAAATAGTGGCGCCGGCACAACTTTGTGTCAGCTGTTATATGATATGTGTTTGGAGTTGATAGCAGTGTATTTGTTTGGAGTTGATAGCAGAATTCTTTCATTGTTGATATTTCTTATGCATTTTATTGGATTTTGCTACCTGTTTGGAATTATTTTTAAGGGTTCACCCTATTTTAGGCAGAAAACCTCTGCTATACAATAGAGTTATAAAATATAAATGAGGTTCATCGGTAGCATAGCCGTCCGAGCGTAACCTGCTTTTAGTGTTTAATAAATAAAATTATCTTAAAAATAAAGCTATAGAAATACAAGATTTATTACCGGAAATTTTTAATCTATATATATATATATATATATATATATATATATATATATATATATATATATATATATATATATATATATATATATATATATATATATATATATATATATATATATATATATATATACAAATTCATAATTTACGATATATAAGTGCTTCAATTACAATCATCATCTTCAAAATCTTCTTAAATTGATAATTAAGAGTTCTATTTCCACAGTTTCTTCGATGTATTCGTCAAGTTTCCACATTTTATTTTCTTCTCCTATAACATGTCGAATGGCATTTTTCCAATTATCCTCTTTAAACCTCTCTATTCCGGCGAGTAATAATTGCCTTACGTCTTGAAGTTTGAACATGATGTTTTCCCTTACAACGAAACCTTTCGTTTGTGCTTAATTATAGTGGTACTAATGACAGCGTGTTTGGACAAATGGTCATAAAGTAAGTTTCAAACAAAGAACTGCAATTGACTTATGTCTTAAAATTAGTCACCAATAAACAGCGAATGTTTAAAAAAGCATACGTAATGAATGCTTATCTCACACTCTGGTACGAGTAGTTTAAGCGATTTCAAACTAAAAGTGAGATACTTGACGACGACGAAAGGTCAGGTCATGCAAATACTGGACCGTGCAATATTAATAGTCAAAAAGAATGCTTTCCTCAAATAAAACGCGAAATCGGCCATAGGCTTGATTGAAGACAAATTGGTAATTCCGAAATGAAACGTGCACATCATCTTGACCTCTTGTTAGGACTTAAATTTCCTTGAATCGATTGTGATAAAATATGATTAGTTCGAACATTCTGCGTCAAAAAACTAATTTGTGTGTTGGATCATTCGACATATTGATATAATTTAACACCTCGTGACTTCTTTCTCCCTATAAAAAAACATCACTGAAAATCTTTAAGCACTGTTTGCGAGGGACATACGGTGTAAATCCTCATACAACTTTTTTAATAGGTCATAGGGTGATGGCATCAATAATCGACACTTTAAGGAAGTTTGCGACTTTATAGTTAAAAAACACATATGGTTTTAAACTTAGAACAATGGTTAAAATTGACAATAGTAGCCGACATTCTCAAGAATAGTTGCTAAGGTTTAAAATCTAGTGTTGATTTGTAAATTACTAAATAAACGAAAAAAAAAGTAAATTTCATAAAAATCTCCAGTAATGAACACGCGAAATCTAGTGTTGAACAACCAGTAATCGACATTCACCACTAATCAACACCTAGTAATCGACACTGATCGACCCTCAATCCAAATGACTTAAATACGCTCTCAAGTGGGTTTTGACACAGAAACAGGGAGAGGGAATGGAGGTTCTGGAGTGTTAATGAAGAAAAATGCAAAAATAGGCATTATAGTGTTATTCAATCAAAACAAATCATATTTAAAAAGAATTCGTGTGATAAATCGTGTCTACAAAATACTCAACATCCATATCAAATTATATAGTCAAATATCTTGCTATTTCTTAAATTCAACAAGTATTTTCCGACTTATTTTTTGCCCAAATTATGTAGAGAGCCGTGTCCTCATTAGGCAGGGAGTCTTCCATCGATGATCTATTCTCATAATACAATTTATTAAATAAATTCAATTTTTGGATTGAAAAATATTTTACTATTTCTGATTCTAAATTTTTTAGAAAATCTTTTTGTGCCAGGTCAGATTTATTGAATGTAGTCTGTGCACGGTGTTTGATTTTAGATAAATCAATGTAATCGGGTCCGAATGGATACAGGCCTCCTGCTCTTAAGCCATTTTTAATGCAAAATTTGCTTTTTGCAAAAGTGGAGCCAAATTTTCTATTCTTAGTGATTTGCCAAGATTGTCCATTTTCCATTCGTTATTGGCTTTTTTCCATGCCACTTTAAGTGGCCTAAGTGGCCTAAATACCACACATCCAACCACTGTCTGATTTTTCAATACCCCAGCCATCAGGTACACTGGATACTATATTGGACGGAATCCTTTCATAATTGAAGACTATCATTGGAGGAGCAAGTTTTCCGGCCGCATTTCCGGTGAATAAACCAGTTAAATTATCTTTTTTGTCACCCCAAGCGCTGTACAAATGTGTTTCTCTTTTTTTTGCAAGCACACGGCCTTGCTATGGCGATAAAAAAACGGCACTTTCATCAGTGTTATAGATTCTTCTTGGATCTTTGACAATATGTTGTAAACCCCTTTCAATTAAATAATTTTCTACCTCCACAAACCAATTCCTTATGTCCTGTTCTGTTACATCATCTCGAGCTTTGGTAAGGTTTTCAAGTACTTTTTGCACTAATTCCGGATGTCATTTCATGACAGATTGAAAACATTTCTTTCCCGGTCTATTATTTGTGAAGGTTCTGTCTTTTCTGCTCTGTAATAATTTTTTGCACACTATCTAGTAAGCTATCTCTTGGAATTGGGAAGTGTTTCTCACACAATGCTAGAAGCCACCGTACTAAAATATCCTCTTCCGTTTTTGTCAATATCGTGCTTGGTCCCATGGCACAGCCGATTGGAGTCTTACCTGTGATTTTGTTAAGGAGTGTAATTCGAGGTACTCCAAATTGTCTGGCTGCAACTGCAACTTTTTCTCCACTCCTCACAAAAAGCAATAGCCTTTTCCATCTGCTCGGGGGCATAATTTTTTTTTCGGCGCCATCTAAAAAACCCAGTCAACGACATTTAAAATAGCCAATCATGGACACATTGTTCTTTACTGGTACGGTAACACGTAAAGATTTATTTTAAATACAGCCTATATCACCATGTTCAAAAGAAGCGCATTCTGGTCTTATCGAATACATTTATAAAAAAAATTAGTTTCGACACTTGTTGATAACTGGAGAAAGGCAGTTAGTGAAATCCAGTAATGAACAATGGCCACAAAACAAATAGG